>CM053572.1:104441707-104528574 GCA_028646485.1 Cryptoprocta ferox | reverse complement strand
AAAAAAAAAAAAAGAATTTGTGCAACTGACACATTCTCAGGCAGTGCCAATGGGGTTTGCCGCAGCACTTTGAGAACGGCTGTTTTAATCAAACAAATCTGGGAAATTCTGCAGGGAACACACCCCCAGCCCCGCCTTCCCTGTCCCTCCCGCAGCAGCCTGGATCCCCCCCCCCAACTTAAGGAATCCTGCAGAGGAAGGGTCCTGCTTGAACTGATTTAACCCCCATTTCCCACCCATGTTTGATGATAGGTTCCCGTTTATTCACAGCCTCAGAACTCAGTGCCTCACAACCCACTTTAAGAAGCGATGCGCCCAAAACACCACACTTCAGAGGCACTGTAGGTCTCTTGTCTGATTCATGACTCATCTGTGCGACCTGACTACCGCTTTAAATCCTCCAAGCTGCGGGCGCGCCGTTTTTGAGGCTTTACAGACTGAGTTAAAGAAAAGTAAAGCAAGCCCGAAAAGAGAAAAGGAAATCGGAGAGGTGTATTTTGACCTTACCTCCTGAGGAATGTGAAATTTGTCCACCACTTTGAGCTCGTAGTACATCTGTATCCCACATTTCACCAGTTCCAGCTCTGTCAGGGGTAAGTCGCTGAAGTGGAATTTATTAATTTCATATTTCTCTGCATCTGGCAGCTCTCCTTGCTGCGTAAGGAACGGACGCAAGTGGTTGGAGCACTCGAAGTCTTCCTGCGTCTCTGCCCCCACAGCCCCCGGCCCCATCCCCATCCTGGGTCTGCCGGGAGGATCAGAGCAGAGACAGTCCCCCACCACGCGCATGCTCGGGGCACGCCCTTGCGCGTGTCACACACGGGGGCCAGGGCGGCTCTGCCCTGCTCACCAGGATCTCAGCGAGTTCCTCTTCCTCACACTCCCATGGCTCTTTCCCGTACACCTCTCTGGTTTTCTGCCAGGGCCCAACATAGCAGAGAAGAAAAAAAAAATCAGTTACTATATCTGGGGTCTAAATGCCCCTCCACGTTCCATTTCCTCCAAAGTCATAGCAGCAGAGCCCCCAATGCAGAGATGCTGCCGTTCACCGTTCACTGATGGCAAATTCAAAGCCCTGGGCTTCCGGGCCTTGGAGGCCTGCTTGCACATTTGAGCTCTGCCACTTACTAGCCGTGCTATTCCATGCCTCTGATCCTCCATTTCCTCATCTGTAAAATGGGGATAATGAAAGTACGTAACTGGTGAATTAAGCTTAGACATCCCAAGTACGTGTGCAAAGTATGCAACTAAATTAAATGATGCGTGGAAGTCACTTAGTGCGGCGCTAGGCACAGAGCAAGCACTAGAATTCAAGAATGTTGTTGCTGATACTCTTAGCGTTGTTATTACTGACTGGGAGTCAGAAGGTCTTGTTCATGGTTCCGGCTTTTCTTCTCACTGCGTGACTAGAGGCAAGTTTCTTCCTTCCCTGGACCTATTGCCCCATGCATGTGCCAGTGGAGACCCGGGGCGTGGACCAGTTACTTTTTCTGATTTCTTGACCCAGAGCAGTCTACTAACTTTCGACTGGTTCCCTGAGGCTGTGTTTCCATAGTGCACACATACCCATCATTTGGCTGAAATCATGGACTGAGACAAGCAAATTGTGAGTCAATCCATTCAAACTAGATGATTTCTCCTCTGAATGTATCAGGTGTTGAGATGAAATTATCAAAGCTGTTATGATTCGTTCCCAGCTTAAGAAATCACTTCTGAAAACATTGGCCTGTATTGTTTCAACCTGTGAGGTCTATAAGCAAGGTCTTGGGAGCTTAGCCGGGCATCTTATCCAATGCCATTTGGCTAACTCAATTTACTTCTAAGGTCATGGTTTTTTTGAGAACAAAATCCCAGTAATGATGAATCACTAATTCTTACACATCTTTGAAAGTGCCTCATCCAATGTCCTACCCCAGGCAGGACTCTCCTCTATAGCATCCCTGCTAAATTAACATCCAGCCTCTACTTGGATACCTCTCTTGATGGGATGCTCACTACCTAACAAGGCAGTCCGTTCATAAGAGTGGTAGAGAATTTGCTCCGTATTCTGACAAAGGTTAAGTGAGACCTATTTAACGAGCTGGGCGATTAGGGGACAAGTGACTTCCCCCTCGTGGGCCTCAGTTTCTTCATATCTACAATGGGGATAGAAACCCTTACCCTACCCGCCTTAGCGGGCTATTGTGAGCATCAAACAATATTATAAGTGTAAAATTGCCTTATCAACTGCACAGTGATTGAACCGTGCGAGGACTCCCTACCAACATCTAACTCCTTCTGTCGTACTTCTTTGCTCACCAAACTCCTCTGTGATCTGATTGGGTTTCTGCGTGAGCCGACCCCGCAGAGGGGGTCTCTGAGAAACTGACCATTGTCCATTGGGCTGTCAGATGGGGTTTCCTCTCAGAGCAGAGGCTGTGGTTGGGGGACTCTTAACTCTCTACCAACTCAGCCCTCAGCACAGTGAAAAATAGAGTTTCTAGAGCTGTGAAGGCAAGATCTGGCCCTATGACTGATGATGTGTGAGGGACAGCTGTCCCCAAGCCACACAGAGCAGTCATCATGTATGACTCTCTACGATGCATGGATCCATCCATCCATCCATCCATCCAACGTGAGGGGCCAGGGGCTTCCCTGTGGAAGGCAAGCCCACCTGTCGCTGCCTTCATGGAGCTTCCGCATTGCTCTGGCCACATCTCCAGGACGCAGTCTCTGCTAGAGCAAAAACAATAAAAGAACTTCACCCACCAGGATTGCCTGGATCTCTTCATTGTCACACTTCACGTGGTATTTTACCATGTCCTGGAAAATGTCCTTCCTGTTTTCAAGTTTGTTCATTGACTCATAGGTGTCAGGATTTAAGACGGACCAGCCCAGGAACTGAGCCAAAGACTGCAAGGAAAGAAAAGAGTTAGAGGCAGAACGTCCAGGCTCCATCCTGCCTCTGCAGCTTAGGGCAAGATGTTAAGACTCCATTTCCTCAGCTGTGAGATGGGTTCGTTACATAAGTTGGGCACTGCCCTCCGCAAAGAGATGTTGTGAGGGTAAGATAAAACAATGGGTGACAATGCGCTTTCAAACAAAGCACCACTCTTACGTGTAATAACTTCGCACAAGGGGAACGTGTTGTGCCCCTGTGGGAGCAGAAGGTATTCTCATTTTTACTGTGATCCCCCAAAATGCTAAAAGGTAAAGTTTGTTCATTCCCATTTGTTTTAAGGGGAATGTGGATTTCCCCGACAACACGCGCAGTGCCGAAGTGAGGGTGAAGGAAGTGGACGTTGAGGCAGAGTGAGGGTGGCATCTACAAGGGGGGCTCTTCCCCAGGCCACAGGGAGGGCGGCAGCGCGCCAGGGTCCCCCCTTCAGCACGCATGCAACAGGCCAACTCTGAAACCCAACGGCCAAGGCCTCCTCGCAAACCATACCTCCATGAGGGTCTCGTCCATTTCATCAAAGGGTTTCCCATCTTTGCGATTGTAAAACGTGGCCACCCCGACAATCTCTTCCTTCTTGTTCACGATTGGCATAGAAAGGACATTCTTAATCATCCATCCGGACTCATCCAGAGGCTCTTTCTACAAGAGAAGCCAGAGTAGGTTACAAATTTGTTGCTCAGGAGGACCTTTCATTCAGAAGTCTGGACAGAACTGGCCTTAGAAATAGCAGCCGGAGGGGCACCTGGGTGGCCAAGTCGGTTGAGTGTCTGACTCTTGATTCCAGCTCAGGTCATGGTCTCACGGTTTCGTGAGTTCGAGCCCCGCATCGGGCTCTGTGCCGACGGTGTGGAGCCTGCTTGGGATTCTCCGTCTCCCTCTATCTCTGCCTCTCCCTCACTCGCGCTGTCTCTGTCTCTCTCAAAATACATAAATAAACTTTAAAAAAGAAAAAAGAAACAGCCAGAGAAGGACAAGGGAACAATAGTTTGGCCTGCTCATTATCAACAACATATGCAACAAGAGAGGAAGCTAACGATAATCAAAGGGGTTCAGGTGTGATTAAATAGGCAATGAATTTCCGTGCCTCGGTGCATCTGAACTCTCAGACTTCCTGCCGCACAAGCTATTTAGGTAGATTTAAAAAGTGCCTTCCAGGTAATATGTACAAAATGAAAACTGCTAACTTGACAATAAATTATATTTTTTAAAAAATATATTATATTTTAATATATATATAACAATATATATTATATATTATACATATATAATACATATATAATAATATAATATATACATATATAATATACAATATAATTTATAATACAATATATAATTTAAAAAATAAATTATATATTTTTAAATAATGAAAACTGCAAAACAACTAGGGATTCTGTGGGCAGGTGGGGAACAAGCCTGTCAAATCAGAGTGTAGCTGTGTAAACAAAACCTTTGGCTCCTCTCTGTGCTTTGTTTTTCACCTGTCTATTTTGGCAACAGATTAAAGTAGTCTAGAGTGTTTCACCTGCTTCTGATCATTCACAGATATGATCTCTCTCTCTCTCTCTCCCTCTCTCTGTCCCTTTCTCTCTCTCTCCCTCTCTCTCTCTCTCTCTCTCACAAGCCACCAAGTGCCAGAATGTGCTTAACAACGCCATAATTAAAGGTTTTGTTTGTTTGTTTATCTCTTGACTCTTGACGTGACTTTCTGTGACTTTTGGCATGTCATTTTGTCTCCGTGGGCCTCAATTTTCTCATCTGTAGATGGGGACGGTAGCAAGAATATGTGCCTCGTGGAACAAAGGAGAAAACGGAGGTGAAATTCCTCGGTCAATCTCAAGGTGCCCTTTGTGAGTCATTTCCCACCTGTCTGAGCCTCATTTTCATCATTTATAACAAGAGGAACGACTGGACCAGGTAATTTCCAGACTCTTTTTCCACCGATTTGTAAAATGTTAAACATTTTACAATGTGCGAGAAACTGACCTAGAAGCTGAAAAAAATGAAGGCAAGTAAAGCACTAAGGTTGTCCTCAGGTTGCTTATAATCCAGAAGGTCAATGAGCAACTGCACTGCATGTGGGGAGTTTGTTATGATACGGAGGGAGCCAGAGAAGGGAAGGAAATCAAGGAAGGCTTCCTGTACTTGGAGAGCCTTCTAGTTTGAAAGTTCCAAGATTTTTTTTATGTTTATTTATTTTTGTGACAGAGACAGAGACAGAGCATGAGCAGGAGAGGGGCAGAGAAAGAGAGACACAGAATCCGAAGCAGGTCCCAGGCTCCGAGCTGTCAGCACAAAGCCCAACGCGGGGCTCGAACTCACAAATCGAGAGATCATGACCTGAGCTGAAGTCGGACACTTAACCGACTGGGCCATCCAGGTGCCCCAGAAAGTTCCAAGATTCTTAAGGTGGTGAGATGATGATGATGATGATGATGACGATGATGACAACGTCAGTGGTGATGATTTCAGTAACACGCAAAGTCAGCACCTGATGAAAAAATGACTCCAGGAGGGATGCAGATTACAGCCCAAAGAGCAAGGGGCTGTTGGTTAGAAAACATGAGTTCAAGGTCTGCCTTCCCCCTAGCTCTTGACTTAACCTTTGGGGAAGCTCTTCCTTCTGAAGGCCATGATAAGGAGACAGGTATTATTGAAAGCGAAATGAGAAAACACTAAAGATTTCTAAGCAGAGAAGTTACTTGAAGCAACCCATGTTTCAAAAACTACTCAAACTACTTTGTAGAGAATGAGTTGGAAGAAGAAGACTAGAATCCAAAAATGAGATCAGATTTGATTTTTTTAATGTGGGTACATGGAATTAATTGAGACCAAGTTCTGTGCAGACATAATCAGGTTAGCAACACACGGCAACAATTTGGGCTTGTCACATTGTTATGATCAAAATCCTAAACCCAAGACGTGCAACGTTAACTCTGGAAGGATATTCTCACTAAGCTCTTTTAACACGTTCTTCAAGGAGGAACAAAATAACTCATAGATTTTTCTAAGAGGTGTTTCTCTTTTCTTCTTAGTTGTTTCCTGATTGCTAATGATTTGCTTTTCTCATATCGAGCAGCTCAACGAATATTTACAGGGCCCCTGGAGCTGGAAATATTAAGAAAGATAAGGCCCAACCGTTGACCAAAGGAAGCTGATATTTTGCTGAGGAGAATGAATCTGAAATCAAGGAAGGGTCATAAAAGATAAAGAAGGGGAATGTAGTAAGAGAGAACTCCTGGTCTCCCAAGCTGCGTCATATGGCCTTAGTCTACTTCTCTAGAATCTCCTCTTGGCACTTTCTGCTCTGTCTCATGCTCAAATTCATTGGTCTACTGTAGGTCGTTCCAACAAGCCCTCTCTTTCCTGCAGTCTTCTCCCCTTTCTTTGCCACCCAAACATAATTTCTCAAGGACACGTTCCTTGATTACTTCCAGATTAAGTTGGGTCTCCAGCGAGATCTGCTAGTCTATCCCTCTATCCCTCTTCCTATGACCAGCACTCCATGGCCTTTCTCCCCCTGCAGTCATGAACCTCCCCTGGAGATAAAGACCATGTCTGTCCAGTCCACTATGGTAGCCAGTGTAGCACTGTGTCAATTCCTTGCACAGAGGATGCCCTTCATAAACATTTGTAGAAAAGACAAACAAAGTCAAATGGAATGCTAAATAATATTCCATGAAAAGCCCAAAGAGACAGAAATGATATTAGCCAGAAGAAACAGAACAAAACTTCACAGAAGTTTCATAGCATTTGAGGTTGTATTGAAGGGCAGAGAGAAGTTGGGCAGGACATGATAGTTGGGGGAGGGGGGAACAGCATAAGCAAAGGTCCTGAGGCCAGAAAGCAAAGGGTGTGTTGAACATTAAAACCAAATAGGACCTTGGAATGTACCCAACTAACTCTCTCTCTACTTCCATTGGGCACATGACTTTTTTCCACAGGCACATGCCTTTTTTTCCACCCACATTTTCACTTTATTGAGACTGCTTCCCAATAAATAGATGGATTTTAATGCATTCTACTCCTCTTGGGGGAACAATATCACATGACTAAGAGACCAAACAAAAACGACTTACCTGGAATTCAAAAAAGTCCTCCGCAGGCGCATTCATGATGTTGCAAATCTGAAAGCCGTGAAGAGGAATAAAGGAGCTGTGATTAGTCGCGATAACATACCTAGTGAAGCCCGGCATACTGTTTTCAGAAATGCTATGTCCTTGCCCCAGGCCTTCACATTCTTTTCATTAGGTTAACCTGCTCGAGATGGTTCTGAATGATTAACTGAGGCTATTGGAAGAAAAGCTACCTTATAAACATTATTTCTTGCCATTTGCTTCACCCCTCAGTCATTTCTAAGCTTTGAAAAAATTAAGGCTACAATCTGTCGTTATTCATAGCTGTATAGTATCTCATGTTCTTGTCTCCCTTTTGTTGAATATTTGGGTTGTATCCAGTTTTTGTTATTATTACTATCAAGAATGCTACTCTAGGGGCGCCTGAGTGGCTCAGTTGGTTGGGCATCCGACTTCGGCTCGGGTCATGATCTCACGGCTGGTGGATTCGAGCCCCGCGTCGGGCTCTGTGCTGACAGCTTGCTCAGAGCCTGGAGCCTGCTTCAGATTCTGTGTCTCCTTCTCTCTCTGACCTTCCCCCCTCATGCTCTGTCTCGTCTCACTCTATCTCTCAAAAAATAAATAAATGTAAAAAAAAATTAAAAAAAAAGAATTCCCCTCTAAGCATCTTTAAATCGGTTACATTTGGGTTTGGTATTGTTTGTTTTGTAAGGAAGGAGTTTTTTGTCTGGGGGCATAAACCCCGAAGTAGAACGAGAAATAAAAGTGTTGTAGCTCTGGTTTTATATTGCCACATTCGTCTGCTAAAAATGGAACCCATGAACCCTACCATATGGACGGACTTACTTACCTCATCCCTCCAGAGCCCTGCCCATGGGGCCACTGTGTACAGTTCCATCATGTGTATACTGCACAAAAGCGTACCACTGAAGGGCTGACTGGGAGTTTAAAAAATCCAGCTTATTCTTGACTTGCAGAAAGAGGCCCCCAAAGTCTTTCTCTTTTCGTCCGCTGAAAAGGGATGCCTTTTCAAGTTCTCAAAAAGGCACCCGAAGGGTTTGAAGTAACCCTGCCTGTCCCATTGGCCATGACCATCTTGTGGTTTCAGAGGGTGAGCTGTCTCTGCTTCGATTCAAGAACTGCTTACGTACTGCACCATTCCTCTGGCCTCTCTTTGGACCAATTCCATTAGCTGCCGTTCTCTCCTAACCTCTGACCTCTCTGAGGGCTCTCACCCTCGGTCATGAGCTTGCCTGAGTCTCCCCCATCCTTAAAAAGGAAATCTCTCTTCCCCCAAACATGGTCCCAGTAGCAGCCATGTAGGCTTTCTTCTCTTCTTTTCTTTGGCGATTCTCTACCTACTTATCCGTCCACACCTCAGCAGACCCCATGCTGGCTTCTGCCTCCACCTCACCACCAGATCTGCTCTCATACGGGCCACCAATGACCTAATTGCCAAACTCAATAGGGTTTTCCGTTCTTACCTCACTAGGTCACTTTTGCTGTGTTTGGCCATCTCCCTCCTTGTTGAATCTTTCTACTTCCTCGGTTTCCACGACTCTACTCACTCCTGGATCTCCAGAGACCTCTGAACCCTCCTTCTATTCCTCACACACTCCTCTTTAATCTTTAAATGCCGGCATCCAACAGCATCCCGCCCCAGGTCCCTCTTACTCTTCTTAGTGACTTCATCCACACACATGGTTTCAAGTACCATCGAGTCCTGACATCTTCCAAACCCCCACCTCTCTCTCTCCTCTCTCTCCACAGCTTCCGAGTCAGCTCTTCAGCTGCCCACTGGACATTTGCTACCTAGAAATGCCTCAGTGTCATCTTGTCTGACACTGACCTTATCATCTCACATCCAAACCTCAGGTCAGCACTACCAATCTAGAAGCCCGAAATTAGCTCTGAGTCTTCTCTCTCCCTCCCTCTCTGCCCAGAATCACAAAGTCCTGCCAACTTTACCCTCCTGATGATATTAGATCTGATCCCTGATCTCCCTCTCTTCATCTTGTCTCTGTCGGACTTGTGTGAGTGTTAAATGAGCTAATTTATTTACTGCATGACTCGTAGGCACTCAATGGCTGTTGGTGATAATGATAGCACTCTTCACTGCCTGTGCCTTGTTGAGATGCCCATCTTCTCTGGCTTGAAAGGATGTACATTTTGCTCCACCTCTTAATCTCTTCAGATCTATTTTCCAGGGAGCTCTCAGAGTTATCTTTTTAAAATGAAAATTGACTATATCAATCTCTTGCTTAAAAACTCATTGCCTGTAGATTAAAGTCCCATCCTGTGACCCGGCATCCAAGGCCGTTGCTATCTGGCACTTCCTTCCCTCTCAAGCCTCATCTCTTGACACCTCCCTATCTCAAACCTAATATTCCAGCCACACTAAACTGCACGCCCACGCCGTTCAAACCTCCAGGCCCGTGTTTGGTCATATTGCTGCCTCTCCCTGGATTCCCCTTTCTGCTTTTATCTGCCTAATATCTATTTATTTTAATTTTTTTAATGTTTATTTATTTTTGAGAGAGAGAGAGAGAGAGACAGCATGAGCAGGGGAAGGGCAGAGAGAGAGGGAGACACAGAATCCGAAGCAGGCTCCAGGCCCTGAGCTGTCAGCGCAGAGCCCGATGCGGGGCTCGAACCCACAAACTGTGAGATCATGACCTGAGCCAAAGTCGGATGCTTAACCGACTGAGCCACCCAGGTGCCCCAATGCCTAATAGCTATTTATTTTAAAACTCAACTCAGACCAACACTCTAGGAAGACAAAGATGGTTTAGATGGCTCCTACCCTGTGCTCCTAGAATATACCAAGTATATCTCTATTGTGCCCTTATCACACTGGAGCATAAGAATCTGTTTAAAATATCTGCCCATTTGACTATGAGCTTCAGAACAGAAACTATATCTGATGCGTCTGTCTTTCTATCCCCAGAGCCAATTACAGTGCCTGGTACACAGCAAATGTTCAACAAGTAAAATTCTTGCTACGGGAGCAGCATTAAGTAGTGTGTGCCTGGGGAAGACTGAAGGGGTGACCAGCCTCAAATGGCTCAAATATGGGGTGATGTGCAGCTAACAGACAAGACCCTTCTCTCTAAGGCAGGGAAGGCTTGCCTCATCTTTGACCCTGAGTGAGTGGGGCATGGTGGGAGATAGAACATGTAAACTCTGCTTTACGGGGTGATATGGCCGGAAATGTGGCAGGGAGGAGGGGTTGGGACGTGGTCTGTGGTGAGCCCGGAAGACTCCATGCCTTCTTCCCTGACATGCATGCAACTATCTTCAGTTGTCAGTCAGACAAAGCACCTTCTCATCTAAGGATTATTTCTCTGTGCATTTCACATTTCCTCAAATGTCAATTCTCCCTTCACGTCCTTGGACCAAGTGTCAAGTGAATTGAGGAATGCGAGACCCAGGCTTTTAGAGATCCACTTCCCACCGTGTTTCCCACTCTCTCGATCTGAAATCCTTTCACACTTGAATCCAACGATTCAAGACCCTCCCCCTTCAAAGTTGCATTACTTACCAGGCCATTCTGGGCAACATAGGTGGGGAGACCACTTACTAAAGCCCAATGATCAGGAGGTGGGTTCCTGTAAAGGCCAAAGACAACTGGTAACTTTTGATGTAGGGACAGTTAGACTAAAACCTTGAATCTGGATCTTGTCCCCCCTCTACTCTCTTGGACTCCCAGTCCCTGCTTCCACTCACTATGCCTCAATGAGCCCCATATCTTTTCCAAGCATCTTACTATTTAAGTTTAGACATGGGAAAAAGCCTGATGAACACATTTTATGAGTGCACGCTGAGTTTGACTATCCAAGAATAAGGACAACATTCATTCAGAAGATGGTTACTGACTGCTGAGCAAAAAGAAGCACATCGTTTCCATTAATACTTATACAGGGAGAGGTAGCTTAAAACCATCGAGAGAGAGAGAGAGAGAGAGAGAGAGAGAGAGAGAAAACACGTCTATGGTGGACTTGTACCACGTACCAAGCACTAAGCTGGGTGCTTCAAGCAGGGGTGGGGCAGAGAGAAAGAGGGAGACACAGGATCCGAAGCAGGCTCCAGGCTCTGAGCTGTCAGCACAGAGCCTGATGTGAGGCTCAATCTTACGAACCGTGAGATTATGACCTGAGCGGAAGTCGGATGCTCAACCGAGCCCCCCAGGTGCCCCGATATTATTATCTTTTATTTGTTATAAGATTATACTTGTTTGTCATGAGAAAAAGTATAAAATCTTCATGAATCATTCAAAAGTGAACATCCATAAAACCACACCCAGGTCAGTAACAACCTTGTCAGCACCTTGGAAGTCCTGACCTGTCCCCGCCAATAGCAGCCCTCTCCCTAACTCCAAAGGTAACCATTGTTGTGACATGATTCGTTACAGTCTTGCTTTTCTGTAGAGTTTTACTACCTAAATAGGCTTTCTAGTACCCTCCAGTTTAATTTTGCCTGTTTTTCAATTTCATGTGGATGGAATCCTACAGGGTATATTATTTCATTTGGTCTCTTTTTCATGTTGCTGTAATTCATTTCTTTTACTGACTACAGTTTTTCCTTGAAAGCCTATAGCACCATGTATCCATTCAATGATGGATTAGCTTAGGGTTAATATAAACAATGATGTTATGCACAGTCTGATGTAGATCTGCTGTCAGTTCTGTCTGCTGTGTGCCTAGGAGTAGAAATACCGAGTTATAAGATGTGCATATCTTCAACTTTACTAGATAGAGCCAAACTTTTTGAAAGTGGTTGTACCAATTTCTAGTAGGACAGAATATATTCTCGAGGGTACAGCCCTGTATTAGAGTTTCCTTTGCTCCATGTATCTGTCGATACTTAGTATTTTCAAACATTAAAAAAAATTCTCTTTGGGGCGCCTGGGTGGCTCAGTTGGTTAAGTGCCCGACTCTTGGTTTCAGCTCAGATCATGATCTCATGGTTTGTGAGATAGAGTCCCGCATTGGGATCTTCGGTGACCCTGCTTGGGATTCTCTCTTTCCCTCTCTCTCTGCCTTTCCCCTGCACACACACACACACACACTCTCTCTCTCTCGCTCTCTCAAAATAAGTAAAAATTTCTTTTAATTCTCTTTAGAGAGTTAAGCAAGTTCTCTATGGAGATAATTATGTCATTTTCTCTTAAGGTGGCAAACTGTATTGATTGATGTTTCTAATGTCAAACCAACCCTGCATTCCTGGAATAAACCCAATTGGGTCATTATATATAATCCCTTGTCAGTTACTATTTGCTTAAAAATGTAAAGATTAATAATTTTTTTTACTGAAGTGCAGCGGACACACAATGTTGCAGTAGTCTCAGGTGGACAGCAGAGTGGTTTGACAACTGTATACATTATACCCCGCCTACCACAAGTGTACCATCTATCACCATACAGCACTATTACAATACCATTAACTATATTCCCTATGCTACACCTTTCATCCTGTGACTTATTCATTCCTTGGTTGCTAAAATTTGTTTAGGATATTTGCATCTATGTCCACAAGTGAGTTTCATCTGAATAGTCCTTTTTTACATAGCCCTTGCTGGGTTTTGTTATCCGGTTTATATCAGCCACTTCTTTTTCTATTCTCCTGGATGATTTTCATGAGGATTGCATTATTTCTTCCTTAAATATTTTATAGAACTCACCCCTGCAGGCATCTGAGCCTGGAGTGTCTTGGTGGGAAGGTTTCGATTTATTTTATTGCTCTAAGACTATTACGGCTTTCTATTTCTTCTTGATTTGTATTTAGTAGGTTTTCCTTTTCCAGGGATTTGCCTAACTCATCTAAATTTAAAACGTTTTTGGCAAAATATCCTCTTGTCTTTTTAATGTTTGTTATTGTGGTTATCCTCATTTTAATTTCTGACACAACTCACTTGATATTCTATTTTTCTTCTTCAGTCTTGACAGAAATTTGTCAGTTGTATTAACCTGTTCAAGGAACCAACTTCTGGCATTTGTTCATTATTTATCTTTTTTATATTTTATTAATTTCTGGGCTTGTCTTTATTCTTTGGGTTTACTTTTCTGCTGGTTTGTTGTTAATTTCTTGAACTGCTGTGATAGACAGCTTCTGTCTGTCCCTCCAGACCCACTCTCAAACCTGCTCCTCCCGGGCCATCTCTATGGAGTACACAGGGCTTTTGGCCTCCTAGCTTCTAGTTGAGTTTGGCCCAGTGGGGGGACCTGACCAAAGACTAGAGGAAGATATAACAGTGAGGTCAGGGTACATATTTCCCTGGGTCCCCACTGCCAAGGTTGCTTTGGGCTTGCTCTGTTCCTTGACTAAAGGACAATGCTCTCTCAAGGTGGTCCTTTCTACACCCCTTCTTTCTCCAGGTTCTAGAAATCTTTCTTTGGGTCCAGGAGTGGTTGTAACAACATCTCTACTAGTACATTCTCTTGTGGTTTTCTTCATTGCACCCACACCTCTGTAACTGCCACTTTGTAAATAAGCCCTCCTTGAATTATCCTAATTTGAACGTGATACCTACTATCTGTTGGGACCCTGACTGATACAGGTGGTTACATGGTTCATTCCTTTTTCAGCTTTTATTCTTTTCTAATATATATATTTAAAGGTGTAAATTTCACCTGGAGCATGATTTCACTGCATCACGTAGGTTTTGATGTGTAGCATCTTTGTTATTTTTCAATTCAGAATATATACTCATTTCCACTGATTGACTCTTTTACCCATGAGTTATTTAGAAGTGATTCCTTCTTTTTGGAAGGGTATTTCTACCTCCCTAGTTGCATGTGAAGATTATTCTAATTAGCTTTTTGTTATTAGTTTCTAGAATATTTTCATTGTGACCAGGGGACATTCCATATATTATTTCAATCTTTTGAAATATATGAAGTTTACTTTATGGCCCATCATATCACCAATTATTGTAAATGTCACATGTATGCTTGAAAAGATTGAGTATCCTATAATTTGGGGGATGGGGTGTCATGTTGTCGCTCTCTCTCTCTCTCTCTGTATGTATGTATGTATATATATATATGTATGTATGTATATATATGTATATATCCATTAGATTAGTTTAATATTGTTACTTGAATATTCTATTTCTGTTTTAGTCTCCTATCAATTAGCAAACATGGCTTTGTCTATATCTCCTTATATTTCTGTCAGCTTTGCTTTTTTTTGAGGCCATGTTATTAAGTGTATACAAATTAATAACTGTAAAGCTTTCTGTAATATCCAGGTGGATTAACCCCTTTATCATTAAGAAGTGACTACCTATATCTCTCCTTATGCTCTTTGTCATAATGTCTAATTTTATCTGATATTAATATAGTTATATCTGTTTTTTCTATTAGCATTTGCATGGCACGTATTTTTTTTTCATTCTTTTACTGTCAACCTCTCTGTATTCTTATCTTTTAGGTAGATCTCTTATAAACAGGATATATAGTACTTCTGCATGTCTAGAAAGCCAAATGTTCCTTGACAGACCATTTCTTACATGTAACTGAGAATGATAAAACGCTGACAGTTAATCTAAAACATAATTCACTTTGAGCTTGTAATTATTACTTTATTAATATCAACAGGTCTTTTTTAGAATTTATTTATTTATTTTTACAGTTTATTTATTTTTGAGAAAGGGAGAGAGAGAGAGAGAGAGAGAGAGCGAGTGGTGGAGGGGCAGAGAAGGTGGGGACAAAGGATCTGAAGTGGGCTCTGGGCTGACAGTAGAGAGCCTGATGTGGGGCTTGAACTCACATTCTGTGAGATCATGACCTAAGCCAAAGTTGGATGCTTAACCGACTGAGCCACCCAGGTGCCCCTCTTTTAGAATTTAGAAACAGATTTTTATCTTCCACAACTTTTATCTTTTTGTGCCGTTCAAATAACTTTTTGTTTCAGTGCTGTGTTATAGCATATAATCTCTTTTAGTTACTTTATATGGCAATTAAATTCAATGTAGATACAACCAACAGTGCACATAACTCAACTGAAGTCCCAGCAATATGAATGGTCATGGCCAAGTTCATGCATAGACAGGCAATAACAACTGCATCATGACTGTCATCTGGCTGACAGCAATTATACAGTGTCACCGATTCTGTTTCAGAAATGTCAAAAAGTAGAAAACTAGGTATCTTAGAACCAATGAAGTATGATAGATTTCTCTCTGATCCGGGTTGGCAATCTTTGTCATTTAACTGGAACATTTAGTTGACTTATACTTAAAGTAATTATTGATATATTTTGGTTTAAATATTATCTTAGTGTGCACTTTTTATTTTTTCCACCTGCTCTATGTTCTTTCTAAACCTTACTTTGTCTTCTTTTGGGTTGATTAACCATTTATTTACTATTCGGTTTTCCCCTCTCTTAGTTTAGATAGCATATACTTTGGCAATCAGTATATTTGCAAATATCCTGGCTCTCACTCCTGGGCACACGAGAGGGTTGCATTCTCTGTCTGCTTGAAGTTAGATGTGGCCATACACTAACTTTGGCCAATGAAATGTGAGAAGAAGTGAAGGGGGCCACTTCCAGAGGGATGTATAAAAGTCAGCGTGTGGGGGCACCTGGGTGGCTCAGTCGGTTAAGCTGCCGACTTCGGCTCAGGTCATGATCTCACAGTTCGTGGGTTTGAGCCCCACATCGGGCTCTGTGCTGACAGCTCAGAGCCTGGAGCCTGCTTCTGATTCTGTGTCTCTCTCTCTGTTCCTCCCCCACTCCTGCTCTGTCACTCTCACTCAAAATTAAAACTAAACATTAAAAAAAATTTAAAAAAAAGTCAGCGTGTGTTTTGTCCTGTTCTCACTTCCCTCTGGCAAGCTAGTCAACCTCCCAAGTTTCAAAATTGTGGCCTCTCTATCAGCTGTGGTCCCTGCCCAACTAGAGTCCATGCATGACACTCCAACCATACCCACAAACCTCAATTTACATCTACTGGGGTGATAAATAAATCTTTACTGTTTACACCACTAAGGTCTTAAGGTTTTGTTACCATAGCATAGCCTGGCCTATCGGTTGTGGTTTTTTTTATTTTTTTTTCTAATGTTTTATTTATTTTTGAGAGAGAGAGAGAAAGCAAGAGTGTGAGCAGGGGAGGGTCAGAGAGAGAGGAAGATACAGAATCCGAAGCAGGCTCCAGGCTCTGAGCTAGCTGTCAGCACAGAGCCTGATGAGGGGCTCGAACCCACGAACCGCAAGATCATGACCTGGGCCCCACGAACCACAAGATCATGACCTGGGCCGAAGCCGGACACTCAACCGACGGAGCCACCCCAGCACCCCTAGCCTGGCCTATCTTGATACAAAAATTATTATCAGAAACAGGGTGCTGCCATGACAAAGAACCTAAAATACATGACTTGGCTTAGGGACTGGGTGGAAGGTAGCAAAGTGAAAGTTGTCAAAAACTAGAAGGATAAGATGCTTGATGAACAGTGGTAAGACATTGGGGAAAACTATGACCCCGAGGTAACTTATGACACAGATAATGAGTTTAATAAACTTATACCTCTAGAAAAGGAGTCAGAAAACAGAATGGTTAAAGAGTATGCATTTGAGGGGCACCCGGGTGGCTCAGTCAATTAAGCTCCCGACTCTTGCTTTCAGTTCAGGTCACGATCTCGTGGTTTCACGAATTCAAGCCCTCCGTGGGCTCCACGCTGACAGTACGCTGACAGTGCAGAATCTGCTTGAGCTTCTCTGTCTCCCTCTCTCTCATTTACCCTATTTCTGTCTCTCTCAAAATAAATAAATAAACTTAAAAAAAAGAGTATGTATTTGATAAGGTTAGAATGACAACAGCAACAAAAGAAAGGGATAAGCTTAGAAAATAATCAGTTTTTATGTAAACAGGAATGAGCAGAGAAAACCCAGAAACTCAAGACCTTGCAGCAGCCTCTCATCCCCAACCAGTCAAAGAGAAACCCAAGAACTGGGTTACCTGAGTGACAGGATTATTATAATTCAGTCTAGCAACCAGGATGGACTCCATTGTCCTTGTTTAAGGGTTAAGGTGACCCATGGTAAATCCCACGGAGTCTGAATTGGGCCTGGAGATGTCTGCCATTCAGTTGAGAAAGTGAGCCGGTTTGAAGACAGAACTGTGGGTCGTGCCTCTTAGCCCACGGAGAGGATTCAAATAGATAACAAGGCAGCTAAGTTTTGACAGTAAACTACTGACCAAAAAAGTACAAACTTATACCATTTGTAGGTTCTTGACTGATAGAATCTTAAAATAGCCTTTGAGTCCTTACCACTTACAGGGAGGTGGAGGCCTTGTTCTCTGGGAGTTCTTTCTTTCTCATTATCCATTATCCTCCATGGTCAGGTAAGAGAGGACAATAGAGAATAAACTTTCCTTGGGGACTGAGTTGCTTTCCTTACCAGCTTCTTGCCTTTGCCTCACCCTCCTGTATGGGCCCCAGATGTGCCTCCATGGAAAATCGTTGGAAAGCTCTGATCAGATCCCATGGTCTCATTCTGTAGATGGAGAACTGAGGCCTGGGACTGGAACTCCCAGCAGCTGACTCAAAATCCAGCCTCTTCTCCCAACCTGTATGGTCTTTCCATTCTTCCACACCCTCTCTTTACTGTTCTACTTGTCTCTAATCAAGTGTGTTGCCTTCTTGGGTGTGCTTTAGTGTTGGTTTTGGAATGAGTATCTATAGACATTGATAACAAGCCTACGATTCTACATGTTTTGAGAAGAAACTTACGGGATTACTTTGATGTCTTCTTTGCCATGCAGGATGTAGTCAATGACCTTGTAAAAGTTGATTTCCTAGGCAAAGGAGATGAAGAAATATATAACTGACAGCCAGAGACAAAACTTCAGCATGAATGTGTCCATGAGACAGGGCTTGTTTTCTACCGTATGCCCTGTGGTTTTCCAGAAACACCAGCCTGGCCCTCTAAGGGCGTATCCCAGCTGCCTCTGAGCTCACCGTCCTCAGCTGACTCATGATTCAGCGTGCTTAACCTTGGAAACAGCTCCAGGTGGCCAGGCAGGGGCTGGGATCTGGGAAAGAGGGATAGGAAGTGGTTCCAAAGGGAGCTGGGGGTTGAGTACAAGGACAAAGAGAGAAAGACTGCTTTCTGGAGTCCAGGGAGAGAGCGAGGTGGAAAGGAGACTCCTGTCCCATTTAGAGTTTTGTCAATGCAGCCATCCATGCAGGGTTCAGCTCCACGGTCACGGCCCCCTTTTCTCCTTCACACCCATCACTCAGATGCTCACTTTGCTGCATCAGCTCTTCCAGACTTGTCTTCCCAATCTTGCTTCATGTCCCCCAACTCACTTTCCACCTCTTCCATCCCTCACACCTCCTTGCACCATGAAAACTCCCATTCTCTAAGGTAGATGTGTTCAGTCACATGACTTCCTAATGTGTAGTGGGATATTGGCACATGGCTCCTTTCCCTTAGCTCTCCAGGGAAAATTCCATCACCTTATTAGATTCTGTCAACACCCAGCTATGATGGGCAGGTTAGAAACCATTTTACAAATGGGAAAACTGAGACCCAAAGAGAGGAAGGGACTTATTTATTTATAGTAGACTGTGAGCCAGGACCCAGAAGCTAAGCCTTGACTCCTATGCTCAGGGCTCTCTCTGTGATGCCACTTAAGGTTAACCTTATGTTAACCTAGAATAGTGTTTTACTCTCTGCATCACTCTCACCCAGGACAGGGCTATTCAAAGTATAGTCCCTGGACTGGGAACTATTTGGTACCATTCCATGATGAGAAAAAAAATGAAATTGAGAGAGTGGTTAGAAACTTTTATAGCAGTTTGACTGAGTGAAGTCAGGTCTGTTGAAACTAATAAAAAGGGGAGGGGATTTACATTTCATACGTCTTAAATTTTTTTTCTAGTTATATGTTGTTCTCCCATTTTAAAGAATATCAGTCCAAAATGGATTGGAAATTAAAACAACAACAATAACAACAACTGTTCCTCATCTGTGGTGCTTTGAGAAGTCCTGCTCTAGAGATTTAAATGTAGACACCTAAGCCCTATCTTGGTTTCCTGATTCAGAACCTCCACAAAGACAAATTCCTGATCCAGTCAAGGGTGTCTGAATGTCCATTTGGTTGACAGGTGATGTTGACCTTCTTCAGGCTCCAGGGGGAGAGGCTCTGCTCATCCCGATTAGCAGCTCCTGAAAAGAGTCATGCTCTGGTCTTGGGTCTACTGTGTGCACTCTTGGGGGCTCAGTTTCCCCAGCTGGAAAATGGGTGGGGTGTGCTTCTTCAAGTTGCCCTAATGGAGGCAGAGCTGGGCACCTGGAGATCCTCTATGTCTCGTTGTTCTTTCTCCCTGCCTTTCCAGTACTTCTCCCCCATTACTCCCTGGCCACGCAACCACTGTGGAAGCGGAGGGGTCTAAAGACAATCAGAGCATTTAATCCCCAAAGTTCTTCCCAACTATGATTCCAAGATTGTTGTTGGGTGGTTAGCCATATCCCTCAGAGATTAAAACACACATCTTCTTTGAACCAGCAATTCCACAGTTGGGAATGAATCCTATAGTTACACTTCTAAATGGGGGTCAAAGCATCATTTGCCCCATCCAGGGGACCTCAGACTGCTTTCCAAAGTCTGGACACAATGTAATGTCATCATTAGGAGAGTGGCTGACCAAATTGAGTGCCTACATCCAGCATATGTGTCGCCTGTGTCCAGAACAATGTACCGGTATCTGTGCTTATAGGGGAAGATCCCAAGCAGGGAAAGTAAGGCACAAAAGGGAATCATCCCATTTGTTGAGGGTGGTGCTGGTGGTAGAAGTCTAGGAGTATCTGGGCATGTGTAGACATTCCTGGAAGGACAGACTGCTCACACTGGCTGGCTCAAGGAAGGCTGGATTTCTGTGGTGTATCCTTTTGTAATGTGTGAGTTTTTCATCTGTTCATGTATTTTTTTTTAAGTTTGCTTATTTATTTTGAGAGATAGAGCAAGAGCAGGGAAGGGCAGAGAGAGAGAGAGGGAGAGAGAGAGAATCCCAAGCAGGTTCTGTGCTGTCAGTGCAGAGCCTGACACGGGGCTCAAACTCACAAACCATGAGATCATGACCTGAGCTGAAATCATGAGTCGGAGACTTAACCAACTGAGCCACTCAGGCGCCCCTCATGTATTACTTTCTCAAAAAACACAAACAAATTGTGCTAAGGACATTTTTAAAAGTGAAGTCGTACCCTATAGGCAATTCCTGAAAGCAAAGATGGCCACCTTATCTGCCGAGACTTTGGTGTAGCTAAGTGTCCCCCCCCCACCGCCCCCCACCGTGAGAAAAGGAAGTCAACTTCTAAGACTTTCTCGACCTTCCTCAGGTCTCTGTTTTAGGCCATCTGTTCTTGGGTGTCAGTTGCTCTCTGCTCACAGAGGCAAGCTGCTGGCTCCCTGGGCTCCCCAGGCTGTCCTATCCATGTATCTCTGTGAGACTCCTTTAGAAAGGGTAGAAATGAACTTTTTTTTTCTGAAGCCTGCAGGAGAATCAGTTTGCTTTCACAGAAAGCAACAAAAAGACCAGTGTGCTTTAGGTAAATAGGGCTTTTTCCACATGCTGGAGCTCAGCTGAGTTGCCTTCAAGCAACATATTCATGTTAAGAATTCACCTTTGCCTTTGGAAAGTCAAAACTGAGCCATCAATGAGCACCTTTGTTACCTTCCACCTGAGCAGTGAAGCCTACAACACAGGGGTCTTTGAAAGAGCCACAAATACAGCCAGAGCAAAATTATCCCGCATGGAAATATCCCAGTTTTTAAACGAGTGCTATTTTTTTTGTTTTTTTCCATGAAGCCTAATTAGTCTATATAAGTTTTTAATAATGAAAACATACACGTGTATAACATTTTATTTTTAAAAGGAGATGAAGTGAGGTGTAGCTGCTGTTGGTGATCTTTAGACCCATGATTTGGGGAGGTTAATTGGTCAAAGTCCAGACAAAAGTTGTATTTCTCATGTGTATGTGACAGAGAATAAGGGCATTATAAGGCGAGAGGGAATGCTAAAAAGCATGGCTGTAATGAGTTACCAGAAAGAAAAGCATCCTGCCTTTGAATTTAGGCAAACGAATTGACCCCTCCTAACTTCAATCTCCTCAACTGTTAAATGAGGATAACGATACTTCTTTTATAAACTTGCTGAGAAGAGTAAATAACATAGTCCAGGCAAAGCGCCCTGCAGATAATAAGATTCAACCCGGGTAGCCATGATGATTGGATGCCTACTGTGTGTCAGCATGTGATTTGCTTTAACCATCATGGGCCTGCCAGGCCATCTGGATTATCCAGGCATTACAGATGAGGAAGGTGAGGCTTAGAGAGGTTTTCAAGGCCACCCGACTATCTGGTGGAACACGGGTCTAAACTCAGGCTTGTTCTTTCCATGTCCAATCTCTCTAGAAGATCCACTTTGGGCCAGTCTTGTCATGCTGTGTCTGGGCCCCAGGTCAGGCCTATGTGTGTCTCCTCCCTAGACCTGGAACTGACTATGGAGATGAGTTTAGTGATGGTACCTCATAGATGGGAAAATTGAGGACCCAAAGGATTTTTTGACTGAGTTCACCCGACAGGTTATCAACCAACCAAAACCATAGTTTTTTGCCTTCTGGCCTTTTCCATCACAATCTAATACCTTGTGCTCTCACAAGGACTGAGATGTAGGAGAGTTTTGGGAAAGGAAAGGCTTAGCCACAAGTGTGCTAGTCACCTCGGTGAAACCAAAACTCCTTGAACTGATCAAACGACGGGCAGCATTTCCTGGACTGGCACTCAGTGATTTTCATGTTTCGTTCAACTCCATCTTAAAGGTTGGGGTGCTTGAGGGTGAAGACCCAGATGATTCAGAGCCCAGCATTTCTCTGGCCATCCTGGAGTTGGAGATGACCTCTGACCTCAGGGCTCAGCTCAGAGAGCTGAACCTTACAGCAGCCAGGGAAACTGAAGTTGACCGAACTTGGTGGTGTCTGAAAGCTACGGTGATCTCTATTCCAGTTCCTCAACTTCTAGATTTCCAGAAGATACAAATCCAGCTCATGTGACTTGGAGAAAAAGCTCAGTGGTGACATGTCAATGATGCCAACACGAAAAGCTGAGCTTAAAAAGAAAACTGTCCCCAAGTTGTTTTCTGACAGCAGCACATGACGCAATGCTTGAAGACTCAGTCTTCCCAAATGAAATCATGACATTGTGTGAGTGGAAGAGTAGTTTGAAACAGGTCAACAGGAGGTTATAGGTTATTTTGGATAAAGCAGGGCAGATGATGTAAATTTCCAGAGGGAACTCTTTCCTGGTGTGTTCATGAAGCTCACAGGCAAGGGTGTTAATGTCAAATTCCTGGAGTTTGAATTAAAACTAAATAAAGTCATACACACACGTGCATGCATGTGTGTGCACACATGCACATTTTAATTTGGGGTAGGATTAGCGTTGGCTGGGTGGAATCAGGCCTCCTAGCAGAAACTGATATACCATTTCAGATATGCCAAAAGATCTTGTAGGATGAGCATGAGACTAAAACTCAATTCAGGGCCTGACTGTTGCTTACTTACCCTGTGTGGCCTCAGCTAAGGTCATTCTGTCATTCTATAGGTTCTACAGGCTGTGTGAGTGACAAATCTGGTTACCCTGACTCATCTTCTCTTTCCCGCATGTATCATTTCAGCTTCTCTAAGGTGTTTATGCCAAATTATGGAAAGAGCCCAAATGTCCATTGACAGATGAGTGGATAAGGAAGATGTGGTGTATATATATATATATATATAAAATATTTAAATATTATATAAAATATAATATTTAAAAATTTATTTTAAAAATATATAAATATTTATAAATAAATATATATATATACACAAAGCAATATTAGTGATCAGCAAGAACGAAATCTTGCCATTTGCAACAACGTGGATGGAACTAGAGTGTATTATACTAAACGAAATAAGTCAGAGAAAGACAAATACCATATGATTTCCCTCATATGTGGAATTTAAGAAACAAAACAGACGAACATAGGGGAAGGGAAGCAAAACTAAGATAAAAAGAGAGAGGAAGACAAACCATAAGAGACTCTTAAATACAGAGAACAAACAGGGTTGCTGGGGGGATGTTGGGTGGAGAGATGGGCTAAGTGGGTGATGGGCATTAAGGAGGACACTTGTTGGGATGAGCACAGGGTGTTATATGTTAATGCTGAATCACTTAATTCTACTCCTGAAACCATTATTACACTATATGTTCACTAACTTGTATTTAAATTTAAAAATTTTTTTAAAAATATAAAGCAATGGTATGAGAGCAGAGCTCACAAACAAGGGCCTGGAGAGGCCTGATAGAAACATAAATGAGTGGGAGCTGGGGTGCAGGGGCACACAAGGGGAATGGTGAGGACTTTGGCAAACTAGAGAGCTCTGGCCATGTTCCAAGGAGACAGCTACCACTCAGCTCCCATCAAATTTACCCCATGGTGGGGGGCTCAGTGGCAGACCATGCAACTCTTGATTGCAGAGTCGTGTGTTAAAGCCCCACATTGGGTATAGAGATTATTTAAAAATAAAATCTTTAAGAAAAAATCTACCCTGCAAGACTGGAGGTCCAGTTTTGACTACCTTTCACCTTTTTAAAAGAACCTGAGAATCTATATATTTATGGGAAATATCTTGATTTTTTTTTTAGTGTTAAGCTATAAATCCAAAAAAAATTTGTTAACTAAAGAGAAAACTTCTAAATGTATGAAGCCAAACAGGTTTATCTTTTGGATGGAATTGACCTGTTAACTACCAATTTATACAATCTGAATTAGATACTAAGGTTATTTCCAGCTCTAATTGTCCACAATTCTAAATGTTTGCTAGATGAATATTTGAGCAAGTTACTTGACCTTACTGGAGCTCTTTCCTTATCTGTGGAATGAGAATATTAATTCTTCCTTGGCCAATCCCACCAGGTTACTATGAAACTCCAGCAAGATATTAAAAATACCTTGTAAATTATAAGATGTGGCAATTATGAACAATTATCATAACTTCAAGGGGAACGACCCAACCCAGAGAAGATAGATATCTAAGTGCCAAAGAAATGCCAGTAGGGTCTACAGTGCCTTAAATTTGCATTTCATTAAACATTAGATCATACTGAACAGGTCAGAGAGAGACCTACCCTTCCATCCGGAGTCCTGGGACCAGAATAGGGTGGAGCCTCACCCATCAGAACCGGCCACACATCAAAAAATTCCTAGGAATGAGAAAGACAATAATTACATGTCTTGAAAATAGGTCAAGGAAAGGAGATTGAGAAAAGAGGACCCACCTATATGAGTCATCTATCATTGAAATTCAGAAGGTGGGAAGAGCTCTCTGAAGCCTAAGCTTGGAAGGGGTGCAAAGTTCATTAGCATTAGAGGATGTCAGTCATGTCTGTGCTTCAAGATATTGATGGACTAGGGCTGTGTAATCATTAAGCAAAAAATAGGAGCTGAGTTGGAGCACCCTTATACTCCCCGTGTTGTGGGCGTGGGACATGAGAGGGAAACTGGGGTTTCTAGGTCTATGAAACTAACCTTAAAGACATGCTAAGCATGTGGTTGAAGGTTTAGCTAAAACAATGTCTTCTGCAGCCTCATTTAGAGTAGTGAAAAGTTCGGAAGAACCTAAGTTTCTAAGAAGAGGGGACTTATTAAATCAATTATGATAAATCTATTAACAATACTGCCACAGATTTTAGCATTAGAAAGGTGTCCTTGCCGCCCTGATGAGTGAAATAGGTGAGGGGACAAAAAACAGAGACAGTAGAACCCCAACGTTTAACTAAACATAGAAAATGTTCTCAAAGGATTCACAACAAAACACTCACAATTGCTTTTCTCTGGGTAATTGCAGTGAGACTGTACTTAGCAATTTTTTCTGTAATAAAATTTGTTGCTTTTGGAATCAGGAAAAAAATTTTTTTTTCCCAAATAAGAAAGAAAAAAAACCAATGGTGCCATATATAGACAAAGAGACCCATATCAGGGATCTGGTGAGAAAGGATCCATAAGACAACTGGCAAAGATACAGTCTGGGGGCGGTGCCTGAGTGGCTCAGTCGGTTGAGCGTCTGACTTTGGCTTAGGTCATGATCTCACAGTTTGTGGGTTTGAGCCCCGTGTTGGGTTCTGTGCTGACAGTTCAGAGCCTGGAGCCTGCTTCAGATTCTGTGTCTCCCTCTCTCTGCACCTCCCCTGCTTGCCCTCTCTATCTCTCTCTCTCTTAAAAATAAATAAACATTAAAAAAAAAAAAAAGATACAGTCAAGGAAGAGAGAAATGGCCAGTAAGCCACACAGCTTGTGCTGGGCTGAGCCTGGGCCTGGTAGAAGAGGCCTTCATGCTTCATTGCCCTCTCTGTTCATTCTTCGATTGCTATCTAGGGACAGTGATCCGTTAGCACTAGGTCATTGTGGGTAGGATGCTAAGCCCTTCTGCTCTTGGCCTCTTTCTTGTTGAACACGGTGGTTTATTATCCAGAGGACAAGCAGAAGAGCATCCACATGAAATTCCATGTCCCCAAGCTTCTGCCCGGTTGGGCTCTTTGTCTTGACTGCACTCTAGGAAGACATTCAATTCTGGGTGAAAAAAATGAATAGGGAGTCTACCTGCCCCCATAACATGTTTGCTCATGTTAGATACACAGAGATGAATAAGACAGAGTTCATACCCTGGGGGAACTTGCCATCTCTTGGAGGGTCGATCAAGTACTCAAGTAACTATAGTAAGGTAGACAGGGTAAGACCCAAAATGAATACTTTGGTATGAAGAAAGAACACAAATGTTAGAGGAACCCAGAAGAAAGTCAAGTGCATTGAGCTGACACTGTGTCAAACACTAAGTGGCTCTAAAGATTGTCCCAGAGAAGCAGCAGCTATCAAGAGGGGTTGGGTGGAAAGTGCTTGCCTTTCTCGCTCTCAATCTCTCTCTCTTCTCTTTCTTCTTTCTTTTGTTTTTAAACAGCTTTATTGACATATAATTCACATACCATGTAATTCACAGTTAAAATGTACAATTCCGTGGTTTTATTGACTTCTTCATAATGTCAATAGCTCAGATAAGAGCTTAGCTACCAGGAAGGGGGTGGGGGGAGAGGAGGGCAGGTCATTTGAATGATTGTAGGCAGACCAGCCCATTTCTAATTGCTAGATTGTTCCATCTTTTGGGGATGGCTAAGAATATTCTTGCTTAGGCGTGCCTGGGGTTAAGCATCCAACTCTTGATTTCAGCTCAGGTCATGATCTCACATTAGTTCAACCCCCCACATCAGGCTCCACACTGTCACATGGAGCCTATTGGGATTTCTCTTTTTCCCTCTTTCTCTACCCCTCCTCTGCTCGCACTCTCTCTCCCTCAAAATAAATAAATAAACTTAAAAAAAAAAGAATATTCTTGCTTAAGTGTGATTTTCCCTTTTGAGAGGGAGCTCAGAAGAAACAGCAGAACACAGCCATACACAGCAGCCTACATCTGGGTTCAGATTCTTTAAGGTGTGAACTGGGTGCCTTTTGAATTAAACGACTCAGAAATCCTTTTTTTTAAGAAAGACCCATTCATTTGTATGAATTCATTCATTTGCTACTTCCTCAAGGTGTATCAAAGGGCTCGTTGCTGGACTTGGCAGTAGTTGGCAAAATATTTGGTTCAGGAGTATGCAAAAACTAAATGGATGTCTGCACTAGAATCAGAGGTTCCCTGAAATCAGTAGATAGCTGACATGCACCAGAATCACATAAAGAACCATTTAAAAAAATTTTTTTTAATTTTTTAACGTTTATTTATTTTTGAGAGACAGAGACACGGTGCAAGCGGGGGAGGGGCAGAGAGAGAAAGAGACACAGAATCTGAAGCAGGCTCCAGGCTCTGAGCTGTCAGCACAGAGCTCAACACGGGGCTTGAACTCAAGAACCACAAGATCACGACCTGAGCTGAGGTTGGGCGCTTAACCGACTAAGCCACCCAGGTGCCCCACATACAGAACTATTTTTAAAAGCAAAAATCAGAATAATAAATCCATGAGTACATGGAAATCTGTTATACAATAAAATAGCATATCAGAATGGCTGCATTTTAAAACAGTGGAGAAAGGATAGACTATTCTTTAACTGGGGAAAAATTAGTGAGAGACAAAAGTTATCCCTACCTCATACCTACACATTCATAATTTCAAAATGAATGAATGATTAAAATATATTAAAGCACATCAGATTATCTCAGATTATCTTTATAATATTAAGGTTGGGGAAGTCCTTCTTGAACAAAATCTCAAACTCAAGCATCCAATGTATATGGACACTTGATCAATGATAGAGGTATGTTAGGGAAATATTTTCCCTAACCTAGAGGTATTTTCAATAGGACAGTGGAGAAAGAGTAGTCTTTTCAGTAAATGGTTCTGGGTCCATTGGATATCCACATGGAAAAATGTTAATATTGACCTTACCTCACACTGTACATTTAAAAATGTCCAGGTAGATTATAGAGCTGTGTGTGAAAGTTAAAACAAAATTTTAGAGTTAACATATCTTTATTAACTTGGGGCCAGCAAAGATTTCTGAAATAGGGAACAAAAATCATAACCATTAAAAAAAGATTGATAAAGGAACTACACTGTAATTCAGAATTTTCATTCATTGCAACATACTACTAAGACTATGAAAGTGCAGAATGGGAGAAGCTATTTGCCATGTGTATATTCCACAGAGAACCCATATCTAGAATGTATAAAGAACACCTACAAATCCTAAGATTAAAAAAGACGAAAGATCCGAGGATCTTCCTTCACTTCAACTGCCCAGGTGGGCCATAGCCTCGATAAACCAATGGAAAAGTTTATGCCTACCTTTGCGTGCATTTTCTGAGAATTACTGAAGTTGGCAACTTTCTTCTTTCTGGCTTTGACCCTACATAGAACTTCTTTATCACTCACCTTTACCACCTCATCAAGCCTTCTCATCTATGCTTTCTTTTCCAACTGACCAAGGAAGAACAGGTTGTTTTCAATCACCTGTGCCCTAGATTGACTTTTCCCCTTTAAAGTTTGGTACTCCACTCTTCACTAGAAAAGACCTGTGAGGGACACCTGGGTGGCCCAGTCGGTTAAGCGTCCAACTTCAGCTCAGGTCATGATCTCGCGATTTCTGGGTCCAAGGCCCAAGTTGGGCTCTGTGCTGACAGCTAGAGCCTGGATCCTGCTTCGGATTCTGTCTTGGTCTCTCTCTGCCCCTCCCCCACTTGTTCTCTCTCTCTCTCAAATATAAATAAACATCAAAAAATTTAAAAAAAAAGAGAGAAGACTTGTGAAAACCTGTTCACAACTAGTCACATCCTCCCTGCCTCGTCCCTGTGAACTGAATGTGTGACACAAGTCTGGTCCCCATGGTATATTGAACCTGTTCTTGGAAATGTCTATTTCTGAAGCCTTCTCACCTTCTGCTTGGTCATGTCTAAGAGCCCCACAGAATATCTGTCACAGTTGAGGAAGGCTCGGACTGTGTACAGGGCTTTGTGGAACTGCCTTTCGATGTCCGTAAGCTCTTCAAAGACTTTGCTCCCAGACCACAGCAGTATCTTAACAAAACATAAAAACATTGTCAAAGTTTTTGAGGCACAAAGCAGCAGCTCACAATAATCCAGAGACAGAGACAGGACAATTATCCCCATTTTACAGATGGAGAATCAGGTTCAGAGAGATGACCAGCCTATACTGGGTCCAACTCTTTCCATTTCTTCTATTTCGTAAGAATGATAATAGCAAATATGGATCGAACACAAGTGTTCTACATGCATTATCTCATTTACTATTGACAATAATCTTTTGAGGGTGAAACCAATCAATATTGTCCCCATTTTTCAAATGGGGGGACTAAGGCTCAGACAGGGTAAGTGATTTGCTCAGGGCTTAGAGCTAGTAAATGGCTTAACAAGGATTCAAATCTAAGTTGCTTGACTTGAAAACTGTGCATATAATCACCCTGAGATACAGCTTTACAAACATGGGCTAGCTACCTCATCAACGCTGTGGATTCTGGGCAGAGACCATGATGGTTCCCAGGCACTTTAATCACCACCGCCTTTCCAGCCTGACCACATCAATGCTTCAGTCAAAGGACATGTCCGGGACATTCCCTTGAGCCATGCCCCTTACCTGGCCACGCCGAGTCTCACAGTTGTGCAGGTAACTCAAATGGTATACCTTCATGATTATATTCGCAAAACTGAGGTACTTGAGAAGAATCTGGAAATCAAACAGCATGAGGGGGAATAGATGAGCAGGAGAAACCCCTCCTCTGGCCACTTCTCCCATCAGCAAATATTTGAATATTTTAAAAGCTTCAGAGGCAATTCGAGCAGATGGATCATGGAATGTCGACTCATGAAATGTTGCATTGTAAGAGTGGAAAGCTCATAGAATGTCGAATGTCAGTGTTGACGGATTAATGAAAAATTGCCACTATTTATTGAGCTTGCGCTCCCTGTGATAAGTCATTTTAGGCATGTTATCTTATCTGATCATCACAAGTACCCTGAGAGATGGACACTGTAAAATTAGACTCATTTTACAGATAAGAAAGCTGAGATTTAAAGAAATTAAGCAAACTGCCCAAGTCAAACAGCTAAATATTAGCAGAGCCAGGACAACTATCCTGTACTCCAGGCTCCAGGGCCCAACATCCTAACCATTACCCTCTCCTGTCTTCCCCAGATGGCGTCAGACTAATCCGCTTTTCTTACAGATGGGGAAACCAAGGTGAGGCCAAATAGCAAGGTTCAGGGGACTTCCTGAGCTGTGAGAATGTGCTAGCATGGCCATCCCAGCAATTTCTAAAGCGTTCTTACCTCTTCATCTTTCTTGGTGAAGTGGGGCTCATTCAGTTTATTCACAGCCATGATGACGGCCACCACGTCCTTCCCATTCATTATGGGGGAAGCCAAGATGTTCTTGGTCTGGTATTCTGTGAGAGTGTCCACGAAGTCACAGAAATGCTCATCCTGAAGGAAGGCAGAGACAGACATGAGTGGGCAGAGGAAGAGCAAAGACAGTAAAACAGCCCAGAGCCCCTCATGCCCGTTGGAGGGAGTGGGACGAGGGGGCTCTCTAGTATTTTGTTGACAAGAAAATGAAGACATTTTCATCTACTCCCCTTCAGCAAGGGCAAAGCACTCAGGGGTGATTTGTACCCTGGAAGCCTCCAAAATCCAGTAGGAGAAAGTCTGAGATACAACTTGCTAAGGGAGATGTGAGCAAAGCCCTCTAGGGGCCCGAGGATGAGGGGACTGACTTCGCCTGGGGAGGGAGGGTTAGAGAAGGCTCTCTTCAGGCAGTGACAAGTAAGCCCAAAACAGAAACTTAAGTGAGGAAAAGACGTTAGTGAGTGTCATAATCACAATAGCTAGTGGGTGTCATGCGTAGTGCTTTACCTGCCTCAACTCACCTTAATTCTGTGAAGTGGGGACCGCTAGTAGCCCATTCTATACAAAGGGAAACTGAGACTCAAGAAGGTTAACATGACTTGCTGTGAGTTTGTGTGTGTGTGAGACTCTAGAGCCTGCCCTCAGCTTTGCTGCCTTTAAGGAGAGCCTCGGTAAGGTTGGAGCTGGGTCTTCATCACTGAACAAAAAGAATTTGGTACTTCCAGCTTTTTGAACAATTCAGTTCTAGCACCACACAGTGAGTCCAATGGAGATCCCTATTCCACAGGTCTTAATGGAAACCCCATTGCATGTCAGGTCTTACGCTGAGCGCCGGGGATACAAGGGAAACTAAGGCTCAGACCAGCTTGCGGACAAATCAGTAATAGTAATACAGGACACAGGGTTTGGCTCAAAGCTATGGGAGTACAAAGGAGGTTTTTGTTGGGGTCTATTTCATTTTCTTTTCCTTTGGATGGTCACAGTGTTTTACCCTGATCACAGGGAGAAGATCAAAACAAAGATAAAATACAATTTTGATTTTAGGCTGAGTGTCTCACACACCCACACCCCTAAAGCAGCCTGGAAGGCCAACACAGGGCAGTGCAGTCTATGGTCAGAAAGAGGAGACAGAGCCCAAATAGTTGTCTTAAATCCAAAAGAATCCACCCTTCTGTTCCTTGGTAGCGCTGTGAGTTTTTCCAACCATTGGCATTGCTTGGGACACAAGCCAGCCCAGATATGCAGTTCATGCTATTCTGAAGAAGGAAGTATATTTCATAGAATGGATTCACACCGCTTTTCTAGAATTGAGTGGGCAGAACCTTTCCCACGACTGAGAAGTTCAGAGTGTGATGCTGTACATCTGTGGATTTCTCCCAGTCAGAGCGGGATTAGACAAACAGGCAACAGCCCTGTCGTCGATGAAGGTGTCTCAAACCAGGTAAAGGGTATAGGAATTAAGAGAAGGGTGTAGGGCTCTACTTGAATTAGCATCAGAGGATTAAGCAAAATCTCTAAAGAGGCATTAGCCATGAAGGGTTTTCCATGTCATTCTCTAAGGACACGGATAAATCCCTAAACACAGGTCTGGGTGGGGCATGCTCGAATTCATTTCAGGAAGTCCGTTCAGCCTTGCAATATTCACTTCTATCAGGGAAAACGATATTGGGCCTTACCTGCATCTGAGGCAGATGTTTACTAAATCTACCAGAACCTTCTTTCCCACTGAGAGACCCAGAACTCTCCCACAAATAATACAGCTGCCAACTGATGGTGTTCGCACAATCATTGCCATCCTTATATATTCAGCGTATGAAGTGTCACAGAACCTCAGATTATCAGAAGCAGAGAGGGCCTTAGAAGACTTTTAGCTCAAACCGTTCGTGTGTGTGTGTGTGTGTGTGTGTGTGTGATGTTTATTTATTTTTGATACAGAGAGAGAGAGAGACAGAGCACAAGTGGGGGAAGGGTAGAGAGAGACGGAGATGCAGAATCCAAAGCAGGCTCCAGGCTCTGAGCTGTCAGCACAAAGCCTGACATGGGGCTCAAACTCATGAGTGGTGAGATCATGACCTGAGCCAAAGTTGGGTGCTTAACCTACTGAGCCACCTAGATGTCCCTCAGACTGTTTATTCTAAAGCCCGGGAATCAGATGCCCAGCTTAGGGAAAGCCCAAAGTCATTTGCTCATTCACTTAGCATTCATGGTGTGCTTTATGCCAGGCGCTGCTCTAGACCCTCAGGTTACAGCAGTGAACAAGGGAGGCTTCTCAGTGGAGGTGTAGATGAGAGCTGAACCTTCAAGGAGTGAGATGGGTGAAACACAATCCAAGCAGGAAGCACAGAGAATGCAAAGTCCGGGAGGGGGCAGGGAGTTGGCGCATCTGAGAAACAGGAAGAAGACCAGTGTAGCTGGAGCACAGGGAGGGAGAGGGAGGGTGGAGGGCAAGGAAGTCAGACAGGCGGGCATGGGCCCCATCCAGCTGAGCCTTGGAGGCCATTGTGGAGAATTGAGATTCTATTCCAGTGCAATGCAAGACTGCCCCTCATTCTCGGAAACCCCAATTCTCTTTTCAAACATTCACACTGCCAATTCCATGGTGAGATCTACTGTTTATTGAGCAATAATGATGTACTCAGCCAGAAGCCAGACAACTTAACATCTATTATCTCATTAACTCTCACATCAGCCCTGTCACATGGACCTGTCACCTTCCCTGTCTTTTTTTTTTTGACAGAGAGAGAAAGAGAGAGAGAGAGAGAGAGAATCTTAAGCAGGCTCCATGCCCAGCACAGAGCACAATGCCACAGGGCTCAATCTCATGACCATGAGATCATGACCTGAGCCGAAATCAAGAGTTGGACACTTAACTGACTAAGCCACCCAGGTCCCCCAAACCTTCCCTGTTTTACAGAAAACTCCCTTGCTGGTAAGTGGCACAGCCACTCCATTCATTCATTGATTTATATATTGATACACTGATTGATTGACTCATTCATTCATTCATTTACTCACATTTACTGAACACAGGCTCTGGGAGAGGTGTTGGATATACTAAGACCAATAAGAAAGATGAAATTGCCCTCCCTGATCCTCACAGTATAGTGGGAGCATCATGTAAAACATGAACCCACAATTCAAACCATAATGAGAAGGAGGTCCCCACAGGATGGGTGAATGGGAGGGAGGGACTTGTTCTCTGAGGCTTCAGGGCCCAATTAGTACATTATTAGTAGTTGAAGATTCTCTGGGCCTCAGTTTGCCCTTTGGGAAAATCAGAGTGTTGGACCAGGGCCTCCTCGAGACTTCCTTCCGGTGTGGTATGCTGGGTTCTGGGTCTCACAGACAGGGGAGGACAGCAGCTGTGAGAGCCTCTGGAAACAGTAGTGCTCTCAGGTGCAGTTTTCAGAAATAGGAATTGTCATGTCTTAGAAAAGCTCACTGTTCTCCTTTCCTCCACACCAGTTCCACACTCACACTATTCTGACACTAGATACGCAGATGTATCTCCCACACTGACCAGTTTTCTGACCCCGGTTGACTGTCCAACAATTCAATTCAATTCTGACACAAGCTACCTGGAGTCAGCGCCAGAACCCACAGGGCTTTCGTCTCACAGGACTCTCCCCACTTCAGTGGGGCTTATTATATAACAAAAGACATGATAAAAGATGCAGACATACTGTTAGATGAAGAATGAGATTCAGAAGGGTCCTGAGAGCTGGCGCTTCTGTCCCCTAGAGGTGAGGTGCGCCACCCTCCCTGCACATGCATGTGTTCACCAATCCAGAAACCCTCTGAGCCCTGCACTTTCGGGGATTTTTATGGAGGCTACATCACATCTGCATGATTGGTTATTAGCTCCCTTTCCAGCTATTCTCCCCTCATCAGAGAATGGGGAGGTGGGGCTGAAAGTTCCAAGTTTCTAATTATGGCTTGATCTTTCTGCTGATTGGCCTCCATCTAGGAGCCCACCAAGAGTCACCTCATTAGAACAAAAGACCATGTACCATCCAGAAAATTCCAAGGAATTTAGAAGCTCCGTGTCAGAGGTTCCTATCACCCAGGAAATTATAAGAGTACTAAGAGTTCTGTGTCAGAAAGCAAGACAAAGACCAAATAAGTATTTCTTTTTATAAATCACAATACCAAAGCCAACTGGGGAAGGGTCATCATTTATTAATTCATGCAATAATCTGTAATGGGTACCCACTCTGTCTCAGGCACTGACTACGTGCTGGGGCCAGTGGTTTATAAGCCAGACAGGAACAGACAGGCCTTGTGGGCTTTCCTAAGGATAAAGGGTAAAGAATAAAACACAATAAAACAATAAAAACTGAAGGGCTAGTAAGGTTGCCAGACTTAGCAAATAAACACAAAATGCCTAGTTAAATTTGAATTTCAAGCAAATACTTTTTAAAGTATAAGTATGTCCCAAATATTGCCTGGGACATACTTGTACTAAAATAGTATTCTTTATCTAAAATTCAAATTTTGGGGCACCTGGGTGGCTCAGTTGATTAAGCATCCAACTCTCCATTTTGGCTCAGGTCATGATCTCATGGTTTGTGAGTTCGAGCCCTAAGTCGGGCTCTGCACTGACAGCGCAGAGCTTGCTTGGGATTCTCTGTCTCCCTCTATCTCTGCCCACTCATGCACGCTTGCATCCTCTCTCTCTCTCTCACTGAACATAAATAAATCAACTTAAAAAATTAAAAAATCTTTTTAAATTCAAATTTTACTGGGAATCCTATATTTTATCTGGCAATCCTAATGGCAACTCTTCCTAAGGATATCCCAGGGTTTGAGAAGGAATTTGCTAGGACATAGAGAGTTGTAATACAACCCTGGGAAACTACTTCATTCATAGGTTCACATTTTAAAACTCCACTGATTGTAACCATATCCCAAGGTTTTTGAGGGTGCTGAGTTACCAGCCTGGGAGACTGCCCCAGACTTGAAAACTTCCAGGGAAGTGAAGGCATTACTTGCAGAGTGAACTTTGGGCTTGGCCAGGAAATAGCAGGCCATCCCTTAGCACAGGGGCTCAGCAAACTCTTCAACCAGGATACGTTAGCATCAGAGCATCTGCCTAAATCCTCAGTCACTTAACACCAAAATCTACAGAAACTCTTAGCACCTCTCTTCTGTTTTTCCCACCAACAGAATCTAAACTGAAAGCTCCGAAGGACTTTCTTGTCCAAATCCCACACAGACCTTGCACAGCATCCATCCCTTCGAATAGATCCTTGACAACAACAATATAATAATAATAACAATAAGGAGCGGGAGCAGCCAATATGAGTCACAACAATGTGCCAAGAACCTTGCTGGTTGAGAAGTAATTCTCTCCTTTAATCCTACAACAACACTGTGCGGTAGGTATTCCTGTCCCATTTTACAAATTAGGAAGTGAGCCCAGACAGGCTCAAAAATATGCCAAAGCACTATTCTTAAGAAGTCACAGAGTCATGACTCACACCCAGATCTGACCTCAAAGCTTAACCTCTTTATTCTCTGCTCTATGATTTGAAATGACCATTGGTAAATAGCATCTAGTCCAATGCCCTCATTTTATAGATGAGGAGGAAGTAGAGAATAGCTGAGCAGTGAAGAGTATGGGCAGAAGGCCAGAGTGCCTGAATTCAAATGCCCGCTCTGCCACTTTTGTTCAGAGTGGCTCTGAGCAAGTTACTAACCTTTCTGGGGTGTTTTGTTGTTGTTGTTGTTATTTTGTTTGTTTTTGTTTTTAAGTAGGCTTCACACCCAGCACAGAGGCCAACTCAAGACCCGAGCTGAGATCAAGAGTCAGATGCTTAACTGACTGAGCCACCCAGGTGCCCCATCCTTTCTGGGTTTTAGTTTCACCATCTGTGAAACAGGGATAATCAGTTATGTCATAAGACTGTGGTAATCCATGTTGGCTACAATTAAAGTCTAGAGAGAGTTGAAGAGAGAAGAGACCCCAGTCCAGTTGGAAGTGCCCTGGATGCAGAACCATGATCCCCACCCTTGAATGTCCAAAGGGGAATGAGGGAAAGATGCACCCCAGGGAGATCCAGCCCAGTGTATTTTCCAAGAAAACTATCACCCCAGAGGCCAAAGTCTGTGCTTCTTATCTTTCCAATGAACCCACATCAAAAAGATGACCTGGGGCGCCTGGGTGGCTTAGTTGGTTGAACATCCAACTCTTGATTTCAGCTCAGGTCACGATCTCACAGTTTGTGAGTTCAAGCTGCCCATCAGGCTCTGCACTGACAGTGTGGAGCCGGCTTGAGATCCTTACTGTCTCCTTCTCTCTCTGCCCCTCCCCTGCTCGCTCTCTTTCTCTTAAAATACATAAACATTAAAAAAATGACCCGTTTGAATTCCTGCATTTGTGGATGGGAGGTCCTGGCTCTGCCCTAACTCTTTGGACAAGCCCCTTCTCAAGCTCTCGTGGCTCTAGGCTTCTCATCTGTTAAACGAGACAGTCGGATGAGATCATCTCTGAGACCTCCTCTCTCCCCTTTTAACCTTATGACTTTTAATCTGAATAAGTCCAGAGGTAAGGTGAGCAAAACCTCATAATGTCCAGGCTGCATCTTAGAAATGATTGAACACGGGCTCCTGGTTGGGTCAGTGCTGCAATATGTGAGACCCACTTGGGCCCTGCTCTCATGGGGCAAACCTTCTTTTGGGCAAGACAGGTATTAAAGGAATTAAGCATAATTACTTGATGGTGAATCTTTTATGCCAAGTATTTACTGAGCATCTGCTTTGTGCCAGACATTTGCTGGGATAAAGTGGAGAATAAGGCAGGCATAGTCCCTGGCCCCCAGGCTTATTATGATAAATGGTTTTAGGAAGGAGACTGTAACAGAGAGATCTGGGAGGGCCTCCATGAAGAACTGACTTTTAGGCTGAGATCTAAAGGGTAAGTAAGAGTCGGCCCTTGAGCAGAGGGCCATGGGGAGATCTGCATGAAGTGCTTTGTCCTGGTGATCAAAGAGATCTTTATCAGAGCAGCCAGTAGAAACTCATGGAAGGCTGGACTCACAAAGAGCCAAGGGGCACCTGGGCGGCTCATTTGGTTAAGTGTCTGACTCTTGGTTTTGGCTCAGGTCATGGTCTCTTGGTCTTGTGGGTTTGAGCCCCACATCAAGCTCTGCACTGACATCAGGGAGCCTGCTTGGGATTCTCTCTCTCCCCCTCTCTCTGCCCCTCCCCCACTCGTGCGGTCTCGGTCTCAAAATAAATAAATAAACTTAAAAAAAGGTAAAAAAAAAAGGTAAAACAAGAGGCAAGTGCTTACCCAAGTGGTACTGTTAACATTTCCAGTAACGAGACAGGCTGCCGTCACATGTCTCCTGATGTAATGCACAAAGATAACCACGACATCACCTGTGTTCTTCCTCCCGATAGAAATATGCGACCTGATTCTAATCATGAAGACACAGAGGAGCCGAAATGGAGGGACATTTCTGCAAAGTATTTGGCCTGCACCCTTCAAAAACATCACCGTCATGGAAACCAAGACAGACTGAAGAACACTTTCAGATTTGAGGGGGCTAAAGACTTAGTGCTATCTGGGTGTAATTGAGGCAACTGGCAAAAATTGAATAGGGACTGTTGATTAGATGATGGTATTGCATCAGTGTTACGGGTGTGAATATGGAAGAAACGTCCTTGTTTTGGAAACACACAGCATGTCTGGAAATACAATACATGCTATTGACTCCCATACGGGCCAGAGAAAATGGAGAGAGAAAGCAGATGGGGCAAGGTGTGAACAATTGACGAATTTGGATGAAAGATATATAGTTGTTTGTACTATTTTTAAGCTCTTCTGTTAGGTTTGGATTTTTTTTTCCAAAATAAAATGTTACAAGTAAATAAACAAAGAGAAGTGCCAAACCGTCACCACCCCAGTCTTGATGGCCAGCAGTTCCCTACCCTGCTTGTACCCAGCAGGACTCCCTGGAATAATGCCTCCCCGCCCTCCTTCTCATGGGGAAGAGGGTACCTCTTCTGTGTTGAGGACGTTGGTGAGCTTTTTAGAGTGTGCGACGTGACCCACCACACCCATGTCCAGGGGGAACACGATCTCCGAGTCCGGCACCACCAGGCATTCCTCAAGGGCAGCGTCCTTGTGGACATTGAAGAGCCGGGTGGCTAGCTCCGCAATGCCGTTTCGAACCCTGTACATGAACAGGCTCATGCGGTCTGCCTGCAGAAGAAAGCACAACTTCTTCATGACATTGAAGACGCACTTCTCGGTCTGCAGATTCTCCTGGAAGTCCCGCAGGAGGTCAAAGATGATTTCACTCTCCTCCACGCTGCTCAGCGAGTGGTAACTGCTGAAGTCCACCGCTGCCTCCTTGGTCCCCAGCAGGTCTGAGATGACCTTGGCCCGGTAGCGGAGGTTGTAGTACCGCTTGGCAAAGCTGACATTCGCGTCCAGGAACTTCTCCACCTCCTCCACTGTCAACTCACCCATGGCTGGAATCCCTCTGGCTACGTGCGGGAGGGGCTGAAGCTGGCCTTCCTAGGGCAGTTGGGCAGTCTGTGGCAAGACTGAGTCAGGATGTGTTTCGTTCCAATCTGGGCTTCTGTGGCTCTGGCCTGTGGATTTCGGCTGGTGTGGCTGCGGAGGTGAGGGAGGGAGCTTGGGAGATTAAATCATTAATATTTCCTGAGAACAAGGATTATGAGGATCAGTGTTCCAGGCCCCAGATGGGAGAAGGTGAGAGTTTCCTTTTCACCTTGGCCTATGAGCAGAGAAGGGATTTCTAAGCAGAGCAGGAGGTGGGCAAAACTAAAAACAACCCCGAAGCAGAGGCTGCCCACAGGTGGCGCAGGGACACCTGCTCTAGGTGTGTTTTCACCTACACACAGGCAGCACACCTGCTCCTGGAGGTGTGTTTTCTGTGCCCCGCAGGGTGCGTTCAACACAGAAGCCTGTATTTGCTGTTTAGGAGATTTATTTCAGCTTCTCTTGGAAAACCAGAAGCGCCAGCAACTCTGTGCCCCATTTTCTCCCTGGCAGGAATGGCTAGAGCTGAGAGGGACTGCCCACCCAGCTCCTATCCCCCCGACGCCTCACCCCACCCTTCTGTGCTCCCCCCTTCCCAGGGCCTCCCCAGAACGGCTTCACTGCGCATGCCCACCATTCAGCCTGCCTCTCTGGGTACATCATGAGTCTGGCTCCCGATTTCAGAAGCTGCATCTTTCCTAGCTTTAGAGTTCAACGATTCTTTAATTTTAGAAGTCGAGGGGCCCTGATAAAAACGACACCTTGCATACTTTTTCTTTTATTACAAAATACATGTTCACTGTAGAAAATACACAAAGATCATTAAAGTCACTCATGTTCTTGTTACTCATAGGTAACCTCTAGTGAACATTTTCATTTTTGTCCTTTCTGTAGAGGCTTACCTCTAAAATCTATTTCCCTTCGCCACTCCCCAGCCACCCCCGCCCCGCCCCGAGATTTTTCTCTTGGTACTTTTTTTTTTTTTTTAAGTCTTATTTAGTTTTGAGAGAGAGCACACAAGCAGGGGAGGGGCAGAGAGAGGGAGACACAGAACCTGAAGCAGCTTCCAGGCTCTGAGCAGTCAGCACAGAGCCCGATTGGGGGCTCGAACTCACCAACCGTGAGATCATGACCTGAGCTGAAGTCCAATGCTCAACCAACTGAGCCACCCAAGCACGCCTCTCTTGGCACTTTAATGTGGTTTTTCTGGCTACAATCCGTACCTTTTTGGATTGTCAGTCAGAAACATACACAACAGTCTAGATGCTATTGGCTCTTTTTGAATCTTGAAACACCTGAGTTTTCACTGAAGTAATCTCCATCCAGGACACCTGGGGAGAAGGAGAACATTCTCTTTCAGAGAGGCAAGGGTACTTTCATTTCCATGAATAGAGCTGCAAGAACCTGGTGTCTCTGTGTTGTAAACACTGTGGAATGCAGGCTAATAGACTGTTGCTGGCACTTTGAACTTTGCAAATGAACTTTAATGGAAAGCAGATTACTTCCTTTATTGTGGATTGTAATAAATCCTCGGGGGATTGCGCCCATTCAGCACTATGTACACAGGTGGCCCCTTGCTCTGGCGGGCCATGCGGCAACCGGAATTTCTTCAAACGTGCTCGCCATAAATAACATGAGCCCTCTGTCTGGAAGGCTCTTTCCCAGCTGTCTGCACACCACCTCCTTTTCAACCTCAAGGTGTCAACTAGTCACTCCTAGTTGACTTATCCCAAGTATGTGCCCTCACCAGGTCCTGCCTGTCACATCATCTTATTTATTTCTTGTATTGCATTAATATTCTTAGAAATTACCTTGCTTGTTTTTTGTTTCTTTGTCTATTGTCTGTCTTCACATCTCTACGGTGAGTTCCATGAGGGTGGGACCTGCCAGGACTGACTCCCTAGGCCTTGCAATGCTGCCCAGCACATTCTTGATGCATAGTAAAAATTTGTTTTAATTGTAAATCTGTGATGGTTGATTTTGTACACCAACTTGATGGGGCTAAAGGATACCCAGATAGCTGGCAAAACATTACTTCTGGGTGTGTCTATGAGGGTGTTTTTAGAAGAGATTGGCATCTCTAAAGCAGATCACCCTCACCAGTGCAGGTGGGCCTCATCTAATCAGTGGAGGGCCTAAACAGAACAAAAAGGTGGAGGAAGGGTGAATGTGCCCTCTGTCTGAACTAGGACATCCACCTTCTCCTGCCCTTGGATATTGGCATCCCTCGTTCTCAGATTCAGACTAGGACTTACATTGTTGGGCCCCTGGTTCTCAGGCCTTTGGAGTCAGATTGAATTATACCAATGGCTTTCCTGGTTCTATAGTTTGCAGACAGCATACTGTGGGACTTCTCAGTCTCTGTAACCACATGAGCCAATTCTCTAGGGAACCCTGACTAATACAAAATAAAAACTCATATATTCTTGAATACAACTTAGAAAATACAAGAAGACACAAAGGAAAAAATTGAAGTCAAATGTAATCCCAGATATTATCATTGCCAATATTTTTGGATATTTTTAAATATGTGGAATATATATATATTCTTCAGGAAAATATTAAGATATATATCATTTATAAGATTCAACATATATTTTAAAGATGTATATGTAAATCTTTAAATCTATGTATATATAAATATATACCTATTGTCAACCTTGGCACTATCAACATTTGGGCCCAGTAATCCTTGTTGTGGGGACTGTCTAATATATTGGAGGATGTTTATTTAGCAGCATCCCTGGGCTCCACCTACTCGGCACTAGTAGAATTCTCCTTCAAGTTGTAACAACCAAATATGAATCCAGACATTTTTAAATGTCCTCTGGGGTCAAAATCATCTCTGTTGAGAGCCACAGCTCTATAGTTAGATATTTAGATTGTTTATAATTTTCTAGTATTGAAAATACTGCTGTAATGAACATCCTTATATTTTTAAGTAAAAACACTTAGAAGTGAGATCCCAGGCCCAAAGAGCTTACAGCTCTGTAAGGGTTTGGATAAATAATGCTAATTTTGCTCTCCAAGGCCATACCAGGGCATATCAGACTGTTCTTACCTTCACTCCTCCCCTAAGTAAGCAATTTTTCTTAATCCTGGCATTAACAGATCTCCAGAATGTGGCCCCAATACTGTTTCTGCTTTGCTTTTCACAGTTTCTCCACAAGGACTCTAAGCTCAACCCTAGTGTTTTTCATTTTTTCCAGGTTTCGCACCTTTATTCTTTACCGTGCCCCTGCCTGTGCCCAAATGCCATTCCCTCCATGGATTCTCTGATGTCCCAGCTAAACTCTTTTCCTATTTGGAATCCCCAAGCTATTGGTTTCCTTCCATCCTGATGGGAGTTTCTACATTCTAGGCTGTATTACTTCTGCACATCTGTAACTCTCATCAAACTCAAGCTCTTTGAGGATAGGAGTAAAACTTCATCTATTTTCAAAATCTCCCCAAATGCCCAGCTCATGTGCTTTCTCATAATATACCCATCAGGCTTAGTTCTGGTTGGGACTATAAGCCACTGTTCTGCACAAAATCTACTTTTACCTCATTTTTCATTATGCCTGAATGAAGAAACCAAGCCTATCACAAGACTTCAGTTCTAATTGTTGGGTAGGAACAGATAAGCAGATATTTGCAGCAGGTGACCTCCTAACATGCTTGCTAAGTGGGCCTGATTTCAGAATATCAGCAGAAGGAAATCTGAAACTTCTTTGACTGGGAGGAGGGGCTACCTGTAGGGTTAGGAAAGATTCTTCTGTGTAGTCTAGTCTAAAAAAGAACAGGTACTACTAGAAAGAAGAAAACAGGACTGTAGGCTCAGCAGTGCCACTGCTTCATTCTGTGACCTTGAAAAAGTCCTGTCCTCTCTCAAGGCTTTGTTGATTTCCCTATCCACAAAACAAGATTTCCCCATCCACAAAGCATCTAATAACGTATCTCTAACACCCTTGGATCCATGACTCCACATGGGCTCAGAGCAAGGGAGGACTGACCAGGAATGGCTGACCTGTCCATTCCTGATCATAAGCCTTCCTAAAGGAGTCTCCAGAAAGAATAGCTGGAACTGTTTATTTAGAAGAATCTCTATGCCAAGGTCCACATTTCACACGTGAAGAAATGGAAAAGTTTTGAAAAGTTAGGTGACTGTAGTTATAAGTGACTTGAATTTTTTTTAATTGAGATATAATTCGTGTAACAAAATTCACCCTTTTCCAGTGTACAGTTCAGTGGTTTGTAGGATATTTGTTATGGTACGGCCCTGCTAATCTACTTTCTCATCCCCTGCTGACCACTAATCTATTTTCTCTCTCTAATGTTTTACCTCTTCTGGACATTTTATATCAGTGGAATTATACAATATGTGGCCCTTGTGTCTGACTGCTTTCACTTAGCATAATGTTTTCAAGGTTCAACCCATGTTGTAGCATGTATCAGAACTCAATTCCTCTTTATGGTCATATGTTTTCAGCTGTAGTGGATATATACCCAACAGTGTAATTGCTGGGTCTGTAGGTGATTTTAAGGCTCTGAGTTTGGAGGTAAAAAGAGGGAATAAAGGAAAGAAATAGGACAAAGCAAGGAACCAACTGGGTCAAGGAGAGGCATTTGTGGAAAGGTGTTTGGTGAGGCACTTTTTTGGAAGGAATAGGAATGGTCAGCATATTAGAGCCGTAAATTCCAATGTTGGGTGGAAGGTGTCCACAGGCCCCCCCATCATGGATCCCTCCTGTTAATAGCAATAGTAATGGACCCAGGGACATTCAATTGGGAGGAAGCTCTGAAAGGCTGTTGGGGGTGGAGAGTGTGCTAGTTTGTTTAGGGAGGACCCAGAGAGTAGGACAGAGGTACAGGTTATTATAAGAAGGCAGTACTCAGAGCGCTTAAGAGGTGGAGTTGGGAGCTGAGACCTGACTCTGACTCTGGGCCCGTCATTTACTATCTGTGTAAATAATTTAATTTCTCCTGCCCATCGTCCTGCTTACCTGTAAAATTAGAATGCTTTTACATGTCTGTTGTGGAGATTAAGTGATATAGTATATACCAGAGTGCAAAGCTATGTACGCAGACTATATTAAGCTGAATCCTATGAAATTGCCCCTATTTGACTATTTTTGTCCTTCATACAGCTCAATTTAATAGTAGTTATCCAATCATCCTTAGTTATCATAACTTTCAAAGATTAACTGGATGACCTTAAAGATAGTGTGCTCCCTGTCATTGAAGGTATGCAAGCTGAGGACATGGAAAAGAGGTTTCAAACACCAGCAGTAGGAAGATGAATCTGGGGCTAGCAATTCAGTAGGGAAGCTGTTGCAATCTTCCCAGAGCAAAAGAAAGGGTCTAGGATGGGGGTTGAGAGAGTAGAGAGAAGAGAGTGGTCATACAAGTAAGAAGAAGAGTGTGGAAGCCTTTCCTTTCTGGCTGACTGGGAAAGAGAGACATGAGAAAGAGTGGTGTAGGCCCGGGTAATTCATGTGTTATTGGGCCCCTCTAGGAAACTCAGCACTGAGTGTTCCCCTTTCAGCACATTTCACTGGTGTCAAATGTTGACTGAGCCTCCATTTCCTGGTTGAAGGCCTTTTCTCTCCTGGCTTGTCAAACCCCATGTCCTAGGTGAAGCCCCAGAAGGAAAGACTGGCTCCATCCTTATAACTGCTGGAACACTCTGGTTGGTCTCCACCCTCATTTATACTTACCTTGGCTCATTCCCATGTTTCACTTACCCTTGACCTACAGTTGTTATAAGTTCCTAATTGTCCGGCCATCTGTTGACTTAGTAACTTTATTCAACTACTTGGGTTGCCTGCTGGTCTGTCCCTGAAGCTTGGCTAGTATGTGATGTTCTCCTTGTTTGAACTTTGAGGGTCTAATACGGGTCAATGGATGAGCCTGGTAAAAGTTTGTCCTATGTGCATTTTACCCTTCTGTGCATTTTCCTGAAGCTCAGATTCTGAAAGGTGTCTATAACTCAGAAATGGCTAGGAACTCTGGGGACTCCTGAAAAGATAGGTAAAATTAGGTCCTAAATACCTGCCTTGTGACCATAGTTGTAGAAAAGGCAATGGGCAGGAGAGTACACCTGGGCTTTGGATCCAAAGTGGGTTGAGTTTTGCTGGAGTCCTGCTCCAGCCAGGCCAGGGGTCCTCGAAGGAGAGATGGTATCGGCGAGAGAGAGATGAGAGAGCCACAAGGTTCCTTCTGATCACCAGGCAGGCATCTCTGTCCTGTCGGTTTTGGTGTCTTTATTCATAGGTTAAACGATAACATGACATCAGAAGATAGAATTTTTGCAGTGGGTAATTCTGTGGTAAGATGCTTTGATCAGCGGAAAGTGTACAGAAACAGGTTTTACAGAAGTATCCTTGCAGAACTACCCCATTCACAGTGAGGTTGAGTAAATCTTATAACTAAGAGAATAACAGGATGTTCTTAGTGAAAAAACAGGATAACATACACATTTACTTAAGTCAGTGATGCTAAGATTAAGACATAGGTTAGTCGTATATAGATAGGCTAGGAGTCATTCTTCTGGCTCATTAACCACAAAAGGAAGAATGTTTTTTAGGCTTGTTTTTTTTAATCTTTTTTTTTTTACATTTATTTATTTATTTAATTAATTAATTAATTAATTTTTCTTTTATAGTTTATTGTCAAGTTGGTTTCCACATAACACCCAGTGCTCATCCCGTCAAGTGCCCTCCTCCATGCCATCACCCCCCTTTTTGAGAGACAGAGAGAGACAGAGCGTGAACAGGGGAGACGCAGAGAGAGAAAGAGATACAGAATCTGAAGCAGGCTCCAGGCTCTGAGCTGTCAGCACAGAGCCCGATGCAGGGCTTGAACCCACAAACCGTGAGTTCATGACCTGAGCCGAAGTCGGACGCTCAACCCACTGAGCCACCCAGGCACCCCTGAGCTTGTTAATAAGTTGTTTGAGCAAGGTTTTTCTTTGATGCTGAATGTGCAAGCACCATGGGGGCCCTATATGTGTCAGCCTTTGTATCTGGGTTTTTATTTTAACTACCCTTTATCCATTCTTATAACAGATGCCAGTGTAAGGGAAGGTATTCGTAGAATGTAGGCCTTGGGGAAGGGACTACTATACGTCACCAATTAGCAAAGGTACATGTAGTAACTTATGTTCTGCCCTTATCTGTTTCTTATCTCTAAATTAGGCTCCTTTTCTCCAGGCCAGACTTAATTATAACTCTTGTGTTCTTAACCCCCTAGTTATCTATGTTTCGGGTCTACAAGGGCCTATTGGAAGAGTCTTTTAATGAATATCTACAGTGCTTTGATCTAAAGTCTCCTTCGTGGGGGCAGGAATATGCTTTTTCTCATGAGGTATCTGTGTGGGGTATTCAGTCTGATTTGGAATATCGTGAGGCCTAGTCAATACCAGCAGGCTCATTTTCTACATGAGCCAGAAGTAGCAAGAGGAGAAACTGGTTTCGCCTCTCATGGCAGGAGCTATGCAAACTCTGCCATGTCCCCGCTGTGACTGTGTCATCCAGCGAAGCTGGTGGGCCTCCCAGCAGAGTTTGAATCCTCTTCCTCTCATTCTCAAACTTCGACATTGGGCAAATTACTTAACCTCTGGTCCTAGTTTTCTCATTTGCAAATTGTGGATAACAATGATACTTATTTTATAGAGGTGTTGTGAGGATTGGAGGCAGTATATCTATTGAACTTCATTGATGGCCAGTTCTCAATAAACATAACCTTTAATAATGAAAACGTAAGCTAAGGATGGGGCAGTGGCATTTGTAGAAAGCAGAAGCAATGCAAATATGTCCATTTTCCTCTTCTTTTTTTAAACAAAAACTTTTATTATTTTTCTCTTTATAAAGTTACACATCTTGGTGTTGTAGAAAATTGAGAAAATACAGGTAAATAAAAAGAACGTAAGAGTTACCACCCAGAGAAAACATTTTGATGTACATCCTTCTTTTCTAATTATATAAATAAATTTTTATACTATATATATAGTATATAAATATACTATGTATTATGTATTTTTTTTACATTTAATAACATATGTAAATGGCTTTCTGTGCCATTAAATATTCTTCTTTAATGGCTCATAGACTTGCATTGTGTGGCTGTACCATAATTGGTTTCACATATTTCCAACTGTTGGTTATTTAGGCTGTTTCTAATTTTTTGGTACTCTCGATGAATATTTGTGTAGTGAAATCTTTGCATACTTGGTTGGTTATTTTCTTACCTTGTTAATAAAAAACTTGCCCAGAAAGATAGAACAACTTCACTGTCAATCCTTGAAGATGTTGTCTTGGCCATCTAAAAATTCAAGAGTTTAAGTAAAGAAATGATGGGAAAGCCAATATTTCAATGCAAAGATCGTGTTCTATTTTGAATGACCCTCTCCCACAGCACCTAGCACATATCCCCGAAAGAACAAATCTGGGATTCTGGGGCTTGTGATGACTGTGAAAAGTCAAATAACAGATCATTTTCTGTACCTAAATATTTGCACTGAGAATGACTTGTGCTCCTTCATCCTGGTTAAGAGTCACATTTCTTTTCTTTCTCCAAATTAAATGTTATATGTTCCAAGCCCCCATCCCACAGTGCTGTTAAGATAATAAATCCTGGCAACTATTGTGACTCCTGTCCCACCCAGGTTCATGCGAAGGCCTGTTGATCTAACTCAGTACAGCCAGAAAACAACCCTCTGGCCTTTTGTTCACACTGATACCATAAATGTACCCTGCATTCAAGTTGGTATGGCCTCTGAAAGGCCAACCATTCTGCTCTTCACAAGGGTTCAGGGGTCCTTGCTATGACTTTAGCCTGCCAGGGCAACCCACATGGGAGACTTTCCTACCTGCCCAGGGCAGAGAGAGGCCCAGATCCTTGTCACTCAAGCGTCCTGCAAAGCCTAGCCCATGTCTCAACCTTGGGGAGGCTTTCAAATCTTTCCCTCTGACTACTCGGTTCTCCATTCTTTCCTCATCTAGGACAGTTCAGTATTATTTTCCTCAGAGGCCAGAATGGGAGTGTATCTCTACTTGAGCCTGAGAACGGTTACTTCCTGTTGTGCCACACAGTGGCCCTGAGAGGCAAGTGGTCAAAAGACCAACCCCCTTCTAGGGAGTGGGGATAGGAGGCGCAGGGAAAACATCTATAAGAGTTCAAAGCACCATTTGCAATATTAGAAGAATGTCCCTCGACGCTTAAACAAATGACAGTGCACCCAAACATTGGAATACTATTCAACTGCTGTGACCAAAGACAGCCACCGTGATATTTCCCATCCCACATGTCCTTCTTACAATGTGACTTTGACACTTCTCCCATGGAGACTTGGGATCTATTGCCTTCGCCTTGAAATTGGTCAGGCTTTTATGACTTTCAACAAACCAAGTGCAACAGAAGTGAAACTATGTGACTTTCGAGGCTAGCTTGTAAAAGGCTATACAGCACTCTCTTCGTTTTCTGGAACACTGGCTCTTGAAGCCTTTAGCTGTCATTTAAGCACAGACTTCCCTGAGACCGCCGTGGTGTGAGGAAGCCCAAACTAGCCCACACAGAGAGCCCACAAGGGGAGGTCCTGAGACTACATGGAGATGTCCAGACAGCCTTCATCTGCTTCGTCCCCATGAACTGTCTCCAATCTAGTCACCATCTATCTGACTGTCTATGAGAGACCACCCGGTCCAGCTCTTACCAAATTCCTGACCCACAGAAACTGTACAATTTAACAAAATGATTATGGTTATTTTAAGCCACTAAGTTTTGAGTGATTTGTTCTTCAGCAATAGATAGCCAGAAAGCATCTCTGGATGCACTGATATGGAACCGTCTTCAACGTATCATATTAATTTCTAAAAAGTGTAAAATAGTGTCTATTGTATGCTCCTTTTGTTTAAAGAGGTATAGTCTTGTATATGCATAGATTGCTGATGTGCCAACCCTCTGTGTGCATTAGAATTGGCGGGGGGGGGGGCTTTTAAAAACTATCAATGCCTGAGCCCACTCTACTTGAATTCAATCATAATATCTAGAAATGGAATCCAAACATTGTTATCTTTTAAACGTTCTCCAGGAGATTCTGATGTGCAGCCAGAATTGAAAACTCTTGGTATAAAATATTCAGAAGGTAACACAGGAAACTGGTGCTGTGTTTGCCCCCAGAGGAAACAGCGGGGTAAGAATGGCTAGTGTGGGAGAAAGACTTACTTTTCATTGTAAAGTCTTGGATTTTTTAAATTTATTTACTTGTACATGTTACCTGTTTCCAAGGACAATCAAATTAAAAAAAAAAAAAAAGATTGAAAACCCATAGCAGTAAAAATAAATCAGAAGAGCAAATCAGGAATAGCCTCTTCAATAATGGGAGTCCGTTTGGGGCCCACTAGAGCGGGGCCTCAGAGCAAGTGAGCTGTCCCACCTGGGAAGTGTGGCTGGTCAGAAAGTACCCAGGCAAATCCTGAAGTGGCCTCTCACCTGAAATGACTTATTTGCTGGCCCACAACACCCCCCACTTTAGTTATTCTTTGGAAAGCACTTTGGGACAGAGTAATGTTCCAGCTGCCAGCACGTCTGTGAACCCTGAGACCAACAGGAGGGAAAATGTCGAGACTCACGTGGGAGGGGTAAAGAGACCTGGGTTCTGGCTGGCTGGGTGGCTGACCTGCTGTTGTGGAGGAAAAGCAGATTAGCAGGGATTTGGTTATCTGTTTCACTTCTTAGATTCCTGCTGCAGAGAACTAGAGCACTGATGAACTATGGAAGGAGTAGCAGACCCAAGTCCAGTTCCATGGAGCCTTTGGGGACGTGTATGCGGGGAGGCAGAGAGGCCCACAACATTAAATAGCAGTTTGAGATGTTGAACTGGGAGGGAGAGAGGCACCAATGACTGGCCTAAAGCTTCCTCTCTAGCATCTTCTCCTTGCACTGGGTCAGAGCCATATGTTTTTGGGTTTTGGCATCAGGCAGCTCTCAGTTTGGAAATCCCCCACCATTCAACCTTAAAATCCACTACTTGTCAGTTGCATGACCTTGTTAAGTAACTTAATATTGTGACCCTCAGTTTCCTCATCTGTAATGTAGATTAAAATGTATGGAATATGGGGTGCCTGGGTGGCTCAGTTGGTTGAGCGTCTGCCTCTTGATTTCAACTCACGTCACGATCTCACAAAACGTGAGATTAAGCCCCACATCAGGCTCTGCGCTGACAGCTCGGATCTTGCTTGGATTCTCTCTCTCTCTTTCTCTCTCTCTCCTTCTCTGCCTCTGCCCCCCCCAAATAAATAAACTTTAAAAAGGGGGGGCACCTGGGTGGCTCAGTTGGTTGAGCGTCTGACTTCAGCTCAGGTCATGATCTCACGGTTCATGAGTTTGAGGCCCGCATCAGGCTCTCTGCTGTCAACCCAGAGCCCACTTCAGATCCTCTGTCCCCTTTCTCTCTGCCCCTCCCTGGCTTGCATGCTGTCTCTCTCTCTCAAAAATAAACATTTTTTTAAGAAAGAAAAAATGCACACTATTTAAGAAATAAAATAAAATGTATGGAATAAGAGAAAGAAAATGATAGCCATTGTTAAATTAAACCAGTTTTTACTGGTGTCTATACATGCAAGGATGCAAGATGGATTCTTACATTTGACAACACAGTGGGTGTAGTGGTTAAGAGTGGGCTTTGCAGTCAGGTGTAAATGGGTTAAAATTATATTACTGTCACTTATTAACTGGGACTTTGGGCAAGTCACCTAACATCTGAGTCTTATTTCCTTACCTATAAAGGGAGAATCATAATATAGCACCTCCTTGAGAGCTGCTATAAGGACTAAATCAAATAATGAATGTGAAGAGTTTTGTGCATCCAGAAATCAGCATCTGTTGCCATTGTATGTTTTGCAGCCTATAGGGAGTGACAAAGTACTTTACACTCATTGTCTTACTTGACCCTCTCCAGGACTGGGAAGGAGGGACACATCAGGCGGGGTGGGGGGAGCATCAAAGGTATTTGATGCCCACTGACTTATCCCCAGTCACAAGGGACAGAATCAGGAGTGAACCCAGGTGTTCTGATTCCCCATATGACTTGTGACTTCTGGAAGCTCTGAATCTGATGGTTGACAGAAACTTGAGGATCATCTCTAGACAAGAAAGGGAGTTCCTTAAAATTACTGTTAAGACGTTCATTGGAAAGGGAAGGAAAGGAAGTTAACAGTTTTTCTTCTTTCACAGGTGCTCTTGACCTTCCACTCCAGTCTAGTGAACCCCCCACAGGCTATAAACAGGAGACAATGAAGAAACATATATTTAACGTTAGATAGCACCCAGTTAGGGAGCAGATAATTAAATCAGGATGACACGATTAGATGTGACTAGAAGGGTAGGGGAGGGGGGGGGGAATTTAGGCTGAGATCTGAGACAAGAAAGAAACCAGGCAGCAGGAACCAGTGGTCAGTCCCGAAAGAGAACAAGCTTGGCTGGCAAAGGAGGCCAGGATGGGTGGAGAGCAGAGAGGGGAGAGATGTCAGGTAAGAAAGGCCCCGGGGTCCAGAGCATTCAAGTCCTCGAAAGCATAGGAAGGGATTTAATTCTATCTATAAATGTCAAGAAAGGCCACTGAGGATTTTAAACGAGGTTGGAATTATATTTCATATTTATTTTTACATTTTTATTCACATCTTAAAAGGCGTCTGTGGCTAACTGGGACCTTCAGTGGAGAGTAGGTTACACTAATGGCGAAGCCCCTAACTTTCTGGCTGACCTTCCCCCATTTAGGACGTTCATTCCGCATCTACGAAGGGGGAGTGGGAGAGAACGAGGTCTCAAGGGATCATTGATACAGACCTTCCCCCTCCAAAAGGCAGAACGCTTAACAGCTCTAGACAGAAAGCTTCCGGGTCTTCGTTGCTACGCTGAGTTCAGGTGGAAAACCGCTGATAATTCCTCGCAACCCCCAGGGCAGAAGGAATCTCCCGAAGACTAAGGGACTCGAGGCTCTGCCGAAAAGCCAATCCCGAGGAGGAAAACAGCCAGGGGGCGGTACCCCCGCGGTCCGAGCCGCTTCATTGGCTGGCGGCCGCGTCGCTCGCCCGCGGGGGCCACGTAACTGCCACCGCCCGGGCCTTCGTACTGGCTGGGTCTTCCGCACCTCTCCGCCGGTGCTTCCTGGCCGCCCTCCGCGGTCCCGCCCGGCCGGGCCCCGCCTCCCTCGGGGGCCGGGCGATGGGCGGGGAAGGGGACGGGCCAGTTAAAGGGAGGCCGGCCCGGGACCCGGCTACCTCTGCCCGCTCGGCTGTGTCCCCTCAGCCCCGCCTCGGCGCAGGACGTGCCGCGGGGCCTCGTCGGACGGGGAGGCCCGGGACCTAGAGGTGAGAAGAGGGGAGGGGACGCGAGAAGGGGGAGCGGAGCGGTGCTGGCCTCCACGCGGTCAGCGGGCCCCTCTTAGGGTCGTTCTGGCCTGTGCGGGAGGGGTGGTGGCAGGAAGCCCGGACCAACGGCCGACGTGGGCGTCGTGGCCAGGCCGTTGTAGGTGGGCGTGGGTGAGGGTTGCACCCTCGGTCCGCAGACCCGGAGCGGGGTCAAAGCCCCCTCTCTCGCCGCGGCGATTGCGACCCCACTCCTCGGCCTCAGGGCTACCCACCCTCCGCCCCACATCACGCGGATACCCCGCACCTCGTAGGTAACGGTGCTGCTCTTGTGCCGGAGCCCTCGTCCAGGCGTCTCAAACTCGGAAAACTGGGAGAAAGACCCAGGAGACAGGAGCCGCCGCCACCACCCAGCCTCCCACCCTTGGACAGTTGGGGAAACAGGCTTGGACACGCGAGAGGACCTCATTATTTTGGTTTTTAAAACCACACAGCTGGTTAAGTACAAATCAGGGACTGGCCTTCGGGACTCATAGACTAAGTTGCAATCTTTCGCTGGATAGATGGGGACACTGAAAGTGCACCGAGAGGGCCAGGTCCTTTCCTGAAATTATTAATAGCAAGTCATTTGCAGAGCTGGGACTTGTACCCACCTGTCCCAAACTCATCGAATAGAAGGCTGAGTCTCTTTTGCACGGATAGGGACCACATGAGTTAGGAGCATTCGGGACTCAAACTTTTTGGCACCCATTCTAGTACCTTCCCCCCCCCCTCCTTATCTCTAGGGCTCTTTATGTAAAATCTGGAATCCAATGTTGGGTTAAGCAAAAATTCCTGTTTTTGAAAATCAAGAGAGAAAAGGAAAGCCAAACCTATTGGAAGAAAGGAGCCCATTTTTTTCCGTCAAGAATCTCAAAGGACAGACTAGTAGCTGTGGTTTATTGAACAAATACTGTGTGCCAGGCACCTTGCTGAGTACTTATGTTAGCTTTACAACAACCCTGCCAGTTAGATCATGTTATCCCCATTTTACAGAGTAAAATGAAGTTTCTCACCAGTGCCATACGGCTGTTGAATAGTGTGGCTGGGATCTGAATAGAGATCGGTTTAACTCCCGGACATACCCAGTGATTCTCCTAGTATGGCCCTCACCTCCCTGGCTCCGAGTCCCCAGGGATTCCGTCTTGGCTCTCATCCCTGGATTTGCCTGAGAAACTGCACCTGAATATCACTGTACTATAATACGCTGCCTCTCCAGGGAAGATCTAGAGATAACATATTTAGCGCTGCGGAGAGGTATGGATTAGATTTACGAGGGGTGAGAGTTTTGAGCATTGACTTCACTTTCAAGGCAGCATAGACCCCCAGGCAGACACTTGCCAGACAGTAATTTCAGGACATAAACCTAGTGATAGTGTGTGGAGGTGGAGAAAGAGGGGTCACTCCTTTTTCTTTACTGCATAGCTGTTAAACTGTCATTTGTCCATTCACTCAACAAATATTTGTTAAGCACTTACTAGGTGCCGGTGTGGTTCAAGATACTGGAGACACAGCTGTGAGTAAAACAGCAAATTACTGCACTCATGAGAAAGGCATTTAACCAAAAATTCAATCAATCAATCAATTAATCAATCAATCAAGTATGTGATGGTGGGAAGGGCCATGGAGGAAAAAAAAGCCAAGTAAGGGGGAGAGGAGTGCAGGGCAGGGATGAGGGAGGGAGGCGGGGCAGCAGCGCTGGTGCTACTTTATGTGTTGTGTCTGAGAAGGAACTGATTAGGGTAGTGTTTGAGCAGAAGCCTAAAAGAAGCCAGAGGGAAAGCCGTGACCGTGACCGTAGCCCTGAGCACCATTCCAGTTAGAGGGCCGGTGAAAGTAGATGGAGGTAGGAACCTGCTTGGCCTGTTTGACTCTTGATGGGGATATGAATTATTACTGTAGCCAAAGTGTACTTACAGAGGTGCATTTTACGTTGTTGCTCCCGACAGAAGAAAGAAAATGAAAGTGTTAACCACATGCATGTGTGTCATACGGGAGATAAAATTAATTTCATTCTTCATCTTTTCCGAAACCTGCTTCAATAATGTGTAAACAGCTTCAAGAGGTTCGTCACCTTCACTTCTTAAAATTAATAACACTCAGAACTATGAGTTGAGCACTTGGCTGCAAAATAGTGATTTGAACTAGCTCCGAAAACTTCTTAGCCAGGAAACACATTTGGGGACCAAGTGGTATTTTAGAAAGAGAGAGGGGACCTTGGAAATTGGAAAATGAGGGTTGAGATTTTGGTCCTACTAGTCGAGCCAGTTACGAAAACTTCCGTTTTTCTCACATTGGAGGAGCCGAGTCATAATCTGTTCTCAGATCTGTTGAGGCAAGTGGGAGATGTATATGAAATGTTTCTGAAAGCAGTGAATTACTCTTCAAGGAACTATTTAGTTATTTGATTGTGGTTTTTACATGAAGTTATTTTCCTCTTCAGTATTTTAGTCTTTCGTCTTACATTTAGGCTTTATAGCAGAAGCAGTGTGTCGTGGTGCTTGTACTACTGATAGAAACCCTATGGTGACTCCTCTTTTTTTGCATAGCAGACATAAATGAACACTGTTAATCCTTTGTGATAACTGGAAAATAGGAAGCCCTTTTTGTCTTCATTACATTTACTTGAAATTTCACCTATTTGTTCATTTCAATAAATATATGTATATCACCATACATACCAATGGGAAACACTGTGTTCCATGTTGGATTATATAGGAATGAGACTTGGTGTCTGCCCTTAAATGTGTACTCTAGTTTGAGAGACATGTAAACTTAAGTGCTAAATAGTTACATGGAATATATCAGGGCACTATAGCCAAAGAAGTTTCAGCCCCCTGTCCTCTGGTATTTGAGGTGGGCCTTAAAGGATTAGGAAAAGGACCAAGATAGATGGAGATAGAAGGGAAAGGCATTCCAGACTGGAGGAGCAACATGAACAAAGGCCCAGAGGAACAAGGAAGGCTTAATATTTTCATGGATTGGTGACTAGAACACCATTGTGTGGAAGGAAGCAGAAGAAAGGCAGATTCAACTCGTCCCTAGAGAGAAGCCTATACTAAACCTTTTAGACTCTATGCGGGAGGGGGTGGGGTGCCATTGCAGATTTTTGAAGAGTGTATCCAAATGGTTTGATCTCATGTTGTGAATGAACGCTTCTTTTGAAGAATAGGCAACATAGCATGGTGGTTAAAAAAAACAACAACAACGATGGTTCAGTTGAGTGTTTAAGGCTGAAGTATGTCTGCAGTTTTCAGGTAGTTGAGGGGAAAAAACTCCAAACCAACCAACCGGTATGTATGAAGAGTGCAAAAGTGCCGATGTAGCAAAACATTGACAATTGGTGAATTGTTAAATTGTTTAATAGGTGAACTGTGAATACCAGTGTTGCACGTATCATTCTCTCAACTTTTCTGAAGATTTGAGAAGTTTCAAAAGAAGCAGTAGAGAGACAGAGTGGGTGTGAATCACACAGGCTTTGCTTCCGGTCACAGCTCCACTACTTACAAGCATGTGAGTACTGGAAAATTATTTCCAACGGCACAGTCCACACCTATTACAGCCTAGTTTAACTGAGATTTTTCCATGTAAGTGAAGAGAATCTTTTAGTAGATGACTTGTTCACATTAATAGGAGGTTAATGTTAAGACTTCAAGTTTTCCACAAACTTTAGATCTAGGTCATTTTATAGAGTTGCTATTATTTTCCCTTCTCTGTTTTCTTTTGGATCACTTAGTATTATTTTTTGTGATTCCATTTTTTTCTCCTTTGTTGGTTTATTAGCCGTAACTCTGTGATTGATGGAATTGCATCAGGGTTTATAGTATGCATCCTTAATTTATCACACTCTACCTTCAGTGTTATACCATTCTGCGTATAAGAACCTTACAATACTCTGCTTTCTCTCCTCCTAGTTTTATGTTCAAATGTATATTAAAAATGTAAAGTTGGCCATTTTAACCATTTTCAATGTTCCATTCAGTGCATTAAGTACAATTCACTGTGTTGTGCAACTATCACTACTCTTTGTTTTTAAAACTTAAGGGGCTCATGGGTGGCTCACTCAGTTGAGTATCTGACTCTTGATTTTGGCTCAGGTCATGATCCCCTGGTTTGTGGGTTCGAGCCCCTTGTTGGGCTCTGCGCTGGTGGTGCGGAGCGTGCTTGGGATTTTCTGTCTCTCTGCCTGTGCACGTTCTCTCTCTCTCTCTCTCTCTCTCTAAATAAAAAAAACTTTAAAAAAACAAAACAAACAAAAAAAAAACCTCGGGCACCTGGGTGGCTCAGTAGGTTAAGTGGCGGAGTTTGGCTCAGGTTGTGATCTCATAGTTCGTGAGTTCGAGCCCCGCAATAGGCTGACAGGGCGGGGCGTGATTGGGATTCTCTCTCTGCCCCTCCCCGACTTGTGCTCTCTTTTTCAAAATAAATGAATAAACTTAAAAAAAACAACAACCCTTAAACCAGAAACTGTAACCATTAAGCAATAACCCCTTCCCTGCAGTCCCTGGTGATTTCTAATCTATTTTCTATCTCCCTAAATTTGCCTATTATAGATACTTTATAGAAGTGGAATTATACAGTATTTGTCCTTTTGTGTCTGGTTTCTTCCACTTAGCATAGTAGTTTCAGAGCTCATCTATGATGTATGTGAAGAGTATCAGAACTTCATTTCTTTTAATGGCTAGATGGTACTGCGTTGTATGGCTTATATCAGACTTTGTTTATCCTTTCATCTGTTGGTGCATGCTCAGGTAGTTTCTACTTTTTGGCTGTTGTGAGTAAATGCTGTTATGACCAGTAGCATACAAGTATTTGGGCCCTGTTTTTAATTTTGAGGGTGTATATACCTAGCAATGGAATTGGCTGGGTCACACAAGGAGCCTCTTTGACTGAGGACACTACCAAACTATTTTCCACAGTGGATGTGCCATTTTACTTTCCCACCAGCAGTGTACCAGTTACCTTTCAGACACACAAAAATTACATTTTAAAAGTAAAGTTAATTCTTTCTGAAATCTTTTTGTTAAAATAGCTTTTTAAAATAAAAACCAATCGGGACGCCTGGGTGGCTCAGTCGGTTAAGCATCCGACTTCAGCTCAGGTTATGATCTCACGGTTTATGGGTTTGAGCCCTGTGCTGACAGCTCAGAACCTGGAGACTGCTTTGTCTCCCTCCCTCTCTGCCCCTTCCCCACTCGTGCTCTGTCTCTCTCTCTCTCAAAAATAAATAAACATTGAGAAAAAGTTTAAGATGCTTGTAAATATTTATGACAAAATGAAGATGAGTTCCCAGTCTCTAGGAGCTCACATAGAAAAGTTAACCAGTCCAGTGCTGGAAGTCTTGTTGGCACTAATAAACACTTAGAGAAAAACCAAGGGTTGCAAGTCCACAGAACAAAGATGGGTTCTGAATTTGCACCTGAAGGGGAGCGGTCCTTCCTTTTCCTCTAATTGTTCAGCTCTCTCACAGTGTTAACTTCTCAGTCTGGGGCAAGGGCCTGGAATAGTTGCCTGGGCTCCAGCCATCCTGGCTGGGGTGAATGGGATGGAGATGGATACAGAAGCCCTTACTCCTCCTTGGCTGCCCTGGGCTATCTTCCTGGGACTTTTCTGGCGACAGTGAGTTGGAGGATTGTATGAATGGAGACTGCCTTAGTTGTACCTGTTTATGGTTTAGTTTGGTTCTTCTAAAACAACCTTAAACTATTTCTTTATTCATAAAAGGCAAAAAAAAAAGTAAAATATATTGTTTAGTATGAATGGGATTAAAGAGCATAAAAGACCAGAAGATGTAATAAGATAATATATCATTGTTTATCAAATGAGTGATACTTGAAAACCTTCTCAGAAACCTTCAGGGACTCTGTATTCTGTACGGCCTGCATCTGGTGCTTTAAACATTCTAATTTCTGATTCTTTTCTAACAACTCCAGAACTATCTCTGTTATTTTATTTTTATTCTTTTTAGAGAGAGAACATGAGCGGGGGAGAGGGGCAGAGGGAGAGAGAATCTCAAGCAGGATCTGTGCTCCGCATGGAACCTGACCTGGGGCTCGATCCCATGACCCTGGGATCATGCTCTGAGATGAAGTCAAGGGTCAGACACTCAACTGCCTGAGCCACCCAGGAGCCCCAGAACTATCTCTGTGTGAGTTTTCTTCTCCCTCATTCTTTTAACCCTGACCCAGACTTTAGAACCCAAATGAGATATGAGACAGGTTCTTCCCTTGAAGCCTTTCTAAACGATTCTGGCTCTTGGAGAGTTCTCCCCTGCATAGACGCTGTGATCAGTGGTTGGCAGGTTCGGTTTTATGTAGCAGTGAGTTGTGGCACACACATACGGGTAGAACAAAGCATGACTACAGAATCATTCTGTTTCAGAGGCAGGCTTTACCATTTTCTTCTCAAAATGGTTGCCCTCTGGGCATGTGGGCATGTGGGTGTCTCAGTCGGTTAAGTGCCCAACTTTGGCTCAGGTCATGATCTCACAGTTCATGAGTTTGAGCCCCGCATTGGGCTCTGTGCTGACAGCTCAGAGCCTGGAACCTGCTTTGGATTCTGTGTCTCCTCTCTCTGCTTCTCTCTCTCTCTCTCTCTCTCTCAAAAATAAATGAACATTAAAAATAATAAAAATTAAAAAGAAAAAGATTGCCCTCCGAAAAGGCACTTCAGGGTTCACAAATTACATAACTGTTATACACGTGCTGTTAGTTAAAAGTATATGCTGCAATTACCGACAGTAGACATTGTTTTGCTTCTATCCAAATCTTCAAAAGGAAGTTGGCTGACTGCTCTCAGGCTTATAAGAAGGGATGTAACCTCTCTTCTGGTCCAGTGCTGTAGCCTCTCAGTAATTCACCTGGGAATTGTGTCAGTGCTGCCGCTTCGTCAGCTGGATCGCATCGCTCTCTGCGTGTCCCAGCTGCGTGTGTGCAGCTAAAGAAAAAAGTGCAGCAATGTCTTTCCTTTTTGTGTTGCTCAAACTACCATTGTACTTTAACGTATGCATAGGTAAATGTATTTTTCAAATGTTTTGATGTTTTTTTCCCCTGTGATCCCTGCAGAGTAATGTGGAAGGTTCAAGTGTTTTCATCTTGAACCTTTCCTTTTCTCACTCTCGATTATCAGTGTTAATAGAAACTAGCCTAGATGATACAGTAGAATCGTGTTTTATTGAATTTCATAGAATGTATAGTTTACATACAACCGCCTTAAAATGGAAGTCTGGCTGTAGGCTCTATTCCAAGGATAAACACTGTCCTTTTTTAATTTTCATGAAGCAATTGATGAATACTATAATTTGAAAGCAGTAACTGGCTTGGGGAAGTGAGATGATTTTTGTGCGAAAAGGGGTATTTGAGAAATATGTTCCAAAGGAGATATTTCCACTTGAAAATAAATATTGCTTTGTATCGTGCTTTTTCTGTATTTATTTGCTTAGCAAATATTTTAGCTCCTATTTTTGGAAAGCACATACCTGGCCATGTTGGGGGACACAAAGGCGAATTAGACTGGAGCTTGCCCTCAAGGAGCTTAGTTTGTATGAAGGTCACACCAACTATTTAGTGTAATATAATTTTTAATGTATGCTGGAGTCCAGCTCCAGCAGGTCCAGGGGTCCCTGAAGGAAGGACGGTGTCGCCGAAAGGGGGAGAGAATGAGAGAGCCTCAAGTTTCTTTCTGATCACCAGGCTGGCAACTCTGCTCTGTCTGATTCTCTAGCTTTATTTATAGTGAAAGGTACAAGGAGCAGAAAGAGCAGTAAATGATTTCTCATAGATAATTTTTACAATTTTCCAGAACATGGATTCTGCAGAAGTTACAATTCTAATCTTAGTAGTAATGATTGTCGTAAAAAACTTAGCTGCAGGCACTCATGCTTTCGTATGGGAAGGGCAGGTATTTTTTATACAAAACCTCAGGAAGCGACTTTTAACCATGAGGCAAACAGCATTGTTTAGTAAAGGTCAGTTTTTTATGAGTTAGGGTCATTAGGCTGTTTATAACTCTAAGAGGAGGTTCCCAGAAAAACAGGGTCCCCAGGAAACATAATGCCTGCTCTCACAGCCCCAAAGACGATTGATACATTTTATCGCAGTAGTGACTTTTGGAACTACGTCCAGGCCTGGGAAGTAGTGAGTTATCAGTTAATTGCTCAGCTAGGAGGACAGTTATATGTTGCTTGCCTTAGTCGCATTAGGGTGTATCTGTTTACTCATCTTTTCCCTGATCAGGTGCAATCACGCCTCAGGGACAGGGCACGGGGTCAGGCTGCTCCTGACACTAATCAGCAAAGCACTCCGGGGTTTGGTGCCCAAGCAGAAATGAAAAGTTACAAGAGGGTAGATATTGGTCACCACCTGGTGGCAAGAGACCGTGCAAACTTGCCGTGCCCTCGCCAGGAATTTTCACTCAACCGGTGAGTTTGGATAGCTCCCAACAAATGTAGTTCAATGTTGCTTTGAGTTTTAAAATCTGTGTGAAAAAGGAAAAAATACAGTGTTGAGAATTTTAGGAGGTGAGTAGAATGGATAGAGGAGACTATAGATGGCTTTTGGATTCAGACTGATGGCTGTATCAGTTCTATTTCTAGGACTGTTTGTGAATGAATACCTAAGGTTTTGAGAGTTAGAGGTGAAAAGGGGGCACGGCCAGGAGTATAGAGTTGGGTACATATTTGTAGGTATCAGTGCTAGGTCATTCATTTGGGGTAGCAGGTAGGTGAAACTGGGATGTGTGAAGTAGCTGAATTCTAAAGTGTTTGAAAGTATCTGAAGTTAGAGAAGCCTCGTTAGATAGGTAATGGAAATAGTGCTATGCTCAAAAAAAGCTATGCTTAGAGTCCTAAAATCTGGATTTTTTTTTATCTGGCTCAGTTAGTTACTTACAAGCTAAATAAATTACTACATTGGACAGGTCCTTTCACTTTTATAGTGTATCTATATTTAAAGTGGGTTTCTTAACAGATAGCACACATATAGTTGGGTCTTACTTTTTAATCTAATCTGACAGTCGATACCTTTTAATTGGCATGTTTAGACCATTCACATCTGATGTGATTATTTTTATGTTTGCTTTAAACTCTACCATCTTGCCAGCTCTTTTCAGTGTGTTCCATCTACTTTTGGTCTCTTTTTTCCCCCCTCTTTTTTGCTTTCTTTTGGATTGAGAATTTTTTATGATCTCATTTTATCTCCACAATTAACTTATTGTTTATGCCTTTAAAATTTTTTAGTGGTTACTCTTGGGTTTACAATATACATCTTTAATCAGAGCCTACCTTCAAATAATAATGAATCACTGAATCACTTCCCATCTAGTTGAAGACCTTACAATTCCCAATTACTCCACCCATTTTTGTGCTGTTTTATACATTTTATTTTGCATATGCTATAAACAAAATACATTCTTATTGTTGCTGAGATGTTTATCTTTTAGAGCTATTTAAGATATTCTAGATTAAAAATGGATTTGATTTTATTTTCATTTGTTCCATTTCTGGACTTTATTTCTTTGTTGTGTTTTGCGTAGACCTAGTTTCTGCCTGGTATATGTATACATAGTAGGCTGGTCTGCTGGATATTCTCTTAGTGTTTGAGAAAGTTTTTGTTTCTCCTTCATCGCCTAAAAGATACTTTCTCTAGGTGTAGAATTTTGGGTTTACAGCTATTTTTCTACGATAAAGGTATTACTCAGTCACCTTCTGATATTTCTAGTAAGTCCACTATAATATTTGTCTTTGTTCCTATGTATGTCATTTGTGTTTTTAATTTGGCCATATTTAGGATGTTATCTTTATCTTCAGCAGCTTGAATATGATATGCTTAGGTGTGGGGTTTTGTTTTGGTTTTGTTTCTATATTTGTCATTTTTGGTATTCTCTAAAATTCTTGGATCTATACTTTGGTGTCTGTCTTTAGTTTTGGAAAATTCTTGGCCATTATGGCTTCAAATCAAAGAAATCTGCTGCCCATTCTTTGTCCTCTCCTTTTGGGATTCCAAGTATACATAAGTTAGATTGTTTAATATCTCCCATAGCTCTTGGATGTTCTCTTACATTGTTGTTACTGTTTTTTTTTTAATTCTGTTTTTCTCTTTCTTATTAAATTTGGGTAATTTCTATTGACCTATCCTCAATTTCATGGATTCTTTCTTTGGCTCTGTCGACTCTGTTGATGATCCTGTCAGAGGCATTCTTCATCTCTGCTACCGTGTTTTTCACTTTCATTATTTCAATTCAATTCTTTCTTATAGTTTCCATTACTCCTGTACTTTATAGTATTAATTTTTATCTTCTTCCTTCCCAGATAGCAGCCATGTAGGGAAAGCTTTGGATTTTCTTAGTTTTTTCTTACGCCTCTTTTGCATATCTTAGGTTTGAAAAAGCCTTTTGACTCAGGAATCACCAAGACCTGTTCCAAAATAAAAGGGCATAAGAAATGTACTCAAACTAGGTTGACCTGAGTAGGAAGTAAGAAGAGAGTTATAGACCAGTTGCATTGAGGAATGAAGACCTGCTGTGTGTATCCACCAATCTGATTGACTTGCTCAGGGTAAGTTGTGATCTAAGTCTGTTCTTTTCTTCTTTATCTACTTAATAAGACCATCAAGTAACTATTAGTTTACTCCTGTTCCTTGGGATGACCAGCTAGGGCCCCTTCATCCAAACCAAATTAATGTGAATTATTTTACAAGGGTGTATTTTTCTGTCAATTTCAAAACAAGAAACTTTCTGAGTCTTCCATCTAATATATTTTGTCTCTGTTTGGCCACAGTCATAAAGTGTGTATTCATTTGTGCTTTGAGTCATTCAAACATTTTGTAAGCCTACTATCTGAGAATTACTATACATTTGTTGGTGATTACAATGACGAGCAAGATATCCTTTCCTCCAAGAGCTGGAGAGACTCTTACTTAACTAACACTAAAGTATGGTTGGTACTGTAATGAAAGTGAATAGTACTGTGGGGCACAGAAGGTATAGTGATCCACTTGGGCTAGGGGAGTGGTCAGTGCTTTGTAGAAAGTGTAGCTTTGTTTAACTGGGTATAAAATGATTGGAATCTTTATGGGCAGAGAGGTTGATGGCCATTCTAAGCTAAGCGAACAGTAACACAAAGACACTGATTTGTGAAGTGTCCGGTAAACAGTTTATGGTGTATTCAAAAAAAACAAAGGGGGCCATCTTCTTTGTTTCAGGGACTTGCAGGTAGCAACGAAGGTTTGAGACTAGATCCTGTTTTGAAGTATACCTGGGAGTGAGTGAGAAACCTGGAAAGCAGACAGTGATAACAGGAGACAGGCCACCCCAATACCTTTTCTGGAGAAAAACTGCAGGGGGAGCCAGGCAGAGATGGAGAAGAATCTTTGGTGGTTTATACTTTTGGGAAGTCCTGTACCCAATTAATTATTTGCTTTGACTTGGCTATTTATGGTCTATTTTTTGTTTGTTTGTTTTAATTTTCCCTGATCAAGACATATGAGGCTCAACTAAAGAAAGTGAATATAAGATACCTACCCCCGAACTGAACTCCTTTTCACTCTCATGGATGGCCAGTGGGACTGTTAAAATGTGTGAGCACTGAGAATTACTAACTCAGTTAATCCCGGTGTTTTCTTTGGGGTAGGAGGCTGAAGCATCTCTCTCCAGAAATGTCTCTGGAAAGTAAAGAGCAACTTGATTTGTCACTCACTGACTCCTTTGAAGGAAATGACCAACGCGGTCCTCTGGCGAACATCCCTCCGGAACTTGAAAATGAATCAAGTACTGACTTCAAGCAATTCGAAGCCAATGATCAATGCACACCTTATCGTAGGATCCATATGGAACCTCAAGAGAAATCAAACACTAACTTCAAGCAATTTGTCATTAAAAAATTGCGGAGGAGTTGCCAGTGCAGTCCAACCAAAGCCAAAAATATGATTTTTGGTTTCCTTCCTGTTTTGCGATGGCTCCCAAAATATGATCTGAAGAAAAACATGTTAGGGGATGTGATGTCTGGCTTGATTGTGGGCATCTTATTAGTGCCGCAGTCCATCGCGTATTCCCTCTTGGCTGGCCAAGAACCTATCTATGGTCTGTACACCTCTTTTTTTGCCAGCATCATCTATTTCCTATTGGGTACCTCCCGTCACATCTCTGTGGGCATTTTTGGAATATTGTGCCTTATGATTGGGGAGGTGGTTGACCGAGAGCTACACAAAGCCGGCTACGACACTGCCCATACTGCTCCTTCTTTAGGACTGGTTTCAAATGGGAGCACATTATTAAACCAGACATCAGACTGGATATGTGACAGAAGTTGCTATGCAATTGCAGTTGGCAGCACTGTGACCTTTATGGCTGGAGTTTATCAGGTAAGAAACCAAGGAACAAGTGGTTATTTCTACCAAAAGAAATCACTGTACATGAAATCTCAGCTCTGTAAGAGATCTCCGAGATCATCATAATTAAAGCTGTCCTTTACCGAATGCTCAGGATACATGAGGGATAGAGCTGAGATTCGAACCATGGTTTGACTCCACATGGAAGATAAGGCTGCTTCTCTCTCCTCAACCTTAGGCTGCCTCTTAACCAGTGAATTTCAGTCAGCCACATTGTCATTATTTGGTTGCCAAATGGAGACCAGAAAGGGGCCTCAGGTCACCTAGTACAACTCCTTAATTTTTATATGTTGAGAAACACCGGGTTTGCTTGAGATTATGTGTGGTTCATTATTGGCAGAGTCAGCATTAACAAGCAGGACGAGGGTAAAAGGATGAGGGCCGGCAGAGGGAGGAGTGCAGGAGGTTTCAAACTATAGATGCCTCCCCCCACCAACCCCGCTTTAGAATTGTTGCTCTAGTAAGTGACTCTCACTAAAAACAGCACTTTTCTTGGACTGCTGGGGAACAAGTTGAGAACCGCTATTTCAGATGATTAGCCAGAAGAAAGGATTACAAATTAAATTCTCCTTGGGTCTCCCATAGCATCCTCGAACCTACCATTGTCATCATACCCCTGTCTTTTAGCATCCGGGAGTCAATGTCAGCATCAAACCTCTTCTCCATTATAGACATTCGGTTCCAACATGGGAAGGGGAGGAGTAGCTCGCTTCGTTTGGTGCCTGGTGAAGAGGAAGAGAAGGGGGTGAGGTGCAGAGTGTTGCTCTTCAGGGTCCATTTTTGCTTTTTTGTTATTATGTCTCCCCAAGAATGAGGAAGGGCTTGGGGAAATTCTGAGGAATTACTGGGAAGAGGAAAAAAAATAAAGAAAAAAGTGGTGTCTTTGAGGATGCAGGATTAATATGGGAAGCAGTTTGGCATAAGCACATACACACTGAATGAGAATAGTTTCTCATCATGAGGTTAGATTAAACACTGTTCTACAATTTAAATGTGATTCTATTGTGTGAATCAAAAATTTTTTATCAGTTAAAACTTCACTTTTATGGTAATGATGTGTAATTTAATGAAAATACATGGCCTTGTACTTAGAAGAATTTTTCCAATTTGAACTTTTGTAATTTTTCGTGGATTCTTGGGAATTTTTTACTTGAGGTCTGAAGTTTATTCACTTTGCAGAAACATTGTACAAGAAGGTAGGAATCCCCAACTTCGCTCAGGTCATGATCTCATGGTTTGTGGGTTCGAGCCCCACGTCGGGCTCTGGGCTGACAGCTCAGAGCCTGGAGCCTGCTTTGGATTCTGTGTCTCCCTCTCTCTCTGCCCCTCCCCCATTCATGCTCTGTTTCTCTCTGTCTCAATAATAAATACCAAAAAACATTTTTTTTAAAAGAAGGTAGGAATCCTAAGTTCTTGTCTTATCTGGGCTGATGGAACAGTGAGACTTTGGACCAGTTGCTTAGCCCTCTTAGTGTCAGTAAAATGAACCCCCTCTGTAAAGTGAGAGGGTCGATGGATGATTGTGGTTTTTTTTCTGTCTCTGACATTTTGTGAAGCTCTGATGTATGCCTCCACGCAAGGCAATGCCAGGGTATTAGACGACTTAGAAGGTCTTTTCCATTTATATTTAACACTTGTATATCCTTCCTTCCAGGTAGCGATGGGCTTCTTTCAAGTGGGCTTTGTTTCTGTCTACCTCTCAGATGCCTTGCTAAGTGGATTTGTCACTGGTGCCTCCTTCACTATTCTTACATCTCAGGCCAAGTACCTCCTTGGGCTCAGCCTTCCTCGGAGTAATGGTGTGGGCTCGCTCATCACTACTTGGATTCATATCTTCAGAAACATCCACAGGACCAATATCTGTGATCTCATCACCAGCCTTTTGTGCCTGTTGGTTCTTTTGCCAACCAAAGAACTCAATGAGCACTTCAAGTCCAAGCTTAAGGCACCAATTCCTACTGAACTCATTGTGGTTGTGGCAGCCACACTAGCCTCTCATTTTGGGAAACTCCATGAGAATTACAATACCAGTATTGCTGGACATATTCCCACGGGGTTTATGCCACCCAAAGCACCCGACTGGAACTTAATTCCCAGCTTGGCCGTAGATGCAATAGCTATTTCTATCATTGGTTTTGCTATCACTGTATCACTTTCTGAGATGTTTGCCAAGAAGCATGGCTACACCGTCAGAGCTAATCAGGAAATGTATGCCATTGGCTTCTGCAATATCATCCCTTCCTTCTTCCACTGCTTCACGACTAGCGCAGCTCTCGCGAAGACGTTGGTTAAAGAATCCACAGGCTGCCAAACTCAGCTCTCTGGTGTGGTGACTGCTCTGGTTCTTTTGTTGGTCCTCCTGGTAATAGCTCCTTTATTCTATTCTCTTCAGAAAAGTGTCCTTGGCGTGATCACCATTGTAAATCTCCGGGGAGCCCTATGTAAATTTAAGGATCTACCCAAAATGTGGAAGGTTAGCAGAATGGATACAGTTATCTGGTTTGTCACTATGCTGTCCTCTGCACTGATAAGTACTGAAATAGGCCTGCTTATTGGGGTTTGTTTTTCTATGTTTTGTGTCATTCTTCGCACGCAGAAGCCAAAGATTTCATTGCTTGGCTGGGTGGAAGAGTCTGAAGTCTTTGAATCCATGTCTGCTTACAGGAATCTTCAGACAAAGCCAGGCATCAAGATATTCCGGTTTGTAGCCCCTCTCTACTACATAAACAAAGAATGTTTTAAGTCTGCTTTATACAGAAAAACTCTCAACCCAATTTTAGTAAAGGCAGCTCAGAAGAAGGCTGCAAAGACAAAGATCAAAAAGGAAACAGTGACTCTCAGCGGAATCCAGGATGAGGTTTCCGTGCAACTTTCCCATGATCCCTTGGAGCTCCATACCATAGTGATCGACTGCAGTGCAATCCAGTTTTTAGATACAGCAGGGATCCATACGCTGAAAGAAGTTCGTAGGGATTATGAAGCTATTGGCATCCAGGTCCTGCTGGCTCAGTGCAATCCCTCTGTGAGGGATTCCCTGGCCTGCGGAGAGTATTGCAAAAAGGAAGAAGAGAACCTTCTCTTTTACAGTGTGTATGAAGCGATGGCTTTTGCAGAAGAATCTCAGAATCAGAAAGGAGTATGTCTTCCCAATGGTCTGAGTCTTTCCAGTGACTGATAAAGTAGACGGAAAGGAGAATTAACGTCTAGCCAATAGGTTAAAGTTTGAAGCGTGTGACATTTTCCAGTTCCCCAGCGGCAAATGTTGCACGCTTGAAATTTTAACCTGTCAATGAGGTCTTATTCCTTTGAAGCTGGTGGCCTTTGTAGATATCTACACAAATGCAACAGATCTTATAGTCAGGCAGAATCAAAACGAAGAAAATATCATGATGTCAAGCTTTCTTGGAGATACGAGGTATTCTTGGAATCAAATATCTATTGATGTGAACTGTAAAGTAGCCCCCAAATGTAATTACTATCGTGTATTAGAAGATACGCCTTTGGACTCTTCCTTCTCCAGGAGGTAAAGCTGACGCTGACATGAGAAGTGCTGGAGCCTGCTCGATAGGCTCTTTGGAGAGGGAGTCAAAAGGAGGCAGAGAAATAGGGTGTGCCTGCTCTTATAGCAGCAGGTCTGGAGACTTTTGGAGCACAAGGTTTGTTCCTGTGTTTCTCCATTCCCAGTCTTTGCTCCCTAGATGGCAGTAAGATCTCTGGCTTTTAATGCGAGAGCTCCACTCCTTTCCTTAAGGCAAGGAACCACAGCCACCATCTGTCTTATTAGGAGCCGGATGGCTGGGCAGCCTTGTGAAATCCTACCAGCCAGCCTCATGTTACTTAGAGCATCTCTGTAATACATTTGATGTTTTTTACTCCTGCCTTTTGGGTTAGGGTAAGTAGATGAGCAAAGACCTCTTGTTCATAATCAGCCAAAATAATACGAATCTGCCCTGTCTTTCTTTGTGACCTCAGTCTATCCCTGTTTCTGAGTATTTCTCTCCCATTAACTTTGTTGTAGCTTTCATTCATTCATTGTTTCCCATGGAATCTGTCTTATGCTGTGGATTACCAGCGACAAGCCCGCCAGGTAGGAGGGAGACTGCTGACTCCACGATTCTAGACAACATTTTTAATGAGCTTGAGGCAAACTGTTGGATGGATTGCAAAAAGGAATGATTGACAGTTTCCCTTAAGAATTTGTTTACTTAGCAGCGAATTTTTTTTCCCCCTCCCTTGGCATTTTAGCGAGGGTCCACTGGGGATCGACAGTCTTTCTCAAGTAGAAGGTACTGTTCATCTTTACTCTGGAAGAATATTTTATTGTAACCAATGGAAAAGAATGCATGGAAGTGATAGAGTGCTTCTAAAAGAACATCAATAATTAATTGGTAGATGTTTTACTGAAAACAAAGCTAATGCTTACTTGCCATGCACCTTATTGATAATACAGTAAATATGGATGACAGTGACAGCTTCTAACTCTTTGGGACACCTAAAGCTATTATGCAAGAGGATTTAGAAACATTGCATTCATACATCCCCAGTTCTGTAGGTATATTATTTACGACAGCTGACCACAAGTTGTGGCTACAGGAATAGTTCCTTTTGAAAAACAAGAATGTCTGACACTGAAAGCTTATTGTTCTGTATGTTCGTTGCCTTAATGGGCAAGAAAAAATACAGGTTTTCCAAAGTTAGGAGTAGGAGACTAATTTACATGACGTTAAAACATTTAGCCACACTATTTAAAGCAAGCAAAAAAATAATTGCAAAAATGCAAATCATTTTTCAACCCGCACTACATTCTAAACAATTTAAATGTGAGACCCAAACCCTATAGGTAGGAAATCTATTGGAGTGGGACACTTTTAAATATATTTAGCTTTCTTGTTGGCTCCATAAACTTTAAATATTGCTTTTCTATTGGTAGAGCTCTGTCTATCTGTTTATATGGAAAATGCCTTTCTATTATTAGAACAAAGCAGTTTCTCAGTAGAAAAGTTGGATTTCTGTCTTTGAGGTGATTGAGTCATGAGTAAATATAATAGTACTAAATTTTAACCTTTGACTTCATGAGTAAATATAATAGTACTAAATTTTGACTTAAGTCCTTTTAGAACTTAAGTCTAGACGTTCAGAAATGTTAACTACTGTTTGTATTTGTGGGGTTTTTTGGTTTGCTTTTAGCCACTATCTGCCCTTTCTATCCAGTTTTAGGGATAGTAATAGTAAAATCCCAGTGTCTTGGTTGGTTATTTGCTTTTAATCCCTGTTCTCCCTCCTCCAAGGCAGGTTCGAATCCCAACCATGATAAGTGTCTAATGCCATGTGGGAGAGTAAATAAGTACATGTTCAAGACTCCCTTCTCTATAATTTAGCAAACACTAGCACAGCAAAAAAAAAATTCACTAGAATTTTTACCTCAGTTCTCTGCTTTGGTTGAGGTCCACCTAAACTTACACAGTGTTGATTGCTAGTGTTTAAAAAAATCAAACCTGAAAACAAAATCTAATTCACCAATAAAACTATTGTTTTCATTTTCTTCCTTGCTCAAGGGCTTAGACCTTGAGTTCAATAACTGACACTTTACATACTTTATTGGTACAAAAATATCTTTCATACCTTAAACTTTAGAGTCTAAACGAAGTATTTTCACATTGCTTATTGACAAATATATACAATTCTAAATATCTTAAAATGGTCATTTAATTGAAACATAAGGTGTACATTCTTGATGATAAAAACTGGAAGTGTAGAGTATGCCAAAAACAGAAAGAGTAAAGATAACATTCAAGGGGAGTGAAGGGAATACACCATTGGGGGGGAAAAAAAAAAAAACTATCTCTGACCAAACAGGGGAGAAAAGAGAGGGGCTCAGTTGAATAGAGTCCAATCCCTGGTTGGCCCCACACAACAGTGAGATCAGAATTAGGAGCCACACCTTAGTTTTGACAGGAAGGTCAGAACTGGGTTCTGTTGCTAGAAAGGGAGGGCGGATTCACCAAAGCTGAAAGAGCTGAGGATGCGGTACCCCAGGGCTGGGGCAACAGCCCAGTGGACCTGCTCTGGGGCACTAGACTGAGTGCCTATAGCCTCTGATGGTAGTAGAAGTGACAAGTGTCTAGTTGACAATTCTTTTTTTTTTTAATAGAACCAAAGGAAATCAAATTTTGATAGTCCGACTTAGCTTTTAAACAGTAGTAGTCATTGAAGCCAAAATTTGTTGGTAAATGTACAGTATGCTAAATGGTAATCTTTAAACCTGTATCAAGATGTTAGTTGAGTTCATTAGACTAGTCTAATGCTAATGAATTTGTTTTAACAAGAACAGTAATTCTCTTCTGCAGGGGGATTTTCTTAGTCGTTGGTCACTGAAGAATGCATTGTCTGGCTTTTAGCCTTGAGCTTAATATGAAACTGAGAAAAAGACAGTGAATTTCTTGGGAACTTAAATTGAGTCTAGACATTACAGTGATAAATTTGAGCTTTGTGCTCCTCGTTACTGTTCTTAAGGATTGTTTTCCTTTGTGTATTGCTACAGGTGAGCTATAGGGTTTTCTTTTTTCCATCAGTGTAGATAATATCTCCGTACTTCCTGAGGATCCGTGCGGGAGTCCAGGGTCCTGCGCCAAGTACTGGAACTATGGTACTAAATCTCATAGATGGGCTCTATGGTAACTCTCCTAGCATAACACCCGGGACACCTGGAGGTGCTTCATGGAGGGGCTAAGCCGAGCCTGGACTGAGGTCTGAGCAGGAGACAGGCAACTGAGGCAAACAAGGAGGCGTGAACACTCCCGGTCTATTCAGGGAATGATTTCCAGTGACATGGGGAAAATCCCGTGAATAGGATTTAGACTTTGTTTAGTTTTTCTGTTCTTTGATGTTTTTCTTTTTTTCTATCTGTTTTCTTTCTCTATTTTAGTGATGCCTTAATTTGAAGCTGGGTTTAAAAAACTGGAAAGAGGAGGAAATCAGATCTAGAGAGCTTTGAGGCTTTGAACTAATTTTAGGCTTTTTTTCTTTTGTATTAAGATTTTATTAGATAATCATGATTGGACTCATCAGGTGCTACTAACAAGAATGAAAATTATAATGGAACAGGCCCAAATAATAAACCTACTGGTTTGTTATCATAGCCTATTATTAAAGTAAAACACTATTGAAATATTGTAAGTTAAAGGTACATTTTAGTTTAAAAAAAAAAAGTAACTTTAGGGATGGAGAATTTTAGATATGGGAGTAGGAGATTTATTTTTATAAGGTAATTTTTATCCTGACAAGGACTATTTTTTAAAAGTGTTTTGCACCTAAAATTTTTAAGTGAACATATTAAATACAGTTGGGAAAGTTAAATAAGAAATATACTAAATAGTGAATTTTTTGAAGTGTATTTTATTTTTCTCTTAATGACATAAAATAGATACTGAATTATGAAAACTAGAATAATGAAGGACACTAAATGCCTTCATTGGATATATCATGTTTGGAAGTCTACACTGGAACCTTGTACCTTCTTTGGACTTGAATCATGGCTCTGAAAAAGGCCAAATAAATATAATCTAATTAATCTAATCTAATGTAAACAGAATACCAATGACAAAATTTCTAACTGAAGGATTTTTAGGTGGCAAATAGACAAGCAGACTTAGCCAGAAAGGATTTTTAATTGCAGCTTTAATGGCCTTATTTTAGGGGGTACATGGATGGCTCAGTCAGTTAAGCGTCCAACTCTTGATTTCGGCTCAGGTCATGATCTCATAGTTCGTGGGATTGAGCCCTGCATTGGGCTCTGCACTGACAGCACAGAGCCTGCTTAGGATTCTCTCCCTCTCTCTCTGTGCCTCCCCCCGCTCACAATCTTTCTTTGTCTCTCTTAATAAGCTTAAAAAAATTTTTTTTTAATTAGCTTATTTTAGGAAAGTTCTCTCCCCCCTTTTCCCCATCGCCCATCTGTCATCCTTAAAATATAAGATCCTAGGAATCAAAAAACTCTTGCCTTTTCCATTCAAATCAGTTGGGGAATTAGTATTTGAGTTCTGATGCTGACATGATTTCTCAAAAATAGTGGGAACAAATCAATCTATATACAGTGCTACCTTTTTTGTCTCCCTTGCAATTTTATATACAAATCAAGACAATATCAGGGTGACAGCTGAATGAACATAAATCCTCAGTTTTGTCTATTCCTTAAGAAAGTATACTGTGCTTTTTTTCCCCAGTTATTCAAGGTTAATGACTTTTAGGAACATGTTTTATACCACATAGGTCTTTTTTAATTAAAGCAAGTGCCTTGATGCCCTTCCATATAAATCATGCTTAACCCTCTATGGGATGTGAATGAGTTGATGGATTGCAGTCTATTGTGGGGGGAGCGGGGGGTGGGTAGTTGGTTAATAGCAGACGTTTTTCTTCTGGACGGATATGTTCGTGTTGTTTATGTAAGATCCTATATGTGTTGAGATCTAGAGGTGTCATTTCATTTCTGCTAATAAATTGTTCTGCTAATAAAATATGACTCTGTCTAAATTATTTAAGTGCTTCACTAAGATATACATTTAGCTCACCAGTGAGCTTTAAAATACCATCTCTTTACATTTGGCGAGGGATCTGGTCATCAATTTTTCCCAACTATAACAAGAGGATCTGTCCTTATAGAAAATCATAATGCATAAAGAAACCCAGTTCTTTCATCTCTGCTTTGTGATCCTGAGCGAGTACATTAACTCTTTGGGGACTCTGTTTTTTCGTCAGTGAAGAGGGGAGGAGCACTAGAGTGCTTGAGGAGCCTTCAAGTTCTCGTGTTGCCTGATGACTAGTCGGTACCATGGTGGAATCAGAAAACCCCACACTGACTTCACTCCTCCTAACTCTTAAGTTTTGGTAAGTGAATTTTGAGCCACATTTCCCCCATCAGTGAGTTGAGGCTAACACCTATACACAGGATGAAGGAGCTGGACTGAATGGTCTTCGGAGGGCCCTTCCAGTCTTACCGTCCTATGTACGCAGCCTGTCTGCACGTGGCACCTGGCATGCAGAGCCTTGTGAAGTATCGCACATACACTCTAGCATCTCCCCAGGAGCCTCCGAGGACTCTGCTTCCCCATCTGTCCTTCCTGTGCTCGTGTTCTTGGTCTCTTCTCTCCTCATTTTGCATCATTGCTCAAGTTTTTAATTTTCAGATCTGATTGAGACCAATGAAAGTATGGCTCTTGGAGAAATGCCACATGCGCATGTAAAAATATCCCCATTATTAAAAAGGTTGGTTCGTGGACCCCACATCGTGAACGTTTTGCGTTATAAACTACAACCACATCTATGGCTTCTGTTGCTTTATTATCTGCATGCTCATGGCAGCCAAACATGATTTCCAACCTTTCTAGAACACCAACTGGCATATCTGTCTATATATAAATCTCCAGAGCTGTTACAGGACAACTCTGCCTGGATGCCCAGAGGCACCTCACATGCAACACATCCTCAAACTCCTCTTCTCTTCCCCTGTTAACCTTACCTGATCATGGCATGACCCTGCAACTCAAGCCAGAAACCTGGGAAATCCTAGAATATTCCTCTTCAACTCAATCACCAAATCCATCTACCTGTTAAGAGTCTCAAATTCAACATCCCTTTCTTGCCCCAAACGTTCATTTATCTTCAGGACTATGCCACAGCCTAACTAGCTAATCTGTTTCTCTACCACTCAGCCTCCACACTAGTTATCAATTATTTTCTTTAAAAAAAAGAAAGAAAAAAGACCTTTATTATTTCTAAGTGGTTCTCTAGTGTTTTCAGAATAAATTCAGAATTAATGCTATGGCCAACAAGGCCTTAAAAACTTTGCCCTTGAGGCCCCTGGGTGGCTCAGTCGGTTAAGCGTCTGACTTCTGCTCAGGTCACGATCTCATAGCTTGTGGGTTCAAGCCCCGTGTCATGCTCTGTGCTGACAGCTCAGAGCCTGGAGCCTGTTTCAGATTCTGTGTTTCCCCCTCTCTCTGCCCCTTCCCCACTCATGCTCTGTCTCTCTCTCTCTCTCTCAAAAATAAATATTAAAAGAAAAAAGCCTTTGCCTTTGCTTACATCTTCAACTTCTTGTCCTGTCATATATCCCTTTGCTTGACATAAACCTCTGACCTTAGGTGATCCCAAATGGGCCATTTAAAAATACCCCAGTCTCATATATGCTGTTCCTTATGCCAGGAGTTGCCCCCCAGCCCCATAGGTCTTAACTTTTTACTAGTCTTTCCAAATACTTACTACTAAATGTCCCTTGCTCTTGGCAAAATTTCCTATTGAATTCCTCTTCTCTCCTGCAGGGTCTCCCTTTGGGCTTCATCTCTGCATATTCTCTAAAATGGAATTTTAGACAATATGCAGTATTTTTTTTTTTTTTTTCCTATCTCCTCTCCTAACTGGGCTCCTTGAAGATAGGGCCATGTATTTCATCCTTAGAACCTCTGGCCAGCAGTGGGTATAAGGTCCAATATATGACTATCACAAGCATGGATATGTTTGGTGGATAGTTATTTCTCTAACATTGCCTCATTTGCAGAGCATGTCTATCTGTCCAGGGTCAATTACATGGCCTGTGGTTATCAATGGTTGGAAAAAGTCCCTGGTGAAGGGATAGGTGTGTAATGGGGTGGATTAGGTGGTCCAAGGCAGTTATTTCTAAGTTAGCTGCCCGAATAAGTCTCCTGTTCTGTGTCTTTTCTCTCCTTGTCGTCCTTTTCAATCTCTACCATGTCAGAGAAATTACATAGGGCTGCTTCTAAGGATTCTTGAATTGGCCAAATTGGATCCATTATGTAGTCTTCCTCTGCCCTCTGGTGGCCAGAATATGCTACCACACTCCACTTCAAAGAACTATGGCCTCTGGTAGCATGAACAATTCTTTAAGAGGTATGCAACTTTGGAATACATTATCTGAGCTTCTTTGTCCGTTTGCACTGCAATTTTCTGGAAAGATTAAATGATAAGGAGTAAAACCATTCTTGGATAGGTTCTTTTTTCTTTTTTAATTTTTTTTAAATTTAATGTTTTTTATTTATTTTTGAGAGACAGAGAGAGACAGCGTGAGCAGGGGAGGGTCAGAGAGAGAGGGAGACACAGAATCTGAAGGAGGCTCCAGGCTCTGAGCTCAATGTCAGCACAGAGCCCGAGGCGGGGCTTGAACCCACGAACCGTGAGATCATGACCTGAGCTGAAGCCGGATGCTTAACCGACTGAGCCACCCAGGCACCCCTTGGATAGGTTCTTTTTAATGAAAGAACCCATCTTAAGAACAGGACAAAGAAAACTTGAGTTTTATCTAATGATCAGGCTGGGTGGAGTGGTTCCAGAACACGAAACTACAAGATCTGTTAGTGAAAAAAAGTTCTGGCAAGGGAGGTCCCTGCCTCTAGAAAGTACCTGTAAAGTTCCAAATAGGGATGGAAAGTAATGACCATAGCATTTATAAATTACTTAGTCTATGCCGGGTATACTTTTGTATCCTCTTAACAGCTCAGTTGAGGTAGGTGCCTAGTTCCAGAATGTTGGCCTACAGAGTGGATTGGTCAACTGGGGTAAAATAAATCCTAAAGTTGGGGAGGAGAGACAGGAGCGTCAGGGAGAAACCATAGAGGGCCAGATAAAGACAGCAGACTCGGAAAGGATAATATCAGCTTCTTTTAGTTTAAAAAGCAAAGCATCAAAGAAACAAAAACCCTAATGTCCAACAGAATCAAAGGTTTAGCCAGTGTAAACCAGACTGCAAAAGTTCTCTGTTTTGGATTTGATTTCCATCTACTAGGATCTAATTCATGTGATACATTATATGAGTCAAGAATGTGAGATTTAAAAAAATGTTTATTTTTGGGAGGGGGGGAGGGGCAGAGAGAGAGGAAGGCAGAGGATCCAAAGCAGGCTCTACACTGACAGCAGAAAGCCCAATGTGGGGCTTGAACCCACAAATCATGAGATCAGACACTTAACGACTGAGAGGCGCCCCTTTTTTTTTTTAAAAAAAAGCAAGTTTAAGCACATATTTACTCACTACTACTATATACAAGGCACTTAAATAAAGCCTTTCATACCAAAGTCTTGTGTGTGTAAATTCTGCAATGCCTTTATATGGAAGGAGTTGAAATGCTTCATTATCAAAGAAGAGATGATAACTTAATTTGAGGCAATGATACTCATGGAAAACTTTTGCAAATTCTTTTAATTAGAGGACAGCCCCACCCTATCTTCAAGTCATTTTCTAGTAGAACCAATACTTCATACTTTTTAAAAAGGTGGCATTGACGCATTACACATATATTATCAATTTATACACAAATACTTATTGAAGTGCCTATGAGTGCCCAGCACAGTGCTAGGCACCATTAAGGTTACAAGGGTCCCTGCTCCCATGGAGCTTACAGTCTAGACAAAGAGCCACAGAACATTGATAAAAATGTAACTGCTTAAGTGAGTGGTAGAGACAAAAAGTGCCAAGGACTTGAGAGACAGAAGAGTGCTTAAATCCTCAAGAAAGGCTGCGAGAAAGAGGACTCCAGTTCTTGAAGGGCCTTTGTGCAGGGCCTACCTTGGTAGGGAGCAGAGTAAGGCATGCAGGTAAAGGCATGCCAGCAGACATGGGGATGGAGTGGAAGAAAACAGCCTATCCAGGAGCAGCACATTGTATTGTAGGGAGCAAGCATGCTAGAAGTGTAGGTTGTAGCTAATTCTAGAGGGCGCTAAAACTCAACTGAATGATGGAGTCTTTTTGTTTGTTTGTTTTAGGGCATTTGGGAGCCACCACAGACACCTGGGCAGGGGAAATGGCATGATGTCAATAGATCTAACATGTGCAAAGTAGACTTCAGGAGAAGAAAGGTGAGGGAAGAAATTCAAAATTGTGTCAGTAATCCTGACACAAATGGGGACCACAGTTAAGGTGCTGATGATGAGATGGAACCACAGGACTCAGGCAGAGGGCACTGTTTTCCTCTCCTAAGTATTAAGGATTTAAAAATCTGTATAGTGCTTTTGGGGTGCGTGGGTGGCTCACTTGATTAAGCGTCCAACTCTTAATCTTGGCTCAGGTCATGATCTCATGGTTCATGGGACTGAGCCCCATGTCAGGCTCTGTTCTGACAGGGTGGAGTCTGCTTGGGATTCTTTCTCCCCCTCTTTCTCTCTCTAAAGAGAAATAAACTTAAAAAAATTTTAAATATGTATAGTACTTTTAATTATACTAGTTTGTTGGGAAAAAATTATCCAAAACAAGGTTTCAAAAATCCATTTAAACATGTTTTTTGTGATTGTTTTGTTCAATAAGGAAGCAGTACGTTCTATGATTAATCTGCTTTATATGTTTCAGTTAAATGGATACAGAAAGAAAAATTATTGAATTGCCATGGGTTTTTGAAATAACCACAAAATTAATGTGTGTGTATGGGGTGGTGGGAATCCACCCTACAACGCTGACAGATATTGTATATACCTTCTAAAAATGAAACAGACATACCACATATTAGGAATAGATACTAGGGTTACAAAGGATATTAATAATATCCTTCTTTATAGGAGAAAAACTTTAATATTATAAATCTGGTCATAAATTTATATAGTTTTAAATAACTTAAAATCAACAACATAAAGGAATGAAGGTGAAGTAATTTTAGTAAAGGCAAACATAGTGTGCCTTCATCTTAAAGTCCAGGCTGGATTATCCACAGGTTGGGGAGCAGTGCAAATAATCCAGATAGAGCACGAGCCAGACCCTGTCACCCATGTCCTCTCTCCCACAAACTTCCCTCTCACCTTGTCCGCAAAGTGAGAGGTACACGGGGCTGAAGGCTCTTTCCTGCGATCCAGATTAACAGGATTCTCTGATGTTACACCGTGCCGCCCACTTTGTATCGTATCTCCTTTTTTTTTTCTTGTTCATTTTTGAGAGACACAGAGAGACAGAGCATGAGCGGGGGAGGGGCAGAGAGCGAGGGAGACACAGAATCTGAAGCGGGCTCCAGGCTCTGAGCTGGCAGCACAGAACCTGACAAGGGTCTCGAACTCACGGACCTCGAGATCATGACCTGAGCTGAAGTCGGAGGCTTAACCGACTGAGCCACCCAGGTGCCCCTCGTTTCTCCTCTTTAATGCTCCTTGTGTTCCCCTGTGCCCCAGCTCCCTATGAGCAATAAGCCTCAAGCATTACAAGATGTGTTAATATGCTAGGTGGCTCCTGTTAGCTCTTTGGGCACAGAGGTACCTCTACTCAGTACTTGGCTAACTGGTGGGACAAACGAGAAAAGCCAGGAAGGCTGTAGAATTACCAAATCAGCAGAAAGGAGTTAACAGATATGGAATAAGAACAGCTAATGCTTTTTTCTTTTCTTTTCTGCTAGTTAGTGAGTAGTAATATTCAGATGGCCAAAAGAAAAGAGAAGTACTAGAATCCAGCGAGACCAGGGGTTCTCAAAATATGGATCCTGGACCACATCAGTATCAGCATAACGTGGGAACTTGTTAGAAATGCAAATTTGGGGGCCCCACCTAAGACCCACTGAATCAGAAAATCTGGAGGTGGAACCCAGCAATCTGGATTTTAGCAAGCCTTCCAAGCGATTCTAAAGTGAGCTAACATTGGAAAACGCTGAGCTAGACTTACTGGGAAGAAGTTGGCTCTACACCCACAGTGTGTTTGATTTTCCTGTGGTCAATCCAATAATTCCCAAACTTTTCTGCACGTTGGAATTACCTCGGGAGCTTCACAAACTACTAATGCCTGTGACCCATCACCAGTGATTGTGATTTAATTGGTTTTGGATAAGGCCTGGGCTTTGGAAATTTTTTAAAGATCCTCGAGAGACCCTAAGGTGCAGACAACGTTGGGAACCATTTGATGAATCAAATGTCATTTCCAAATTCCATCCAAGGAAGTTTCCTGATTATTTCAGAGGACTGGAATGTTGTCATCAAAATATTGCTTAAAGTTTAAGTTCCATAGCCTATCTTAACAAAAAAAACCCCACTTTATTCTTGTAAACTACATTTTTCTAAGTGAAAAGAGACAGTTAATTCCTACATTATTTCGTTTGGAGAAAGTCTGTAATTTTGGAGTCAACAAGAGTTTGTGTCACTTTTCTCATTAAGTATTCATCTATGCCATTTAGTTGTCCAAAAACGGCATCAGGAACCCCTACACAAGTGGACAGGAACTGTCTGAGTTTCTGTACACTTGAGATGGCCTCTGCGATGGTGATTTTTGGCAGCTGTGGGGAAGGCGCCTCTCCCTCCTCTTCACTTCCAGCTTCGTCTGGATTTTCACCAGCCTCCGTGCCCTGGATGCCCTCTGTGTCCATCAGCTCTTGAGAGATCATTAGATCATCATCTGCCGTGACAAAGTCCTGGAAATTTATTTCATTTGGGACACAGGTGGCAATAGCCACGGAGCGCCACAGCTTTTCCGTGGCTATCTCTGGTTCACTGGCTGCAGCGTCTGTGTCAGAATCCGTCGGTTCCATGGGGAGGATCCCCGCCTTCTGCCAGCATCTCACCACCGTAGACTGCTTGACTGACCACCATGCTGCCGCGATCATGTCAATGGCCTGCCTCATGTCCACTTTTTCGTGATCCTCCCTGCTGTGGAGCCTGAGGAGGGTCTGTTTCAGGAGGTGGCTTCGATACAGCGCTTTTGTGGCGCGAATTATGCCAAGGTTCAGTGGCTGTAGAACAGCAGTACAGTTAGAGGGCAGGTACCCCACTCGAATCCTTTCCAAGCGTGGCAGCATGCTGTGAGCTGAGCAGTTGTCGATCAGCAGGAGGATGCGGCGTCCCGCCCGCTTCATCCTGGCATCCACTTGCATCAGCCACTCATTAAACAGATCCTGCGTCATCCATGCCCACCGGTTGGCCCGGTAATCACAAGGGAGGGAACGGACATTCTTGAGGCAGCGTGGGTTGGCTGACCTACCAACAATCAATGGTCTCATTTTTTCGGTCCCTGAAGCATTGCAACAAAAGAGTGCTGTCAACCGCTGTTTTGCCCTCTTGCCCCCTCTACAATGGTCCCCTTTAGCAGCAAGCGTGTGCTGGGGAAGCAACTGGAAAAACACTCCTGTCTCGTCAGCATTAAAGATATCATCTGGGCTGTAGTCAGCAATCAGTTTTACAATTTCCCCTGCATGCCACTCGTTAACCTTATCTATTCCTAGGCCGTTCATTAATCTGTCACTATCCTCTCTACAGCCTGCTTTTAACGCAATCCCGTGGCGATTCCTAAATCTGTTCAGCCAGCCCACACTCGCTTGAAAGTTGTCATAGCCAAGCATGTTGGCCAAGTTGAGTGCTTTTTTCCGAATGACAGAACCAGTCACAAGAATGTTTTTGGCATGGGTTTCTTGAAACCAGGCAAAAACAGCCTTATCGATGTCGTCATAGAGAGCATTCCTCATCCTTTTCCGCTGGGGTCCTACAGATGCCTCCCGTACCTTCTCTTCGAATTTGGCGCGGTCCTTCAAGAAGGTGGACAAGGTAGAAGGAGTGATACCAAATTCCTTGGCCACGTCGCCTTTCCTCTTTCCTGAGTCTACAGCTTCCACGACTTTCATCTTCTCCTCCAGGGAGAACTGCCGACGTTTCTTGTTCCCCTTGCTTGCCATGTGCAGAGTGAGGGCTGGGCCCGAATTACCAGGGCTCTGTGGGTTCCCCCTGGTGGCTGGATTTGCCACAAGTGTAGAAGGCTGAGGAGACAAAATGGAGTACCTGTCAGGAACCAAAGTAAATGGATCCCCCCTAAAGATGGGTCCGATTTTTCAGAATCCTACAAGGAAATGATAATATAAGGCCAAAATCAAGAGAAAAAGGGATTCATACTACTGCATTTTTGTAGGGATTCCTTATAGAGACTCGTAGCGTGTTTGAAATAGAAGAGATCTTACAGAAGCTCGAGTTCACGTAAACTTTCCGAGCTTCTCTGAAAATAATAATAATGTCTGCTCTGTCTGATAGGAGAATCTATTGAAATAAGACATGGTAAAAGAGCTTTGCAAATAGTAGGGGGTTGTATAAATTTAAGGGATTATTTTCGGACTCATTTTAAAACCAGAAACTGAGGTCCGGAGAAGGGGCCTACCCAAGTTCATACAGCTCAGATTTCTTGACTCAGAATTTGTGACATTTCGGCTACTCCATAGTCCTGCCTGAAAGTCCAACAAAATGAGATCTTCAAAGCTCTACCCCTATTTGGGTTGGAAAGATTTTTACGGCGGGAATGTTTGTGATAGCCACACATTCATTTATTGAATATTTATGGGTGCCAAGTGGTAAGGATATAGTGATGAACAATACGGTCAAGGTCCCTGCCCTTGTGCAATACACAGTATGGTGGAGGAAGATCAACAATAAGTGACCAGAGAATTATACAGTGTGATATGGCTATGAAAAAAGTAAACATGACCAAGCAGTAGCAGTTTTGCTAATTGCCTATGCAGACATTTTATCCCGAGAGTCCTCACAGGACAAGGGGCCGTGAACTTCCTCTATGACTGCAGCTTTCCAAGCGCTGACTTCTACCACCACCTCCACACACTTATCTATTCATTCTTGGCATCCTCTATGTGCTAAGCACCATGCCCGATGCCAGCCATACAGAGACGAATGGAACATAGTGCCCACCATTGAGGAGCCCACCAGGGACTCAGGGAAGACAAACACTAGAGTATATGGTAAACTATAAAAGAGGTTACTGAGTATTATGAATTAGAACATAGAAGTGGGGATGATCAACTGGGTGGGGCATGGATGGGCAGTGCACTTCAAAGAGGAAACTACTGATGTTGGGTCTTAAAGTATAAACAACTAGGAATTCATGAGATAGAAGGAAATAGGTATAAAGGCAGTAAAGTACTATATATAGTACTTTATATATATATATTAATACATAGTTTTATAAAACAAGATGGCATGGTCAGGAAAATAAAGTCTTTGGAGAAGAAAGCAAGAGCCAAATTATAGAAATTCTAGCTTGATCCTAGGACAATAAGAGGCCATAGAAGTCTGTTTATTTGAAGGACATGATCATATTTGCATTTTTAAATGTTTATTTTGAGAGAGAGAGAGAGAGAGAGAGAGAGAGAGAGAGAGAGAGAGAGAGAGAGAGAGAGAGAGAGGGAGAGAGAGAATCCCAAGCAGGCTCCATGCTGTCAGCACAGAGCTGTACACAGGGCTTGATCCTACAAACTGTGAGATCATGGCCTGAGCCAAAATTAAGAGTCAGACGCTTAACTGGCCGAGCCACCCAGGTGCCCCAGATTTGCACTTTAGAAAGAGTCCTTTGGTTGCAAAGTGGAGAACCTGATGGTTAAAGTCATTTTCCCAAGAGGTGGCCTTAACTCTGAAGATAAAAGCAAGCTAGCCTAGCAGGCCATAGACAGTTGGGGTATGTCCATTTGAATGTAAAGGGAAGCTACTGAAGGATTTTAAGTGAGGAGAAAGATGACTGCTAGGTAAAGAATGGAACTGAAGGGTGTCAGAGAAAAATCAGGAGACTAGTTAAGAGGCTGCTGCGGGAGTCCAGAAGTGAGAGAATGGTGGCTTGGATGACAGTAATAGTGGATTTGGTGAGAAAAAGTCAGTTTGGGTCTATGTTTTTGTAGATCTTGCTGACGGCCTGCATGTGAGATACAAGAGGGGTCAAGGATAACTCCCAGATTTCTGGCTGGAGCACTGAGCAATCCAATGGATGGTGGTACCATGTACTGAGATAAGAACTGATTATTGAGGAGATGGAAACCAATTCCTGAGGATCCACTTCATAAATATAATTTGTTACTTTGCATGCTTTATACAGCTTATACATGGCAGGACTGGGATTCAACTCCAGGGAGACCCAGCACGGAGTTAGGGTTCTGAACACTTAACAGAGTACCATATACCTTGTTCTGGGAACTACCAGCATTGAGAGGAGACACGAAAGGGGATGAAGCAAGAGCCAAGCCAAAGTCTCGTAGGTCAAGCTGAGTTTGAATTTTATTCTAAGTGAATGAAGACAGTAGGTGGTCTTAAGCAGAAAATGACCGAATCAGACTTATGGTGCAAAAAGATCACTCTGCCTGTTGTGTGGCGAGCAGACCGCAGAGCTACAAGAGGGAAGGTGGGAAGAGACGGCATCAGTCCAGGAGGAAATGATGGTGGCCAGGATATTGGTGACAGCAGTACATAGAAAAAAAGCAGACAGATTGGAAATACATTTGCAAGATAGTGAGGGTCGTGCAGGGACTTGTACAAATGTGGAACAATCTGGGACACTGGCGGGGAAATAGTATACTATTCTTGTCTGATTCCAGAGCCTCTCCACTCGGCCATTCAGCTAGGTTTGAATCACTCTAGGAATTCACGATCATAACTGTGTGTGGGACGGAAGGACGGATCGAGGGCCGATCACCCGGGTGAGAAGGACAGCTTGATGCGGCGCTAAGAAGAATCCTACCCTGAACGAGCGGGGACACACTGGGCAGGGCTGGGGGCAGGCCTTGAACACTGTGCTGAGAGGCAGGTGCTGGGGCTCCCCAGGGCCCGACGTGGCTTTGAGAAGTGAGGCGGGGCCTCGACCTCCCACGCTCGGCACAGCCCCGCCCCAGTTACCTGATCGCCCTACGGCAATGCCCGAGGGCTAAGCGGCCCCGGCGTCCCACCGCGGGCGGCCGCAGCTTCCTCCTCCTCCCGGAACCTCTAGCCGGAAGCAGTCCGTCCGCCTCACCAGCCCCCGCTAAGCACCTAAGCAGTTCCTATGGGCCCGCCTCTCGACTAGGGCTGGACTGTTGCGCTTGCGTAGAGGGTCGCGCGCAGTCACGCGCAGGGGGCCGCTTCCGGCGCGCCGCGAGGGCCGCCGGGAAGGGTCTCCCTGGCGATCCGAGGTGTGCTGCTGCTGCTGCTGACGCCGCCGCCGCCGCGGAACCGGTGCTGCGGCGACGTCCGTGTCCCTGCTGTCTTCCTCGGGCTCCCCGGGGCTTGACCCCCGGGGCTCTCGGCAGGCGTCGGCGAAGAGCCTGCGGAGCGAACCTGTGTTCCCGTACCCGCCTTCCACGACCTCGTATCGCGACTCCGAGGAGGGGGAGCGAGAGGAGCTGTCGCGACTCCGCGCCGTGTGTCGCCGGGCGGGGCCGCGGGGCCGGGGCTCCTCCAGCCCCCGGGATGCGCGCGCGAGCCCTCGCCTCCACTTCCTTGTTGCCGCTGTCACGACTGGAGCCGCCTCTCGCCGACAGCGGGGAGCGCGAGTGCGCCGGCCAGCCCCCTCGTCGAGCCCCCGGGCCGGACGCCTCCGGGAATGTGAGCCGCGCGGCGTGCACGCTCCTCCGGGTAAGTCCCGCCCTCGAGCACCTCGCTGCCTGGTGTCACGGACCTGCTGGGCGCCTCGAGCCGGGTCCTGCGGCTCTCTGAGCCCTGTTGTCCCTTCCACAAAATAGGAGCAGTGAGTCTTAGTCTTCTTCCGCATTCGGTGTCTTTAGGACATCGGAGACCCCGAGAGGGAAAGGAACTAGCCCAAAGGCAAGCCATGGTGGCCACTAGTCGAACAGTCAAAGGCCATCTCATGAGGTTATGAGGAGCATCCGATGAAACAAAGTCTCAGATTTCACGTGCGGCCCTTAATCCTGTTTTGCAGATGAGAAAAATGAGGCTCAGAGTAAGTAGGCTTCTCAAGGTCATAGAGCTCTGTGTGGATGCTGTTAAAATGTATGACTTAGAATCCTGATCTTTTGCCTTCTAGAGCCCTTGGTTTAAACTTTTATATTATCCTGCCCTTTTTTTTTGTTTTTGTTTTTGCACTGGTGTGTTGAGGCCTAGGGTCTGAAAATAATCTTGGACCCAGGTTACAATGGGGTAGTCAAACAAGCAAAAATCCAGGGTAATCTGTTCCTGCCCCCACCCCAAGGTGGTTGTAATGACTCTGTTTCCTAAATTGTTTTGCTCTGGGTGCTAAAACCTTATGTGGCATTCTTTACAGATGCTCCCCTGCAGTTACTGCTTTTCCCTGCAAGACTCTCAAGGGCTGAGAAGTCGATTAAGGGCAAAAAAAAAAAAAAAGGACAGTATCCACACAGCCTTCATTTGAGCTCTAGCCACCCTTACCCTGTGAAGGCACTGGTCTGTTAACTTACCCAACCAAGCAGTGGGTTATAGTCTCGTCCTGGGTTGCACTGTGACAGAATGCAGGGTTTATGTTTGTTTTAATGGGAGGGGAAACCATTAGAGTGACACAGAACAAGAAGGAACCTTGGGAATAATGTGTTTTTCACTGGGGGTATCTTGAAAATTCTAGGTGTCACATTGGCTGCATTTTCTAGGGGAGGGTTTTTAGCATTCAGAATACTCTCAAAGGTACCCTTGCCTTCCCCAAATTTAGCAGCTACCTATTTCAGCCTTTTCATCTCACATAAGGAACATCTGAAATTCAGGGTGGGGTATTGACTCGTCTGAGATCACATGGTTAGAGTTGAGCCTTGAATCCAGGTGTAAAAGCACTGCTCAACATTTTTTCTCATTTTTTCTCGTTATACCTTAACCAGATAACTTCATCATTTGTGGAGTGAGGTTTAAGTGAGCATGTGACGGGGCTCTGTAATACACAGATCTCTCCCGAGTTTCTGCTCCAACTCCCTCCTCCCAGAATCCTAAATTCTCTTCAGACAGATTTTCAGGAGCAACAACAGTGTATCATTTCTGTCTCATAAAATTGCAGTGGTTTCTGGAAACCTTTCTCCCTCTAAGGATTGAGTCTTTGGGGTTAAAACTCCTACGAAGAAGAACGTGGCCATAACTATACTAACTCTTCTCGAACTAACTGGTCATTCAGGTTTTTTTATGCCTTTCTTTTTCTAGGCAAAGCTGTTAATAGATTTTCTGTTTCTTAGGCCAGAGAGTGATGTTGTTGGTCTGTCAGATGACTGTTTAAGCCTGAGCTGTCCAATACTCTAGCCACTAGCTGTATGTGGCTAATTTAAATTAATTACAGTTAAACAAAACATTAATTTGTTTCCTCAGTCACACCTAGTCGTATTTCAGGTGCTTAGTGGCCTTATCGGAGAGCACAGATACAGAGCATTTCCATCAGTGCAGAAAGTGTATTGAACAGTGCTGGCTTAGAGGACTGCCACGGGACGTGGGGAGCAGTGTGGGATCATGAAAGAAGGCTCAGAGAGTTGGCTTTTTCAGTTTAAAAGAAACAAACAACCTGTTACGTCCCTATTTGGGTGTGGTGGCCTTAGGCAGGTCATTAAGCACCTGGGCCATAGATTATTAATCTTTACTAATGAGCCCTTTTTGGAGCACTTGACTATTCTCAAATATTGTTATTTCTCTGGTATCCTGTGAGCCTTATCACTGAAAATCTGTAGCAAAGGTGGATGAGACATCTTTCTTTTTAATATGTGAAAGAATGGAACCTGAGCTGGCTAAGGACCTGCTCAAAGTCACACAGGCTGACAGGGTGTAAAGAAATCTATTACACACAGCCACTTACTTACTGCATGTCTGAATGAATCACTGAGGCAGTTGCCTAAGGTAATGAAACATGAGTGAGGGTCCAGAACTTCTGACTCCTGGCTACGTATTCTTTTTACCTGTGACCACATGGAAGTCTTACAACGTGGGGCT
>CM053572.1:104370836-104441607 GCA_028646485.1 Cryptoprocta ferox | reverse complement strand
CCCCCCCCCCCCCCCAGTGCTTCCTAGGATCTGCTGAGTTTGGGCAATGACTGAACCTTAAGGGCCTGGCAGAGATAGGGGATCATTGGATCAAGTGCCTGCTGTCCTTTTTAGGATAGATTCTTGAAACTTGTTTGTGTTTGCCTTTGCTCTAGCCATGGATGCATCATATGATGGTACTGAGGTAACTGTCGTGATGGAGGAAATTGAGGAAGCCTACTGTTATACCTCTCCTGGGCCACCCAAGAAGAAGAAAAAGTATAAAATACATGGAGAAAAGGCCAAGAAACCCAGGTTAGCGAACACCTTTAGCTGGCATTTATAAACACAAGCTGACGGAAAACCGTGTTGAGGAAGACCTTAGGCTGTGTCCAGATTCATTGAGAGTGCCACGTCTGTTGTCGAATGGGCGTGGTGGTGTGGGGAGAAGGAGATGGGAAATAGGAAGTGGCCGATTGATACCAGCAGTTGCCATTCCTGGCCAGATCATGATCATGTTTTCAGGCTGTCACAGGAAATCGTACCATACAGATGGTGGAAGTTATGTACAGATGAACTCTATTATTTATTATTGTCATCGTTGATATCGAAGCATTTAAAATAGGGAATTAATAAAAAACATAGAATCATAAACCTTACCAGTGATGTCTGTAAAGACTATTCATACTGTAGCTCGAATCTCCCTCTTAACTAAACACTCCAAACTTCTGGCTGAGGTTACCAGTTTCGGGTTACTTTGGTAGTTAATTTACTTCCCTTGCTCAGCTCTGGGGAGGTGCTGTTGACCAGTGAGATGGCCAGAGGCTGTGTAGAGGAGTAAAGCATGTGAGTGATAACCAGATTGTCATCAGCCCCCTACATGACCTTTCCCTGAGAGTAGAGCGGCAGGACACTTGTATATCTTTGCTCATACTGGCCTTGAAAGCCAATCATTCCTGTAGAAAATGCGGTTCATCAAAAAGTAATTCAGACAAGCTTATTCTTCCAGCTTTTTGGAGGGAGAAACCTTTACACCGTCTGGGGCTGTTTTTTAAATGTTTGTTTGCTTCAGTCCCTATTTGGATGAATGCTTTGAAATAAAAAGCTAGGTCTTTGTGTCTTTACTATCAAACCCTAACACTGCGGTATTTACTGGTTGAATGAGGGAAAATCTGAACGAGTCACTGTTTCCTTTAGGTCGGCTTACCTTCTATACTATTACGACATCTACTTGAAAGTGCAGCAGGAGCTCCCCCACCTCCCCCAGTCTGAGATCAATAAGAAGATTAGTGAAAGTTGGAGGCTCCTGAGTGTGGCCGAGAGGAGTTATTACCTGGAGAAAGCCAAACTAGAGAAAGAAGGTTTGGATCCTGTAAGTAATTTTTTCCCCAACTAATTTCTCCATTGGGTCAATGTGGTGAAGGCCTTGGGAAGACCAGCCTTCTGTTCTCCTGTTCCCTTTTCTTGAGAAAACTTTGAGTCCGTTTTCTTTTTTTTTGTTTCTGTTTTTAAAAGTCTATTCACTTATTTTGAGAGAGAGCATGCATGTGCAGGGGAGGGGCAGAGAGAGAGAGAATCTCAAACAGGCTTTGTGCTGTCAGCGCAGAGCCCAAGGCAGGGCTCAGTCCCATGAACAGTGAGATCAGGAGCTGAGCTGAAACCAAGAGTTGGATGCTTAATCAACTGAGCCGCCCAGGTACCCCAAGTTTTGTCTTAATGTAGTAGCTTATGTAGGCATTTCGCCTGCATGGTACTCATTGAACATAATGAACATGTGTCGTACTGATTGCTGTCAGTTATAACGTAATCAGCAGTTGGACTTGCAGAGTTTAGAAGTAGATACAGCTGCTTTGTATAGCATCACATTCTTACCCGCTGGTCGTTGTGCATTGTACCAGAAGCAGAAATGCAAGGTTAAAGCTGAAGATGATGGAGGAGACTGAGGCTTGAATTAAAGAATACTCAAGAAGGCATCCCAGTTTGTGCCTGTCAGCCATTTTGTATTTCTGGTTCATAGTACCAAAGCACACTGGTGACTATTAGTAGGGCTGGCTTATTTATTTATTTATTTTTATTTTTATTTTTTTTGTTCTTTTTTTTTCCCCCCAGAGAAAGAGCTAGAGAGCATGAGTAGGGGAGAGAGGCAAAGGGAGAAACAAAGAGAATCTTAAGCAGGCTCCATGCTCAGTGCGGAGGCCAATGTGGGGCTTGATCCTATGACCCTAGGATCATGACTTATGCCAAAATCAGGAGTCTGGATGGATGCTCAACCAACTGAGCCACCCAGGTGCCCCAAGGCTGTTTTTGTTTGTTTGTTTGTTTTGTTTTTAACAAATTCCTGCAGGAAAAATATCCTTGTTATTGCAGGGTTAACCTTAATTCTTTTTTTCATTTGAAACATTGTCTCTAATTTCGATTTTGATAATGTAGAGCAAAGGTTCTTCAGGAATGGAACAACTGTGTTATAGCAGGAGAGGTTGTGTTTTTCCTTAGTGGAGGCCATCTGCCACTGCCGTTTAGATTATGTTGTCCTTATTGGCTTGGCATTCCTCTTCTGGGAGAGTTTTGTGCCATCTACAGTCTTGAAGATACCACTTCATACCCCCTCCTTTAGATGATTTGTTTATAAATAATCTGGGAGACAATTCCTGTTGGGGACAGAAAGTGGAGTTTAGGAATAAAGTGCATATACCCCCTGTAGTTTCCCCATGATAAAGTCAACAACTTTTTGCCCTGATACAAGAAAATTTTCTCTATTCCCAGAATGATAATAGCACTTAAGGCTAGACAGTAATGTAGGTCCTAATTAAGACCTAAAAAAAAATTTTCTTTTGGGGCGCTTGGGTGGCTCAGTCGATTAAGCGTTCGACTTCGGCTCAGGTCATGATCTTGTGGTCCATGAGTTCGAGCCCCACATCGGGCTCTGTGCTGACAGCTCAGAGCCTGGAGCCTGCATGGGATTCTGTGTGTCTGTCTGTCTGTCTCTCTCTCTCTCCTCCCCCCCCCGCCTCTCCCCCGCTCATGCTCTCTCTCTGTCTCTCAAAAATAAACGTTAAAAAAATTTTTTTAATTTATTTTAATGTGTATTTATTTTGAGAGAGGGAGAGAGAGAGCAAGCAGGGGAGGGGCACAGAGAGAAGGAGACAGAAATCCGAAGCAGATTCTGCACTGTCAGTACAGAGCCCAACAGAGGGCTCAAACTCAAAAACTGTGAGATCATGACCTGAGCCAAAATCAAGAGTCGGATGCTTAACCTACTGAGCCACCCAGGCACCTCTTGTCCTTATTAAGACTTTAAACATTTTTTAAAATAAATCATCTACAATGATTTTTCCTTATCCACGTGGGACTTCATATATTTACCATCATCTCACTACTGCCAAGAACATAAATAGATTAGCTCTGCTATTAACTAGCTATGACCTTGGAAGAATTACTTAATCTTTGAGTCTTGGTTTTCTCATTTGTAAAGTGGGGACTAATAGGGGCGCCTGGGTGACTCAGTCGGTTGAGCATCCGACTTTGGCTCAGGTCATGATCTCACAGTTCGTGAGTTCAAGCCCCGCATCAGGCTCCGTGCTGACAGCTCGGAGCCTGGAGCCTCCTTCGGATTCTGTGTCTCCCTCTCTCTCTGACCCTCCCCTGCTTGCACTTTCTCTCTCTCTCTCTCTCTCTCTCTCTCTCTCAAAAATAAACAAACATTAAAAAAGAATTTTTTTTTAAGTGGGGAATAATAGTAACTGCTTACAGTGTTTAAAGTAGATAATATAAAGCATCTAGCTGAGTCCTTGGAATGCCACCCTGGTCAATAAATATCACTCTTTAGTAGGTTAAGTGTCCAGTGACCACGTAGTAAGAAAAGGTGGTATTTAATGAGCATCTGAATGTGCCAGGACCGGGTAAGGCTTCAGGTGCTGTGTTTGAACTCTCCCATGTTGCCCGGAGTGAAGGCAAGACCCTCCTGCCTGCGTACTTTGCAAGCCTGTCAGAGACCTTGTGGCAGCCCGGCTTCTCGGTAGCCCTTCCAGTCTCTTGCCAAGTGGCAAGACCTGTGGTTCCAGTGTCATTCAGGCCGGCCTGGTTTCTCCGTGCTTGAATTTGTTGATGAAGTCCAGATCGTTCTTTGCATTTGCTGCCACTTAATCTTGTTCTCCTGACCTGTCTGCTTCAAAGGGTGACTTGAGAATGTCATTTCTCCATTATCTCTCCAGTAAAGGCTCCATAAAGGATTTGGCCGGTCTGCTTTTATGTTTCATCTGAGTGCTTCTTTTAACTTTTCATCTCTGAGTGCTTCCTTTGTACCTTAAGTAGTCTCATCGACTTCTTGCTTTTGATTTATTTAAGGATCCTTTTGTAATGGACTTAGTGTTCCTTTTAAAAGATGGCATCTGAAATTATTTCCATTTAATTTCAGTTCTCACTTAACTGTTGACTTTGAACTTTTCTGTTTTACTTATTGGGTAACTTACAGTTTAATTTGAAAAAAGAAAACAGAAACACCTTTTTCTTGGTGCCAAATAGCCATGAAGGGTTGTGCTTTTAATACCTGGTTTCCTTGCTCCTTAGAAGAGCTGGCTTAGAGTCCTAGCTTTATTATTAATTTTGTGTTTTAAGAAAGTTTACCTCCCTAAGTTTCAATAGGAATAATAATAGTATCCAACTTCAGAGTGTTGTTTTCAAGGTCAGGAAAGTGTTTTCTAAACTTTAAGATCCTAGTCGGTGTTCATATTTATATCTGCCCCCCTGCCCCCGGCAAGTGTATTCCGGTCCTTGTCAGATATCCCCGTCCGTACATACTTTCTCTCATGATGTGGTCGGTTCATCCTCTTCTTTGAGTCTGGGAGAAGCCAGTGTTATCAGAATCCTTGCTTGCTGCCTTGAGTTCCAGTTTGACCTGTTGACTTGTATTTTATGCTTTTTGGGATTTTACTGAATGTTGTACGTTCTCATGTTTGAGTCTTCTGCCACTTTGGAATCCTAAAGTACCGGAGCTGGAAAGGAACTCTAAGTAGCTAAGTTCGGCTTCTTCATTTTACAGATGGGGCAGCACGATGTGAAAAGTGGAAAGTATTTGCTCCAGACTATTCAGATCTAGGATTCCAGCTCACGGTTTCAGATGCCAGGATCAGTGCCCTTTCAGAGTCTGATCTGTTTTGTCTGTCTGTCTCCTGTGTGACCGAGCAAGTAAGCTACCTCGGTGAAACTGTGACTCAGATGAGGGTGACATTGCTGTTGACAGAGGTTGAGAGGAGTCTCTCTGGTACCTTTTACAGAAAAAGAAAAAAAAACTAAACCATCATACCTGTATGTCCATGTGGTCTCATGCCATTTATCTCTGCTTGTCTTCCCCTTCCTGGCTTCCTCATCCCCAGAACTCTAAGCTCTCTGCACTGACTGCGGTGGTTCCGGACATCCCTGGTTTCCGCAAGATCCTCCCCCGCTCAGATTACATCATCATCCCCAAGAGCAGCCTGCAGGAGGATCGGAGCTGCCCTCAGCTAGAGCTCTGTGTGGCCCAGAACCAGGCGGCCCCTAAAGGGCCCTCTCTCGTGTCCAGCGCTGCCCCGGAGGCAGTGCCCAGCCATGCTGGCATGGCAGAGCAGTGCCTGGCTGTGGAGGCCCTGGCTGAGGAGGCGGGGGTCCTGGCCCCGCCGGGTGCTGTACAAGAGATCGCCGCCTCAGAGATTCTCAGCCAGGACGTGCTCCTGGAGGAGGCTTCCCTGGAGGCAGGAGAGAGCCACCAGCCGTACCAGACGAGCCTGGTGATTGAAGAGACCTTAGTGAGCGGCTCACCAGACCTCCCCACCGGAAGCCTGGCTGTGCCCCACCCCCAGGTTGGGGAGAGCATGTCAGTGGTAACTGTCATGAGGGTAAGTGACTTGGCTACTCCTATCTCTTTTGCTTTATCTGGAATTCCTACAGAGGCCGCTGGTCCCATGCAGCGGTGATGAAGAGGACTGCTGTGGACTTCTAGGAGAACCACAGTCCTCTGGGACCTTTTTGCCCCGGGGCTTACTCTGAAGTTCTCCTCATTTCTTAGGCACTCTTACCTCCTCCTCTTGCCCATGATAGCTAGGGTTTTCTTCACATGAGAGTACGGGAGGTACGTCAGCATTTAAATGACATGGGCTGTCCATGAATCAAAGCCAGGATCTGTCAAGCTGTTAGCATTTTATGTTCCCTGAAGATTGTTTTGGCAGACACAGTGGTACCTTGAACTATTGAGAATTTTCAGATGGTCTTCCTGGGCATAGCGTGAGTAGGAAAAAGGAAGCTCTACTTAAGACCAGGTTGATAGGACTTACAGTGAAGAGAAGTCTCTCCAGTGGCATAAGTGTCATGCCCAGCTGAGGGGAAAGAGCAGTTTCAGTGATCCCACTGTGTGGTTCCCCTCTGTTACGCTAGGTAGTGAGGCATCCTTAGAGAGCGGGAGTTGCGCTTAGGCTGAGGGGACTGTGGGACGGCCTGTGTGTGTGAGAGCAGGTACCCCCATGAAAAGGAATCTGTGGTAGGCCTAAATCCATTGTGTCTGTTGCCTTCGTGCTATCTGTGATGAGGAAGCATGCCACCTGCCTGGTTAAGGCAGATTGATAGGGTGTTAGGAACATTTGACAGGGTCGGAAGAGTTGGATTCTTTCACTCACTCGGTGCTTTTGTGATTGTAGAAAACATAAGTCTATTAGAACCTCAGTTTTCTCATTTGTAAAATGAGGATAGCACATTTTCTGTGATAACAGTTTTCCTTTCTTTTAAATTAAAGGTTTGAGATAACTGTAGATTGGTTTTTTTGGGTAAGCACATTGTTGTTACTGGACTTGATCAGTCTTTCAGTGTTGTGGGTGGCCTGGGTGTTCGTTCTTTATTCCCTCTCAGTAAAACCGCCTTTCTCTCCGTGCGCCCGCAGGATCCCAGTGAGAGTAGCTCGTCTGCGCCAGCCACACAGTTCATCATGTTGCCTCTTCCTGCCTACTCAGTCGTGGAGAACCCCACCTCCATCAAACTGGTCAGTGTGTGGGGAGCTGATGGAGAATAGGGCTCTGTAAGAATTCTCTTCCAGGTAGTTCTCTAAAAGTCTCAATGACATTATGACAGTAGTACGACGGCGAAGGTCTCAGATGATCTGGTCCAGGTATTTACTGCGCAAAGGGGTGGGAGGAGGGTCTATGAATGGGGAGCTACAGGACCCTTAAACTCAAGTTCCGTACGAACTTTTCTCCTTAAGAGCATTTACATAGGATAGGTTCAGTGCCTCTTCGAAAATTCTCAGAAGCATACATGACGTAGAAAAATTGAGGGGCCTCTGATCTGATTCAATATTAGTATTGTACAGTTTAGAAAAAAGGCCCAGAGAAGAGAAAGGACTTGTTCTCCGAAGTGTTCAAAACCACTGGGCTGCAAAACAAGCCAGAAGGACCCTAGTCTTTTGATTCTCTGCAGCATCTGGGTTGAGATTTATCCCTAAATATTTCATGTTTTTTTTTTTTTTTTACTATTATAATGTTAGTCCAAAACTTTTTCTTTTCTTTTTAAGTTTTCCTATTTATTTTGAGAGAGAAGAGAGCAAGAGTGGGGGAGGAGCAGGGGAGGGGAAGAGAGAGAGAATGAGAATCCCAAGCAGGCTCCGTGCTGTCAGCACAGACCCCAACATGGGGCAACATGGGGCTCGAACTCACAAAACTGCAAGACCATGACCTGAACTGAATTCGAGTCAGACACTTAACTGACTGAGCCACCCAGGTGCCCCAAAACTTTTTTCAGTATCTGATTGTTCACTACTAGTTTGTGATAATATTGTTTTTTGTTTTTTGTTTTTTGGGTTTTTTTTGCGTATTGAACTTGTATTTTGCAACTTTGTTAAACTCATGTATCCTGGTAGCCTTTTTGTAGTGTCTGTTGCATTTTCTACAGATCATGTTGTCTGTGAATAAGGACAGTTTTATTTCTTCCTTTCTGATCTGATTAGATCAGAATCTGATTAGATTCCTAATCTCTTACCACACTGTCTAGGACCTCCGGTACAACTGAATAGAAATGGTGAGAGCAGATATCTTTGTCTTGTTCTTCATCTTAGGAGGAAAGCATTCAGTCTCTCAGCATTAGGTGTAATATTAGTTGTAGGTTTTTCAAAGATACTCTAATCAAGTTTAAGAAGTTCCTTATATTCCTAATTTGCTGGGAGCTTTTATCAGGAATGGATGTTGGATTGTGTCAAATGTTTTTCCCATGTTTGTTGAGATGGTTGTAGGAATTTTCTTTTTTAGTTTGTTAATGTGGTTTATTTCATTGCTTTTCAAATGGTAAACCAACCCTGCATTCCTGGAATAAAGCCCACTTGGAAATGAGGCATTACTCTTCTAGCATATCGTTGGATTTGTTTTTCTGAAGTTTTGCACAGAAGTTCTATGTCTATATTCCAGAGGGATGTTGGTCTCTAATTTTCTTGTGTAGTGCTTGTCTGGCTTTAGTATCAGAGTAATGCTTACCTAATTGAATTAGGAAGTACTTTTTCCTCTTCATTTTTCTGGAAGAGTTTGTATAGTATTTCTTCCTTAAACATTTGGAAATTGCTGGTGAAGTCAGTCTGAACCTGGAGATTTCTTTGTGGGAAGATTTTTAACTGCAAGTCCAATTTTTACAGTATGTATAGGACTATTTTGATTATTTTTTTTAATGTTTATTTATTTTGAGAGAGAGTGCATCCGTGAGTGGGGGGGAGAGAGAGAGAGAGAGAGAGAGAGAATATCCCAAGCAGGCCCCATGCTTAGTGCAGAGCCTGATTTCAGGCTCTGAGATCATGACCTGAGCAGAAATCAGGAGTCAGATGCTCAACCAACTGAGCCACCCAGGCATCCCTCAATTATCTGTTTTTGTATGAGCTTTGGTAGTTTGTCTTTCAGGGAATTTGTTCGTTTCATATAAGTTGTCAAATTTATTGATGTAAAATTATTCCAAACATTCCTTTATTTTTTTTTAATTGTGGTAAAATACACATAACATTTACCACTTTAACCATTTTTAAGGGTGCAATTCAATGCCATTAAGTATATTGACGTTGTTGTGGAGTCATTACCAGTGTCTATTTCCAGAAGTTTCATCATCCCAAACAGAAACCTTGTACCCATTAAACTGTAACTCTCTTTCTTCCCTCCCCGGGCCCCTGCTAACCTCTGTTTTACTTTCTGTCTCTGAATTTGCATGTTTTAGGTACCTCATATGCATGGAGTTATGCAAATATTGTCCTGATGGGCTCATTTTTTCACTCAGCAAAATGTCAAGGTTCACCTATCTTGTACCATTTATCAGAATTTCATTCTTTTTTATGGCTGAATAATATTCCATTGTGTGTACACACTATATTTTCTTTATCCATTCTTAAACACTGATGAACATCTAGTGTGTTCACATTTTGGCTGTTGTGAACATTGCTGCTATGAACTTTAGTGGATAAGCGTCTGCTTGGATCCTTGATTTCAGGTGTTTGGGGTGCGTACCTGAGAGTGGAATTGCTGGATCATATGTAGTTCTGTGTTTAATTCGGAAGAATGCTCATCCTTTTTAATATCTATAGATTCTAGTGATTTTACTTCTCTCATCACTGATAGCAGAAATTTGGGTCCCCCCCCCCCCCCCCGACAAGCCTGACTGGAGGTTTTCAATTGTATTGACCTTCAAAGAACCAGCTTTTGGTTTCATTGATTTTCTCTATTGTTTTTCTGTGTTCTGTTTCACTGGTTTTTGCCCAGGTCTTTATTATCTTTCTTCTGCTTACTTCGGGCTTAATTTATTCTCTTCTAGTTTCTTAAGATAGAAGCTGAAGTCATTGATTTGAGACCTTTCTTTTCTAAGATAGCTGTTTAGTGCTGTAAGTGTCCCTCGAAGCACTATGTTAGGCACATCCCACAAATTTTGATACATTTTCATTTTCATTTTGTTCAAAATACTTTCTAACTTATTCTTTGACCCAGAAGTTATTTAAAAGTATATTATTTGCTTTCCAGATGTTTGAGATTTTCCAGCTATCTTTTCTTTTATTGATTTCTGAATTAATTCCATTATAGTTGGAACTTTGTAGTTTATGAGGCCTGAACCCTTTTAAATTTATTGAGACTTATTTTATGGCCCAGAATATGGTTTGTCTTGCAAATGTTCTGTGTGCACTTGAAAAGAATGTGTATTTTGCTGTTGAGTGAATATTGTGTACATATCAGATTAGGTCACATTGATTGATGGTATTCAACTCTTATATCCATACTGATTTCCTGTCAGCTTCCTTTGTCACTTATTAAGAGAAGACATCCACCTATCACCATAAATAGTATTTGTTGTTTTTTCCATTTTTATTTTCATGTCATGTGTTTTGACTCTTTTAAGTACTTAAACATTTAGGATTGCTATATCTTCTTGATAAATTGGCCCCTACATTGTTATGAAATGACCTTCTTTATCTCTGGCAATATTGTCTGCTATGAAATTTACTTTTTTTTTTTAAATGTTTATTTTGAGAGAGAGTATGTGCGGGCGCACGTGAGCAGTGGGGGGTAGGCGTGAAGACAGGGAGAGAGAGAATCCCAAGCAGGCTCCACACTGTCAGCGTGAAGCCCAACGCAGGGCTCAATCTCCAGAATCATGAGATCATGGCCTGAGCTGAAATCAAGAATCAGATGCTTAACTGACTGAGCCACCCAAATGCCCTGTCAGTCTGGAATTTGAATATTTGAGCTTTCCTTTCATTATTGTTATTAGCAAGTTTTATCTTTTTCTAGCGTTTTACTTTTAAGCTATTTATTTTTGTATTTAAAGTTGGTTTTTTTTTTTTTTTTTTTTTTTTTTTTTTTGCAGGCAGTATATAGTTTGGCTCTAAGAGCAAGATCTTTATGACAATCTCTATTTTTCAGTTGTGGCACTTGGGCCATATACATTTAATGTGATTATTTATATGTTTAAGTTTAAATCTGTCATTATACTGTTTTTTTCATCCTGTTTTATTTTGCTTTGTTTTGAATTGAATGTTTTTTTTATAAATCCATTTTATCTCCTTTATTAGCATACTAGCCATTAACTTTGTTTTAGTTATTATAGTGGTTTTTTAGGATTAACATTGTACCTTTTAACTTATCACGGTCCACCTTCTAAAACCTGTGGATGAACAATATATTTCTAGACGAAAAAGTTGTATCTTAAACAGGAACAACCTCTGCAACCTAATTCAAAGGCCTGAGCCTTTGCTCTCCTGGAAATTGTTGTTATTTCATAATTTAAGAAGTGTCAGTTCACTTCTGATTTAAGAAGTTCAGCCAGACACTTCCAGAAAAGCTTTTATAGATAATACTTAAGAGTGAAACATCAGCCTTGAACAGTAGCATTTTTTTCTTGAACTTATTTCTGTAAGCTGCCATTTAGGAGTCTTTCCAAGTTCATGGGACTTTAATTATAGAACTGACCTCTAACTTAATATTTTACTCTGCTTTTTGGTGGTATTCAGAATGAATATTCTCTAAGGAGCCACAGTCCAAGCAAAGAGAAGTTTTATATCCCAGTAATAATTTCTCACAAACCTATAGGATCTTCTATAATTTTCCTTATTTCTTACCTCATTTGCTTTTCAAGAGATATCCATGAAATAGGAAGGGCAGGTGATTTTACAGAAGAGGAAACCCAGGGCCCAAGAGCTAAGGTGACTTACCCCATGTCTTCCAGTGTATCAGCAATAGAGTTGGAACTTAAAGCCAGGTCTCTCTCCCTGGTGCCACACCACTTCACCCTCAACCTTGACTTGCTACTGCTGTTGGAATCACCTTTTCCCTGGGCTTTCTGGCAGAGGTAGCCCAGTGGCAGCTTGGTGTTTCTCCAAGGGAGGTTTCTGCTTTTTGGCCAGGCTAGGAAAAGTGGGATTAATATCTGAGTAAGCATCTGTGAGCGATGGAACAAATCCGACAGGGAAATGTTTCCTTTGCAGCATTAATCAAGAAATGGAGCTTGGCTAATTTCTATTTGTAGCCAAACGTAAAAACCCATTGTAGTCCTTTAGTTCAAAGGGAAATCATTGGAGATGGTGAGAGCCAGTAGCTGAATATATTCATGTGCAAATAATTAAATTCAGTTGCATATCAAAGGACTTGATTTCTGTTGGAATGCCCTCTTTTTTTTAATTGGCCGTAATCCATTTTTGTATCTCTGAACCCTAAGTCCTAGGTTCTCTGATTTTTAACTTAACAGGAATGAAGGTGAAGCAAATTCTTCGAAGTATTTAGGGCTGTAGGGTGCACCCAAGTGTGTGGAAGGAATCTAGGACCAAGAATCAAAGATCTCTGGGTTCTAAGTCTAGGTGTGCCCCTGATTCACTGTGCAATTTGAGGTAAAGCATTAACTGCTCTGAACCTCAGCAGTTACAATACCTACTTCGTAGAATTGCTGAGAGCATTAAATGCGATATTGGTAAAGCGTTTAGCATTGTGTGTACTTCACTTAATTAGTAGCAGTTATTGCCGTCTTTATTCTTCTGATACCTTTGTGACCTTGGGCAGCTGTCTTTCCTCATTTGAACCCAGTTTCTTCATTTCTAAAAAGTGAACTAATTGTATCTTAGAACCTTTCCAGCGCTGACCTTTAAGATACCATGAATTGGCTATGTATGCTTCTACAAGCTGGTATCCTCCTGGCATCGTTGTGCTTCTGATAGTCATCAGGATCTGAGACGGGTTGCACTGTGGTGTTGATTCTGACCCACTCTTTTCCTTACAGACCACTACATACACCCGCCGGGGCCATGGGACATGCACCAGCCCAGGCTGCTCCTTTACCTATGTCACCAGGCACAAACCACCCAAGTGCCCTATCTGTGGTAACTTCCTAGGAGGGAAGTGGATCCCAAAGGTAAGGTCCATTGGCCATTGCTGCTTTGGAAACCCCGCAAAGTAGGCTCCTTGTTCGCTTTTAGAACAAAGGACTTAAATACTCGTTTTTACTTTCTGACTATACAAGTAAGAAAGTAACATTGTAGACTGTTTAAAAAAGAGAATAAAATGTCATCCATAATCTTACACCATCCAAACAACAGTCGTCATTAGTTAACATTTTGTTGTATTTTCTTCTAGTCTTTTTTCTGTGAATATACAAGTTCTGTAGCTTGATCTTTTTTTCCTTAACATACCTTGCCATTAAATATTCTTCAAGACTGTTATCTTTACTTGCTTTAAAACTTCCTGTGAATGACTACACCATGTCAGTTTATTCATTTCCTGTTAAATTTTTAACAATCCACCCTCCACACTGACCGCCTTGCTCACTTTTTAGCTCAAAAGTCCTTTCAGTATCCTATAGCTGCTATTAAAAATAGAGTTCCTTAACCTGATATTTAGGTCTATCATAGTTAACTTTCCAAATGTATACGTCTGTCTCTGGTTCTAAGTAAATGATGCTCGATAAATCAGTGAGCATCAGAGCTCTGCCCCTGTGGAGTTCAGTTCAACACATTGCTTTGTTACTTGTTTTATGCCTTACATTGACTATATAAATCATACATATCACGTTTTTATAGGAGACTATAAAATTGTTTAGGGTCAAAGGAACTAGAATGGTCAAGGATGGGATATAGAGGAGATTGTCTTGAAGGATCAGTAGAATTTGGGTAGGTAGAAAAGGAAAGAGCGCACCGTTTTTGTGACAATAACTTAGGCTAGGTTTGTGTTTGTTAGGTGTCTAGCTCAGCATGGTCCAAACTTACCTGTGTAGAGAAAACTTATATAGTGGCATACCTATTAAGTTCCTCGGGGGCAGTTTCCACAGAACATCTCTGAAAAATAGTGGGATGGTGACTTTTGCCCTCTGGCTGAATGTCGGGAGTTCAGGGCATCACTAATTCTGGGAGACAGAATAGGTTAATAATTAAAAATACACTTCTGGGGGCGCCTGGCTGGCTCATTTGGGGGAGCATGAGACTCTTGATCTCAGGGTCGTGAGTTCGAGCCCGACGTTGGCTATGGAGATTACGTATATACGTACATACATACATACGTAAATATATAAGTAAACGCATAAATACCTATATAAACAGACTTTAAAAAACAAACAAACACGTATTTAATCTCTGTAGTGGGCTCCTGGCACTGAGTTCCTAAAACCCTAGAAATTTCTTGAGTGTTAGGAGAGAGAGGAGCATCTTTGGGAGGGAAAGAAAAAAAAGTACGCTTCTGGAGTCAGCTTTTCTCAGTTTGAACTTCTGCCTCCCAAGGATTTTAGCTGTGTAATCTCAGGGAAGTCACTTTATGTCTATTCTTGATTTGGTTTTTCTTTCATTTGTAATGGAAATTAACAATGGTGCCTACCTCATTAGGGTTTTTGGAGGGATCAAATGAGATTATGCCTGTAAAGTGGATGGCGCATTCCTAGTAGAGAGTAAATCCTCAGGAAGAGATCACTGCTGTCATTATTGGCAGCAATGGAATTGTAGTCTCTATTATTGCTTTTTACGCTATCACTTCTAAGGGCAGGAAGGGCCCGGTGCGACTGTATTTCAGATGTTGTTGAGTTTCTTGTGCTCACCATCTCTGTTGTGCTGCTGTGCAGCCATTCAGTTTCCTCCCTTCCTAATTATTCTCCCCAAAACGTACTTCCGCAGCTGCAGTAGGGAGATTGAGTAGGGTAGTTGAAATCCTCCTTGACCCTTCTTCACAGATGCCCAGCAGGTTTGTCAAATGACTTTCTTTCTTGTGCTTTTGTATGGAAGAGTCTTACTCATCCTGTAGCCTTTTCTCCTTGGGGTTCTGTTTTTACTTTGGCTTTCTTTCCTTTTTCATTTACATCTTTTTCCCCTCCTTTGATTGAAATAACTTTTGAGCCATGGTTTTCTTTCTGAGAGCAAACTCCTGATGTGAAATCAAATTTTTATTAGCTACTTGTGTCTATCTTTAAAAAAAAATTTTTTTGAATGGTTATTTTTGAGAGAGATCGAGAGAGTGCGAGCAGAGGCGGGGCAGAGAGAAAGGGAGACCCAGAATCTGAAGCAGGCTTCAGGCTCTGAGCTGTCAGCACAGAGCTTGATGCAGGGCTCAAACCCACGAACCGTGAAGTCATGACCTGAGTTGAAGTTGGACACTTAACCAACTGAGCCACCCAGGCGCCTGTATGTGCTTGTCCCCCATCTTAAATTAGGTCAGATTCTTTTCTCCAGAGGTTTTTATAGAATTACCATGTAAAGAGTAAATACTATGATTTTTAAATTTCATAGGAGCAGTAAGTGAGTGTAAGAAGGAAAAGGGTAACATTTTAGCATCAGTGCACTTGGAATTTGAGAGAAAAAAGTGACTTTGGTTAGTTCAATTCCAAGTCTCCAGCTGAGGAAAAATAGATTTAAGAGAAGTGACTTGTTAAGTTCACATAGCCAATTATGTCAGTGCTTTTCCATTAAACCACACTTCTCAGGCATTGCTATGCTGTTTAGCTGCAGAATTTTAAGATTTCTGGAGTTCTGGTTTTTGAAGCTGCAAGTATAAATAGTTTCTGAAAGCTCCCAATGTGTTCATGCCTGTCAGGAAATGACTCACCTTTTCTTGTATTGTTCCAGAGTTTCATACTGGCTAAAATTAGCCCGAGAAACATTTGGCACAGTCCCCAATGAGTTGGATGGAACAAAAGATGGTATATAAAGCTCTCTAACCGAAGGCCTCACTCCTTTGGCTCTCTGATAGTGGTAATTGAGGTCTCTGAGCAGGCAACTGGTGGTGTTTACCTTCTATCTAAAAAGAAATTGACATCTCAAAAGGGTAGGCTGAATTAAGGAAATGTGAGCTCACCAGCTAGTTTTTTGCTCTGATTCCTTAAATTATTCAGTCTCCCTGCAGAGGATTTTTATCTGAAATAGCCTACTTAGTTGGCAGCATTTTGCTCAGAGATTTCAGTTGCAGGGATTTGTCTCCTGTTTTTCTGCTGACTTTTCCCTCTCCAGCAGTCAGGAAGCTCTGTGCAGTTTACCTGGAATTTTTCTCTGTATTTAACTTGTCCTCATGGGCTGCTGTTGTGTGTTAGAATCGGGGAATGCCTTATGGGAGATTTCCTAGGTCGTCTATACTGGTTCTTAACCAGAGGCAGCATGCGGCCAGGCGGCTTTGGAAATTTAAGGGGTTTTGGTCGTCCATGACTGGGAGAGAATACTGGTGTTAGTAACAGCAGCCACGGACGCTACCCTTCTGTCGCGTGCAGGGGAATCCTGCACCACCCTCACCGTGAACTGAGCCGCCCGAAAGCTGTTGTACTGCTGTTGAGGAATGCTGGGAGGCCAACCCTCTTGTTCATGGAAGCAGGGTGAGAGTTGAGGTGAAGCTTGTCTGAGGTGACCTAAGTGATTAGGTGTGGAGCGCAGCCTAGGTAGAAGCTGGCTTTTAGGTTTCCTATCTCTTTATTTATGGCACCTTTCACTATTCACCTGGAATTTAAACACCTTCCCGAGACAACCACGGTTTTAAAAAAAAATTGTGCGTGTGTGTACATAAGAAATATATATGTATGTATATACATGTATGTGCAAATAATAGTATATTTCCACAGCATAAAAGCTAAGGCACCAGGGGATTTTTTAAAGTAGGCTGATCTGAAATAGTAGCCGGTATTTTTAGTGAGTTCAAATATTTTCTAGTAAGTAATTAATATGTATGAGTTAATTTGACTGAGTGAGAAGTTTGTGGTGTGTGTGTAAGCCACCTTAAGACTTGCCCGAAAGAATCTGGGACAAAAGATAGCGTTTTCCCTAACAGAATTGGAAGCATTGAGTCTCATCATGTGAGATTTGACCACATTGGAATTAACTGGATCTCATAAAGGGACCACCAAGATAAATGGCTTAGGACTTCTAGGCCCAATAGAGCAATATGTCAGCTTCTTTCTAGGCCTAGAGAAGCAGGCTTTGAACAAAGATCAGGTTCAAAATGCCAGCTTTATTTGCTGAAACTTTAGGCTATCAATAAGAAATTTGTTAGAACAGCTTTAAGCTAACCTGCGTGTTGAATACTGTAGTGAAAGGGACCTGAAGTCTGAAGACTTAGATTCAGGCCAGTTTTGTTTTGTTTTTTGTTTTTTTTAACTTTATTGTCAAGTTGATTCAGGCCCGTTTTGTCTTGACACTTTACATTAGTCTATTCTTCCCTCTGGGTCTCAGTTTTCTAATCTGTTGCCCATGTATTGTTGTTGTGAGGATCGAACGAGAAATGATTTGTGATGTGTTGTCCACGGTAAAATGCCAAATGCATACAGGCGTTCTTATGTTTTTTAGGAAAAGCCAGCCAAAGTCAAAGTGGAATTGGCTCCTGGTATCTCCTCCAAAGGCTCAGTGGTTAAAAGAAATCAGCCTGTCACCACTGAGCAAAACTCCTCTAAGGAAGATGCCTCCAAACTGACTCTGGAGAACTCAGAAGCTGTAAGCCAGCTCCTCAGTGTAGCTCCTCCGAGAGAAGTGGGTGAGGAGAATGAGTGGGAGGAAGTGATCATCTCAGATGCCCATGTTTTGGTCAAGGAAGCTCCTGGGAATCGTGGGGCAGCAGCCACGAAGATGCCGGTGGTCAGGAGTGGTGTGCAGCCTGAAGCCTCTCTGGGGACAGCTGAGAATGACAGTCCAGGACCAGACATACCGCCACCAGCTGAGAGGACCAGCACCTCCAGTCCTCTCCCTGCTCCCAGAAAGCCTGCAGGGTAAACGTGCTTATATGTTCCGGGATTGTGTTGAGAATAGCAGGTTGGGAAATGCTCCTTGTTTTGTTTCATGTTGTTATTAGCATTACTGAGAGAGACCACAGAGCCCAATTAATAGCTCCTGGTTTAGAGATAAGGAAACCAAGGCCTAGAGCCACAGAATGATTTGCCTTTCCTCTTACACTCTGCTGTCTATGCATTGCTGTCACATTCCTGTGCACCCCTTCTTGTCATCTTCCCTGAAGCACTTATTACGATCCTGTTGGTACGGGCTGAGGCCAGTGTTACAAACTAGTATCCAATCCTGGATACCAGATTTGGAAAGAGAAGCCTTATTAAGGTACCTTATAGAAAGATTCCTGGTGATCAGAGAATTCAGTTCTGGTTGTAACCTGTCCCTGACTTCCGTTTGTCACTTCATGTCTGTTCTTTCCTCTGAAAAATCTTGAGTTGGGTATTAGAAAAATCTAATTCTAATCCTTAATGGCTGACCTTATCAACTAAAAAAGATTGTGTGTGAAGCATCCATAGCCCAGTGTGCTGCAGATAGGTGGTGGTCCATAAATATGGGCTATTTCTCCTCCCCATGCCCTCCTTCAAGGCCTGACTGGAGTTTTCATGTGGCCCCTTCCCAGAGGCAGTTGTGGTCTTGTAACTAAAGGCCCTTAGTTTATTTATATTAGTGGTTCTCATTGGGGAACTGTTTGCCCCCAGGGGCCATGGTGGCAATGTTTAGAGACATTTTTGGTTGTTACAAAATGGGGGAGAAGGGTGCTATAGGCATCTAGTTAGTAGAGGCTAGAGAGACTGCTGAAAATTCACAGGACAGGCCCCTACAAAGAATTATCCAGCCCAAAATGTTGATAGTGCCAAGGCTTAGAAATTCTGGTGTGTATTATTTGATTTAAAATTTTTTATTGTTGAATAGGAAATATATTCACATGATTGAAACTCAGAGGATATAAGGAATATACACAGAAAACAATCTCTCTTTTAGCCTATCCTTAAGTCATCCTTTTCCATTTTCCAGACAATCAGTATTCCCAAATTTCTGTGTTTCTAGAGACAATTTTAGGCATATGCTCCAGATATGTATTTGTGTATATATATTTTTTCCTACCTTTTTTTATACAAGTGGTAGCATAACAGACATTTCTATATCTCGCCTGTTCTTATTTATAGTATACTTTGGGATGGTTCTGTATCTTTAGAGCATGAAGCTGTACAGTTTAGACTGTTTTAGGCAAGTGTGTCACTTGACAAGAGGCTTCTGTGGTGTAGGCTCTGTGCTCAGCATTGGAGCTACAAAGAAAATGTGGGTTTTGTTCTGCGGGTCTTCTGGCCTCCTTCATGTGGGAGACTGGTACGCTTTAAATACTAATTAGAGGCAGATCGGATATTATAACTACACTAGCTATTGGTATTCGTCACAGTGGGCACCGTTTTATACTTACTCATCTTCATCATGACCACTGAAATATCTAGCCTGACAGTGTACTACACTATCCCTCGACTAAAATGCTATTTGGAGATTGTAATTGGTTTTCTTCCACCTGGTCCAGAATTTTTAGATTTCCCTTTTTGTGTTTTTTTTGTTTTTTTGTTTTTTTCCCCTCCAGAGTTGACTCGCTCACCCCTGGGCTCAGAGCCCCTGAGCTTAAAGGCAAAGCTCGGGGCAAGCCCTCTTTACTGGCTGCAGCAAGACCCATGAGAGCAATCCTTCCAGCCCCATCTAATGGGGGCCGCGGCAGCAGCATGGGGCTGTCCAGGGCCAGGCAGGCCTTTCCCTTGAGCGGTAAGGGCTGGGACAAACCCGGGAGTGGGGAGCTGTCTGATGGGAAGGGGCAGGAGTGGGGTTGTTGAGAATGGAGATGAGAGACTGAGGGGGAACTCTGAATGCACTTAAGGCACCAGTTTGGCTTCTGATTGTCTCAGATAAAACCCCCTCTGTGAGGACTTGTGGCCTGAAGCCGAGCACGCTGAAGCAGCTGGGCCAGCCGGTCCAACAGCCATCACACAGCAGCGATGTGAAGGTAAGACCCCTTCTCCAGAGGTAGGGCACCCTGGGGGTGGGGGGCCTGCTGCTCCGAGAACAGGGCTTCTAGTTAGTGTCTCAAAGACAAGGGCAAAAAGCCTATTCTTACACTGGGAAGTGACCTCTGGAATGAAGTTCAGCATGAATGAGTTGTTTATTTTTAGTTAATTTTTTTCTTGTTATAAAATGAATGCACATTTAAACTGTTGACTTAGAGATAATTTCTTTAAGTTTATTTATTTTGAGAGAGTGCAGAAGGGTTAGAAGGAGAAGGACAGAGAGATGGGGGGAGAGAATCCCAAGCAGGCTCTGTACCTTCAGCAGGGAGTCCAATCTGGGGCTCTAACTCATGAACTGTGAGATCATGACCTGAGTTGAAGTCAGCTCCTTAACCAACTGAGCCACCCAGGCGCTCCTTAATTTAGAAATAATTTAAAACCTAGGAAAAAAATGGCAAGAGTGAAGGTAGTACAAAGAGTACAAAAAGGACCCATGTACTTTTTACTCATAGTCACTTATTGGTAAGGGACCGCCCATTTCACTTCATCATTTGTGCTCATGTGTGTTTCTAAAGTACATGTAACTTAAGGGAAAGTTACATGACCTTTTGCTTTTTAATACTCCAGTGTGCATTTCCTGAGAATAAGGATATTCTGTTACTGGAACATTGATACAATACTTCAGTCTGCAATTGTATTCCAATTTTGTCAGTTTTACCCAGTTATGTTCTTTATAGCATTTTTCCACTCCAGTACGGGGTTCACTGTAGGATTAGATACTGTATTTAGTTGTCTTTTTCTTTAGCGTCTTTTGGAAAGTGCTTGTTGTAGAAAATACAGAGAACTCAGGTAAGGTGGAAAGAAGGTCAGTCCCTTGTAATCCTGCCACCCAGAACTAACTACTATTGGCAGTCTGCACCCATTCAGCCTTTGAGGCTTTTCCTGTATTTGTGGGCATTTTTTTAATACAATTTTTTAAAAGCAAAAATCGTGGCTCTTACTCCACATTCTAGTTTGTAGCCAGTACAATCCATTCATATTAATGATAGAGTTTCTTTCGGTTCTTTTTTCCTGTGACCAGAATAGTTATTAGTTATGATCAAAATTCCCGAAATCAGCATTTTTTTTTTTTTACTAGACCTCTTTTTTGGGGGGCCATGACCCTTTGATAACACATTTTTACATCACAGCCCAGTAAACATCCATACCTGTATACATAAAAAGAATAAGGAAGCTACACCCTTATTACATGCAGTTATTTGGTATTTTTCACTTTGCAAAATGCTGGTTTCAACTCAGTAAATTAATTTCACGACCTGTTAGTGGATCTTGTGGCCTGTAGTTAAAAACCCCTGTGAGACCAAATTGGAATAAGAAACTTGGGCTGCCTTCTCCCTTGCAGTGCTCTCTGCCAGGCAACTTCCTTTGTTCCTAATTGGCCCTGGCTCTTACTTTGAAGGCTGATCTGTCACCCATATGTGGTGTCGGCACTGGGTGCATGTGTTGATTTAGATCTAGAAGGATGGTGATCTGGTCTGCTTTGCTGCTTCGTAGATTTTCCAGCCCTGGTGACCTTGCTTAGGTAAACTCCTAGCCTTCTCTGGAAAAAGTCTCCTTTTGACCGGTAACATTGGGTATTTGTTAAAAGCTGTAAGTCCTTTTGCTAGTCTTGAGCCAGTTAAGTTACATGAAATTTTATATTCAGAATATCAACTGAAATTCAGTATTACAGAATAATTACTAATGCTGTCTTCATCTTTTTTTTTCTTTAGTAGTATAGAACATTTGAAAAGTTCATAGTGGTAAAAGGAGAAAAGTCATGATCTTCCTCTCACCTTGTGACATTTTAGTGAACAGTCTTTTTGAGTTCTTTCTATGCCAACATTATTCAACCACATATTTGTGTGCATAACTATTGTAAGTTTTCCTCACTTGGTAGCAGTTGTAAATCTGATTCACAGAGTTTCTAATATGCAGTGTTAGAAGCTGCACAGGAGAATGTGGCCACCCTGGACTTGAAAGTGACGTAAAACCTTTGGTGGGCTGGTGACTGCCGTAGCCCTCTAGGATGGCTCTACAGGTTTCCTGGGAAACTGTTTCCTCAAGCTGTTTCAGGACACAGGCCCTCAGGAGTGGGAGGTTTAATAGAAAAGCACTAAGTCACTTGTTCTGATCCACAGCTAACAAATGGCCCGGGCAGTCGGACGTCACAGGTAAAAGTTGTAGAAGTCAAGCCTGATCTGTTTCCTCCGTACAAGTACAGCTGCACTGTGACGCTGGTAAGTGCGGCCAGGGGATGGGTTGGCGTGGAAGTGGTTTTGATTGTGTGGTGGAGGGCGAGTAGGAGTCTGAGAGGTGGCGAGTGCTACTTAGGAGTGAGAGTGCGGTCAGGGATAGATTGTTGGTTCTGACGATCCCTTCGCTGATACAGATGGCAGCTGCTGGGTGAATCAGCTAGGTGTTTTACAGGTGAGATCTATAGGTGTGGGCCAGCTGAGACCTGGGTATTTCTTGGAGTAATTGGAGAGGAGAATCCAGCCCAGCTTTAGCATTCAAGCCTTTGGCCTTTTTAGCCTCAAATGTATGTTATCCACAGGTAAGTGTGAGAAAGTTACGTTTTTCCCCCTTAAAATGGAGTCATATTCAGTACTGGCATCTTAAAGGATTTGAGAAGTGCTCCAGTAAAGCAACTTTGTTTAGCCTCACATTTCACACCGAGCTTTTCCCTCCCCACCCACCTTTTTATTATTTTCTTTAATGTTTATTTTGGAGAGAGCACGAGTCAGGGAGAGGGGCAGAGAGAGAGGGATACAGAATCTGAAGCAGGCTCCAGGCTCTGAGCTGTCAGCACAGAGCCTTAGGGGCTCAACTCATGGACCGCAAGATCATGACCTGAGCCGAAGTCGGGTGCTTAACCGCCACCCAGATGCCCCATCACCTTTTATTTTTAACACAACATATGTTAACATCCCAATAAACAAATGTGTGACTCTCGGGTTATCCAGTTACAGGGGAAGCCACGTGGAGCAGTGGAAAAAACACTCAGAGGACTTAGTCCAGAAGTGGTTCTGGCTCTACTGCCAGCATGCACATGACTTGGGCGTCTTTGCTTCTCTGGGCCTCAGTTTTCACCATCTGTGAAATGCTGCATCAGTTTAGATATGTTGAGGCTCTTTGTTTGCTCCTAATATTCTCTAATTTTGTTGATCTTTAAATACAGTTTAAGTTAGCCAGGTAACTTTTGGCAGGTTCTCTGCCTAAATTGAGTAAGATACACAGATTTTGAGAGAGCAGCTGGATTTTTAAAAATTCTTCCCTGATAAAGGCATACAGGTACAGAACCGTTCATTCATTCAAAAAATATTTACTGAGCACCTACTCTGGCCAGACCCTCTGCTAGGGCTTCTGTAGTAACAAGACAGGACAGTATGGTGGAACAGTGCATAGTCTGGCCTGATCCTTAAGGAGAATATCTCCTCTATCCTGGATATCTGCTCCGGTTTCTTTTCTCGGAGACTAATTACTACCTTCTCTTTGCCATCTACACCTTCATCTCCACATGCCTCTGACTACAGAAGGCCACCAGGGTTATCATCCGGGGTGGGGGGGGGCAGGTGGCGCTTCCCCAGGACCTTCTCTTTTTTGATCAGATAGCAGCATGTCACAGGAGCCTAGATGCCAGAGATTGGAGCTTAGGTAGTCCAGAGGTCATGATTGTCTTCAGGCAGGGTGTGGACTCCTGTTCACCACAGACTTCAGCCCTCTGCTAGAATAGGCCTGCTTCACTCTGCCAGTAGCCTGGACCCTGAAGGCATTTGAATTTCTAACATTTAAAAAAAAAATTTTTTTTTTCTTTTTTTTGAGAGAAAGAGTAAACACATAGGAGCGTGTGTGAAATTGTACGTGAGTGGAGGAGGGGCAAAGAGAGAGAGAGAAATCCCAAGCAGGCTCGGCACTGATAGCACAGAGCTGGACTCGGGGCTTGAACTCACAAACCATGAAATATGACCTGAATTGAAACCAGAAGTCAGACGGTTAGCTGACTGAGCCACCCAGGCACTCCGTGGCATTTGAATTTCTGACCCTAGTCAGCTCACTTGTTTCACAGATGAGGAGGGACTTGCTAGACTTATACAGGCTGCATTAAGATTGAGAGGAGGTAACCGCAGAAGAAGGATCTTGCATCAAGGCTCTTTGGAAGTTAGTCTAAATCTGGTTTTGCAATTGTCACTCTTTTTTCTGATTTACTGATAGCTGGTCATCCTGGTTTTTGACTCTGCCCAGGTATAACTTTTGTGGAATTGAATATTGGTCTTTTTTAGGATTTGGGCCTCGCTACTTCAAGAGGCCGGGGAAAGTGCAAGAATCCCTCTTGTAACTACGTCTACACCAACCGACATAAACCACGGATTTGTCCCAGCTGTGGTTTTAACCTTGCTAAAGACCGGACTGAGAAAACCACCAAGGCTCTCGTGAGTTCCTTCCCTAAAACACATCCCCTTGCCTTGTGTTGGGCTTTGTTAGTGGACCTGTTTTAGTGGAAATAAAATGATTTCTTGGTATGTGATCATAATTAGAGCACCAGAACTGGAACCAATTTTTAAGTTCTGGACCTAGCCTTCTCTTTGGGCTTCCTTGTCCTCATTATTAAGTTGAGAGAGTTGGAGAACCTTCTAGCCCAGTGGACCAAGAGTTCATTCACCAAAGAGAATGGGAACACAGGCTTTACAGAGGATTCTTACGGGCGCCTGAGTGACTCAGTCAGTTAAGCGGCTCACTCTTGATTTTGGCTCAGGTCATGATACCACAATTCATGAGATTGAGCCCTGCTGGTAGTACGGAGCCTGCTTGGGATTCTTTGTCTTCCTCTCTTTCTGTCTGCTTCTCCTCTCTCTCTCTCACTCTCTCTCTTTCTCTCTCTCTCAAAAATAAGTAAATAAACCTAAATTTTTTATTATTTTTTTAAATAAAGAGGATTCCGAAGAGAGGGATGGAAGGGTTACATTCTTTTAGTTCTGAGACCTGGTGGAGCACCTGTAAATAGTATTTTGGTAAACAGAGAATACCAGCCCTAAGACTTTGTAGATTAGATCATTGCCTCTCAGGTTCCGCACAGAGCTTTTGGCTCAGTACAAAGCTTTACTTCTAGCAGTTGTGGCAAATCTCTCTGAAGTTGGACCAAACTGTTTGAAGAGTAAAACACATTCCATTCGACTCATTAGGGCTTGTTTTTTATTTATTAGAACCGGGAAAAAAATGAGTATTTTCAGAGGTCTTTCTGACTTTCCACATGTGAATTTTTTTTTAATGGTTATTTTGAGAGAGAGTATGTGCATGCATGCTCTAGTGGGGGAAGGGCAGAGAGGGGGAGAGAGAATCCCAAGCAGGCTCCTTGCTGTCAGCGCAGAGGCCAAATGAAGCTCTCAGGACTACAAACTGTGAGATCACGACCTGAGTCAAAATCAAGAGTCAGACCCTTAACCAACTAAGCCACCAGGCGCCCCTCCACATGTGAGTCTCTGTAAGTATACAGGAAGGTACAGCACCGGAGGCAGCAGATGGAATGACTAGGTTGAGGGTCAGAAGATACAGATCTCCCTGGTCTGCTTGGGAGGAAAGAGGATGGCGTACAGGTCAGGATCCAGGGTGGAGCCCGGCCACTCCAGATCTGGACTGGACTTTGCAAGGTGGGCAGGATTTGGATGGAAGAGGAAGGCATGCCATGCTCCAGGACAATCACAGGCACAAACGAAGAGTGAGAGGGCCTGGTGTTCCAGTCACCTAGAGATAAGGGTGTAATACAGGGAGGAGTATGGAAAACAGCTGCTTGGAAGGCATACTGGGGCCATATTGTGGAAGATTTTTAAGACTAGACCAGGCAATTTGTTTTTTAGGCCATGGAGTCACATTGAATGTCCTCGACCCAGGGTGAGGCCTAGAAGGTTGTGTCAGGAAGGAGGCATATGGGGGTTTGGGAATGGACAGGACTACCGAGGTGGTGAGAACCATTTCAAGCTAAGCTTTCTATGCATATGGCAGACGGACAGGAAGCTTCTGGCAGATGCATCTCACCCTTGGTCCCAGGTTTGTTTCCATGCTTGAGGTGGTGTTCTGAGGTTCTCCCTGTGAGAAAGGGGACTAGAACTAAAGTATGTGGGCACCGATGGCTTAGTGGAAAACAGGGGCACTGGGAATAGAGGACAGCTGGGAGGACCCTCAGCTGATGCCATCCCTCTTCTGAGTTTTAGTTTCTCTAGTGACAAAAGTGGGCCAGGTGGATTCTGTCTGGACGTTTTATTCTCAGGGCCATGAACCCCAGAGAAGACTCAGAATCGAGCTTCAAATAATCTGTATATCCCTGAAATAGCATGTAAAATGGGTCCATAGCTTCCATCAGATTCTGTTGCTCCATTGGCTGCCCCCTGTGGGCAGTGAGCTTCCTGGATCTTCCGTGCCTTTAATGGGAAGAAAGAGGAGGTCTTCACTTAGTGTTGAGGACATTCTGCCTTGACTCCCTCTCAGCTCCTTATGACACCATAATCTCTTTTAGGGCAGGTGTATCTGTTCCTCCATGCCTTCTGACCTTGGAGTGTGCATACTCTATATATTGATCATGATTATGGAACGGAATTGAGTTCTGAATTAAGTAGAATCTCTGAACATTCCTTTTTCCTGTTTGATTGTAGCTGTTGGTGTAGTTTGCAGTGTGGAAATGGACGTTGGTCCCTGGATGTAGGATGATGAGGTGACCTAACTTTCCAGGTCAAATAGGAATTGTTCAGGGACATCTAGCCAATTGATTTCAAATCCTGCTCTTTGAAATTTATATTCTTTTGTCTTTGGTTAATAGCTGCCTACCTCCACTACCCTTCTAACATTCTGTCACCTTTCAACTTTCTAAATTTTAGAGAAATAAAATGTAATTATTGTTTTCCGTAAACTAAAACACTGGCCTGAGACCCAAGGATCTTAGTGTGTAATGCTCTCTGAAGCCCCCTGGTGGCCATGTGCTTCCTGCGCAATTTGTCCTTGGTGGCTGCAGCATCTCTGGGCTGGAATGGTCTTCATTCCTTTCTGTCTTTCACTGTGGCTCAGAGTAGAAGGATAGTATTCCTGCCAGCTATTCTTCCAGCCCATAGTTCAGTATAGACATGACTGGGAACACGCTGTCTCCCAGGGCAACTCATTCTAGTGTCAGTCAGCTTTCTGCGGCCGTTCATTTCTCTTTCAGCAAGCATGCATTTGAATGCCTACTGTAGGTCAGGCCTTTGGAGATACACAGATAAATAGGACATGGTCCCTTCCCTTGAGGAATTCACAGTCTAGTGGGGGAGAAAGGTAAGTAGCCAAACTTACAAAGAATGAGACAAGAGTTATAGGTATGCAGAATTCATAGAAAGTTCCTTCTTGTTATTAGGCAATTAACTTCTGCAAAGCAACATATAATAAGTCCAGCAAATATGAAGTAGAATCTTTAGTGTGCCCTCATGCTGGTTTTGGGAATCAGCAAATAAACAGGGACCTTATATTCACTGAAGATAGGGGAACAGTCTCACCAACTGTGAGACCCTGAATTCTGCAGTGAAAGACGGACTCTGGAAGCATGAAGGAGGGAGTGATTCCTGTTGCATTTATACAAGGGATCAAGGAGGAACCTCCCTTGAAAAGGACCCGTTTTAATAAGTGTTTCAGAACTTAGTCCTGAAAGCCTTGAACTGATACATGAAATAGTCCCCTTGTACCCAGAAGATAACAGTGTTAAGGACAAATACCTAACGTAGTCGATACTTGGTGACACAGCAGTACTACCATTTGTAGAGCTTTCATGGTATCCCAGGTACTATGCTGAATGCTTTGCTTGCAATATTTTTTTTACGCTGCACGACAGCTCTATAGATTACTAGTAGTTACCTTTCATTTCATAGATAAGGAAATTGAGGCTCAGGAAGATTCAGTAAATTGCTTTGGGTCACAAATGTATGGCTGTTAAGTGGCATGTCCAGGATTGAAACCTAGGTCTGTTATTTTCCAAACCTGGTGAATGGAAGTGACTCCTGAAACCATTTCCAGGTGGTGTGTGTCATCCTCTGCTTTTACTGATAGAGACCCTTGTGCCAGAGAGGGAGAGAGCACCTGCCTTGAGGCATGCAGTGAGTTATTAACTGAGGTGGTTTGGAAACTAGGTTTCCCACCCTCAGCCATGGATGGGCCCGGCCGTCTGCCACTTGCAGCCTCTCAGTGTTTTAGACCGAGGCTGGCGGTGCCCTGGGTGCTTGTTGATCGTTCAATCCACTCTTTTCCCAGGAGGTCAGCTCACCACTCCCAGATGTGCTGAGTGCCACAGAGCCCCTGAGCCTGGCCCAGAGGGAGGTCCAGCGCCAGTCCACACTGCAGCTGCTGCGCAAAGTCCTGCAGATTCCTGAGAACGAGTCAGAGCTGGCCGAGGTCTTCGCCTTGATTCACGAACTCAACAGCTCTCGACTCATTCTGTCCAACGTGAGTGAAGAGACAGTCACCATCGAGCAAACCTCTTGGTCGAATTATTATGAGTCTCCGTCCACGCAGTGCCTGCTCTGTAGCAGCCCATTATTCAAAGGGGGACAAAAGTAAGCACCCCTTTCAGATTTACCCTGTCCCTAGCTGCCCTATCTTACTTGGCCCATCTTGCCCCTTTTTTCAAACAACTGTAAAGCTATATCCTTTGAAGATGTTATTCTCTGCTTCTCTTAGGTTTCCTTTGCATTTTCAACAGCCTCTGGTAAAATCATAGTAATTAGTAATTGTCCATTATTTCTATTGAAAATGCCTGAAAGTTGTTGTCACCAAATTAGTATTTCATTTACATCTGGACTGCCCAGCACAGTGCTTGGATTTGGGAGTTCAGGGGGATTGGTTAATGTAGGTAATAAATCCAGAGTGGTATTGACTTGAGGGTGACTCTACAGACCACATGCCAACAGAGCAGAGACACCCACCTAGAAAACCTGGGAACACAAGCTCCAGCATCTTCATTTGCCTGCTTCATTAAAATCTTGAGGACTTTGCCATTGATCACTGAGCCCTGGAACTGCATTAAGTTGATTTCCCTTCTGTTTTTCTGTCGGTGATGTTTTGGTACTAGCTCCCTGGCCGGGCCCCAGGAGTGCTGGCTGCTGACAGCCAGCCGGCTACAGGTGGTGACTGCCCAGGTGAAGATGTGTCTGAATCCTCATTGTCTGGCCCTGCACAGCTTCATGGACATCTACACAGGTGGGTGTCGTGGTCTGGCCCTCACAGCTTCGTGGACATCTGCGCAGGCATGTGTCAGCCTTTCTTCCCTCAGAGGGCCCCAAAACAGGCTTGGGAACAGCCTCTGTTGGTCAGACCTCTGGTCCTTGGAGCACTGTACCTTCTCTCAGACGTGGCTTCTGAGAAAGAGGGGATTTTTCCTCCTGGATGTCTTGGCCCCAGAAGATTACGCTTATCTCCAGTATAAGGGCTCTCGTATCTGGGATCTTTAAACAAAGTTAATTTTTAAATAACAGATCTTCATCGTGCAAAAAATAAAAAATGCTGACAAGTACAAAGAAGAAACTAAAAATAGTAATCGTGCTGGCAGAGATAAACACTTAACATTATGCTCTCTAACCTTTCATATGTGTTATTCATCCATATAAAATATAAGGAAATATGGGATATATGGGTTTATAGTTTTTCTTTCAGCAAAAGTGGGGTTGTGCTGGATATTATTTTGGAATATTCTTTTTATTTTTTTTATGTTTGTTTATTTTGAGAGAGAGAAAGCGTGAGTCTGAGCAGGGAGAGGAGCAGAGGGGGAGAAAGAATCCCAAGCAGGCTCCACACGGGGCTTGATCTCATTACCATGAGATTGTGACATGAGCCAAAATCAAGAGTTAGAGCTTAACCGACTGAGCCTCCCAGGCGCCCTGGAATATTCTTTTTCAGTTTGGTAGCGTATCATGGGCATTTTCCTGTGCCAGCAAGTGGAGAAATACTTGTCCATTTTTAGAGAGTTTATGGGACTCCATTTTAGAATTTTCTTTATAATTAACTTTGTGTATAGCCTTAATTATTTCCTTTGGACAAGTGCTCAAAATGGAACTGCTGCATATTCTCCCTATATGTTCTCCCCCCATTCTCCCTATATGTTCATCAGTGTCAGACATTTGTGGAACATTCATCATGTACCTACATTGTAAGAATTTGGATCTTGAATTTCATATGTAGAATTGAGTGCCAAAGATTAGAGAGTATTTATTTATTCTCTTTGTCTTCAGAACCTTATGCTGCCTTGCTTTGTATCCATGCTCTCAGTGTCTTGTATTGCGCAACTGAGTTTGTATTATTTCATGCTTTTGCCAGCAGTTAGTGAGAGTGCCATTTCCCTGCGGTCTGTCTAGGTCAGTGGTACCTAGGATTATATATTTTTTAAATTTTAGCTTTACTTTTAAATTTACAAAACTGTAATATTCACTTCATTGTTGTACAGTTACAGGAGTTCTGACAGGGGCACCGAGTTGTGTAACTGTCACCACAATCAATATATAGAACAGTTCCCTGGCCTGAAACATTCCTCCCGTGTGTAATCACCTCTGACCACTAGCAACCATCTGATATGTTCTTCATTCCTGCAGTTCCATCTTTCTAGAATGTCATTTAATCCAGTCATAGTATGTAGTATTTTTAAAAAGAATATTTTAAAGATTAAAATTTTTTTAGTATAGTTAATACACAATATATGCAGTATTTTAAGTGAGTCTGGCTTCTCTCGTTAAACATCATGCCTTTGAAAGTCCTCCATATTGTTGCATGTATCAGCAGTTCTTGTTGAGTAGTTTTGCATTGTATGGAGTACCACATGTAGTTTGTTCACTGAAAAAAAAATTTTTTTTGTTTATTTTTGAGAGAGAGAGAGAGCGCGAGTGGGGGAGGGGAGACGTAGAATCTGAAGCAGGCTCCAGGCCCTGAGCTGTCAGCACAGAGCCCAGTGTGGGGCTCGAACCCACAAACCACGAGATCATGACCTGAGCTGAAGTCGGACACTCAACTGAGCCACCCAGCCGTCCCATTTAAAAACATTTTTTATATATAATGTTTATTTCTGTTCACTTTTTGAAGGACATGTGTGTTTTGGGCACTTCTGAATAGAGCTCCTGTGAACACTCAGGTACAGGCTTTTATGTGAACACAAATTTTCATCTTTTGGGTGAATACCAAGGAGTCAAACTGCTGGGCCTTATGCAGAGCATATCTTTATTTTTTAAAGGAATTGCCAAACTGTTTACCTAAATGTTTGTGCCATTTTGCATTACCTCCAACAAGGTGTGAGAGTTACACCTGTGAGCACTTGGTATTGTCTATTCTTTTGGGTGTTTTTTTCTTTTTTTTTTTTAATTTTTTTTAATGTCTTATTTATTTTTGAGAGAGAGACAGAGAGAGAGTGTGATCAGGGGAGGGTCAGAGAGGGAGACACAGAATCTGAAGACAGGCTCCAGGCTCTGAGCTAGATATCAGCACAGAGCCTGACGCGGGGCTCGAACCCACAACCGTGAGATCATGACCTGAGCCGAAGCTGGACGCTCAACCGACTGAGCCACCCAGGCGCCCCTGTTGTTGTTTTTCTTAGCCGTTCTGATGGTTGTATGTAGTGGTATCTCATTGTGGTTTTAATTTGTATTTCCTTGGTGACTGAGGACATTGAGCATCTTTTCATGGGTTTATTTGCCATCCACGTGTCATCTTTGGTGAAGTGTCTGTTCCATCTTTGGTCTGTTGGATTGGATCGTTTTGTTTTCTTACTGTTGAATTCTTTATATATTCCGGACCCATAAGTCCTTTGTCAGATAAGTGATTTACAAATGTTTTCTCATGATTTCTGACTTGACTTTCCGTTCTTTCAACAGAGGCCGTCCACAGAGCAGAAGTTCTTGGTTATGACAAAGACTGCTTCATCAATTGTTTCTTTTAGGGATTATGCTTTTCGTGGTCTAAGGTCTCTCTATCTTGGTGAAGACCATAAATATTTTTCTGTTTTCTTCCTTTAGTAATTTTATGGATTACATTTAAGATTGTAATTCATTTTGAATTCATTTTTACATAAAGTGTGAGTTTAATGTGTGAGACCCAGATTGAGTTCTTTTCCTTCTTTTTTCTTTTTTTTTTTTTTTTCCGCATGTGGACATCCACTTGTACCACCATTTGTTGAAAGGTAGTCTTTTCTCCATTGGATTGCCTTTGCTGCTTTGTTGAAAAACAATTCGTCATATGTGTTGGTTTATTTCTGTTCTCTTTCATTGTTTTACCATTGTCCTTTTGCCAATACAACGCTTGTCTTGAGTACTACCACTGGATTGTAGGTCTTAGTGTGAGTCTTCCAACCTTGTTCTATCTGAACTGTTTTGGCTATTTTAGTTCCTTTGCTTTCCTTTTGCTAAATATATTTTGAGAGAGAGCGCATGCCAGTTGGGGAGGGGCAGAGGGAGGGAGAATTCCAAGTAGGCTCCTCACTGTCAGCATAGAGCCCAACACAGGGCTCAGACCCACTTACCATGAGATCATGACCTGAGCCGAAATGAAGAGTCGGACATTCAACAGACTGAGCCCCCCAGGTGCCCCTCCTTTGCATTTCCATGTAAATTTTAGAATCAGCTTCTCAGTAGCTGCAGAGTCCTGCTGGAATTTTCATTGGGATTACATTGAATCTGTAGCTCAATTTGTGAAAGTTTAACATGCTTAAAAATATTGTCTTCCAATCCATAAACATGTCCATCTCTCTTATTAGGGTTTCTTTTATTTCTTTCATCAGCGTTTTATAGTTTTCAGCATATAAATCCTGCATGTATTTTGTGAAGTATTTCATTTTGTTCAATGCTAAATGACATGGTCCAATTTCTAACTGTTCAGTGTTAGTGTAGAAACACTATTGGGTTTTGTCTGTTGAGTTTTTATCCAGTGACCTTGCTAAACTTCCTTATGAGCTTTAGGAACTTTTTGCAGATCAGTATTATAATTTTTTAAAGTTTTTCCAATTTGTTAAGTAAAAACTGGTGTATCATTTCTTAATTTGTTGCATTTCTTTGATTCCTAAGAGGATTGAATGTTTTTTGGTATTTTTAAGTCTCTTTGAGAACATTTCCATTCTTCATTGGAATATTTTGTTGACAGAGTTATTCCCTGGTTTATCGATTGTCTTTTAATTGTGATTACATTGATTTGTGATTTTTTTTTTTTTTGACAGAGGTGTTTTTTTGTTTTTGGTTTTTTTGGTCTTTTGGGTTTTTTTTTTCTTTTTGTTTTTGTTTTAATTTTTATGTAACCAGATTTGGTCTTCTTCTTTATGGTTTCAGCCTTTGGTATCATGCTCAGAAAAGCCTTCCCCACTCCTTTATACTCTTCTCTAATGAGAACATGTGTTCTTGAACTTACTTTTGTGCAAATTTGTGCTTTATTCTCTAATGAGAACACATATTCTTGAACTTACTTTTGTGCAAATATAAAATTACCCTCTTTTATTTGTTTTAAATTGGCTGCATTTCAATTTTTCTGAGTCTTTCATCTTGGGATTTTGTTAGGGGTGATTTTGTACCTTTTGTTAGATCCCTGGGCTAGAGGGTGCTCCTGGCCTTTCCCCACGGTGTGGCTGTTGAGAAGTGGAGGAAGAGTGGCTCTGCTGGTCCTGAGGACTGAGCTGGGCCATAGGGAGGGCTTTCTCTTTTTACTAAAAAATTCTCTACAGATTTCATTGCTTGCTTCTTCCATTTAACTGTGTATTATGAACAGCTCCCAGGTCAGAGCATTAGGTCTACCTTATTCCTTCTAATGATGCATAATTTCCTATTTTAGAAATGTACCGTCATTAATTTAGCACTTCCCCTTTTGCTGGACATTTAGTTTGTTTCTCACTTTTTGCCATATTGTGGATGTTTTACAGTGAGTTTCTCTGTTGCCTCTTTTTAACTCTGCAGGTCTCTTTAATGTTGGGAACAAGCTGCTAGTGAGCCTGGACTTGCTTTTTGCAATCCGAAACCAGATCAAGCTGGGAGAGGACCCCAGGGTGTCCATCAGCGCTGTTCTGAAGTCGGTGCAGGAGCAGACAGGTACAGGTTGTCGTCCTCCCTTTTCCGTGCTAGTCCTGCGTTCCCTGGGAATTTTCAGCGATGGGCTTTGGTAGAAAGAATCGTCTTGAAGAATCTGATAGTTTGAAAAGGAGACATTCTTGACTTCCTAATACACTTCTCCTTTTGACTTTTACAAATGCCAGACTTAACTTTGGAAAGCCTGAGTCTTCCCATCCATCTAGGGACCCTCAGCAGGAGTTTAAGCGGACTCTTTAGAAGTTCATCCTCTGGTCGTAGGTACACTTGGCCTCACTGCATGTTGATCAGACTCATGCTGAGTATGTAGCTTCCGGAGGTCTGCTACCGGGCCAAGGCTTGTGTTGAGACCTGAGGGTGGCGACCACCCTCCTTATTACTAGGAATTATTTTTCCCCTTGCTTTCCGTACTTCTTTCTGTTGGTGCTTTTCCCTTCCTGTCCCTGCAGGCTTCCGTTCCCTTGCACCTTGCTTGCTGTGAGGTCAGATAGAGTACTGCAAAGGTTCTGGGGTACAACAGGCCTGTGTTTGAGTCTTGGCACCACCACCTTGGTGCTAGTGTATTTTTGAGCAAGTTATACTCTCTGCCTCAGTTTCTCCAGTTATAAAATGAGGATGAGAACAGCTTCTCTTTCATAAAGATGTGAGAGTTAAATGAAATAATGTACCTGAAGCTGTTTGCACTGTGTTTAGTGCCTAGTAGGTGCTTGGTGCAAGGTGGTTATAACTCTGATTGGAATTGCCCTTTGGGGTTGCCACCCGAGCCCTTAAGGCCAGGGCGCTTGACCCTTGGGTGTTCTTAGGGGAGAAGCAGTCTGCAGAGTTGCTGTTCTTGCTGGCCGTCAGCTCATCCCCGGTGGCCTCACGGTCGTCTTCGGTGGCTTCTCAGAGCTCTTGCTCTCCTTGCAGAGAAGACCCTGACCTCGGCGGAGCTGAGTCAGCTGCAGGAACTGCTATGCAACGGCTACTGGGCTTTCGAGTGCCTCACCGTCCGAGACTACAACGACATGATCTGTGGCATCTGTGGGGTGGCTCCCAAGGTGGAAATGGCCCAGAGGAACGAAGAAAACGTGCTGGCACTGAAGAGTGTGGAGGTAAGTATGTCCTGGCCGCCTTTAGGACTGTCCTCACGCCTCGGCAGCCACCTTCCTGCAAGCTGTCCCAGGAACAGACGGTTCCAGTCCTTCCTGAGAGAGGCGCGGGGCTGTTTTATCTAAGGAAGGCTAGATGGAAATTGAGGCATTTGTTACTTACCCAACACATTTATTCAACATGAACCAGTAAAAAACCCACAAAGTTTCTGTGCCATTCATGGGACTCGAATTCTGCTTCGGGAGTTCATGAAATCCCCAAATTTGGGAATTCGACAGGCAACAAACATTGTTAATAATTGTATATTCTATTAACGTTTATGTTATATGTAATAAGTAATTAAAAGCATAGTGACAGTAAAGCAGGTGAGAAGGGAGTTTGGGGGAGAGTTGGGATGCCTGTTTTCTAGAGGGAAGTAGGCAGAGGCCTCTCTGATGGGTGGCATTTGAGGAGCGATCTGAAGCCCATATAGCTCTCAGGGGAGGAATATTCCAGGCAGAGAGAGCAGCAAAACAGGTTCTGAGGTGGGCTTGCTGCGCATGGTTGAGGAATGGTGAGGAGGCCGGTGTGGCTGGAACACGTGAGCAGTGGAGAGAGCGGTGGGGTGTATGAGTCCAAGAGGCTGTGGGAGGCCAGACCCCACGGGGACGTGTGGGCCCTGTGAGGACTGACACCAAGTGAGATGGAGAGCCGTGGAAAGGAAGTGTGGGAAAGAGGGCCCTGCTCTGTGACTTAGGTCCTTAAGTAAAAAGTGTTCACAGAGGTAATACCAAGCTCAGATGGCTTTTATACCTTAATTCTAGCATCTCCATGAAACCTATGATTCTAATCAGAGAATGGTAGAAGCAGATGTATTTCTCCACCTCATTGTATAAAGTCAAATAACCTTGAAAATAAAACGAGACATTTACTATAAGAACAAATTGGAGCTGATTGTACTAATGAATATAGATGCCACAGTGCTGAATAAGGTCATAGTGAATAGAGTGACACATCGTGACGAAGCTTATCCCGGGAAACCAAGATTGTTTCAACATTAGAAAATATACTAGGGGTGTCTGGGTGGCTCAGTTGGTTAAGCTTCCGACTTGAGCTCAGGTCATGATCTCATGTTCGTGGGTTTGAGCCCCGCGTCGGGCTCTGTGCTGACAGCTCAGAGCCTGGCATCTGCATCGGATTCTGTGTCTCCCTCTCTCTCTCAGCCCCTCCCCCTCTTGTGTTCTGTCTGTCTCAAAAATAAATAAAACATTAAAAAATATATATATATATACTAATGTGATTTGCTGCTGTACAGGTAAAAGGAAAAAACCCATATGATTATTTCATTAGATGTGAAAAAGGCTTTCATTGTTATTCAACACCAATTTCTGATAAAACTCTTAGTAAACTGAGAATAAGAGGAATTTTTCTTAACCTGGTTACGTGGTGTTTCAAAAAACCCCACAGATTGCTGAACTCTCTCCCACGATCATGCTGAGAGGTCTGGTCTGCATGCCTGTGAGTGGTAGCGGTGGGGTGCAAGCTCTTTACCCTTGAACTTGCAACATGAAGTGTCCTTGAGGCACTGGACCTTCAGCTCACCTGTTCCCCACCAGGGGTGGTGCGGGCCCTCTAGAGAAAAGTTTGGGTCCATTTTGGCATGGCCAGCTGAGCATATTAGGGATTGAATGCATATGCCTTTGTTTCTTCCCAATTAAAAAGCATGTATTTTGATTACATATTCCTTTGAAGGATGGTGGTTCATAACAAGATGTATGAAAGTAAGCATAGTGCTTCCTGGAGTCTTCTCCAAGTGTCGTTTGTAGATAAAATGAACTATAAAAAGTTTTTGCTTTTGTGTGTGATTTCATCAAGAGGCTGTTGACAGACTCCTTCGGATTTGCTCATCTCACGGTAACATAGTGGTGATGTCAGTGTAACGCAGCTGCGAGGTAGTGAGCGTGTTACTCCGTGTGCCAAGTTCTCACACTCAGCTTAGTGCTTTACTGTAGGACTCACTTCTCCAACCCTGTGAGATTTTTGTCGATGAAGGGACTGAAGCCCAGGGGTTTTGTCCAAGCTCACCCTGCCAGGAGGGGCGGAGCTGGGACTTGACCTTGGTCTTGGCTGTCTGACTCCAGAATCTGAGTTCGGAAGCACTGCTCTGCTCGTTCCTGGGACTCTGGGCTCCAGTTTTTTGTTGTTCTTGTTTTTTGTTTTTAAACACATCTGGCTACAGAGACCATTTGGTTTCCAGAAGTAAACAGATGCCCACCTCCCTGCAAAAACTTGTCTCCTAGTCCTGCCTGGTACCTGCTTTGTCCGATCAAGGCTTTTTCTCACAGAATGGCGTGCAGTTCCCTTCACTTCAGTATAGGTGTCTCTCCTCTTCTGTGCTACTGGGTATTTCTTTCTAGAGTCCAGGACTGACTTTATTTTCTCGATGTTGTGTGTGCAGGGTGGTGCGGTGGGTGGGTGGGGAAGCGGGTGGAGGGTATTCTGACGGGGAAATGGAACAAGTTACTGAACAAGACTTAAATTTGCATTTGCCCCTGAGGAGACTATCTGGGGGCCTCTCCCCTTAGGGACTGTATAGAGGAGGACCCTCTGGACCGATGACAGTCACCGCATCAGTTTGTGCACACAGCAGCACAGTCAGCTGGCATTCCTTGTTTTGCGGAGACGGTGGGCTCAGTAGCTGCGAAGTGTGGTGGGAGATCTGTACTGTGCACTCACGGCTGCACCAGTGCCCTGGGTGGCAGGGAGCAAAGGGCTTGGGCTTAGGAGCTAGACCTTTGTTCACGCTCTTACTTGGCCCCTTACCGCGGTAGCCTCACATCAGACAGCCCCGCCAGACTTCTGTGCCACTGATCAGTGTCCGGCACACGGCAGGTGGTCAGCGGTAGCTCCCCTTTCCTTGCAGTCAGGGAAAGGACTGGACTATAGATGGATGCAGAAGGGACTTAGGATTGTTTGGGTGTTGGGGAGTGCTGCAGGATGGGAGAGAGGAATGCAGCCAAAAAAGCAGGCAGGTACTAAGACATCAGATTTGGGGGTGCCCCGGCAGTGTGTGGCTGTCAGATGCCCCCCCCCCCCCCGCCTACGCTGCCCTGCTCTTGTTGTCCAGAGTAGATCGAGAAGGTGGGCTGTTGTGTTGCTAATACTCTGTGGCTCCTACAGTTTGTGATCTTTTTTTATCCTTATCTTTTAGTTCACCTGGCCTGAGTTCTTGGGCCCTAGTGAGGTAAACGTGGAGGACTTTTGGGCCACGATGGAGACAGAGGTGATTGAGCAGGTGGCCTTCCCTGCCAGCATCCCTATCACCAAGTTTGATGCGTCTGTTATTGCCCCCTTCTTTCCTCCGCTCATGAGAGGAGCTGTGGTCGTCAACACTGAGAAAGACAAAAACCTGGATGTGCAGCCAGTACCTGGTAAGGTCACCTGGTGGCTGGCTCGGGTCAGGGGAGGGCCCAGTCCAGTCCAGAGTCCCAGAGTCTGGAACATTCCCATGGCCAGACAGCATAAATGGGAGGCGGGGCGCGGTGCGATGGGCAGGCTCGCCTGGAGGGCTTTTCCGAGAAAGATAGTGACAACCTGTGACCAAACCCCCTGGAGATCAAAGTCATGGTGCAGAGTGTTGAGGAGCTGCCAACCAGCTTTGACAGAACAGTACTTCTTACCAAGTGGAATATGTTTTCTGTTTTATTTCATGTTTTAAATTCTGGATACGACCTGAGATGGTGTTATAGGTATTTCACATGTGATCGCTGGTTCTCAGACAGTGCTTCCTAACACTAGATGCTGAGGTCCCACCACTGGTTTACTGTGTGAAGACCCAGAGGTTGGTTATCTTTTCTGAGACCCCCACGGAGCTCTCCGTTGGTCAGGCACGTGCAGGAACACAGTGTAGGGAGAGGGCTCTCGAAATGAGAGCCGCTGCTCCCCTGCTGCCGCCCTTGTGCTAAGCATTTGAGATGTCAGTTCTGAAATACCCATTTTTGGGTTCTTTGCAAGGGTGCTCTACCGGAGCTCTCCTCTAGAGGTTCAAGGGGGAAAGCCCGTTCTGAGAGACTCCAGACACCTGCACAAGTTCTAAGACCTGCTTGAGTCCACCTCCCCCAGCACCCGGGGCAGTGCTCAGGGCAGAGCCTGCTTCCCCGCCTGCTGTACTTAGGCCCCGGCCCCTGCTTCTCATCCTCCCACATGAGGGGCTACCCGTGAGCTCTGTTGGCTGGCAGAAGTGCCCCCCATCAGCATGGCTGTCTCTTGCAGGCCATGGCAGTGCCTTGGTGAGGCTGCTCCGCGAGGGTGCCTGCAAGCTTGAGGAGATTGGCTCCTACAGCGAGGAGGAGCTGCGGCACCTGCTGAGGCAGTGTGGCGTCCCCTTTGGGACAGAAGACTCCAAGGTGAGCGTCAGGGGCGGCGGGGCAGATAGGGACTTTGGGAGCAGGCTGGTGGTCCGTTTTCTGGGCAAGGGTATGAGCAACTGTGACAAGTGCCTTCGCCGGACAGAAGGTGCTGTCAGTCAGGGAATGTGGTCCACAGCCAGAGCATGACAGCAGTGGGAGGCCTTGCCCTCCAGTCAGTTCCTCTGTGGGCCCAGACCCTGGGGTCGGAAATCCTGGCTCTCCCACTTACTGGATGTGATCTTGGATAAGCTTCCCTACATTTCTCAGCCTCATTTTCCTGATTTACAAAGTGGAAATAACCAAAATGGCAACCCACAAGGTTGTTGTAAGGGAGGCACTTTGCAGTGTGTGGTTATCACCTCTCTGGGCTCTTAGAAAAAGAGTGCTGTTGGAGCGCCTGGGTGGCTCAGTCGGTTGAGCGTCCAACTTTCGGCTCAGGGCATGATCTCACGATTCGTGGGTTCGAGCCCCACATTGGGCTCTGTGCTTATTGCTAGCTCAGAGCCTGGAGTCTGTCTTCAGATTCTGTCTCTCCCTCTTTCTGTCTCTCCCCTGCTCTCTCGCTCTTGCTCTCTCTCTCTCTCTCAAAAAAGAAATAAAAACATAAAAAAATTTTAAAAAAGAAAAGGAGTGCTGTTACATGCACAAAGAGTGTGTACGCATGTGTGCGTGCACATGTATACGTGAATGCATGTGTTTCATGCATATATTATTTACTTTTCTTCATACTAACATGCTGTTGAAAATTTTATCCTTTCTGCAAGTTCAGACTCAAATATTAGCTTCTCTTTGAAGCGTTCCCTGCCCTGTGAAAAGTAGGAAGACCCCGGGCTTCAAGAGTCTGGCACCTTAGTCATTCTGGCTGGCTCTGTCTGTGACCTGGTCCTTTCAGGGCCCTCAGAGTCTCCATCTGTACCTAGGGGACATTGGACTAGTGAGGCTCCAAGGCCCACTGTGGCCTTGACTGTTTATTCTTTTGCTTTGGCTACTGAAGTGAACATTTGGTGCCACACACCGGGCCTGGGCCCCTTGGCATTCACTGCTCTGTGTTTCATGTCGTCCTGCTCCAGCAACAGCTCTGCTTCTCCTTGTTGGCCCTCTATGAATCTGTACAGAATGGAGCCAGACTTAGACAGCCCCCACCTCACCTCACGGGGGGGAAAATCTACAAGGTGTGCCCCCACCAGGTAAGAGGGTGACAAAGGGATACTTGGGGTGAGCTTGTGCATGCCGGATTGTCCACACAGAGAATCTGGTTGATCCAGCTCCTCCTGTGGGAGCTGCACGCAGGTCACTGGGCAGCCCGCAGGGTAGCTCTTTATGGGTCATTGGTCACCGTTTGGACTAGGAAGGGAGCCTGCGTCATCACCAGTGAGCGTGACTCACCCTTCCCCGTGCTGGCCCTGCTTAGCTGCTGAGGACGCAGAGGTGAGCACTGAAGGGGTCATTCCTCCACTAGGTGACCTCCTTTAGCGGGGAAATGAAGCCGCCATGGCTTATGGCGCCGGCTCTGAAGGAACTAGACAGAGACCTGAGATAGAAGGTGACAGGGAGGGACTTGCTGTCTGGAGCAGCCGGTGATAAGCTGTGGAAGTGATGTTCTAGCAGAGGGCGGGGCGACCGCGAAGACCTGAGTGGGGAAGCCTCGTGAGCCCAGGGGAGGAAGGTCGGAGGGCTGACCAGAGGCCATGGCAGTCTGGCTTCCCTTCTGAGGGTGACGAGGGGCCCGCCGGACAGTTCTGGTTGGGACTTGGGGAGGCCAAAGTTCAGATTTTGGTTTACGAAGAGCACGCCTTGTGTCTATAGAGCGTGAACAAGGTGGGCCCTGGGATAACTCTGGGAAGGTTGCACGCTGTGTGACAAAGCAGGCCAGGGAGCACGCTGGGGTTGAAAACCCCTGGAACAAGTACTAAACAGGGCAGAGATTGCTAGCACAGCCTTCAGTTCATTCGGGCGTGTGAGGGGGTGTGGGGACTGGTTATCAAAAGAGAATCCCGTTATCACCTTCTTTAACAAAAGCTGCGTCTGAAAAATAAACTTGACGCCTCTCCCCTGGCGGAACAGAGCCTGCTCAGAGTACTGTTCATGTGACTGGGGACTGTCTCATGAGAAGCACTTGACCACATGGCCGTGAGAGCCACAGAGCTCAGGGCTGTGATAGGCGAGCAGGGTCACTAGGAGGTGATAGCCAAGCCTGGTGGGGGTCAAGGTAGGGAGGTGGAGGCAGATGCAGGGTTCCCCACTGTACACACAGCTCCTCAGCAGTGAAGTGGCATTGGGGGGGACCCTGTTAAGTGGAGGTGTTTACTAGCTAACATTGGGGTTCCAATCTGGGCAGCATATCCGGGTCTGCTGGGGAGCTGCTCAGAATCCAGATGCTCAGACCCCACCCCCAGAGGTTAGCTCCTTAGGTTTGGAGTGGGGCCCGGAGCCTCTGTCTCCAACCAGCTGTCAGCTGCCAGTGCCGTGTGGCTGGGGTTCTGAGCCACTGGACTGCACGGTGCTTGTTAGGGTAGCATGGCGGGTGGGGTTTGGAGCAGGTGCCCCTGGGGGCCTCTCCGCCTCGGCTGAAGACCAAGTGGTCCCAGCTGTTATTTCGGGAATTCAGGGACAAGCCAACAACTTCAATTAGGGACAGGAGTTAAGAGGCAGAATGTGACAGGCTCTGGCAGGATGGCCATGGTTTTAGTCACAAAACCTGATTATTTCTGGGAAGAAGGCAGTGAAGACTCAACTTCACTAGCCTAGTCTGTCTGCTGATTGGCTGTGCTGTGTCCTCCATCTCCCTGCGCAGGTGATCTGTGGCTCCAAGTACCTCGTGCGTGGCGAAAGTGCCCGCGACCACGTGGATCTGCTGGTCTCTTCCCGCCATTGGCCACCTGTCTACGTGGTAGACATGGCCACACCAGTGGCCCTGTGTGCTGACCTCTGCTACCCAGAGCTGACCAACCAGATGTGGGGGAGGAACCAGGGCTGTTTCTCCAGCCCTGCAGAGCCACCTGTGGTGAGTTCCCTTCTGCGGAGCGGCAGTAAATCCCACGGGCTGACCGTGTCTCACCTCCTGGTTCTTTGGGAAGGCCTTCTGGGAACCATTTCCAGCATCCTTTGTCTCTACTCCTATTTTGTCTTGATGCTGTGAACCAGCATTTACTCCACAAATTTTTACTGACCAGTCCCTGTACATGTGAGGCCACAGCATGTCACTGAGGAGGGCCCAGGGTGTCTCAAACACACGTATTTTGGAGTCAAAGGAGTTGCCTTCCAGATAAGCCTAGAAAATTGCTGCCTTCTGGAGACCTCATGCACGTTGGTATACTAAAGACCCAGACAAGCCAGGCGTTGGGTTTGACCATGAACATACTACATGGCATACTTGTTACGATCTAGAGGCACAGAGGCTTAGAAAACATCAATCGTATCCAGTTCTCTTTTCTTATTAAAAGGGTAAAGTGAGGTCCAGAGTGGGGAGATGGACTTATCCAGTGTCACAAAAGCAGATTAGTGGCAGAGCCCTTGTCTCTGCTTCTTGGTGCTTTGAACCAGGCAGTCATTCTTTTCTTAGCAGACACCTGTGCCGTTTGTTGTCATCACTCACCTTTTCCTTATTCCCTGGGACTCACTGGTTCTGCAAGCTCGTACTAGGCGCTGCCGAAAGGCGACTGAGCCTCAGTGAGGGCCCCCTTCTCCCCTCTCCCCTGCAGCCCCAGCCTGAAGTGACTAGACACGGTAATAAGTGATAGCAGCTCAGGTAATCCAACAGCTGTTCTGGGAGGTGGCCTCTGTTACTGTCCCCGTCCTCACGAGGAGACAGGCACAGAAGAAGAGAGGGGATTTGCTATGGTAGATGCGGGCATGTGTTGTGGTGTGAGGGTTTAAATAGGGCTGACTGAGCCCATGGCCTGCATTCTCCCCCACCACATACACACAGTTTCTGCCTCAGTCATTCCCTCCCTTCACAGTGGTTGCTTCTCCCTCCTCCAGAGCGTATCCTGCCCAGAACTCTTGGACCAGCATTATACTGTGGACGTGATGGAGGCCGAGCACTCTGTCCAGCACCCGGTCACCAAGACTGCCACACGGCACATCGTCCATATAGACACACAGCCCAGTCCTAGTGACCCCAGTACTGGGCACCACTCTTCAGCCCTGTGCCCTGAGTTGGCACCCTACGCAACCATCCTGGCCTCCATCGCAGACAGCAAACCAAACAGTGTCCGCCAGCGGCCCATTGCCTTTGACAATGCCACCCACTATTACCTCTACAACCGCCTCATGGACTTCCTCACCAGCCGCGACATTGTCAACCGGCAGATCCATGACATCGTGCAGAGCTGCCAGCCTGGCGAGGTGGTCATCCGCGACACCCTCTACCGCCTTGGGGTCGCTCAGATCAAGACAGAGGCCGAGGAGGAGGGTGAGGAAGAGGAGGTGGCCGCGGTGACAGTATAAGCCAGGCTCTTGCACAGAGACTGGGACTGCACCATCTCAAGCCATAGTGAGGCCCTTGCCTGAGGCAGATCCATCCAGGGAGCCGGCGGGAATGTTCACCTTTGGGGAGGCCTCTGATGCTGGGACTGACCAAAGAGCTTCCCTTTCCTGAGCATGGTGGGGCGCGGGAGCCGTGGTTCTCAACCTCCTAGGGGTCAGGAGAAGCGCCAGGACACACCTTACTAGCCCCGGAGAGCACTTGGGGGACACAGTATGTTCAACAGAGGGGAAGGGAGGCTGAGGGAAGGAATGCTGGTGGCTGGCGGCTTCCCCGGGGGCCTGATGCGGGTCAGGGTGGAGGTCCCTGCGTGGGCTGAGGCAGAGTCCGGGACCTGGTGGGGAGGGGAAGGGGGAGGCCGCCGAGGTAGCTCTTCCCACCCCAGGGGAACGCTCTTTCCAGCCCCCTGTAGCCACATGACGTCCTTAGCCTGTTGCCTTTGACTTGGGGCCTTTGGGGCCTCATTAGCTCTAGGGGTCCCTTTGGGCTCTTGATTTTCCTAGAGGAGAGATGCATTTCCCTCCTACTCTTCTGCACCCAGATTTGGGGGAAGCTGAGGAGGGAGAAACAGCCACAGCTCTCTTCCAGGACTGTCTTCTCTGCCCTGAGCTTTAAGGAAGAGGACCCCCCTTCCTCATTTCCCTGGCCACTGCTGCTGCACCCCACATCCTTTCTGGGCCCTGGATCCTCACCACAGAGGGGATGTGGCCCACTGGCATGACATAACCTGGCAGCAGTAGGAAAAACTCCCTTCTGTGAAGGGGAAGCAGACTGGGCCATAAGGAAACAGCGGGACTGGCTCAAGTGCCTAAGGTTTGCTTAGGGCACGGGAATTGGCCGTGTGTTATTTAATTTATTGAGAGGAGTGGAGTAGGTGGCTTTTTCCCCCTCCTTCTTCCCCCGCCAAGAATAAAATTTATTAAGTTATCTGTCTTGGTGAAGCAAGAGTCAATTCCATGCTCATTGTGTGGGGCGCAATGTGGTTGCACAGCCGAGGTGCTGAGCTGGTCACTCGACATGAAGGAGCATGGAAGGAGGTCCCAGAGAATCCGCAGGCCCGCGTGCGGCACAAAGAACCGGAGGCCTGCTGTGTTAATGCTGTTAGTTTAATGACAGACATCCCGCCGCGTGCCTGTTAGTCAGGAGGAGTCGGCTGCTTGGAGTGCATGCTGCTTGCTTGGTGTGGCCAGCCACATGGGTCCCCTGCCTGCCAGCTCAGAAGGACAGGGGACTGGCAGAACCCCGAACTTTTAGCTGCCACCTGGTTCGTTCTAGGGACCAGATCTGGTGGGGGGGAGAGGAGAGGCTGTAGAGAAGGCCGAAGGGCGGGGACTAGGAGGTACAGTTCATTCTTACAAAGGAGCCCCCGCTCTGAGGCACCAGAGCCGGGCGCACTCTCTGAGCACCTGTCTGCTCTTGCCGTTTCACTTGGCTACAGAGGGGGTCCTTCTCTGCCATGGCCCGAGGAGCCTTGTCTTCTCAACGTGAGGGCACTTCATAGCCCCAAAACCAGTCCGTTTCCAAGGAGACAAGGGAATTAGGGAATGGGGTTCCTGGAAGTGGGAACAAGGTTAGGAGAGGGAGCTGGGGGTTCTCCCAGTCGGCGTAGCGAACACGAGGCCGTAACATTGAGAACAGTGGGCGGGGGGGCTCAGCCCTAGCCCCGACTGGCAGTGATGGCCCAGGCCCTGGGAGCGGGGTCCTCCCCAGACCCCCGTGGATCTCACATTGCTGAGTTCCAGAGCCGGGCTGGGCTGTGGAGGGAAATAACCAAGGGCAGAGTCTGTAGGTTCTCCCCATGGTGCCCCATCCACGGAGGAGGTGAAGCTTGGAGGAAGGGCAAAGCCGTGCCTGCCCATCGTCGCCTCAGCAGAACTGGTAGTTGTTGGGCTGCAGCAGGGGCTGGGCCATCTCCCCCTGCTCGCAGCAGGCCAGCTGCTCGCTCGAGCTCTCTTCCTCTGGCTCACTGCTGCTGCCCCCGCCGCTGCCAGTGCTGCTGCTGGGCACGTTGCTATAGTTCTGGGGGTGGGAGAGGTGGGGTGGTTGGTCCTGACCGCCCAGGCCCAGCCTGGCCCACTTTAGCCAGCCAGCCACCCTGTGGCCCGCCCCACTCACCGGCGCTCTCCTGTCCTCTTGGGCCTGCTTCTGGAGGAGGGAGCAGATCTGCTGGAATGTGGGTCTGCGGGTGGGCTCCAGGGCCCAGCAGGCCTGCATGATGCTGTATCTAAGGCAGGACAGAAGCTGCCCATGGGTCTGGGGATCCGGTACACACGTGGGCACACGCACACACACGGACCCCCTTACGGTCTTGTGCGGCAGAGGTCCTGAAGCCTAGTGAAATGTGCGCCTGACACAAGACCGGTGCTAAGTCCTTGATCTGCATTATCTCATTTAATCTCCCCAGTAACCCTTGGAAGCTATCTTCATCCCGCCCACTTGCCAGCCAGGGGAGAGAAAGCTCAGAGATGCTATCTTGCCCAGGCTCCTAGAACTAAGAGGGTGCACACCTGCCGCCTTCAGGTAGGTTTGAGAGGCGGGCTGAGATGAGTGACTGGCTGACTGCAACCGAAGACGAACGTGGCAGGGAGCCGACCCCAAGTGCCTGGCCAGGCACAGGAGTGGCCATGGTGAGAGTGGCTGGGGAAAGGTGCGCTGGGCGGGCTCCTGGCCCGCCGGCCCGCGGCAAGGCTGTGGCGAGAGGGTAGAGAGGCAGTAGCTCCGTGGGCCAGCGCAGCGAGGCGGTGAAGAGGCTGCATGCGGGGCGGGCTGGGCTCACGGTGAGGGAGTGGCTGATACCACAGAGAGCCAGCCAAGACCAGAAATGAGAGGAGCCTACCTCGAGGACATAATCCTAGAGTCTGACTTCAAAACCTGTCATTTGAGTTAGCACCCGTCCAAGTTAAGAGAGCTCTGAGAACAGCTACTTGGAAACCAGCGGAAACCCCGAACTCTCTGAGATGGGCTTGTTTTGGCCCACTGCGGGGGAGATGAAGCCTGGCCCTGGAACCCTGTGGACAGGGAGAGACTCGGACCGTCCGCACTTCCATCCCCTTCGGCCAAAGCCTGGGGAGTCCTCGCTCTTCCCCGGGCTCCTTCACTTACATGTTCTTTGGGGCGAATGCAGGCTGGGCCATTTGGTACCCGTCCTTCACCAGCTTGTAGAACTTGCTGTTCACCAGGATGCCAGGGTAGGGGTTCAGCCCTGCAAAGGCCAAAGTCGTGTAGGAGCCCATGCTCGGGGCTCACATTTCCCCTGCCCCCACAGCCACCTCTACACAAGAGTGTACAAAGGGTGTAGGCTTCAGTGGAATTTGGGAGCGTCACCCAGGCCTCATGCCACACAGAATTCCAGCACGGGCTTCGGAGTAAGAGGTCAGAGGAGCGCACTGCACTGAAGGGCTTAGCCCAAGTCCCTGCGCCTCGCACTCCAGAAGCCGGATGTGCACACTTCAGGCAACGAGGGAAAGAAAACCGCGTTCCAGGAAGCAGCAACTGCACGGGCAGGCAGATGAGGGAACAGCCCAGGGGGGAATGCCTGGCGGCCCAGCCCACACAGGCGCCGCATGGCTTGGTTTTCAGACGCTGTGCCCATCGCTTCGCTCCCACCAGCCTGTGCTCTGCCCTGGGCAGCAACATCCTTGACTGGAATCCTTCACGGGGTATAGGACACCCGGGTAACCAAACGCGGGTCAGCCCCAGACGGCGCCTGCGCTGGCCCAGCAGCTTACCGAGCGAGAAGATTTCCCAGAGCAAGATGCCATAGGACCAGACGTCGCTCTGAACTGTGTAGACACAGTCGAAGATGCTCTCCGGAGCCATCCACTTCACAGGCAGGCGGGCCTAGCACGGCAGACCTCGGTCACCTTGGACCCTGGCTCACTGCCCCCTCCCAGCCCGGCCCACCCTCCCCAGCACTCACATTGCCCTTGACGATGTAGTTGGTGTCATTCATGATGTCCCTAGCCAGACCGAAGTCCCCGATCTTGGCCACACGCCCACTGGTCAGCAGGACGTTTCGGGCTGCCACGTCCCGGTGGATGCACTGGAGGGAAGTACTTGCAGAGTTAGTCTCGGCCCCTCCCCTACCTGAGCCTGAGGTGCAGAGGGAACAGGCAGGGCACCACCAGAATGCCTGGGCTCTTCGCCGAGGGTGTGGGCATAGTTTGAGTCCTCTACCCTGGCTCCCGTCCCTTCCTGCTACCAAGATCCAGGTCTGAGGAAGTTTCATGTGGCTGGAAAGTTGGGTATTGAGAAATCACCACCACTGTGGCCCCCTGGGCCCGAGCAGCAGGAGCTGACTCAGAGCCAGGCGAGCTGCTTGTGCGCAGCCCCTCTGAGCCCTGGTGCGGGGAACGGCCTGCGACCCCACCGGCCACTGATATCAGCTGCCACCTTCAGGGCCCGACCGTGCCAGTCTCTTCCCTTGGCGTCTGCGCGCACTGCATCCCTGTTTTGCCTTCAGGACAACCCCGTGATTGTGCCCGTTTTTATAGGTGTAGCAACCGAAGCTCGGAGAATTGCAGTAGTCCCTCAAAGTCACACAGCAAACGGCAGAGCTAACAGTCCAACTCTGAACTCCCAAATCTGCTGTGAACCCCGCTGCCACTCGCCGGGAACCTCCTGGGTTGAGCGTACGGTACACGTCATCTCCTACCCTCACTACGATTCGGGGAGCTTCCTTTGTCACCCCCACGAGACCGTGTGCTTTCCAAGGGGACACAGTCGTTGCCTTGTTCGCACTGTTGACCAAAACTGAAGGGATAAGGCCTGTTCTTGGAAATGGGGTCCCCCGCGGCCCGCTGCACGCCAGGGAAACGGGTCTGCTCAGCCTGGGGCCCCCACCGTCCCGTGTTGGAGGAACTCCAGGCACAGCTTTCTCCCACTCACGCCTAGAGGCCGTGTGGCCATTGCCCACTTGCTCTCGGGCACTCTGGCTCCTCTTTGCCTTCCCCACATGCTCGCCTTTCCTCCCCTTCATCCTTAGTCACCCAGCCTCACAGGAGATGGGGGGGGGGGGTTCAGCCACCTCCCACCTCCCCGGGTGACCACATTCGGACCCGGTTTCCAACTCACGTTCTTAGAGGCAAGGAAGGCCATCCCCTGGGCCACCTGGCTTGAGAAGTGAAGCAGGTCCCGCAGCTCCAGTGGCCGCCCCTCCTCCTTGCCCAGGTCTGGGGTGGGGAGAGGCGTCAGGGCAGCCCCACCGCATCCAGCCCCCAGCGGCCCCTGTCCTCCGCCCTCTGCACCTGCCGCCCAGGACCTCCTCACCTTGTTCAGAGAAGGAGTCGTTTGAAGAAGAAGTGGAGACAGGTCTCATCTCCACATAGGTGTCTACACCCTGACTGGAGAAGCCGCTGTCCCTGTACAGGAGAAAGGTCCCCATTGCTACACTACCCAGCTCAGGCCTTGGCCTCCAGCTCCCCGTGTTCTGTCCAATCAGCAGGGAAGGGCAGGGACCTCAAGGTCAACTTGAACCTCCCTTTCTGACAAGGAACCCGCCCCCCCACCACCACCACATTCTGTGTGAGTGATCACTGATCTCTGCTCAGCCATCCGGGGAGGAAGCTTACAATTGGTTCTGTCATTGGGCATCTCTCTGCCTCTTAGAAAGGTCTTCACTATTCCTAATGCCAGTCTGCCCCTGGGATTTTCTTCCTGCTGGTCCTTGCTCTGCCTTCAAGGGCACAGAGAAGTAGGCTCCCTTTTCCCATAACAGCCCTGCAGGAATTTGAGGATATTCTAGGGCCCCTTCTTTGAGCCTTCTCCGCCTGGACGGCGGCTCTCACTGCTGGCTGGCTTCACATTCAGTCACCCGGGGAGTTGTCCACTCTCCCCATGCCCAGAACACCTCGGAATTAGGGGTGAAACCCAGTCATTCGCACTTTGAAGCCTCTCCAGGCAATTCCCGTGTGCAGCCTGAGCTGAGGCCGCTGGTCTAGAGAAGGACTTCCTAAACTGCAATTCATGAGCGTTGGAGTCACCTGGGAAGTCTCATCTAAATGCTGATTCTGATTCAGCAGGTCCGGGGGACCCCGAGCTGCGTCTCTAACAGCTGTCAGGTGATGCCTGTGAGCATATGCTTTCCGTCGTAGGTAGGCTGGAGAAGCACTTCTCTAGATTGAATCGCAACTACTGTTTCTAGTGTTCCAACTAGGTGTGATTTCTGGCCGACTCCCCTTCCGGTCCCCTCTGCGATGGAGATGTGCACCTTGACAATGCCCCCACTCAAGTGTTCCCAGAAAGAGCAGGGAGTGTCTTATCAATGCTCTGACCATGGGAAAGCCATCCCCTCCCTTGGTCTAGAAACTCTGCTTCTATTAATGCAGCCTGGGAACCCGTTGGCAGGATTAGTTCTCATGCCATTTGCCCTTGAAGTGACCCCACTGTATGAATCCTCCCCCCATCTGCACATTTGAAGATAAGAAGTTAATACTTTACTTTAGTTCTCATTTTGATTTGACCTGGCCTGAGGTTCGAGCCTGCAGAGGCCCAGTGTGAGCCGCCCTTTCAGAGGGGCGTCAGAGAATCAGAAGAGGAAGCAGATCCTTCCAGCCCTCATATTCGAGGATACTGGATGGAGTGAAATGGCCTCCTTCCCCTTTTGCCCCCCCCCCCCAGGCTTGGCAGCTGACAGTGGCTAAAATAGGGGCCCAGTGTACACCCTTCTCGTTCTGATCCTGTCTCAACAGCCTGGCCCTGAGGCCCCACAACCCCCAAGACTGAGACTTCCAGGACAGCCATGTGGCTCAGGTGAGTGCTGGACCAGGAGTCAAGGGAGCAGAATTCGAGCCCAGGCTCCACCTCTGCCCCTGACTCATGTGTGACATGAAACTGGCCACTTCCTCTCTCTGGTTCCCCATGTGGCTTTGTCCATCTGCCTCCGGGTGGCTTCCAGGAATCACAGCATTATAGAATGACAGAGCCGGAAAGACTCTGAAAGCCTCAAAGCACCCCACCACCACCCCCCGCCCCGATGGCTTGCCTGGGGAAACTGAGGCCCAAGTAGATCAGGGACCTGGCCACAGACTGTTTTGCCCCTTCTCACCCGACAACCAACAGACTCTGTCCAGGTGCTCTGCAGCCCCTGACAGCATGGGAAAAACAGGGCAGTTGCCCCCAAGATCTGCCCGTCTCTTGCTAGAGCCCTGAATGGACGTCAGTTGAACTTTCACATACATTCAAGTGATGATACCATTACGCTTATCTCCGCCAGACTCTGAGCTGCCCATCTTTGCCCAACATACTCCTAGAACATAGCAGGTCCTCAGATACTTGTTGGATGATGGGAACAAGTAGTAGAAAAACCGAGTTGGCCCACAGGAGCTGGGGTGACTATTCCCCATGGCAGAGACGAGAACGTGAGGGCCACGCAGCCACCCAAGCCTGAGTTCGCTTTAGGGACAGACCCTGGGCCTTCCTCCCAGTCCCGGCCTCCTTCCTGTCCTTTGCCAGGGTCCTACCTGCGGACATATTTCTTCTCCAGGTGGATGTTCTTGTAGCCAGAGCCCGCCTCGGCGTCCTGGCCCACACTCAGGCTGGGGCCCAGCATGGCCTCAGCCTGCCTGCGCAGGAAGTTGAGCAGGTCACCATAGCAGCAGTACTCAGTGATGACCAGAACGGGGCCTAGAGCAGCCAAGAGAGTCGGGTAAGCGCACTCCTTAGCCCACTCCCCCCATGTGAACAGGAACATGGGGTGGGGCGGTGAGACACCCTGGCATGGAGACTCAGGAGCCCTGAGTTCTAAGCCTGACTTGTCTGTGGGCAGCTTTTTGTGCTTTCTGTGCCTCAGTAACCCCATCTGTCTAAAGCAGAGGAATCTCAAAAAACTGTAGTGGAAGGATTCTTTCTTCAAAGGGTTATCTGTGACGGTTCCGTATAGGTCAAGGCCCTGGGGCACCTCTGCGGACCCTGTGGTGAGTGTCCAAGTGTCTTGGGGTGGGATCTTCCCTCCGGACGCCCAGAATCAGACCTCCTGCAGCAGGGCCCGGGGACCTGCACTCTTATCCCTGTCTCTGGCTGACGCTGACCACCCACCAAAGCCTGAGAACCACTGATCAGAGCTCACAGAACTATCTGTCATTCAGAAACGGCTTCTGACCCATCTAGGCACCCGGTGTAGGAATTTGGGGAATGCTGAGATAACTAGGGATCCTGCCCTCACTTGGGGGAGATGGGAAGATGGAGTGGGGTGGCCCTGGGCCACACCCAAGAGGCTCTGAGACCCTAGGAGCCCTCACCTCCGTGGGTGCAGGCTCCCAGAAGGTTGACTATGTTCTCGTGTTGGCCCAGGTGACTCATGATCTTCAGTTCTGACATGAGGGCCTCCTTCTCATCCGCGTGAGCCGTGGCTGGGAGATGGCACCACAGGTCCCATAGATGGGGAAAGGGCAGGACATACAGAGCCACACCGACAGATGGGAGACACCGAGGGGAGCAAGCAGGCCGTATCCAGGGCCCGAATGTGGTCAGTGATCAAGAGGGAAAAAGGGGAAATGCAGATACGCAGAGAGGAGTTAGGGAGAGAGAGAGATGGCCTGTCACTGAGCTGCTCTCGAGTGGCAGGAAGCCAAATCAGGCCATGGCCCGGCTGGGGGGGGGGCCTCTGTGCACCCCAGCCTCTTTGGGGCTCCAAAGAGCCCCTCCACACGCAGGAGCGAAGAGCCGGGAGCTAAAGAAGCCAAGAGTCCTTGCCCCCAACCCCAGGCCCTGTCCCCCAGGCTGTGATAGGCCAAAAACGTGGACGGTGCCTCTTGCGACAGGGCAGCCCCTCCCCTAGCGTACGCCAGCTCCCACCTGCTCCCCGAAGCCCCTTCCCCTCACTCACACTTCAGCATCTTCACGGCCACCTTCAGGACGGCATCTTCCTTGCCCAGACCAAAGGCTGTGGCCTCTACCACCTTCCCAAAGGCACCGGCTCCAAGAGTCTTACCTGCCACACACACACACACACAGTCTCCTTAGGTCCCAGGTGACACAGGGCCCACGGGCTCCCTGTGGGGCACGCATGCGGCACGGGGGGCGCTGAGACCTGGTCTCACCGAACTGCAGGTTGTTTCGGGGGAACTCCCACTTCTCATTGTAGGGCAGCTGGGTGGGGTCGATGAAGGTGTAACTGTTGTCCTCATATCTTTCAATGATCTTCCAGCGCACCTGGTACTTGGGCTTCTGCAGAGGAAGCAGGGCAAGCAGGTGTCAGCTGGGCCTGCAGCCAGATGTGGGATCTCACCCCCAAGCGCCAAGAGTTGGGGGGGGGGGTGTGGGCAGTCCCACGGCATGGTGGCAGGAGGCAGGGGTGGCCTGAGAGGCGGCGAGAGGGGCTGGGTCCAAGGCACTGAGAGCCCCGTCCTTGGCTGGTGTGGCCTCGCCATGTGACCCGCCCTTCTCTAAGCCTTGGTTTCCCCACCTGTGTCCTGGAAGATGTGAGCAGGGTCACCTCCAAAAGCCTTGGCAGCTCGGATAACTTGGGAACTCTTGAGCCAGGGGGGCGGGGGGACCTTGAAGTAGGTCCGTCCATCCGTCCATCCACCCACCCTCCCATCTTCCCATCCAAATATTGTCTAGTTTAATTTTTAATTGTGGTAAGACACACACAGCGTAAAATTTATCGTCTCGAATTTATCCCTCTCATTCTTGGAGTGTACAGTTCAGGAACGTTCATTCACACCTGTCTCCGGAATTCTTTTCACCTAGCAAAACGAAAACCCCTTACTCAGTAAGCAACTCCCCTGTCCTACCGCCCCTGAGCCCCTGGCCACTTATCTCTTGAATCTGCCCACTCTAGGTACCTCATTTAGTTGGAATCCTACAGTATCTGTCCTTTTGCGACTGGCTTATTTCACTTAGTATAATGTCCTCAAGGCTCCCCCATGGGTCAGAATTTCTTGCCTTTCTAAGGCTGGATAACATTTCCAGACAAATATTTCAAACTCCCATTTGTGCCACACACCACGGATCCAGAATTAAAGAAGATAAAGCCTCTGCCCCCATGGGGTTTGCATTCAGGGGGCTAAGACAGGCATTCAACTAATATATATATAGGACATTTTCAAATAGTGCCGTGAAGAAAATAAAGCAAAGTTACGGAAGAGAGAGTGCCGGGTGCAACTGAAGATGTGTGTTGGGGGGGAAGGGGGGGACCAGCCAGGTGACTGTTGGAGGGAGCACTTTGCAGGCTCAGGGAATAGCAGATGTACTGGCCTGTGGGTGGGCAAAGCCCTGGCAAGTCTGAGGGACTGGCTGGTGCCCGTGTGGCTTGAGGGAGGCGGGGGACGTTCCAAAGACAGGAAGGTCTTGAGCGCTGGGACAAGCAGATTCCCTCCGGGCTGCAGTGAGAAACCCTCGAGGGCTTGATGCCGGTGAGGGTTACATCTGACTTTACACTGTGTTTTAAACTAGAGGGAGAGAGAGAGGGCAGAGCCAGATGTAGGGAGGAGGAGTGACTGCCTCTCTCTTTCCTGCCCGGGGTGCAGCTGCTTGGGGGCATCATGCCAGGGGGTGCCCATGAGAAGTGCTGATGGAAGACGGACTTTAGGTGGAAAGTGGAAGCCGGGATTGGGCGGTGGAGGACACCGAGGCCCTGGGTCAGCAGTCCAGCTCTTTCCGACTAGCCCTAGGGGACAGGGACTGGCTATGCAGTGCTTAGCAGCTGGGCTCTTTCTCGGGACACCCAGCCTGGGGGAGCTAAAGGGTATGTGAGTGGGTGCTGGGGAGGAAGGCAGCCTGTGGCTGCAAGTTGCATCCGTTAAGAGAAAAGACTCCAGATAGCCGTAGGGAAGAACTTCCAGATGGTAGTTTGGGAGAGGAGACTGCAGTTAGACGTAAGGAAGAACTTCCAGGTTCTGATTCAGGAGAGAGACTACAGCTAAACTTAAGAGCATGCATGCTGTACCTGGGGAGGAGAGTCTGAAACGGGACAAAAGGAGGAACCTTCTGAGTCACAGAGGATTCAAGCCCTGAGCGTGGGCGCCTCCCCCAACCAAAGCATGGGGAGAAAGCCGGGAAGGGATTCTTTGACCTCCCCTGGCCACTTCCATCTCCAGGGGCTTCTGTGGCCAACGCTGTTTTTCCTCCTCACCACTTCTCCTTCTTCTGGCCCCTGCAGCTGGGCCTGAGTCAGCCCCCTCCCCAGCGCTGCTCCCCCCTCCCCTCCTCCTGCCAGCCAGGGGATATTGGGGAAAAGGGAGGGGGATCAAAGGAGGAAGAGGTTGTCGGGCTGGATCACACAGATCTCTGAATCCCAGACTCCACCAGGAGGAAGAGAGCTTTCTCCCTCGCACCCCTTCCTGGAGGGCAGCCACCGACTCGCTTCTGGACCACCCTGGCTCCCCAGGGCTTCTACCTAGAGGGTCTCCTCTGAGGAGAGCCCCTACAGGGAAGGTGGGAGGGGTCACCTCGACCAGGTTTGCTAAGGGGGGTAGTTGCAGTGATAGTAGGGAGTGCTCCTTGAGCACCCCCTGTGAGCCACATGCCGGGATGAAGACTCAGTGTGTGCCCTGTCTCTTATTCCTTGCGGCAGGCCCAGGCCCAGGCTCACCCCTGCTTCCCCTCGGCGACGGACATGGGCAAGGAGACATCAAGGTCCTGTGGCCCTCCCCATCTAGACCCACTGGTTCTGGGCTGGTGGATGGTCTCTGTCTTAGGAAAGTAGTGACCTTAACACGTCCCACTGGAAACCTTGGAGACCCTCCTGTCCATTCCCAGTAGGCCTCCAGACCCCATACTCCAGAATCCCAGCTTGCACTCCTCCCTACCCCATCTCTTCTTCCTAGAGTCCCTCCTTCTAGCCTGCTGACTCCTGACCTTTTCTCCTCCCCCTTTGTCCCCCCCTCCCCACCCCGTGGTCCAGCTGGGGCCAGGAAGGCAATGACTCAGCCCTGAGGCAGAAACAACCCTTCCCCCCAGCCAGAGCCACCCCTTACCGCAGGCCTGGGCAGTGAGGACAGGCCAGGCCAAGTCCTCAGTGCAGAGGCAAAGCTCAGAACCCCATGGGGCAAAGTGGAGGGGTATTGGATGCAAGGCCCTGAGGCAAGGCCAAGACCATCTTGACCCCTCAAGGTCTTATCTCATGGGATGCCCTCCTTTCCTTGGCCTTGGATGGGCTCATGGGGCAGTTGAATTTCCTGGATGGGAAATGAGGTGTTTCACCTTCCAGAAATGGTCCCGTGGAGAGAAGATAAGGTGTCCCCAAACCAACACTGGCCAAGGTGGCTGGGAAGCTCACGGTAGAAAGGGCTGGAGAGGGAACTGGACCCTTCTCTGGAATCTTGGCAGGCGTGTCATGGGCAGAGGAGGCAGCTCCGTGGGGCACCAGGAGCAGTTTTCAGCTCCGTATAAGGAAGAAGTTTGTAATAATCAGAGCTGCTCAGAGAAGGAACGGGTGGCCACAAGAGTGATTAAGTCCTGTCCATAGAGGTGGGCAAGCAGGGCCCATCAACCACTGTGGTGTGTAGCCAGGGAGATGCCCAACCTCAGACAGCCCTCCAATCCCAAGGTGCGTGAGCTAACTCAGGTTCCCCAGTCAGCTTCCTCCTGGGACAAGGGCAGTCAGCCTCCGTCCTGAGCTCTGTCTGTGCCCAGCACCCTGCTAAGTCCCCTACATACATTCCGTCATTGAATCCTCACAACAGCTCGGTAGGGTGGCCGCCATTCGTAACCCCATTTCACAGATGGAGAAACAGAGATACTCCCAACTTCCCTGGAGTTCTAATAGGTGGAGACTGCAAAGGCAGGACCCACATCTATCCAACTCCCAACCCCAGACTCTGAGGAGGCTCTTGGAATATCAGAGGAAGAAGACTGTTACCAGTCCCATGGCACAGGTGGGGAAACTGAGGACCGGGGTGGGCAGTGAGTCAGCCAAGGTCTCATGGCAAAACAGTTTCAGAGCTGGACCCAGATCCCTGAAGTCTTGACCTAAGGCCTTCGTTTGCTGGGTGCCGGCATTAGCATGAGAGCTGACCCTATGGGCCCCCAGGGTACCCCAACATCCCGACACACTGTCTACTCCAAGCCCTCTTCTCAGACTAAAGCCCCCAAGGTGGCGGAGAGAAGGCAGCAGAGGAGGCCCACCAGGTGGTTATTCACCCCTAAATCACATCGCTCCCTTGTTCAAACCCACTGATGGCTCTGAGCCTACGGGATGGGGTCCAATTGCTTGGACCCCTCAACCTGCCCCACCTGCCCCCTGCCTCTTCCAGGTACCAGTATTTCTGGAACTTGCCTCGGTCTTTCCCCTCACCCTCCCCTTTGCACATATTGCCTTCCCCCGGAGATACCCTTTCCCTGAGCTTTGTCTCCCCCCGCTGCATCCCTTCCCCCCCCCATTCTCCAAGGTCTGCCAACCACCTTCTCCAAGCAGGCTCCCTTCCCCACCAACAGAAGACATCCTTCCACCTCTGACCTCCGACAGGCCTCTGGCCTGAGCCTCAGTATCTATTGCAGTGGACACCATCTTCTGCGTAGGAGAGGCAGCTGGGCAAGGTGGCAGAGGCCTCGGGCTGGCGTGGGGGAGGCACCTGGGACCCTTGGGCGGGTTCTTCCACCTTGCCAACCCCCCATTTCCTCATTGTAAAATGCTGCTGCTACAGTCCCTGCTTCCAGGTTGTCGTGAGGGAAAGATACGATGATTCAATGGTTCACGTAATGGTTAAAATACATAGTTTTAAAAACCCAGCCTCTGCCACGGACCGGCTGTAGACTAGAGCAACTGTCTCAACCTCTCAGAACCTCAGCTTCCAACTCTGTAAAATGGGGTTAGCGGTGCGATCTACATGCTGCGATTGTTGAGGGTGTTAAATGAGAGGACGTAAGTAACAGGCTTCACGAACACTGCCCCCCAGACTGCTGTTGAGAGCTCTAGGTGTGGTGCAACGAGCATCGGTGTGCCGTCAAGGGCAGCTTTGGTTAATGGTACCATAGTGAAGAAGAGGAGGATGGTCAAGCCTTCCTCCTCCCCTAGACTGCTCGCCACCTGCATGAGACACAGGTCTGGCCCCAAGAGGCCCTCTCTGTGTGCCTGGGAGCCCAAGTTTGCGCTCTCCCGGATCCCCATTCCTCTCCCCATAGCACCTTTTCTCTGTAATCCATACCCTGTCCTTTCTGGTTATTTGCTCTGTAACCGCCTCATGCTCTAGACAGTGAAGCCTACGAGGGAAGGGCCTCAGGATCTCACTCGGCACCCAGCCACTCACGTTGGCATACAGGTGGCGCCCACTGAAGAGCTGTTGGCTGAATGGGTGACAATGACTGGCTGTTCGAAAGGGGGGCTAAAGGGTGGATCCTCAAAACCTGGCAGCGCTCTCCCAGGGTCCGGCTCCCCTGCCCACCCGGCCCCCACCCAGCTCACCTGCTTGTACTTGTACAAAACTACCAGGAGCAGCAGCAGCAGCAAGGCCATGATGGACATGCAGGTGACCAGCACAGGTGTGAAGAGTAGTTCGTCAGGGAGCTGCGTGTGGGCTCCTGCAGGGGGGAGGGCAGAGGAGTGAGCTGGCAGAGGGGGCCTTCAGGACCTCCTGCCGCCACCGAGATCAGGCCACTGCACTGCCTGGAACACAGTAGGTGCTCAATAAATGCCGGTTGACTGAGCCAAGTGTCTTCCCAGCCTTTCCCTGCTGCTTCCTCGAGGGCCCTCTGGAACCACACAGCCCCTCTAAGGGTCTGAAAGCCTGGCTCATGGCCACTGGCTCTCTTCTTCCCAGACCAATAACCTTAGTTCTTTCCGTATATTTGAAGGACATAATTTCCATCCTCCAGATCAACAACAGTGTGGGTCTGAGGCCAAATCTCGCCTCTGCCCCTTCAGAGGTGTGTGACGTCAAGCCTGTGACTTCTCCCTAAGCCTCACGTTCCTCGTCTCCCAAGGGGAAAGGAAAGGAGTGCCAACCTCCTGGGGTCAAGTGAGCTCACCCAGATAATGACTGTATGGTGCTTAGCACAATGCCTGCCACAGGGTGAGCATTCTGTGAGATGCCGGTTTAGTATTTTTAATACGTGACCACCAGCGGTGAGACAGAGCAGCCACACGCAGCTGCACGTGGAATCCGGCCCTGGTGGCAGCTGTCCCAAGGCACCCGAGGGGCGACCTCTGAGCCCAAGGCCGAGGCCGAGACTCCCACTCTGTTTGTCTGTCCACAGAGTCTCGCCAGGGCCTGCCGCACCACGGTGCTGAAACCTGGTTGTTAGAAGTTGGAAGGTGCTGTGGGTCCGTCTCTACGGCTCCGGGCCTCTCAGACCCAGACGACTGGAGCCTTTGTGCAACACGGAGAAAGGCACCCCTTCCTCTAAACAGCCTGCGTCAGTGCCCTGCGCTGGCCACCAGCCCCACCCTCTGACCATGGCCCTGAATGGATAGGGCTGGGTCTTTGGAGGGAAAAGAGTCTGAGAAGGATGGAGAAGGCGGTCAAGGCTGGCCCTGGGGTGAGGATGGACTGTGTTCACTTGTTGTCTCTCTCACCAGGCTCTGAACCCCATGGAGGCTTTGCTCCCCTGTCCCCAGTGAGTGCCTGGCACACAGCAGATGCCAAATGCATACTTGTGAATTAACGAATGAGTTAAAGGGCAGGAGGATGAGCAGAGGGGCCGGATGAGGCCATGCTTCAGGCCGCTTTCTCTCTGGGCCTCGTGGCTTCCTGCCCTTTGCTCTTTTCCTCTCATGGGGTCTAGACTCCTCCACCTGGTCAGGAGGCGCCTGGAATCGGACCCCGAGAAGTGGCACTGGCTATGGCTGGGATCTGCTCCACTCTGGCACTGTGGCCCTGGCTTCCTGAGCTCCCCCTGTCACCATGGGCTGGGAGGGGCGAAGGCTCACCAATAGAGATGGGCCAGAAGGTCTGGGAGCTGTTCCCCACGCTGTTGAGGGCTCTGCACTCATATGTCTTGTTGTGTTCCAAGGTGCCGATGGCCAGCAGGCTACGGACGATCACTTTGTGGAAGGGCTCTTGGCTCAGGACCTCAGTGTGTGAGTCCTCCAGGACCAGGCCTTCCGACTCATCACATCTGGGGAGAGCAGAGCGTGGCTTAGAGCTTCGGGGGCCGGCCCCTCGGCCCGGGGGAAGAAGGTGAGCAGAGCCACTTACCTATCGGTGTGGCTCCTGCACTGCAGCCACGTGACACTGGGCTGGGGGTACCCGGAGGCTTCACAGAGCAGTGTGTCAGAGCCATTGATGAGGGTCATCGTGACCCTTACCTCCGGGGGGTCTGAGGAGAAAAAGAGGAGCGGTAGAGGGAGGGGTCAGCCCCAGAGGCCCCAACGCCCCTGTCTGACCACCCTGCACTGGGCTGCTGTCCCTCCATCACCCCCCACCTGCAAACCTAGAGGCCTTAGCACCCAGCCCCCCGCTCCATCCATCACTCACATCGCAGGGTGAGCTCAAAGGTCAGGGCCTTCTCGCCTCCAGCATTTCTGGCCAGGAAGGAGTAGTGACCGGCCTCGGAGTGCTTCAGGCGAGGCAGGGAGAGGGTAGAGATGTACCTGCACAAAAGGGGCAGGCCGTCTGGCATGAACCCCAGTCCTGGTATGGCCCCTGCAGGACAGTGGGCTCAGACAACCTTCCTAAAAGGGCTTTGTTCTGTTTGGGGCACAAAGGCCTTGGCTGAACCAGGTCCCCAGGGTGAGTGCCACTGAGACACGGGAAAACCAACCCAATTCCTTAATTTCTCCTCTCATTTGTGAAGTGGTTTGGTCCTGAGGTTTAGTAGAAATGATGTGAAGTGCCGACCCTGGAAGGCACATTAGCTGCTGTCCCTAAAGCACCAACCCTGCCAGGAGGGACCGTGAGAGGGACGAGAGGCAGGATGTAGCCATCGGGTGATAGAAACTGGGATTCAAGTTCTGGTACTGTCATTTCTTAGCTGTGTGATCTTAGACAAGTACTCGCCCTCTCTGATCCTGTTTCCCTTTCTGTGAGGGCAATACTGGTGGTAATTCATGCACAGATTGGGCCTGAGGATTAAAGGGGCATATAGTCAGGGTGTTTGACACAGAGCCCGACTCATTGTAGGTACTCAATTTAATGGTGCCCTTTGCTGCAGGAAAAGACCTAGAAGCAAATGAGAGCGATGTAAGTTATCCTCAGCTGATTCCAAGTAATTTTTGTTTTGTTCTTTCCTTAAGCCCTGTTTTGGCATTTGTCCATAAGGGACATGCACTCTTGAGGTAATAAATATGTTGTTTAAAAATAAATTATAGCATATAATTATAAATTATACTAGACTAAAACCCATGGTTTGCAAAGGGCAATCTCATTCAGCCAGACCTTTGGTGTCCATAACCCTGTACACATCGACTTGTTACGCGGAAAGAATTTAGCTTCTTTGCGTGACTCAAGGTCACTATTACGAACACATCCATCACATGAGCTAAGTTTGGTGGCCCGGCTTATCTGCCCTGTGCCGGATGGCCCCACACTACTGTGTTTTGGGGCATCTCCATGGTTTCTTTCCACAATATCCCTGTTGCTTAGGGACCCCTGAAACCTTCCCATGGACTGTCCCCCTCCCAGGGGTCTATGGACTCTGGATTCAGAACTTCTGCTTTAGACAAGGGGAGGCTCGAAATCTTGACCAGAATGGATGAGAAGGAAACTGAGAAGCGAAAAAGGAGGACAAGGAAATATTTTTGCTCGGTTGAACATTTTGTTCTGTTTTGATTCTGACAATTGGCAAGCAGGAGTCCAGGATTTAATGAGGTCTGGGCTTCAGCAGCTAGAAAGAGAACCCCAGAGAGTTCTGGAGTTGGAAGACGGCTGAAGGATTATCAACCCCGGGGGGTGGAAAACACGTCTCCTTGCCTGAGTCAGTTATACTGAAAATACTGTCTGGGACTGTGTCAAGGAGGACTCTGAGGCTGCATTTGGACCCTGAGGGAAAGAGTTCAAAAATGGATTAGAGAGATCTGTCAAGAGTGTGGGAGGGGAAGCGGTTGCACGCACAGCACACACTTGCTATCCTTGAGCGCTGGACTCTCGTTCAAATAGCAGTGGGTAAAGCAACTCTTGTTTTAACATGTGCTGTTGGTGTTCCTCGCTTGGAGGAGTCTTTCTTGTGTAGACGTCTACACTGGTGAGGCCGCTTGGGATGGGAAAGTAACACCCTGAGGACGTAAGGAGACAGGAAAAAGATTTCTAACATGCTGTGTTTGCGGGAGAAACAAGAGTCTGGAAGTGGAGAGATGGGAGAAAAGAGGAGATGGAGTGAGATGGAGCTTTATGAGAAGAGTTTTGAGCCTGTGGAGATGAAAAGCTGGTGAGACATTCTCAGAAGTGGGCAACCACAGGCCTTTAAAGAACTTTTGATGTATATGTGGGCGTGTGATGTTAATCCTTTCTACCTGCCCCGCCCCCCAAACCCATGTATGTGGCAGAGTCCCTGTGCGGTCCTTATTACTAGTGTGTCTAAGAGTAGACATCATGGAGCAGTATCTTCTATATTTGGATCGGCCATAAGAGAAGAGAGAGAATGAGATTAAGAGTTCTTGAGTGAGCAGGACAGGGAATGAGATTAAGAGTTCTTGAGTGAGCAGGACAGTGTGCACCCCAAGAAATAGTAGGGCTCTTGGGGAGGCCATTGGATCTCCCAAGGATGTGGGACAGAGGGGCAAGCCAATTTTATTTCCATCTCAAACCCAGATGATTGATATTGAGGTTCTAAGGTCAGGGAAAATGAGACAGAGAAAGGGGAAGGAATTTCCTCAAGGTCACCAGCAAGGTTGAGCCATGACCCAGTCAGTGTCCTGCCTCCTGACTGAAGCATTCCCCTTCTGGCTGTGGGGCTACCCAGATGGAAGCCAATAGGTAGTACCTCGATGTGTCCTTGATGGTGACAAAATCGAGCTTGCCCTGGTGGTCAGAGAAGGGTCCCAGATAGGTCCAGTTAAAACTTTCCAGGCCTGGGTAGGCCTCCACCTTGACTTGGAGATCAACCTTCTCACCCACGGTCACCTCCTGGAGGAGACTCTGCTCAGAGGTCAAGTTCAAGTAGGCACTCTCTGGAAAGCGGAACACATAAAGCTCTGGCATTAGTGGGAAGCTGTTCTCAGTTTGTTGTTCATTTGGTGATCTACCCATGCATTCAGCTGTTCGGCTGGACCCTTCCTGAGGGCCTACTATGTGCCAGGCGCCCAGCCCCCACCTCTAACCAAGACTTGCCCTCTGATATCTTCCTTCTCACCACGGCCCCATAGAAGCCCAAACTCCTCTCTCCACCGAGTCCCCGGAGAACCTGGACAAATTGCTATCCTCCTCTGCCTCCGTATTTACAGAACAAAGAGATTGAATATATTTGTGTTGCTGTAACTTTTTGAAATTTTTCCAGTAGCAAAAACATAAAAATCTACTGGTTGTTTTTTTTTTTTTTTTTTTTTTTTCAGACGCCCTCACCCATTTCCCCTTCCCCTGGGAGCGAGACTCCCACATCCAGCTCTAAGGGGGCAGGTGACTCAGGCGAGCCAGGCCAGGTGATGTCCCCTTTGCACCAATGAGTGGTTTGGGGAAGGCGCCTGAGCCCAGGTCCATGACACTTATTTCCATGATTCTGAGAAAGGAAGAGCCCTAATTCCACTGGGACTGTCAAGCCTGCTGCTGGTAGGGGTCCCACAAGAAAAATGTACAGCTGAAAGTTGAGAAACAATGGGTCTTGTCCACATCACTTGAACATCTACATCCAAGTTACCCGAAGCTCATATCCAGGGGCTTTTTAGCTAGAAGGCTGATGAAAATCCTCTTGTGATTAGGCCAGCTTAAGTTGGTTTCTGTTACCTATGCCTGAAAGAGTCCTGACTAGTTTCTTCTAATTAAATCCTGCGTGATCAAATCAAGTTTGCTCTGGTTGAATCAAGTTGCTCTGGTTGAATCTCAGAGGAGCTGGGGCAAGGATCCTCATGTACTCAGCCTCTCCGTGCCTCTACTGGAAGCCCCTAAAATGCTTTCCTAAATCCCCCAAGACTTTGCAAAAACTCTGGACTAGATGATCTCCAAGGGCTCCTCTCCTTACTCAGCTCTATGAAATCTAATATTCACTCTTCCTCCCTGTGACGTACCTGCTCCAAAGCCCTTACGGTTCCCCTTCGCCTCCACCGCACAGATTGGCATTCAAGGCCCTCCTCAACCAATTCTCCTCCTCATGCCCATCTAGCTGTCTCCCCTCCTCCTCCTCCTCCTACACACACACACACACACACACACACTTATCAAGCTACCATACCCTCTAGCTTGGACGGCCGCAAGTAGCCTCCTAACTCCTCCCCCCTGTTTCCACCCTCAACAAAGTGGGTGAGAGCATCCCATTACTCAAACCCTCAATGGGGCACCCCATCTTTCTCAAGGGGAAAAGCCCAAGTCCTTACGTTGGCTTACTGAGCCGAGCCCTGTGGAATCTGCTACCTTGTCCCCTCCCCCCTCTGATGTCACTCTTCCTCCTGAATCCACCCCAGCCACACTGGCTGACTTGTTCTTGCACGTGGTGAGCACAGTCCTGCCTTAAGGGCATTGCTTGCCCTCTGCCTGGAGCTCCGTGCTGCAGTGTATGTGCATGGCTAACCCCTTCACCAGCTTCAAGTCATTGTGCTCAAGTGTCAGCTTCCCAGTGAGACCTTCCATGATGACCACCTGATTTAAAAAACTTTTTTTTAACATTTATTCATTTTTGAATAGATTTTGAGAGACAGGCATGTCTCACGCAGGCATGAAGGAAGGAATGAGGGAGTGAGCGGCAAAGTCCGGTAGGGACCTACTGGACACCAATCACAAAACAAAATGCAGTAATGCACCGTAGGGGCCCCAGGCAGGGAGTGGGGGATACTGGAGGAGGATCTGGGAAGGAACCCAGAGGTGTGGCTCCCTAGCCAGGCCCAGGATAAGGGGAGGCTAACGCAGGTGTTCTTAACAGTGTCTCCTCACTCTCCACCCTCAGCCCCCTCCTCCCCAATCCCTCAGGATCCCCGTCAGCCCTCCCCATCACCCTGATGCTCACCTACCACCCGGAAGACCATGGAGGTGGAGTGGTTGCCCCAGGCATTGGTGGCCATGCAGGAGTACTTGCCAGCGTCGTGGAAGCTTACGTGGTCGAGGTTGAGGGTCAGAACTTTCTGGTAACGGTTATCATGGAAGTCGGATTGTTGAGAGACTGTGAGCTGTAGCCAGAAGGAATGGAAATGCTATACCGAGGTTGTTTAGGGATTAGAAAACTCTAGGTTCAAATCCTCAGCCTTTCAAGATGACTGTCTGCCTTTTCTTGGGCAAGGGACTGAACTCTGAGCCTCAGTTTCTTCATCTGTAAGATGGGACTAACACTGGCCCACGCTCCTGGGGTTGTAGTGAAGAACAATGAACTATTGCATGTAGATGGGGGCAGGGTTGTGCTTGGCACACAGTAGGCACAGTGGGACAGGAGGGGGCTCTTAGATGCAGCCCCAAACCATTCCCTTTTACTCCCCCTGCTTCCCTCTCACCTTTATCTTCCTGGGTTTCAAGGTGGCCTAGGAACCCCTTGCTAAGTCAGAAACGAATTGACCTCTGACTCCTGTCACCAGGCTGGGGCAAAGGTCATGGGCCAGGTGGGTAGAGTACCACCTCCCTCCCCCTCCAAGATTCAATGACATGAGCCTGAGTCCCGGTGCTGAATCAGCTATTGATTCAGTGCTATTGAATCAGCTATTGATTCAGTGCAATGGGTGCACTCCCCTCGCTGGGCCTGGGCCACGCCCTCCGTCCAGAGAGCCAGCTCCTCTCAGGGCGGGGACTCTGTCCTGCAGGTCCTGGTGTGTTGGGAGGGTGGGCACACTTATCCTGCTGTCTCCCCAGGGACTGACCTTCGTGTCTCCATGAGACAGGAGAACATCAAAGTTAACATCAACGTTGCTGGCTGAGCACACGATCTGGGCAGCCTCTCCTTGAATCCGCACCAGCTCTGCAGGCTCCAGTGTCAAGGTCGGGGGCCCTGTGATGACTGAGGCCCAGGAAAGCGACCCCTGAACACCCAGACCTGAGCTGTCGCTCCGCTCAGGGCCAGGGTACTGGCTGGGGTGCCTCCCCATGCTCCCATCCCCACTCCTGGGGGGCAGCCTTGAGGCCCCAGACAGCAAATCCTGTCTTTTACACAGACTGTAAGAGGTCCACTTCCCTTCCTCACCTCGTCTCTCCCCAGTGTGACCCCATTCTTTGCTCTGGACACCTGGAAGGCCCCCACTTCCCCTCTGAGCCCTGCACAACCCAGGTGCCTCACAGCAGCCTAAGTGAGCTCTTAAGAATGTAGACTGGATCACGTCTGTCTCCTGGGCCAGTGTCGGGCAGTTCCCATTACTCTGGGGCTACAAGGCTGGGCCCAGTACTGACCACCGAGCGCTTGCCGCCCTGGGCTCACCGCTCTGCAGCCGCACCTGCCCGCCCAGGGCAAAGACGGCACACTTGCCCACCCGCCTGAAGCTTTCCCTCCATGCTGTGAACAGGTGGCCACCCTCTTCCTTGGGATCTTTCCCTCAGAGAAGCCTTCTGTGCCCGGTCAGCTGAATTTGCCTCCTCCCACCCCACGCGCATCCAGCTTTCACGGGCCTGGCTTCTTGTTCGCCCCAGTTGGAATGTTACTTGCTCTCTCTAGTCTGTTTCTCCTGGAAAGATGGCAAATCCCCAAAGGTGATATCTCCAGTGACCAGGACAGTGCCTGACATAGAGCACGCACTGAATTACAGTTCTTGGCTATTGCTGTCATTGGAAGAAGATCTAATCCAGTTTCTCAAGGTCCAGAGACACGAAGGGACACATCCAAGGTCACCAAGGGGGCCACCAGGGCTCCAGGGCCCTGCCAGATGGAGTGTGGGGAAAGAGACCTACGGGCCTCCTCCGTCCATGTAGTGGGGTCCTGTGACTGCCTGCGCAGGCTCTATGGCCTCAAAGCGCGGGGCATTGGGCCAGCCATGTCACTCTTACCTTGGCCCTCACTGCAAGGACCTGATTCCTGTCTCAGGCCCAGGTGTTGAGCCTGCTACTCAGACCAGTCCTTCTGGAAACCAGAATCCGGTCCATGAGCCTAGCCAGGGCAAGGGGGAACGGACCTGAGACTTCACCACACCACTGTCACTCCCACAGTGAGAGCCTTCCTGTGTGCCATGCCCATGTCCCCAGCCCTTGGCACCCCACCCCTGCTGCGTATGCCCAGCACATGGCACCAGGCCGGCGCTGACTGGGAAACCCATGTCTGAGGCTGTAGGGCAGCTCTGGGCCCTCCTGCTGTTTCCGGAACATTCAGAGCCTGTTCCTGCCTCACGACTTTGCACCTGCTGTTTCTTCTGCTGAGGCGGAGCTTTGCACAGACACATGCTTGCCAACATTCCTAGTTCAGCACCGAAAAAATGTCACTCTCTCAGAGGGCCTCCCCTCCCACACACGCTCTCTTTTCCGTCACCTTGTGAGACGATCTGCAGAGCGTGTCTCATGAGCTGAGATCACTCACTTGTCCTGCCCCCATAGGTGACCGTGGAACAATTGGAAGGAAGACGCGAAGGAAGCCCCCTCCCCGCCCCCCGCCGTTACTCTCCATCAGGCCCGGACCCTGCTGCAGCTCGCATGTCTGCCGGCTCTCTGTCCCTCCCGGCCCCACGCACCTTTCTGCACTTTAAGCCAGATGACCATCGATGTTACCGCCCTGCCGTCTACTTGCACGCTGCATTGGTAGGGCTGATTCTCAATGAACTTGGCCTTGTGGATGGTGAAGCCACGCCAGGGCGAGAAGGAGTAGTTGGTTTGGCGCAAAACGGGCCGGCCACGCAGCCGCCCCAGCGAGACGCCTGCCTCCAGCGCTGGGTCGGTAAGCAGGCAGGGCAGCAACGCGTCCTGACCTTCCAACACCACCACTTCCTGGGCCAGCACCCTCCAAGGCCGAGCAGGGTCTGGGATAGAGGGGACACGGGGTTACAACTGTCCTCCCTCCACCAGGCCAAGTGGTCCCTGAACACTGGTGACAAGGGAGGCTCAGAGAAGCTGATCGCATGCCTGAGGTCACACAATTAGAGGCACTCAGCCAACTTTCGGGTGGGGACACCAGAGCCAGGTTCAGTCCTACTATCACTGGTGCTGTGCCACTGTGGGCAAATGACCCAGCCCCTACCAGCCTCTGGGAAATGGCCATGATCATGAACCTACCTCGCGGCATTATTATGAGGACTACATTAAATTGGAAGGACTGCACACGTCTTTGTTAATGACAGGCACTTGAACGATGTGGAATTGGCTTATTGTGGTTGGTAATATTAGGGCCTGGCCCTCCTGCCCATTCCCAGTGAGGCCTGTCGGGCCAGGCCTCTTGGGAGTGGGCCCAGAGTCCTCACCTTTGACGTAGAGGTGGATGGTGGCATGGCCCCCCTGGGGGTTTCCAGGCTCAGTGCAGTGATAGGTCCCCGTGTTTTGGAAAGTGGCATTATTCGTCTTCAGGATGCTGCCGGGGGGATCGAGGTCCAGGGTCCAGTGGGGGAAGATGGGGCCGTTCCATTCCACGCTGCCGTTGCCCACACATCGTAGGGTCACTGTTGTGCCTGGCTCCACGACCAGCTCAGGGCCACTGGGCTGTATCACTGGGACCCCTTGAGCTGGGGTGGGGGGGGGGGCGGCAAATAGACAGAAGTGAGTCCTGAGGAGACGGGGCGTGCCCTGGCAGGGGTCATGCTGGTGCTGGCGTACAGCTGTGATTTGGAATCACCTTGAACAAGTCCCTGCCCCCTCTGTCATGGGCTCAGCCCCCCACCTCTAACCTGCGTGGGGATGGCCTGAGGTCCAGCAGCCCCCTCCTCTGAGAAACGGGGACTGGGAGCATTCTCGGTTTCTGGGTAGCTGCTGTCTCACGGGGTCTGCCCCAGCCTCCTGCCTCAGTCTTCCCAGCGGTGACTGCAACATTCTCCCCGGGGGTTGACCCCTTCAGCCCCATGGACAAAGTGGGCTGTATCCCTAGTGCCAAGCCCAGGACCTGGCTCAAAGCAGGGGACGCAAACAAGCAAGGGAAAAGACAGATGAATGGAATGTTCACAGCAGAAGCCCTCCGACTTAATCCATATGGGAAAGAAGAAAAGGGTCGTAGGGTCTCAGCCCAGCAGTGTTAGAAGGGTTCTGAGAGTCTTGGCATGCCCACTCCCACCATTGGACATCTGCAGCACAGTGGGAAGGTTCAGAGGCTCTGTGCCTCAGTTGCCCCACCTCTAAAATGGAGGCAATAATTTGTACCCATTTATTGGGATGCCGGGAGGCTTCAATGCATGGAAAGCCTTTGGAACCACACCTGTCACCAAATAAATACTCAGTAAGGATTGGTCAGCAGTCCAGCCCAGCACCCCAACACTGCTGTGTTGACTAGGAAGCCAATCTCTTTTAAGGAAAATTTGCTTGAAGGAGAAAAGAGAACTTGCAGCCCATATCAGGCCGTCCGGGAAGAAGGCCCGCTGCCTCTGCAGTGTCAGCATTTTTCCAGGGCTGAAAATAGGGGCAAAGGAGGGAAGTGAGAGCTGATTCAAGGCCTTGGAGGGGCTGCCAGGCGCCCCCGAGCCTGTGTGGGCGGAAGCACATTGCTGGCGTCCAGCCCGGCCCCCGGTTTCCGCTCAGCCTGCAGCCCTTCCCCCAGGGACGCTCTCACTTCTGTTTCCTGGCCCTCCTGACGACTGTCCCCTGTCCAGGGGCGAGACCCCCCAGGAGGGGGAATGCCGCCTGCCGCACGCTGGAACATTCTGGGCTGCAGGGCCTGGCTCTCCCACTGACCGACCGGGTGCTCCCGATGAATCTGGCCCCTCTACTCTGGTGACAGGTACAGGGACACTCCTGCCCCCAGGGCATTGGCTGAATTCAGGGTGTCCCAGTGTCCTGCACGACAGTCTCTCAGATGGGTATTTCCACCCCCATCCCCACTACAGACTTCAGAACTGGAAAGACTGTCAATTTCAGGATGACTTAAGCTCTGGTTTGATTTTGCACCCATCAGAGGGGTGCCTCTCTGCTTGAGCTACGGATCAGCACGAAGCATAGAGTGAACTGGTGAATTCTGTCAAGGCCGACACCTGGGGGTTTTATCCCTCCTGGGCCGTGTGACCACGAGGGAGAGGGGCAAGCGTCGTTTCTGGCAGGCTGTCCGCAAATCCCAGCAGGTGCTGCCCCATTTGGGACGCAGCAGCGCGATGCCCCCGCTGGGGTTTTCTCGCTGGGGGGAGCTTGGACTGCGGGGTCACACCCCCTTGGCCTGAAACTTGGTTCTCCCTGATGCTGGATAGGTCACTTAGCCTCTCTGATCCTCAGGCTACTCTTTCATCCAATGGGATTAGTCCGTTTCCACCTCTGAGGTCTTGGGAGGGTTCAATGAGGTAACACGCAGCCCTTGTCTCAGCCAGCTGCTCGTGGCCTGGGCTACTGCCTCCATGAGGACACTTCTAACCCCCCTTCTGGTCCCGACACTCTAATATCTAAAGTCTGTAACCTTTAAAGGTCACAGTCTGTGACTGTACCATCCGCGATCTCGGATTCTGTGATTCTCGCGGTGTTCCCCTTCTGCACCCGCCTGGTCTCACAGGCGCCTTCTCCCTTCCCCTCCTCTGCCCTGCCTCTCTGGCTGCTGTCTCGGCCTCCTGGAAATGTGGTCAGAGAAATGTGTCCTGTTCCGTCCTGTCCTGTTGTCCCGGATATTCATGCAGACCAAGGCTGACACCCTCAACTTCTGCCCCTAACTTCCCCCTGCTGGCATGGCTGGTGGGAAGGGAGAGCCTGCTCAGGCTGTCCGCCTTGGGGTGGGGGCTGGGGCTCGGCAGACACTGACCAAGGTCCCCTTCTGTGCCTGTCTCTCATCTCAGCTCCCAGGAGACCCCCCCAACCTCAACCCACACACACATCGCATACCAAGGCCTGGGACATAGCCCCCTCATTGGACCAAGATCTTAAGGAGCCTCTCCCCATCTCTAGGGTGTTCAAAGCCTGGACCTTGACTCCCTCACAGTAGCCCCAGACCCCCCACTCACTCATGACTGGACTGTTGGGCTAAAGGCTGAGGCTTCCACTTGCTGC
>CM053572.1:104356645-104370736 GCA_028646485.1 Cryptoprocta ferox | reverse complement strand
CAGTCTCCAGGAGAGCCTTGATGAGCTCATACAGTCTCAACAGATCACCCCCCAACTTGCTCTCCAAGTTCTTCTTCAGTTTGATAAAGCTATAAATTCAGCATTGGCGCAGAGGGTCAGGAACAGAGTCAATTTCAGGGGCTCTCTAAATACTTCCTAAAAGCATTCTTTAATAAACTCATTTTAAAACTCAGTGTGAGTAATAACTGGTAGAACTATTAAGCTAGCATTATCAAGATATTAGATAAGTGTTTGAAAGAGCACCATCTTTCTTATAAAACATATGCATTCATTTCAGTAAAGTGAAGTTATTTTCATCAATAAAAAATAAATAAAAAATAAATAAAAAATAAAAACAAAAACCAAAACAACCGGAAACACTCAAGCCCAGAAGCGTTGGGCCAGAAAAAGACCTTCAGTGAGGTTGGCCATCTCCTCATCGGGGACAGCAGCCGCAGAACTGTGAGGAGGCCAGAGCTGAGGCTGCCTTCCCCCCCACCCCATCCTTATCCTGGCCCAAGATACCTCCAAATAAGCATGTGATAAAATATAACTGTAGCTACAAGCCAAACATCCAGCCCCTCGCCTCCCGTTAGACACCCTCTTGGGATGGAGATTCCTACTCGTGCAACTGCTACCAGCGAGTTGGAGGTAGGGTGGCAGCCTGTGTCTGGAAGGTTCTGGCCAGGGAGACCCTCACTGCCCTCCCTCCCCCAGGCCCTCCTCTTGTCTCCTCTCAAATTCACCTCACCCGAGCCCTGGGCCAGAGAGGCTAACTAGCTCTTATCTCTCCTTCCAGCCCCTTCCCCAGGCCTCGGGAGGAATGACCCTGCTCCCTCTGGCCTTTCCAAGTCAGGTCCTGCCTACTCTCCACGGCTCACGGGTTGGCAGAACCGGCAGGGCCATCAGGAGCTCTCTGGGGCCTCCCTGCTAGGCGTAGGCATGGACCAGGGGCGTTGGCCTCTCCTAGGAGCTTGTTAGAAGTGCAGAACCTCATGTTGTACCTGGGACCTACAGAGTCAGGATGTGCATTGTGACAAGATCCCCCAGGTAATCGGTATGCAAAGCAAAGTTTGAAAAGCATTGTTTCAGTCTAGTTCCCCACGGCTCCCCAATACCTGCCATTGAATAGATGAGGACACCGCAGCCCTGAGGGCACCAGGGGCTTGTTTGGGACACATGGTGAGTCAACATCTGAGCTGGAACGGCTCTGCTGGGCTGATTCCACTCCACCCACACGCTCTTTCCCCTCCACTGCCTCTCCAAAGCAGATACCCGCAAACCTGCTGTGCAGGCTGGGGAGATGGAGGCACAGAGTGAGGGCACCCAGCGAGGGGAGGGGGCTTACAGAGTCCTTGCACAGAGGCCGTCTCTGTCACTCACCCCCCACCCCAGAGTCCCCAGTCTTACCATGCCAAGCTGTGGCCACCAGCAGCACCAGCAGAGCCCTTGGGCCCATGGTCTCAGTGGGGAGGCGACAGGATGATGCAGGGTAGAGGGGTGGGCAAGGTCCTGGGGTCTCAGCGCTAGCTCCGCAGTGACCGGGACAGCTGGGCACACGTTCCTCTCTGCTGTACTGACTGTTTCTCTTGTTTTCCTCTTCCTCCTCCTCCTCCTTGGGCTGATCCCCTTCTTCCCCTTTTAGCTAGGCAAGGCAACCACAGAGTTTGGAAATCTTGGGTCTTTAGAAGAAAACAAAGCCATGACCCCCAGGGGGAGGGGTTGGAGTCTAGGACAGGGCCAGCCTGAGCTTGGGGGAGCTCACTAAGTTTGGAGCCCTTCTGAAACCACCTCCAAGGGATCCTGGCAGAAGAGACATGCCCAAGGTCAAGCAGTCAGTCAGTTGCACAAACGGGGGGTCTCCAGAGTGGCCACGGAGTTCTGGCTTAGCCAAAAGGAAAGTTAGGTTGTTTGGGAGAGCTTGATGATAGAAGCAAGAAACTTCCATTTACAAGACGTTCCCCAGCTGAGCCCTTTATGTTCACTGTTTCCTCTAGTTCCCGCAGAACCTTTATGTGATGGGTACTATTGCCATTCCCATTTTGCAAATGGAAAAACTGAGGCTCAGAGAGATCAAACACCTTAAACTTGTCCATAGTTACATGGCTACCAAATGGCGGAGGTGGGATTTTGATCTAGGCAGCCTGGTTGTAGAACTCTCTTTATGTTGATTAATTAAGTTACTTGTTTGTTTGTTTTTTACAATGAGTGTAATTATGTTGCTATATTTCTTTGGGAAAAATAACATTGTTCTGTCCCTTTCTTTCTTGGAGTCAATTGCTTTTACTCCTTTTAAATGATTCCCTTAGTATTTTCCTTCTTATTTCTAAATAACACGGTTGTTGAAAACTAAACTTCTTGAAACTAAAAAATTGCAACAAAACCTTGATCCAGGAAAGTGATCATTCTTTCCATGTACTCGGGTATTTGTAATATATTTCATATATACTTTTTTTTCAAGAAAGTGTTCTGAACCTCAAGTAATCATGAATACCAAACAAAACTGACTTAAGAAGAAATAGAAAATCTGAATAGACTTATAACTAGTAAAGAGGTTACTAATCCACAATTAGATGGATTCACTGGTGAATTCTACACAATATTTAAAGAATTAATCCCAATTCTTCTCAAATTCATTAAAAAAAAAGAAGAGGAAGGAACACTTCTCAACTCATTCATTAAGGACAGCATCACGCTGATACTAAAGCCAGACAAAGACATCACAGGAAAAGAAAACTACAGACCCATATCCCTGATGAATACAGATGCAAACATATTCAGCAAAATACTAGGAAACCAAATACAACAGCACATTAAGATGAGATTTATCCCAGAAATACAAAGATGGTTCAACATGTGAAAATCAATCTAATACACTACCTTGATAGAGTAAAAAACAAACTCCCATGATCATCCCAAATGATGCAGAAAAAAACCTTTGACAAAATTTATGACTAAAAAACCCCCAAAGAACTAGGATCATAAGGCAGCATCTTTAACATGATTAATTAAAACCGTGGATGAAAAACTCACAGCTAACTCAATGGTGAAAGATTGAAGACTTCTTCCCTTAAATCAGGAACAAGACAAGGATACCACTTTCTATTTACTGTACTGGACGTGCTAGGTAGAGCAATCCCAAAGAAAAATAAGTATCCAAATTCAAAAGGAAGAAGTATAGACATAATCCTATGTAGAAAAAAATCCTAATGAATCTATAAGAAAAATCCTATGTATAGAAAATACACAATCCTATGTATAGAAAAATCTTAAAGAATCTATAAGAAAAAAACGCTATTAGAGCTAATAAATTCAGCAAAGTTTCAGGGTACAAGATCAACACACAAAACTCAGTTGTATTTCTGTACACTAACCATGAACAATCCAAAAAAGAAGTGTAAAAAACAATTGTATTTACAATAACACCAAAATGAATAAAAATTCTAGAGAATAACTTTAACCAAAAAGATGCAAGACAAATACCCTGAAAACCAAAAAACACTGCTGAAAGAAATAAGACTAAACAGATGGAAAGACATCTTGTGTTCATGAACTGGAATATTTAATTAAAAAAAAAACAGTATCGTATCGATATAAGGATAGGCATATAGATCAACAGAATAAAATTCAAAGTCCAGAAGTAAAGCTTCACATCTATGGTTAATTGATTTTCAACAAGGGTGCCCAAGCCATTAAGGTGGAAAAAACAATCTTTTCAACAAATAGTGTCAAGAGAACTGGATATCCACATACGAAAGAATGGAGTTAGACCCTTCACACCATATAGAAAAATTATAAAGGATCAAAGACTTAAATACAAAAGCTAAAGCTATAAAACTTTTAGAAGAAAACATAAGAGTAAATATTCATGACCTGAGCATGGAAATGGTTTCTTACATAGATCAGAAGTGCAAACAATCAAAGAAAAATTCAGTAATTGGGCTTCAGCAAAATGAAACATTTTGGTCATCAAAGAACATTATCAAGAGAATAAAAAGACAACACACAGAATGGGAGAAAATATTTGCCAATCATATATATGATAAGAATTATGTTTCCAGAATACATATATTTATATATGAATATATATATATATATGTCTTCTAACTCATCAACAAAAAGGCAAACAACTGCATTAAAAATGAGCAAAAAAGTTGAGTAGCTATTTCTCCAAAAAAGACCTACAAATGTCCAAAAAGCACGGGAAAAGATGCTCAGCATCATTAGTCATGAGGGAAATGCAAACCAAACTGCAGTGATATACCACCTCACACCAACTAGGTTGTCCGTAATTTAAAAATCAGAAAACAACAAGTGGTCAACGCAGAAAAACGTGAACCCTTGCACGTTGCCGGCAAGAATACAAAATGGTGCAGCTGCTGTGGGAAACAGTCTGTTAGTTCCTCAAGAAGTTAAACACAGAATTACCATATGACCCAGCAATCCCAGTCCTAGGTCTATCCAAGAGAATTAAAAACAGGTCCTCGAACAAAGACTCGCACAAGAATGTTTAATGCAGCGCTATTCATAATAACTAAAAGATGGAAATAGTTGATTCATAGTTAGACAAAAATGAGGCAAATCCATACAATGGAGTGTTCTTCAGCCATAAAAACAGAATGAAGTAGTGATACATGTCACAACATGAATGCATCTCCAAACACTATGCTCAATGAAGAAAGCCAGGCACAAAATCGCATATTGCATGACTACGTTTATATGAAACATCCAGAGTACATAAATCCACAGAGGTGAAAGTTGACTGACTGGTGGTTTCCAGGAGCTGGAGGCAGGGGGAATGGGGAGTGACTGCTCGATGGGCACGTTTCCTTTTGGGGTGATGAGAATGTCTTAGAACTAGATAGAGGAGATGGTTGCACAACATTGAATGAGATGTCAATGGATTGTACGCTGAACTAGTCGATGTTTAACTTATGTGAATTTTACCTCGGTTAAAAAAAAAAAAAGAGGAAGAAGAAGAAGGGATACAGACTTTCTTAGAAAAGCAAAAACAGAATTCATTGCCAGGAGACCAGTGCTATAAAAGAAGAAAATGTTGAGGGAAGCTCTTCAGGCCACAAGAATACGATACCAGACAGAGCTTGGCTATACACACACAAATAAAGAGCGCTGGAGAGGGAAAAAATAAAGGTAAATGTAAAGAATACTTTTACTTTTGATTGCTCGAAAAGATAACAGACTGCCTAAAGCAAACATTGGCAAAATTTTTTGTGAAGAACCAGATCGCGTGTATTTTCGGTTCTCTGGGCCGTAAAGTTTGTGGGGTAACTGCTCAGCGCCACCATTGCCGTGCAGAAACAGTCACGGACGACACCTACTGCACTGCTGAGTGTAACTGTGTTCCAGTGGTACCTTATTTACAAAAACAAGCGGCAGGCTAGGTTTGGGCTGTAGGTTGCCAACCCCTGACTTAAAGCAAAACTAACAGCCACATATTATATGTTTATAACATATGTAAAAGTGCAGTGTATGACAGTGGTATACAAAAAGATAGTTGGGAAGGATATATTGTTGACTCTTCTAAGACCTTATGCTGTATTTGGAGCAGTATAATGTTATTTTAGGGTAGATTGTGATTAATTTATATATATATATATATATATATATTTAAGTTTATTTATTTTTGAGAGGGAGAGAGAAAGCACAAACAGGGGAGGGGCAGAAAGAGGGAGAGAGAATCCCAAGCAGGCTCTGGGCTGTCAGCACAGAACCTGATGCGGGGCTCAAACTCAACAAACCATGAGATCATGACCTGAGCCAAGATCAAGAGTCAGATGCTAAACCGACTGAGCCACCCAGGCACCCCTAAAGATACATATTTTAAAACCTAGGATAACCACTAATTTTTTTAAAAAAACTGTAAGTTATAAGCCAATATGGAGATAAAATAGGGTCATAATAGAGTCATAAATTATACTCAGTTAATCCAAAGAAAGAAAAAGAGTACAAAGGAAAGACCAGGTGAAACAAATAGAAACATCTAACAAGATGGTAGATTTGTCTTACTATCTTATGTGTAAGCTATAGTCTTATATGGAAGCAGCCTAAATATACAAACTAAATACTAAGATTGTTTGCATAAAAAAGCAAACTACAACTATTTGCTTTCTATAAGAAACTCACCTTAAATATAAAGACACAGGAAAAAAGTAAATGTAAAAAGATATCCCTGTAAACACTAATCAAAAGTGTTGGTGTGCTGTATTGATATCAGATGTAGTAGACTTCAGAACAAGAATACTTCTAAGGATAATGAAGGACATTACATAATGACAAAGGGTCAATTACCCAAAATGACATAACAATTCTAAATGCATATGCACCTTAGAGCAGAGCTTCAATATAGGAAACAAAACCGATAGAACTGAAAGAATAGATAGACAAATCTCTGGTAACACTTCTCTCTCAATAATAAATAGTACAAGTAGAGAGAAAACAGTAAGGATATAGACCCGGACAAAACTATAAACCAATTTGACCTAATTGATATTTATAGAACAATCCACTTAACAGTAGCAGAATACACATTCTTCTTCAGGGCATATGAAACATTCACCAAGATTACTATATTCTGGGCCATAAAAAAAAAAAAACATTAAACAACACAAGAAACTAAACTTTACATATATTTCTGCATCATAACATAATTAAACTTGAATTCATTGGGGCATAGGGGTGGCTCAGCCAGTTGAGCATTCATCTTTTGATTTCATTTCAGGTCATGATCCCAGGGTCCTGGGATCAAACCCCGCATTTTGAATTCTCTCTCTCTCTCCCTCTGCCTCTCTCCCAAACTCACATAGGTACTCCCTCTCACTCTCTCTAAAATAAAATAATAAAATAACGAACTTGAATTCATTAACAGAAAGATACCTGGGAAATCCCAAATATTGGAACTAGAATAACACACTTATTAACACGCCATGAGTCAAAGAGGAAATCACCAGGAAAATTAGAAAATATATTGAATTGAATGAAAAAATAATCAGTGATCTGAACTTCTACCTTAAGAAACTAGAGAAAGAAGAATAAATTAAACCCAAAGCAACTGTAAAGAAGAAACTAGAGATACTAGCAGAAATCAATGATATCCAGAACAAAAGTGTTAGAGAAAAAGCAGTAAAACCATTGAAAAAAATAAAGTATACAAGGAAGAAAAAACAAAACAAGAAAGACACAAATTACTAATATCAAGAATGAAAGTGGGACATTACTACCAACCCTATGGACACTAAAAGGCTAACAAGGAAATCCTATAAACAACCCTAGGCCCATAGATTCATCAGGTTAGATAAAATAGATAAATAGATAAAATAGACTAATCCCTTGAAAGACACAAAGTGCCAAATCTCACATGAATGGCCCTGTATTTATATAAAACTTTCCAATGATAAGAGCAAACCCCTAGAAAACAAAAACCAAATTCTAGGACCAGATGTTTTTGCTGGCAAATTCTACAAAACAAGGAAGAGATAATACCAATTCTATACAAACTTTTCCACAATGTAGCAGAGGAGAGAACACTCCAACTCATTGTACTATGCCAGCACTACCCTACTATCATAACTATACAAAGACATTACAAGAAAATAAAACTACAGGCCAGTGTCTTTAATGAACACAGATACAAAAACTCCTCAACAAAATATTAGCAAACCAAATCCAACAATACATTAAAAGAATTATTCACCACGATCAAGTGGAATTTATTCCCAGGATACAAGTGGTTCAGTATTTGCAAATCAATAAATGTGCTACATCACATTAACAAGAGAAAAGATAAAAACCGTATGATCCTCTCAATACAGAAAAAGTGTTTGACAATGTACAATGTTCATTCGTGATAAAAAACCCTCAACACGGTAGGGTTAGTGGGACCATACCTCAGCATAATAAATGACACATATGAAAAACCCACAGCTAACATCATATTCAATGGTGAAAGCTTTTCCTCTAAGATCAGGAACCAGACAAGACGTCACTCTCACTACTTTTATTCAACATAGTACTAGAAGACCTAGCCATAGTAGTCAGAGTAGAAAGAGAAATAAGAGGCATCCAGATTGGTAAGGAAAAAGGAAAACTTTCACTATTTGCAGGTGACATGATCCTATATAGAAAATCCTAAAGACTCGACCAAAAAATTATTAGAACTGATAAATGAAGCCCGTGAAGTCACAGGATACAAAATTAATGGACAGAAATCTGTAGCATTTCTGTACACTAACAATGAAGTAGCAGAAGGAGAGATTAAGAAAACAACCCCACTTATAATTGAACCAAAAATAATAAAATACCTAGGAATAAACCTAAGCAAAGAGGTGAAAGACCTGTACTCTGAAAACTATAAAACACTGATGAAAGAAATTGAAAATGACACAAATGGAAAGACATTCCATGCTCATAGATTTGAAGAACCAATATTGTTAAAAAGTCCACACTACCCAAAGCATTCTACAGATTTAATGCAGTCTTTATCAGAGTACCAACAACATTTTTTACAGAGCTAGAGCCAACAATACTGCAACTTGTATGGAACCAACAAAGACCTTGAATAGCCAGAGCAATCGTGAGAAAGAAGAATGAAGTGGAAGGTATCACGATCCCAGAATTCAAGATATGCTAGAAAGCTGTAGTTATCAAAACAGTATGACACTGGCACAAAAACAGACATATAGAACAATGGAACAGAATAGAGAGCCAAGAAATAAACCCAGGCTTATATGGTCAAATAATCTATGACAAAGGAGGCAAGACTATCTATCCAATGGGGAAAAGACAGTCTCTTCAACAAATGGTGCTGGGAAAACTGGACAGCAACATGCAAAAGATGAAACTGGACCACTTTCTTACACCATACACAAAAATAAACTCAGAATGGATTAAAGACCTCAAATGTGAGACCTGAAACCATAAAAATCCTAGAAGAAAACACAAGTGGTAATTTCTTTGACATCAGCCACAGAAACATTTTTCTAGATATGTCTCCTCAGGCAAGGGAAGCAAAAGTAACATTAAACTATTGGAACTACACCAAAATAAAAAGATTTTGCACAGAAAAGGAAACAATCAACGAAGGGAGAAGGCAACCTACTGAATGGGAGAGGATATTGGCAAATGACATATCTGATAAGGGGTGATAGAACTGTATCTTTTTTTTTTAAGTTTGTTTATTTATTTTGAGAGAGACAGAGACAGTTAAGTGGGAGGGGGTGGCGCAGAGAGAGAAAGGGAAAGAGAGAGAATCCCAAGCAGGCTCCACTACTGCCAGCCAAGGAGCCCCACTTGAGGCTCAAATTCACGATCCTGGGACCATGACCTGAGCTGAAACCAAGAGTCAGTCACTTAACTGACTGAGCCACCCAGACACCCCTGATGGAACTATATCTTAATTGTGGTAATGGTAACATCACTATATATTTGTCAAAAGTAGCACTACTTTTGAAAGCAATGCAACTCTTTATCTCCAGGTATTGAGTTTTTGAGCCCCGCAATGGGTGTAGAGATTACACAAAACAAAACAAAACAAAACAAAACAAATCAAAACAAAACAAAACAAAACAAAATAAAAGTAGCCCAATAGACTACTATAAAGAACTCTAGATTTAAAAGGGTGAATTTTACTCTGTGTTACTTAACAAATCAAATGGGGAATAAAAAGTGTAGGACTGAGAATGGCCAAGACAGTCTCATAGAAGATGAAAAAGAAAAATGGAAAGTCTTGTTCTACTACGTATCAAGAAATGCTATGAAGACATGATGTTGAGTTTGATATTGACTCACAGACAGACAAATGGTACCAAATAAAGATCCTAGAAATAGATCTCCATATACGGGCACTTGATAAATTATAGAGGTGACACTGCGAGATTGGGGAGCGGGAAAACGCACGGTCTTTCCAATACACGGATCAGGTCATTGGCTACGTACACATTTTTTGAAGTTTATTTCTTCTACAGATACCCTTTATCCATTTTTCTATTTGTTTTTGTCTTTTACTGATTTGTTGGGACTATTTTCCATCCGTATTATGTCTATGAACCCTATTATCCTATGTGTTGAAAGTGTTTTCCACTAGTCTGCCACTTCTGTTTTAACTTTCTGTTTTGGTGTCTATGTACCCAGAAGTGTTTACTTGATATGTAGTAAAATCGGTTGGTCTTTTCATTTCTGGCTTCTGGGTTTCATGTCTTGCTTAGGCAGGGTGAGCCACTTATTGTTTACAAGGCACTTTCGTTTCCATTTTCTCATACAGGCCTGGGCCACAGGGACGCAGAAAAGTACATATGTTCTCCACTGTAGAGATAAGAAACGGGAAGGTCAGAGAGGGTAAGTGACTTATCTCTGGTCACACAGCTACTCTGGGGAAGGCTCAGAGCCAGATTTGGGATTCTCAGGATCTGAAGCCAAGGTCGCCATTTTCTGCTAGAAGCCAAGGTCACCATTTTCTGCTACTGGGGGCACTGGGTCGATAGCATTCCCCTCACCCCCACTGGCAGGTCACCTCATGCCTCCTATTGTTGGAAAGTAAAGCCCATGCTTCCCTATCAGGGGGCGGATTGCCTCCTGGGGGCAACTCCTGTCGCTTCTGGTACTGCATTCTGGACCCCCAGACGACTTTGTTCCTTGTCTGTCGATAGGCCTCCCATGATATGGAGGCAGCCCCGTGCTCCCTGGAGGCATCACTCGTTCAGGCTGAGCACCCTGGTCCCTTAGCACTCCTCCTCGGACCTCGTCTCCAAACACATCCGGTCATCTTCACCCGCATCAGATCTTCAACATGCGGGGTCGTCAATGTGACAGTAACTTTTTCAAATCCAACACGTTTGGAGGGAGTCCCTTCAGGTAGTGACAGGGCTACAAAGGGGTACAGATGTCATGGGGGGAAAGAGGATGGAGAGTCTGTGAGGCTTCAGGGTGGGCCTTGGAGGAGTCCTCCAGACAGAAGGGGGATCCAGGAGAAGGACTGGTGTGGGGGCGGAGAGGGTGAGAAATCAGGGCGAGCCAGAGGGACAGAGCAGAGGTGGAAGTAGGAAGGGGTGAGGTCCAGGAGCAAAGAGCCCTGACAACCTGGCCTAGAGCTCAGACTTCATCCTGTAGGCCATGGGCTCTTCATGGGAGCCTCTAGATGGGCACTGCCAAGTATATATAGTCTGGGGACTCCAGCCTCAGAATCACAGAGGTGCCTGTTAAAATGCAGAATCTGGGGCGCTTGGGTGGCTCAGTCAGTTGAGCGTCTGGCTTCGGCTCAGGTCATGATCTTGCAGTTCGTGGGTTCAAGCCCCACATCAGGCTCTTTGCTGACAGCTCAGAGCCTGGAGCCTGTCTTCAGATTCTGTGTCTCCCTCTCTCTCTGCCCCTCCCCTGCTCGCGCTGTCTCTCTCTGTCTCTCAAAAATAAATTAAAAAAACATTAAAAAGTTAAAAAAAATAAATAAAATGCAGAATCGGAGGCCATCTCAGGCCTGCTGAATTGGAGCTGAGAGTACAAACCTGCCCAGGAAATGAGCTTTCTAGAGGATTTTGATGCTCACTAAGGTGCTTACGATGTGTCCGTGGCCTGCCAAGCACTCTTTGAAGTTTTTTCATCGAATCCTCAACCCTAGAGGTAGGTGTTGTTGTTATGCCAAAGTTCAGAGAAGTTAAGTCACTTTCCCAAGATCACACAGCCAGTGGGGGTATTTCTGTCTCCTAAGCCTATCGTGTACATGACCATTACGATCCATTGACTTTAGGTATTTGAAGAATGAATGAATCAGTGAACAGACACTGTGTTCCAAAACTCTGCAAGCAGGAAAGTACTCTCCCCTCCTGGGAGTAGGGCATTTGGACGCCTAACATTTTCTGAGGGTTGTTTGTGTGCCAGGCACCGTGTCAGGCTCGTTGCGTATTTATCTCATTTAATCCTCTCAACACATGAGGCTGGTTCTATTAATCATTCCCACTTTGTGGGTGAGGAAACTAAGGCTCAGAGAGGTTAGGTCACTTGCCCAAGGTCCCAGAGCCAGCAGACAGCACAGCTGGGGTTGGGACCAGGCAGCCGGACCGCAGAGCCTGTCCTAATGACCACCACACTGCGCACAGAGATTTTGGGTCTTTCCAGGCTGCAAATGTGCTGACTACCGGTGGACACGGGGTAGAATTGGGCTGGGATTCAGTGAGCCAATGCCCCGCTGAGGAAGCCGCAATGATGCAGCCGGGAGGATGACGGGCAGGGATCTTGGCTTGACATCACTCCTTCCTGTAGCAGAGGAACTCTGTAAAGAGTTTGCATGTCAGCCCAAGGATTAGGAAATCCCGAAGTCACTGCGTGGGCCCTGTCACACTTTTGCACATACTAAGGGCCTGAAACTCACCTCCCTGCCTGGCTCCTGGCATCTCCAAACCTCATGGCAGGGACAACTCGGCCCCCACCCTCCTGACCGCTCAACCCCAGCCCCGAGCCATGCCCTGGGATTTCGGACGCTCCCCCATCTCGGGGCGGAGAAGCCCCCGCCAGGAGCCAGGGGCCCAGGACAGTTGGCTGCTGGTCGTGCTGCAACCCGAGGCCAGAGAGGTTCTACCACCCCAACCCCTACGCCGGAGGATTAAATGGGCCCTGGCATCTGGGGTATGACACCGTGGGGCACTGTTCCAGCCCAGCAGTGCAGGTCAGGTCCCTACTCTAGCAGGGCTCACGGGAGCCCTGGGGTCCATCCACTGCTCCTCTTCCACCCTCCCCCTGCACTGCATGCTGGGCTTGCACCTGCTGAGCGCACCTGGCCCCTTCTTACTGCTACATGTGGCCCTGTCTCTGTCTCCCTCTGGACCGAGCTCACCGCTCTGCTCTCAGCCTGTCTCACCCTGTCTCTGGCCCCTGAGTTCGCAGCCCCTCTCACGGCCTGCACAAGTGCTGTTATAAGGGTTACTGACTTTGTCCGGAGCCCTCCACCCCCAACACAAGCTCCCTGCGGGGCCTGGGCCTCTCCAGGTCTCGTTTATACCCTGCACTCAGCCGACCCCCCCCCCCGGGAGATGGGGAGCCCAGGCAGTGCTGGATGCATGAATGAAAGAGGAAGCAGGAGAACAAGTGAAGAGCGGAGGGGGCTCTCCACTGTCAGAAACCACTGCGCTGGGCGAGTCCTTTATGCATTTGGCCCCCCTGTCGGCCCAGGAAGGAGAAGGTGCAGAGCTCCTCCCTCCCCGCAGGGCCCTCACCATCCTGGGGGAGGTAGCCTCTAAGGGGCCGTACTATCCAGCAGGCGACAGTGCTAACATTGATCCGTATTGACATGATGATCCATCATCCAAACGGGGACCTTTGAGACCAAAAGGGTTGCTAGAAATAGTTGCACTAACACAGGGGCAGGATGGCTCGTTCTCCATCACCCTGTCCATTGGGCGCTCCCTTCGGGCCAGTCTCTGCACAGATGATCTCGTCTCATCCTCATAACTACACTTGGGGATAGCTATAATTATCCCATGTCGCAGATGAGGAAAGACAGGCTCAGAGATGGTAAGACAGGCTCAGAGATGCTCAGGGTCACACAGCTGCTTAATGGCAGAACTGCATTTGAATGCAGAAACTTGTAACCTTCAGCAATGGCCTTCAGCAATTGCCTTCAGCAATGGCTGGGGCTCTCAGAAAGGTCAAGGCTAGAAGGGAATAACCTGGGCTCTAGAGCCAGAGAGATGGGGAATCACATTCTCCACTCCTGGCTGTATGACCACAGCCGGGTCCCGGGCCTCAATTTCTTCACTGGTAAAGTGGGGGAGGGGTTACTGACTCAGATCCAGTGAGACCATAATGCAGGGTAGTGTCCTCAACACCTATGATCTAGAGTTCACTCTGTGCCTGGCCCTAGGGACGCAGTGGTGCACATGGCAGTCATCTTCCACCTCCCTCTGGCGCTCAGCCTGGTGGCAGAGCCAGGAGAGGAGCCAGAAGCTCAGGGGGTTCTAGGACTTCCTGGGAGCACTGAAGACGGGAGTCAAGAAGAAGTCTGCCTAAGCTGACTAGGAGTCGAGGATAGGTTCAGGGAGGAGTAGGGAATATTCTGAGGAGGAGAAAGAGCAGGGTGGAGGCCCAGAG
>CM053572.1:104303345-104356545 GCA_028646485.1 Cryptoprocta ferox | reverse complement strand
TTTTTTTAATGTTTATTTATTTTTTTAGAGAGAGAGAGACAGAGTGTGAGCTGGGGAGGGCCAGAGAGAGAAGGAGTCACAGAATCGGAAGCAGGCTCCAGGCTCTGAGCCGTCAGCACAGAGCCCAATGTGGGGCTTGAACCCACCAACCACGAGATCATGACCTGAGCCGAAGTCAGATGTTTAACCAACTGAGGCACCTACGTGCCCCATAAATAGACTTTTTTTTTCTAAAGAAAAACATATAAACGGCCAACAGATACATGAAAAGATAGATGCTCAACATCACTCATCATCAGGGAAATGCAAATGGCAACCACAGGGAGATGTTCGCTCACACATATCGGGGTGGCTGGTATCAAAAAGACAAGAGATGGCAAGTGTTGGTGAGGGTTGGGAGAAAAGGAGACCCTCATGTGCAGCTGGAAGGTTGGAAAGCTTGTGGTCCACACAGCGTAGACAAGGCCTCGGAGGGCAGATGTGGGAGACGCAGCAGGAGAAGTTGGAACCAGGTCGGGGATGGCCCTGGAGACCACACTAGGGTGCCTAGACTTTGTTTGTTGGGCCGTGGGGAGCCCCTGAAGACGTCTGAGCTAAAGAGAGTCGAGGTCACGGCATGCTTCGGGATGGTCAATCACAAAGAAGAGAAACTCTCAGGCATGAAAGCATCCACCTTGTCCCTTCGGAAGGGGAACAGGCACCCCTGAGAATTCTGATTTTCCAGAAGCTTTGTTACTTCCCCATCTTTGTGACTTCTAGTTCCTTGCAGTGATTACCATGAAACCCCAAACCAGAAAGAGACTCTGGAACTGCCCCACGCTTATCAGGAAGAGAAGAGGCGTAAGAGAGTATAAGGTGCTGTTGGAGAAGGAAGGCTTGATACCACTGGGGGCCCAGAGGGAAGGGCGGGGGGGCTGAGGCAGTGGGAGGGGGCGGCCACAAGGAGACAGGCTGGCCTCTGTGGTATCCCTAAGTCACTGCTGGCTCCTAAGAAGAGCCAACCCCCTGCCCAGGGTAGGTCCCCCTCCACAGGCAGTTGAGGCGGCCGTAGCAGATTTTATTCTGAGCTGTGGAAATCTGTCGTGGCCCAGAGAAGCCCCGGGACCCCACTCCAAGAAAAGCCCTCCCCCCTCCCAGGGAACCCAGGAGCCACATCCTAAGTGGCAGCCAGTACCCTGACACCAAGGTCCAGGTCCTGCCCCCTCTGAGTCCAGGAAGTGGCCTTAAAACTCCCCGAGGGGGGCGCCTGAGTGCCTCAGTCAGTTAAGCATCTGACTCTTGATTTTGGCTCAGGTCATGATCTCCAGGTTTGCGGGATGGAGCCCCGAGTCTGGCTCTGGCTGTGCCAAGCACGGAGCCTGCTTGGGATTCCCTCTCTCTCTCTCTCTCTCTCTCTCTCTCTCTTTCTGCTCCTCCCCCACTGCACTCTCTCTGTGTCTCTCAAAATAAATAAATGAACATTAAAAACAAAACAAAAAAAAAGACAGAAAGAAACTTCTGAGGAAGGCAACAGAAGCACACCAGACGGGCAGGCCCGGAACCCCCCATGTGTGGGACCTCAGACTTCCTCATCTGGAACCCAGCCCCTGGCTTGTCTCACAGGCGGATTATGAGCATCCCACGGGACCACTGTGAGGCACATACTCTCTGAACAGCAAGGGACCAGGCAGGGCCCAGGTAGCCAGGGCAAGCTGGGTTTCCCAGCAGGTGGGTGCCGTCTGGACATGGGCTGCGGGCCAGCCTGCTGGAGCCCTGCACAGCTTCCACCTTGGCAGGTCTTCTGGTTGCTCCGGGGGAATGTCTCCACTCGGTGCGCCCTGTCTTTAACTCTGTTCTACCGTGGGTTTGTGGCTTTTCCCGACAAACAGAAGAGGCTCCAGACTTGGATCGGGAGGCAGGAGCCCCCTAGCTAGAATTAAATAATGCTGTCTTCATCACTGTCATGTTTGATTTTCTTAGCCTCCTCGAAGCTTTATGAGTTTGCATATTTAAAATATGCAAAAACTTTTAGACTCAGTAACATTTTAAATGTTTATTCTCTTTACTAAGCGACTCTGTGTCTAGGAATTTAACCTATGGAAACAGGTACTTCCCAAAACGTGCAAATATAAATGTACTTTATGAACAATGGTCAAGCCAGCATAATTTAGAACTTGGAAACACTAAATGTCCATCACTAGGGAACTGGTCAAATAATGTATGGCATAGGCATGCTTTAAATGATGTGCAACTCTCATAATGAATGCATTAAATGTTTATTTATTTGGGGGTGGGGCGGGCAGAGAGAGAGAGGGACAGAGTATTTGAAGCAGGCTCTGTGCTGACAGCAGATAGCCAGATGTGGGGTTCGAACTCACAAACCATGAGATCATGATCTAAGCCGAAGTCGGATACTTAACCAAGCAACTTAATTAAACCACCCAAGCACCCCTCGTAATGAATGCATTAATATCTACATGTAACACTGACCTGTGAGTGTGTGTGTGGTGTGTTCTTAAGAAAAAATCAAAAAGTTGCAAAATGGTAGTGGTAGTTTTTTTTTAATTGTAACTATATATTAACACAGATACAAAATACAATTGTTTTTTAGTAGAGAGAGAGAGTGCGAGCCTGGGAGAGGGGCAGAGGGGAAAGAGAGAATCCTAAGCAGGCTCCATGCTGAGTGTAGCTCAGGGCTCGATCCCACGACTCGGGATCATGACTTGAGCCAAAATCAAGAGTTGGATGCTCAACTGGTCACCCAGGCTCTCCAAAATACAAATATTAGTAGAGATGTAAGGGGGGGGGGGAGTGAGGAACATAGAAGAATATAACTGAACTATTAACAGTGAGAAGCAGAATTTCCATAAGACAAATTCCTACACACAGAGTTGCCGAACGAAGAAAAGAAGCATTTACAATGTTCCTGGAGTCTAAAGTACAAAGTACACAAAAAACTTTCTATAGTATATATATTGATAATGAATTTTTTTTAATAGAGGGGTGTGTTACATAAGTACTTTTATAAAAGTAATTTGTAATTGTTGTGACGCTGAACACTAAAATAAAAGAGGCCTTTAGAGACAGTGCCCTAGTTCAGAGGAGGGGCACAGGGTGGGGGGCAGGGGGGGATCCCCGCGTCAGGGCAGAGCTCCGAGAGTAATGGCTCCTTCTGCTCTGTCCCTCTTTTTCCAGGAACCAGGCCCCTGGCTGTGAAGACGGTGGCGGAAGAACTGTGCAGTCCAAGCGGCTCATCCGTCTGGGAGGAAAATTCCAGCTCACGGGTTCCCTTGGGCCTGGGTGTGTGGCAAGCTTGGGAGGCAAGTGCCAGCACAGGTGACCTAGGGTTCTCCCCTCCCCCGACTCCAACACCCCCCTGCACAGGGGCCCCTGAGGTCCATGCCCTCCGCCAGCCCTTCTATATTCTTTCTATCGAGCCCTCAGGTTCACTTAGCTCTTTTTTTTTTATTAATTTTTTAATGTTTATTCATTTTTGAGAGCGTGAGAGAGAGAAAGAGAGGGAGAGAGAGAGAGATACGGAGTGTGAGCAGGGGAGGGGCAGAGAGAGAAGGACACACAGAATCTAAAGCGGGCTCCAGGCTCTGAGCTGTCAGCACAGAACCCGACGCGGGGCTCAAACCCATGAGGTTCACTTAGCTCTTTCCTCTTACCCCGCACTTCTGTACTCTGGGCACGAGACAGCCCTGGAGTCTGGAGACACAGGTTGGGACCCAGGCTTCCCTACTCCCCAGCTCTGTAACCTTGGCTGAGTGCTCCGTCTCCCTGAGCACTGACTTGGGAGTCAGCCAAGCCCAGGCTCCCATCCTATCCCGGTTTCACCTGTAACTTGGGGACAGCAAGTAGGACCTGGCTCATCGGGTCTGTGTGAGGGTAAAATGACAAAATGGGTGTGAGGCACGAGGACAGGCCTGGCACAGAGGAACTGTTCAATAAGTGGTCACCAGCGTTGGATCCTGTTTCCCATCTTTGTGACATCGTTGTCCCCATTTCCTGCTGGGGAAATTGAGGCCTGGTGTGGTGTAATCTACCCAAAGTCCCATCGGGAGCAGGCCTGAACTGGGGGGAGCCAGTCTCCTGACCTCCAGATGGAGACTTTTCCCACGAGCAAGGATAATCCCCGTCTGGAATGAGGGGTGTTTATTCTCTTGACAGGGCAGATCCGGGGACTAGCTTATTCATCTTCTATGACAGTCAGGGAAGAAAGGGTCCCAGGCTCTGGGTGTTCTCTGAAACCAGGACCCCCAGGAGGGTGGGATTTGTGCAGCCAGTGCACACAGTGGGCGGGCTTTCCCTTGGCACCAGTCAGCTGCCCCTGAGTTGGCGGCTGGGCCGGTGAGTCAGAGCTGCCCCATGTCTCCATTCCTCTCCCCACTGTCAGCCACAGCCCCGGACCCCTGGCAGCAGTCCAGGGAGGCATGTGCTCCCAAAGCGAGGTGCCCGTGTTCCAGAAAGAAATGCCCCCTTCCCCACATCAGAGAAAGCAAGGGATGGCCAAGATCACACACAGTGAGGTATGAGAGATCTCAGGCTGAAACCTGGGTCCATCTCAGGTGTCCCCTGCCAAGCGAGGAGGCCAGGAAGCTGCATCCTGGGGCTCAGACCCTTGCACTTGGCCTGGGCCCCCATTAGCTCTATTACCTTGGCCCCGTGCCACTGCCAGGGTCTGTCAGGCCTGCGCTGGGCCGTGTAGCCTGTGGTCAGGACGGAGCTGGCCAGCAGGCACCAGGACGTCTGGCTCATGCCAGCCCCACACCGCTGAGCGGCCGCAGTCTTGAGGGGCCCTGGGACCTGCTGGCCTGCACCCTTCGGCCCTGCCCTCAGAGCCACAGCTGGGCCCCTATTCCCTCCTGGGCTTCGCCCTGGCTGCTCCCAACCCCCGCCCACCTTCCTCTCTCTCTTCCTCTTCCTCTCTCTTGCTTGCCCTCTCTCCTCCCTTCTTCCGGCTCTCTGGCCCCCGAGGGTGCCTCTGTCTTCCTGGCTCTTACTTGAGACCCAACTGCTACTCACCGGGGCCCGGAATCTGGGCTGGAGCCGATGCCTCCCATGAGCCACACCAGCCAGGGCTGCGGGCCGAATGGAGGGGCGGGCAGGGGGTGTCCCAGCTTAACAGCCAAAGCCAAAGCACATGGTGGGGCGGGGTGGGGGCCGCGGGCGGGACTCAGGCTTCTCAACATGACCCCGTGAACAGTCCAGCCTGTCCCAGGGCTGGGTGCCTAGAGCCGGAAGAGCCTTTTCATTTCACACCTCGGAAAACCGAGGCCCAAGGTCCAGGCCCTCTAGCTGCTAGCAAGGGGTGGAGAGAATGTGAAAATCCCTTTTCCAGCGGGGAATGAGACTCCGAACTGAAGGACCCTGTACAGGGACGCTGTGGCCGGGGATCAGCCCGATCCGCCCCACTCTACGTCTGTCACCTCCCAGGCACAGGGACCCAAACCCGCGAGAGACCACGAAGTCCATGAGTGAGAAGCACCAGGTTTAATATTAAAATCTTTCCCTTAAAAAAAAAGTACACAGATAAGAAAATTTGATGGCATATAAAATAGCACTTCTGCTGTATAAATGTGAGTTAACGTGAGTCCTAAAAATACTTGTAAACCTAGGTGATTACATCTTTGGTACCGTAGTGAGAACCCACTCCGTCTCCTGGATGGGCAGAGGGGGCTGGTGCCCGGGCAGTGCTGGGCTGTCCTCCCCCCACTCCCAGTTCTCCTCCTGCCAGCAGTCTTGGCCACAGGCCTCGCTCCCCTGGCACCTCCGATGCCCACTGGGTTGGGGCGGGGCTGGCAGAGAGAGTGCAGGGAGCGGGCCTGGGCAGGGACAAAGCCGTAGCCTACGGCTACTCCCTCAGGGACCCGGCAGCTGGCGGGCGAGAAGGCAACTCCCAAAGTATCTGCCTCTCACGCCCCTTCTCGGGTTCCCTAGAGAGCCTTCTTGTCCTTTCTGGAGGACCCCCAGACCCCTCACTGTCTGTTATGTCTGTGGCACAGACCCGGACAGCAGGTGCTGCAGAGGCAGACTGCACGAGGTGGTCTGCTCTGCCCTCCCTCCCTCCTTTGTTCAGGAGGCCTCCAGAGGTCGTTGTGGGCCTGAAAAGGGTTCTGCAGTCTTCCCATTGGGCAGCTGCTGGGGGCTTTCCAAGACACTGGCTGTCACTTCGAGTCAAGACCTGGCCAGCTGGCCTTTGGGGACTTGCCAGGACTCTGGGGAAGGGGCACGGTTCCTGAATGCCCAGAGTGTGATGCACGGTCCGAAATCTCCCCAGATCCCAGCTGAAGCCTAGGACGGACGTTTGGGGCGTTTGGCTTTGCTTCATCTGGGCAAGTGTGCCACCCCCCTGGAAAACTCTAGAATGTTAGTGCTGGCGGGGTGCCAGAAGTCAACGAGTCCACCTTGCTCGTTTTCCAACAGGGCAAACAGGTCCGGAGAGCGTGAGGGATCCCTCCAGGGTCCCGTGTCGGGTCCGAGGCGCAGACTGGTCCACACGTGTGGACGTCTCTGACAGGCACATCAAGCACGCGCATCCCAGATGCGGGGCCCGCCTGGCCCTGGAGACTGGTGGGTGAAGTAAGACTGGTGGTGAAAAGGAAAGAAGCCCCCGCACTTACAGGGCCGGAAAGACAGGAACACGGGCACTTTGCGTGGGGAGGTGCGCCCCACTGCCTGGGATAGCAAGTAAGCATGGATGGCCCCAGACCAGCTCGGGCCTGGGAAAGCAGAGACTGGCATCAAGGGGCGGTGGCTTCCGGGCAAACACCACTGTCCAAGGCCAGGTCCCCGCTCACCAAGAGCCAGGGATGCCAGGGTCCCTTCCGCAGCTCTTAGGTGGATGAAAGTGCAAGGAGAAAGCTACAGCTCCCTGAGGGGGAGCCAGCTGAACAGAAAAAAGCTAACTCACCCCTCCGGAACCTCAAGAATCTCTCTAGTGATTCCAGCCTCCCCGCCTGTCAGCCGGGGAGAGAGTCCCAGATTCTGTGGCACCAAGCCTAGCTTTCCCATCCTACAGATGGAGAAACTAAGTGCCCTGGGAGAACCTCGGCTCCCAGTCACAGGGCCTCCCCAGAGGCAGAGGGCTGGTCGTGGCCCCTGCAGTCCTCTTGCCCGCCTAAGCCAGCCCCAGTGGGTGGGTGCCACAGGTCCACGGCAGAAGCTTTCTAGAAAGGGACAGCTGATGGAAGGCCAGGCCAGGCTGGCAGGCGCTGGGTGCTGGGAGGTGCTGGGTGCTGGGAGGTAGAGGGGAGCTCCGGGCGGGGCGAGGTGGGGCCAGCCCCCTACAGGAAGCTGTCCTCTGCCTCGGCCCGAGGCCCAGGGCAGCTCGAATCCAGCGGTGGCTCCGGCTCCACCTGGGGCTCTGGCTCTGGCTCCTCTTGGGGTCCCAGGGGGCTGTCACAGGAGATGGTGGAGGAAGTGTTGACTTCATTCAGGGTGGAGCTAGGAGGAGAAGGCACACGAGTGAGGGGCTGGGAGGGACCCACAGTGAAATAGCAACGGCAGTAATCGAGAGCCTCCTGTGGGTCCAATCTCACGCGCGCGCACCTCACAGCCTTTAGTTCACTTAAGTCTTGTAAGGACAACGTGAGAGAGGCACCAAGAGGGAAGGGCCGCTCAGAGAGGGTCTTTCAGTGGCCTGCATCACACAGCAAGACTTCGGAGCAGAATACCCACTTAGCTCCAAAGCTCGTTCCTCACTCATCAGCATCTCCATTCCCTGCACTCCTGAAGGTGATCCCATTGGATCCTTCAGAGGATCCAAGAGATCCAAATAGATGTGTGCTACCGTTTACATTTTGCAGTTGAGGAAACTGAGGCTCAGAGAGTGGCAGCAGCTTGTCTGAGAACACAAACAGGGCCAGCAGGCACGACTCAAGCTGTCTGAACTCTGAGCTTAATTCCTCTGCAAACTGGCTGCCCAGAGCCCTGGAACCTTTGCTTCTTCTGGAATGTGCAGAGGGCCTTCTAGTATGTGTGTGCTCCCAGTGCCTGTGAGAGGTGGAGGCTCGCAGAGAACGTGCCTGGCCGGGCCTCAAGGCACCTGGGGGCAGAGCTGGAGCTGAACCCCAGCCTGCGGCTGCTGCCACTTCACCAGAGGGTGGATCTGGTTTTGGGGGCGGGGAGGTGGGATCTGGCCTCACGGGGGACTCTCCTCTCCAGCTGAGGGAAGATCCTGTCTGAACATGATGTCCAGGCAACGGCTGGGCCTTCCTCCAACCACGCCCCCGCTCCTACTGTAACTTCACCACATCTCAAAGCAAAAGTAAAACATGAATCTCCTTCCCAGTCTGAATTCTGGCCGCAGACCCTGTGGGCACTATGCCTCCCACAACCACACGGGGCTCCCGGGGGCCCTCGGGACGTGGTGCTGGAGGACAGGGCTGGCGATGACCCCAGAGTGATACACAGGGTGCTGGGGGTGCCGAAATCTAATTGCCTACCTCTCCTTAGGGCCTGGATAGGACCTGGGGGGAGGTGAGGGTAGATGGCCTGTGGGGGCCACTTTCCAGGAAGCAGCTACCTTGCAGGTGACTCCTAGCCCTTCTGTCCCTTACCAGCCTGCCCTTTCCTCCTGATGTCATCAAAGGGCAAATGAGTTCAGTTCTCTCTTCTACTCACTGGCAGGAATAAGGGCTCACTCTAAGTAGCTTACTTCTAAGGCAAGCTTGATGGCACAAAGACACAGACAGACAGATACACACACACACACACACACACACACACACACACACACACTATTGCCTTGGGCCTCAGGCCAGAATGGCTACCTGGCAAGGCTAGGGGAACCCTCCAGGGGGCCCTCATCAGCCATCTCGGGTTTGGGGTCAGGCAGGGGGATGATATAGTCGTTGTCACCCTCGTTGGGCTGCACCGCGGTGTAGAGCACAGAGCTGGTGTCCAGGGGGGAGCGGAGTCCATTGAAGCCGGGAAAGCGGGCTTGGGACCGAAGGACGGCTGGGTGGTCGCTCCTCAGAAACTCCTCATCCACCTGCTGGTACTTCTGCTCCACAGGGAGGAAGGACCCGAGAGAGAGGGATGTTCAAGCCAGAAATGTCCATGGACATCATCTAGCCTGAGACGCTGACCTGGCCCCTCCTGCCTTGTGTGAATAAGGCAGCTGGTGCTCAGAGAGGAAGGAGCACTGCCCAAAGCCACACAGCCGGGCAGCTCTCCCAGCTGGCATCTCACAAGACCAGGTGAGCTCAGGGCCCCCCAGGGAGGGGGCAGTCAGCGGACTAGTGCCCGTGACCTTCACATTTCCCCTACTTCAGAGTAGACAGGTGTGAGCTCTCTCCTCCCCTCAACCTCCTTCAGTGGGGCCTCAGTTTCCCTAACTACTGAATGGTGACAACTCGCTCCATCTCACTGGGTCTGAGCCGCGACTAGAAGTGGAAGGGGGAGTGTGGTTAGGAACAGACAGAGGAAAGGGGACGTGCGTTCCCCCTCCCTGTAACTCCCTCTGGTGGACAGGCCCTACTGGCTTCATTTGCCTCGAATGAGCCCGCAACAGGGCCCAAGGGGTCAGGCCCTTAGCAGACGTGTAGTGTTCGGACTTCTGAAGGAGACCCAGGCCGTGGCATGGGTGCACAGGCGTGAGGAAGGATGCAGGATGAAGGGCGCTGTGGGCCCTTCCAAGTCGTGCTGCTAAAATAAATTCCACTCACAGCTCCTGCCCGTCTCCTACTGGTACCAGCAGGGAAACTGAGGCCCAAGAGGATACAGGGTGGTCCCTCAAATACCAGCCTGACACGCAGAGCCTTGTACCCAGCGTCTGACTTCTGGACCAGAACTCTCCATTTCGCTGCCTCGACTTACCTTTTTGTACCCCTCACCCAGCAGCCCCTCGAGAAGCAGCACCAGCTGGGAGAAGGGAGGCCGGATCTCAAACTTCTCTTCCCAGCACTTCTGCATGATCTCGTAGCTGGGGAGAGGGGCACGGGGGTCAGGGTCTCTGGCTCGGAGACCCTGGTCTCTGCCGCCTCCCAGAACCAGGTAGGCAATGAAGGGAGTTGGGGAGGACAGGTGGATGGCGACTGTTTCTCCCGTTTCCTCAGCAGGCCCTCTCCCCACCGGTGGTCCCACAGGCTTGACCTTGGTGAGCACATGGCCCAGGCAGGTCTGGCTGGTAGGAGCTTTCATGCCCTGCTCTGGATGGCTGGGCATGCGACCCCAGCTGAACCCTTGACAGTCAGCTTGGGGCCTTTTACTCGAACTACAGTGCAAGCAGTGAGGGGGTAGCCATGTGGCCTGAGAACCAGGCCAGCGCAGAGGAGAGCAGTGCCCAGGTAAAATGAGATTCCTGATGGCGACATCTGAATGCCTAGATCCAGTTATACCAAGGGTTTTCTAGCTCTTGGAACTAATCTATGGTCGCCGTAGGCTGGTAAAGTTGGATATCTATGGTTTGCACCAAAAAAAAAAAAAAAAAAAAAAAATCCTCCCTCCCAAAGGCTCCACTCACATCTCATCGGAGGCGTGGGCAGGCTGGGCCATGCGGTAACCCCGCTTGATGGCATTATAGAACTGCTCGTTCATGGGCAGCTCTGGGTAAGGGGTGCCACCTGTCAGGGGGGAGAGACAAGACATACACGGGCTCAGACATGTTGGAAAAGGGGCAGGTACCCTATTCTACGGCACAGAGAGAGGCACACCAGCCCTAGAGCGGGCGAGGGTGCAGTGGCCTTGGCACTGGGAAATGTGGGCTCCTTTAGAGGCTCTGGACAGAGACTATAACCGTCCCCAGAATCAGAGAACCAGACAACACCAGAGTCAAAGAGACTTTCTGATGTCACTTCCAGACCCCTTGATAGGTGGGGAAGTAAAGAGACCCAGGGAAGCCAAGGGACTTGCCACAGTCACACAGCAGCGAGAAAGCAGCAGAGCTGTGACTTGAGCCAGAGCCCTGACCCCTGTCCCGTGGCCCCGCCAGGCTGGAGGTGTGAGCGGTCAGGGCGCCGTGCGGCTGAGGGCTGGGGGCAAAGGAAGGGTACCCAGGGTGAAGATCTCCCAGAGTAGGATCCCGAAGGACCACACGTCACTCAGGGTGGTGTAGAGGCTGTTGAAGATGCTCTCGGGAGCCATCCACTTCAGAGGCAGGAAGGTCTGTGGGAGGAGGGCAGGATGGCACTAAGGACAAGGCAGGCCAAGCCCCACTCTGCACCTGGGCACAGGGGGAGGAGGTCTGGCCTCCTTACTTAGTAAGGCCCCCGTACCTTACTCCCCGGTCCCAAGAGCCCGCCTCTGCGGGCACACAGATCCCACACACATCCCCGTGCTGGCCATGTTTCTTTACCCACAATCGGGTCACATGGTACCAGGGTCTGAGGCCTCTTACAGAGCCGCCCTTCTTCCTGATCCCATTAGAGGCCCCTGGCCGGGTTGGTAGAGAGCAGGAGAGTCAGGGACATGCCAAGGTGCCACCCAGCTGCCTTAGATGTCTTGGGTCTAAAGCCCCTTCACCTCTGGGGTTCACTGTCCCCTTGTGGAAAGTGGGAACATGAGTGGCAGGCAGGATGGGCACCAAATATACATTTGGCCACCTCCCCTTCTGCCTTCCCAGAACCCAAGACAGTTGGTCCCTCGCCCCCTGTTGTGACCATCGAATCGGAGCCCCTGGCTCACCCTGGCAACCTTAGCATCTCTGCCCCCTCCGGCCCCATGCACAGCTGGTGGCAAAGCCTGTCACCCCTGGGCAGGGCAGGCCACGAGGATCTCCGTTCTGACCTCCTAGGTGCCACAGTCACACTGACCAGGAGGAAACCTGTTCCCGGGTCCCACGGGTCAGGGAAGGTACTCACGCTGCCTTTGGAGATATAGTTTGAGTCCCGCATGATGTCTCGAGCCAGGCCGAAGTCACAGATCTTGACCAGCTTGCCTTCGCAGATGAGCACGTTCCTGGCTGCCAGGTCCCGGTGGACGCACTAGGTTGGGGAAGATGGGAGCTGAGGCCTGGGGGGCAGTTGTAGGAGAAGACCTCCCATCAAGGGCTTTGGGGAAAACGTATCACCGCACAGGCGTGAGACGTCACACGGTGAGGGCGTTGACTGTCCTCACCCACCAGAGGGGACGCAGCTGCCCTACAGAGCTGTGTACTTGGAGGAGCCTGGCGGGCTGGGTGGCCCACCTCCCCATGACCCTACCCCGCCCGCTGCAACCACACGTACGTTCTTGGAGGCCAGGAACTCCATGCCATTGGCCACCTGGTAGCTGAAGCCCACAAGATCCGTGTAGCTGAGCACCGGGGACTCGTTGATCAGAGTTGCCCGACAGGTCCTCTCAGGAGCTAGGGGAGAGCAGAAGTTCACCTCCTGTCTGAGTCTCCACACGGCCCACAAAACCCTGGCCCTGTTATGCGTGGAGGCCGCGTGTCCAGCACAGGTAGCTACTAACCCTCTAAGTCTCCCACAAAAGGAAAACAATTTCCAAATATCTAATGTAAACCTCTCCTACCTTATCAGTGCTCTCCTTGGCCAGAAAAGCCTTTGGCATTAGCCCTGGGCCACCTTGGCTCAGCCTGACCTGCTTGCTTCTCGGGGACACTGGGGTCAGCAGGGTCAGCCTGCTGTGTGCCAACGCCCCAGGGGGCCAGCTACTCCTCCAACCCACCTCCTCCCCTCTGGATCCGGAAACAGAGGCTCACAAGGGGGCTCCGCCACAGGGCAGCTTTGGGCAGGCGGCTAACCTCGGTTTCTGCGTCTACGAAATGGGTACAAGGCCACCTTCCTCCCAGGGTTGTTGCCAGGCCAAGCATAAGAAAGGCTTTGATAAGAATGCAGGATTATGTAGGCGAGGGGGCGGTGCATAGGCGTGTACCCACCTGTGGGGACGTAGTTGTCATAAGGGGCCATGTAGCTGGAGGACTCGATGTCTGCATATTTGATGCCTCCTTTCATGTCCAGCATGGGCACGTAGTCCAACGACTCATCCTTGCTCATGTCCATGTAGCCACCGTCACTCTCCCCAGGCAGGGACACGTGGCTGGGGGAGAGAGGAACATAACAGGAGAGGCCACGGGCTTTCCTTGTCCTTGCGCTCCCGCCCCTGCTCGCCCCGAGGGCCCACCAGGTCCTGTCGCTCGTGGATTTCTTCTTTCCACTCCTCCTCCTTCAGCTTGTCGAAACCTGAATGGCCAGGCAGTGAGCTCTCTCCGCCAGCCTGGGGGGCCCTGAGCTGGGCCCTGGGGTGCTCAAAGGACACAAGACGCAGGTGTGTCCTCAGGGAGCTCACACCTAGGCATGATCACAGCACCCCAGCACGACAGTCATAAGAAGGACATGCAGCAAGGTGCCTTCCCGTGGCCTCCACAGGACCATCCAGCCGTGAGGCCCTGTGAGGCCCCAGCCATAGCCCAGCATGGGCATGGAATTGCCCTAAAGCCCCGCAGCACCAGCTCCCCGGAGAGCTATGGGGCCACGTGTGCATGTGTCTCTAGAGGTAGACCAAAGACCGGAAGGAAATCCATCAAATGTTGGGGAAGGACAGGGGCGAGTCGTCACATCTTTGAATGACTTTTGGAAGTGTTCCTTGTCTCACCAATAAACACATCTTGCTGTTGTCATCAACAGCGCTACGAAAAGTTACTTTTGGGGAAGAAGAAGAAAGGCTTTGCATTGCCCATGGGACACCGCACCCCTGAGACTGTGCGCTAGAGACTGAAGTGCCCAGCAGAGGGCAGAGCACCGCACGCTGCAATGGGAGTGGGGCCTGGGACCGGAGGGCACCAGGTGCTCACCGTGGAAGGACAGGGTGTCACGACACAGGAGCAGAGGGAGGGGCCCGGGGGTCACGTCCACAGAGAGTGCTCGGCACAGGGCCGGACCCCTGCCGACAGCCCGTAGGCGGCAGCCCATCCCACCGTGACCATGACCAGAGTGTTAGATGGGGTCTGGGGTGGCCAAGCCCGGGGTCTCAGACTGACTGGTGAAACAGCCCTGGCTCCTACGCCCTGTCTGTTTCCCCCCCGCCCCCACCTCCCTCCACTGCCTCTGCTTCCATCCCGGCAGGGAGGGAGCGAGCAGGTGCTCCTCGGGGCTCCCCGAAGGTTCTGGCCCCCAGCCCCCTTCCATACCTGGGCAAAGGGAGCCCCACGGGCAGAGCGTTGGTGTAGAGCTCGGCGCTGGGCGGGCGGCGCTTGTCCGAGCAGCGCTGCAGGAAGGTGTGCTTGTTGCGGTGCAGGTAATCCACCAGGTCACCGTATCGGCAGTACTCCGTGATGATGTAGATGGGCCCTACGGAGGGACAGGCTCAGCGACAGTCCCCGGGGGGCCACAGACTCCCCATCAGGGCCCTGAGGCCGATGACGGGCTGCACGTTGGAAAGGCAGTCGGGTAAGACGCCCAAGAGGCTGTGGCACCAGGCAAACCTGCCTCGTGAGTGACTGTGAGCCACATACTTATTCTCCCTGAGCTATACTTGCCCCATCTGTTAAATGGGACCAATCATATCCACCTCCAAGGGCTGCCATGAATGTTCATAAGAGAACGCCTTTGTCAGCATGGCTTAGGGCCTGCCACATACCAAGCACACGGTGGAAGATATCACCAACTTACTCTGGGGCCCAGTATACAAAGTAAGTCAAGGCAACCATTTATCATCAGGTTCCTGGGTAAATTCAAATACAATACATTTACTTGAAGTCAATCCGTGGGAACTGGAAGATATTGATGAGAACAAAAATTTTGAAAGGGGTGATCTTGCGGACACGAATTGGCCCATGTGTGCAATGTACTTCTGTATTTTATTTTGGTTGCACAATACTGAGGAAAATTCCAAATCTCACAGTAAGCAGTTGCAAACAACGAGGGCTTTTTTATTTTTTTCAGCCTAACTTACAATCAGAGCTTCCAATAAACATACTGGCTGGAGAAGCTTTATTCCACGATCTGAATGAAAGTCACTCCCAGTCAGCCTGCTGGTGGTCTCCAATTGTAGCGAAATAATGCACCTCACAGGGGATGTGATTTGTTAGTTTGTAAAATGTATTGTGAAAATTTTAAAATGTCAGAGGACCCGAGGCGCCTGGGTGGCTCAGTCGGTTAAGCATCTGACTTCAGCTCAGGTCACAATCTCGTGGTTCGAGAGTTCAAGCCCCACATCGGGCTCTGTGCTGACAGCTCAGAGCCTGTTTCAGATCCGCTGTTCCCCCTCTCTCTCTGCCCCTCCCCTACCTGCGCGTGCATTCCTCGACCCGCCCCCCCTCAAAAATAAATCAACATGTAAAAAAAAATATCAGAGGACTCCTGGGTTTGGAACCGGCTGACACGAGGAGTCCTTGGGCCTTGAAGGCACTGTGATTCTGTGAGTTTGTAAATCCCATCTCCATGTGGGTCTGTGAGGTGAGGGCACTGGACAGGATGGGCGCAGACCCTCCAGCTGGGGTGTCCCGTTGTCTGTGGACTGAGAAGGGGTGGGGAGGGGCCAGGCCTGGGCTGCTGGCATTTTCCAGAATCCTCTGGGGGAGTGGTTTTGGTACCTCCTTTGGTGCAGGCCCCCAGCAAGTTGACCACGTTCAGATGGGGCCCAAGGTGACTCATGATCTTCAGCTCCGACATGAGGGCTTGTTTCTCACTGCTGCGGGCTGTGGCTGAGGGGGAGATGGGGCCTCAGGCCTGCCCTGTCACTGAGGCCCCAGGGAAGCCCTTCTGCCCCACCCCATGCTGGAAGACCCAGATGGCCTAGGGCGGTGACGACCCACGTGCAGGGGGAGGAGAAGGAGGATGGGAGGAAGGTCGGGGAAGGAACAAGATGTCAGGAGGAGGGCGCAGAATGGGGAAGGCTCTTAGCCAAAGCAGTTGGAGTGGTGCTGGCAGCCAGGTGACCGGACCGCTTGTGCCCGGCAAGTCAGAATCAGGGAGTGCCCGGGTGTGCAGGCAAGGGGCAGGGGAGTGTGGGGCCCAGACCTAAGGGAGGCGCAGGCTCCCGGGACTCACATTTCAGCATCTTGACTGCCACTTTCATCGTGGCCTGAGAATGGCTCAGGCCGTGAGCTGTGGCCTCCACCACCTGCCCAAAGGCCCCGGAGCCGAGGGTGCGTCCTGGGGTAGAGACAGTCCCTCAGCTCCTGGGTCACCAGGAAACGGCACCCCATCCTCCTGGAGGCCAATCCCTTAGGCCACCTGGACTTAAGGTGCTCCCCAAGTGAAGGAGTCTCCTAAGACCACAGTGTTTGGCAGGCCTTCCTGGTGTCTCATCCAAGTTCCATCTGCTTTCGGGTCCACCTTTTGTCCCTGGAAGGTTTCCTCCCACCCCAGAAGGGCGCTCAGCTCCTCTGCATGCCCCAACCTCTCCAGCTAGACCTAGCTCAGGCCCAGCATGCAGCCTGTCTTCGATTAATACTTCCTCTCTCGCCACAAAGGGGTCCCGGCTCACATAGTCACAGGATTGTAGGACCTCAATGCTGAATGGTCCCTAGGGGACCACTTTGCCCCATTGTATGGAGGGGGGACACGGAGAGCCAGAGAAGGCAGGACAGCAGCCCCAGGTCTCAAAGCTAGTCATGGCAAGGCTGGACCACAACTCAGACGCTCTTCCCACCCACCTCAAGGACCCAAACTGCCCCACGACTGCTCCCTGCACTGACCAAGCACAAGCTGGTCCCGCGGCAGCTCCCAGGTAGAGTCATAAGGCAGTTGCATTGGGTCCACGTAGATGTACTCGTGGCCATCAGAGCTCACAGATTCAATCACCTTCCATCGGATCTCATAACGCGGCTTCTGCAGGACCAACACCGGGGATGGATCATCAGAGGCACCCTGGGCTTTGGGGCCCCCTAGCCTGTAGCCCCTTATGGCTCATGGAGCAGGAACCCTGAGGCCCAGGGAGGGGTGGGAGCATATTTGAAGTCCCACAACAAGTCACTCATAAAGCTCAGCTCCATGGGCTCAGTGAGAATGGGGGCTGAGAGGCCCTGGCCGGGCCATAGTTGAAGAACAGCTAACGGCCAAGGGCCCGGCTCGTCAGAACCTCCTCACCAGATTCTTCCAAAGCCTTGGCTGCTCCCCAGTTGGGCGCAGAGGGGCAGGCAGCCCTGGAAACTGACACAGGCTAGGGGCATTCGGCTGGGTATGGACAGCCCCTCCCCATGCTGGGTCACTCTTATCGGGAGTCTCAGAAAGACGTAAGCTTAGAATGTCAAAATCATAGGATGTTGGAATCACAGGATGGGAATCATAGAATGATAGAGTCATGGGCGCTGCAATCCTAACTCAGGAATCTTAAAAGGATGGGATCATAGAATGATAAAGCCTCAGAACAGGGCATTGAGGGGCGCCTGGCTGGCTCAGTCAGCTAAGTGTCTGACTTCGACTCAGGTCATGATCTCACAGTCCGTGGGTTCGAGCCCCACGTTGAACTCTGTGCCAACAGCTTGGAGCCTAGAGCCTGCTTTGGATTCTGTGTCTCCCTCTCCCTCTGCCCCTCCCCTACTCATGCTCTGTCTTTCTCTGTCTCAAAAATAAATAAACATTAAAAAATTAAAAAAAAAAAAGAACACGGCATTGAAATGACAGGTTAATAGGATTGGAATGCATTTCATTAGAATCCTGGGAGTCTCTGGGGGTTAGAGGTAGAAGAATCCTGGAGTCCATGGTCCACCCAAAAAGCGCCTTACCCTGTGGCTGGGATGGGCAGGGCTGACGTCCAAGTAAGACCCAGGAGGGCAGAACAGGGACAGGGGACCCCGGATGGCCTAGACCAACCCTGAGATGGCCCTTGCTGCTGGGGGGAGGCAGCTCGGACCCTGGTGCCATTCTCCATCATTTTACACCTGCCCTGTGTGCTGGGATGTGGACAGATCCTGCAACATTCAAGGATGGCAGGGGGTTCCGTGCAAAAAAAAAAAAAGTGTGCCAGTCTGCACCCATTAGGCAAGGGTGGGAGATTACCTTCTGCCAGAGCATGATGAGGATGATGAGGGAGATGACTGTGAGGACCACCAAGGCCAGGATGGCCGATATCACCACCACCTTGAAGGGCAGAGCTGGAGGTAGAGACAAGAGCCAGCCATAAGCAAAGAGGGAGCTGGGCAGCTGCCCTGGCCACCCCTCACCCCACATCTGGAAACACAAATCCTTTCTCCCTGTCCCCCTCTCCACCAACCACAGCCTGTGAAGTCAGACTCGCAGCCCCTCCCTCTGGGCCAGACCTTCAGGGTCTCCCGTAAGTACCCGTGCCCCTAAGTAACAACAGCCGCTCAGATCACTGCGGGCCCCCATCCCCCCGAGCCCTTGCAGGGGTCAGTCTGGCCTGATCCATGTCTGACATGTCTGACCAGGCCTGACGTGTCTGTCATGGCTCCAGATTGGACGCCAGCTCCTGATGACTGGACTCACCTCGCCCCTTGAATCTATGTCCTTGCCGGGGCTGTCACAGCTCGGACGGAGCCTGACCAAGTGGCCAATGGACTGAGTAACTGAACTCCCACAGCCTGGTGAATCCAGGCTGTTTCCTCCTCTGCTTCACCCAGAATACCCGGCGGCATTGGGGTAGTGACAGGAGTTATAAGGTGCATCCCCCAGGGAGCAGGGGTAACCAAGGACGGCTAACTCTGGGCCCCCAAGCCCCAAGTCTCCTCCCTAAGGCCTCAGCCTTTTGGCTGCACAACTTCCCATTCTTTCCCCCTCCCTCTGCATCCATCCAGGCCAGACCCTCATTCTGCCTGCCCTGACCCACTGGCCACCCATGGGGTCCCCGAGGAGCTCGTTCCCTCCTCCTCTGTCCCCCACCTGCACCTCTCGGCTCCCCTGGAGGCCTGTCCCTCCTCCCCAGGGTCGCAGACCAACATCACTCCTCTCCTCCCTCTCCCCACCAGGTCACACATCCCAGTCCCGGGAAGGAAGACTGAATCTTCCAAGAAGCCATCTGAGTACAAAGAAGAGGCTTCATCCAATCATGGTAGTTTCCCCGTGAGCTGGTACACAGCTTCCCCTCCAGGTGGCTCATAAAAGCTTTACTTCCGTCTCGCTCCAAGTCAGAGGTGCCCGCTTGCTCAGGGATACGTGTGTGTCTCGCTCCAAGTCAGAGGTGCCCGCTTGCTCAGGGATACGTGTGTGTGTGTGTGTGTGTGTGTGTGTGTGTGTGAGATAAGGTATAAAAACCTCCACCTATCCCATCCCAGGGCGGGGGGCTGGAGGCAGCTCTGTGTACAGAGGCACATGTGTGTGCAAGCCCACCGACCTGCCACAGTGCCTCGCACCGCCCTCAAACTCCACTTGCACTGACTTCCGCCTGCCCCTCCCTTATCACTCCTTTGCCTCCGTTTCTTCTCTCTCTCCAGCCCCTATTTACACACACACTCTGCGCTCCAGCCAAGATTTCTCTGATCCCACTTTGGCTCTGGGCTTTTGCACAGGCCATACCTTTTTACTGGAACACCATTCCTCACCAGGCTAACTCCCAGGTATCTTTCAGGTAATTGACCCAAAGCTTCCGTTTTTCCAGGACACTTTCCTGAATCCCATAGCTGGGCATGGAGCCCCTCCCCTCTCTAGGGTTTCCCCCCAAAGTACTGACCCCTGCAGTGGGATTGCCTGGTTCCTTCTCTGCCTTCACTCTGGGCTGTGGGCACTAGAAGGGCAGGCAGGGGTGGGCCTTCTCCAGTGAGAAGCTGGAGATTACCATTACATTACTATTACTATCACATTCCTATTGACTGAATAAGGAAACGAGTGCGTAAATGAAGTACAGGGAGACAGATACATGCATGCACAGGGACTAGCAGGCAGCAAAAGCATCCAGGTGCTGGTAGAGACTATTCACATGGACAAGAATTATGCACATCTGTGTATCTGCTCACAGACATGCATTGTGCAGCGGGCCTCTGTGCACCGATTGTGTTTGCACGCTTTCTTTCACACAGAGGTGTGCTGCAACTCCATGCTTCCAGGCATGCGCACATGCATAAGGATGATACATACATCGCCTGCACACTTGCATGGGAATGGTGCGTGCGCATGTACATGCGTACAGACATACACTCATGGGTTTATATACATGTCCGGAGACTGGGCAGATTCACATACATGATTTACAAACATGCGTTAGGTGGGGGTACACACAAAGGCAGATACCATGCATGCTTGCAGACGTACACTCCAGCTTTACATGTGTGTCTGGGGATTGGGCATTTTCATTAGGTGGTTTACAAATCTACACTTGGAAGGTTTGCACCCGTGTGCAAGGATCAGGGCTGCTCATACACATGGCTTAGGACATGCATATAGCGGACATCCACTATAGCCGTGGTTTACAGGCAGACGCTCATGGATGGACACGTGTGTGCCAATACTGTGCTGCTGTGTGGGTTGGTAAGAGCACACTCTGGTGGGCTTCCCACTGCCCCCGAGTGCCCACAGACACTCGGCCTCCAGCCCACTGGGCTCACGGGCACAGATCCAAGTATGGCAGGGTCGCAGTGGGGGCGAACGGTCTTCAGGGGCCACCAAGGCTGCAGGACTCACAATGTGGCACCACGGTGACCTCCTGCATGTCGTGGCCCAGCAGGTTGTGCAGAGTGCAGCGCACGGACACAGGCTGATCCACACGGCGCAGGCGCAGTGTGCTCACCACCTCGAACTCCTGATCCTCAGGCCAGTACGTCACGTTAGTCTCCAGCTGGCTCTCCTCCTCGGAACTGTTCCCCAGGGGCGTGGGCGGCAGCTCACGCGGACATCTGCCGGGAACGCCAGTCGGGTCAGCTTCCAGTCCCTTCCCTCTTCGGACTGGGAAACTGGAGCCAAAAGCAAGCAGCGCCACGGGGCGGTGGTGGAAGAAGGCGTCCCCGCCGTACCTGGCCCCGCAACCCCCGTCCCGTTCCTGCTTCTTCCCACTGCCTAGTCCTGAGCTCGTTCCTCTTGAGGCCCCAAGACTGACCGGCAGGGGGCGCTCCTGCCCCAGAACGGAGCGCCCTGGATTGCAAAATCCACTCCCTGCATTTGATCATCTGTGTCAAGGTAAGGAAACGGACACTTGAGGTCATACAGAGACTCTCCAAGAAGCCACATCTCCTAGGACTGGGCTCTAGCCTGGAACAGTGTGCCCAGAGGAAGGGGCTGATCTAGATGACCTTCACTGGGTCCCTGCAGCCAGCTGTGGTTACCCTGGGAGACAGAGGCCCCAGGACTGCTTACCTTTTGAGGTCACTGCAGGTAGACCAGGTGAGGTGTGGCTGGGGCATGCCCCGGCCGCGACAGCGGACTGTCTGCTCCCCGCTGGCAGGATGGTGTTCACTCAGCTCCAGCACTCGGACAGGCACTGTGTGGAGAGAGCAGGAGGCCAGGAGGTGGGGAGGTCAGAAAGGACAGTCAGGGAGGATCTGGCCCAGCGACTCCTCCCCGGGGACAAGGTGGGGGGAGGAGCTACAGGCTGAAGGTGGATATTAAATACCAGGAATCACCGTGTGAAAACTGACAGATTGCCCTTCTGGGTACTTCAAAGGGAAAGCCTCAGCGGGGTGCTAGTCTGTCTCTAACACCTCTCTGAGACTCGCTAATCGTCCCTTTTAACAAAGACAGAGCAGGACTGAGGGTCAGAGAAAGCCCTGGGAAAGCGAGAGCAGAGCAAGAGCAGAGCATGGAGCTAAAATTTAATAGCATTGCTTTGTTTTCTCAGAGTTTATTTTAGTGGTTGCTTTATATTTGTGACATGTGACGCTGATTTTCCGTCTACAATTGAGAGGTTACATTCTCTTTCAAAAGAAATGTATTTTTAGACAGTCAATTGACAAAACAGTAAGTCATCAGTGTGTCATTCCCTTGCTCAAAACCCTGCAGGGGCGCCTGGGTGGCTCAGTCGTTTAAGCGGCCGACTTTGGCTCAGGTCATGATCTCACGGTTCGTGGGTTCGAGCCCCGCATTGGGCTCTCTGCTGACAGCTCAGAGCCTGGAGCCTGCTTCAGATTCTGTCTCCCTCTCTCTCTGCCCCTCCCCCACTCATGCCCTGTTTCTGTCTCAATAATAAATAAACATTAAAAAATTAAAAAAAAAAACAAACAAACCCTGCAGTGGCTGGCCATTTCAGACGTAGTAAAAGCCAGAATCCATACAGGGGCTCTAGAGGACTGTACAGTCGGCCCTCCTCCCAGCCCCCGACTACCAGGCGTCAGCTCGGACCTCACCTCCCACCATTTTGCCCTCTCTGTTTCAGCCACACAGCCTTTCTGCTGTTGCTGCTGCCTTTATACCGCTTCGTGGGCCCTTTCCCCAAGAGCCACGTGGCTGGTGCCCTCACCTTGAAGTCTTCACGCAAATGTTGCCTCCATGAGGCCAACTTGATGAGGCTATTTAAAACTGCAACCCTCACTGCCTTGTGCCCCCCGAACTCTCAGTCTTATCTACCCAGTTTCGTTTCTTCCATCCATAGCACTCCTTACCTTCTAACCTTCTACGTAAGTTGCTGCTGACTGTTTGTCTTCCTCCATGGGGATACAAGCTGCCCAAAGGCAGGGCCTCAAGAACCTTGAATAGACTGGTGTATTTTTGTTGCTCAATAAATATCTATCTAATTAGTAGTATAACATAAGGGTCTGTGAGGAGGGAAAAGTGATGGTATTGGCACGCAAATGCCTGAGGTTTTAGAAACACCACTCTAGCCCAGCGGCCTCCTTGCATAGCTTGAGGACCAAAGAGGGGATATACTGAGTTCACCCAGCAGTGGAAATGTTGGAGCTCAGCCTAGAAGCCAGCCTCCTGAGTCCTCAGCTCCCTGCTCCTGCTCCTCCTGTGAGTGGGTGGACAGTGTAGGGAGGGGGAGTTGAGGGAAGCAGGGGTTGGGGGAGGCAGGGTGGAGGGCTCCTCACCATTGACCTGCAGCTGGAAGGAGATCTGGGCCTCCGCATCCTCGTGGAAGGCCCGCATGGTGTAGTAGCCAGCCTCGGCCACCTTCACCCGCACCAATGTCAGTTCTGACACATACCTGGGAAGCAAGACAGGCCTGGCTACCAGAGCTGGAAGGACACTTATGGTACCCCCCAACCTCCTTGGACAGACAAGAAAGACCCAGGGAGGGACAGGGGCTTCCCAAAGTTACACAGGTGTCGGTAGCAAAGGCAGGACTCACATCAGTCTCCTGAATCCCCACCTAGGCTCCGCTGAGCCAAGAGGAGCGTTGGATAGGATGAGGAGGGTGGGAGAAGCACCCTTTCCCTCTCCCACCCCCCACATCTCACCCCTGCAGAAAGGCCTCGCATTGCTTTATCCTAACATACCACACCCGTGTCAGTCTGCTCATCAGCCTCCCGGCCACCATGCATGCATTGGTGATAGTGACCTGCCTGACACCCTCTTCCCTAATCATCTGGCCTTTTTCTCGTCAGTGGCTCCCTGCTGTGTCGAGCACATCACACGAACGGCTAAACACCTGGGTGATCATCAGGCCAATGTCTGATGGGAAACCCCACAGATGGGAAATTCTAGGAGGGATGGAGCAGTCTGTTTGGATCTCTGCAGCATCCCCAGTGCCTGGCATGGCACCTCACACATAGTGGGCTCTCAGGAAAGGTGCATCTAGGTTTATCCGGTGGCTGAAGGCTGCGGAATGGAATGGGTGGGCTGCTGCTCACCGGGTCTCAGACACATTGCGCGTGGACAGGGCGATCTCGCCGGCGCTGGAGTCACCTAGCGTGCGGTTGTCCTTGAGCCACATGACAGTAGGCGGAGGGTAGGCCTCGAACACCACCTGCAGAGTCCGGCTGCGGTGCAGTTCCGCGAATTGTACGGCGTCCAGCTCTCCCAGCAGCTGCACGTAGCCACTCTCTGCAAGGGGCGGCTGTCAGGGGCGGAGCCCCCAGGGCGGGGCCGTGCCCGGCTACCAATAGGGCAGCGCCTCCTGGAGGCGGGGCTCCCGGAGGCAGGGCATCAGCTGAATGCCAAAGAGGCCCAGCCTTCTGGGGGTGGTGCTTCGGGCTTTAGGAGCTGAACCAGAGACGGAGCTGGGGTTGACTTTGGAGCTGAGACTGAAGCAGGGGCCAAACTGAGGGTGATATTGGTTTGGGAGCCGGGTTTGAGATTGGGATTGGAGTTGTTCTTACTGGGTGTGTCCTGGCTCAGGATTGCGGCTAGGGTGAGTTGCAGCATGGTTGAACTTGAGGATGGGGCTGCCTGGGCCTGGGATGGCAGTTAGGTTTAGAAATCGGGTTGGGGCTGAGGTTCTGGCTAGGCAGAGAGCCTAGGCTGGGATTAGAGTTGGATTTGGGGCTGACATTGCGTTTTAGTTTGGGTTTATCCTGGAAATAGGCTTTGCTTGGTACTCAAGCTGTCCTTGAGTGTGACTGACAGTACCCCCGGGCGGTGACAGGGTCTAGGTCCGGCTCAGAAAGAGGGGCGGGGCCAAGCCCAAGGCACGCACCAACGACAGTGACATTGATGGACTTTTCATCTCGATGGTCATTCACACTCTCCGACACATTGCAGATGTAGGTCCCTGAATCGCCAAGCTCGGCATTAGGGATGTGCAGGATGGAGCGTATGTGGGAGGGTATATTGAAGAGGAAGTCAGTCACTGGCTCCACCAGCCGCCCACTCTGCAAGGACAGGTGGGGAAAGCCCCCCAAATCAGGCCAGGTCCAAGAAGTTAGGCTGCAAGTCAAGTTATCCATCCCTCCCTGGCCCTTCCTCCAACCCCTGGCCCTTCCTCCAACCCCGGGCCCCGCATTACCTCCATGCGTGGGTATGTCCATTCAAAGTTGACCACCTCATTTCCGGTCACAATGCACATGATGGTGATGTTCTCACCCTGGCGGACCACAGTCTGCACCGCATTCACTGAGACATTGATGGATGACACTGATGGAGAGAGATTAGCTGAGGGCTGAGGAGGTCACCACCAGCCACCAGCACTTCAGCTCGGGGATGGGGTGGGGGTTCAGGGAGAGAAGGGGTGACTGGTGTGGAAGATTCATTCATTTGACAAATATTTATTAAATAGTTCCTGTATGCCAAGTACTATTCTAGGCACTGAGGCTTTAGCAGTAAACACGACAGACAAAATTCTTGTCCTCACAGAGCTGACATTCTAGAAGGGATAACCAACGTACTCTCTGAGTATCTAAGTATAGGAGAAATGTGTCGAGCACAACCATATGTGTCGAGTACCAGGTAGCTTCTGTCTTTAATCCTCACAATAATCCCCCTAGGCAGGCAGTCACTATTTCCCCCGTTTTACAGAGGAAGAAGTAGGCTCAGAGAGAGATTGTGTGCCTTGTGCAAAGTCACTCAGATGGGAAGTGCACAGCTGGGATTCAAACCCAATTGGCTCGAAGGCCTGTGCCTGTGACTGCCCCAGTTACAGCCCAGCCCTGCCACTAATACTTCCCATAACCTCTGAGTTTCAGATTTTTCATCTGTAAAATGGGGAGACACTATCTGCCTTCCAAGGCTACAGTGAAAATCCAGTGAAAAATGGAATCGCACACTTTGTAAACTGGAAAGGGCTATACCTCTGCGGAGGGTCACATTTGCCTCTGCTGAGCATCGGCCAGAAGGGGGGCTCACCCTGGAGACTGTAGACATAGTAGGCTTCAGAATCCACTTCCCTGTCCCCGATGGTGGTTTTGCAGACGTAGGTCTTGTCCTCGAAGATACCAGAGAAGCCACGTTGGTGGTCGTAGGGGATGGGCAGTGGAATATCCACTTTCTTCTCGTGCAGTGTCACCACCAGGCTCGGATCGGTCACTCGGCATGGAATTGTGATCTCAGTTATTTCCGTGAGAAAGATGAATAGGTCCTCGGCGAAGACCGGAAGAAAGCCCATGGTGGGATCTGCCAGGTGTGGGGCCAAGAATGAGGGTCAGGGTGGCTGGTTTTCTGGCTATCCCCTGAATTTCTGTGTGTGACCTTGAGCAGGTGTCTTCCCCTCTCTGGCCCTCAGTCTTCCCATTATAGAAAAAGGCTGCTCTCTTGGGGCACCTGGGTGGCTCAGTTGGTTAAGCATCTGACTTCAGCTCAGGTCATGATCTCACAGTTGGTGGGTTCAAGCCCCGTGTCGGGCTCTGTGCTGACAGCTAGCTCAGAGCCTGTCGCCTGTCCTCAGATTCTGTGATTCCTTCTCTCTCTGACCCTCCCCTGCTCATACTGTCTCTCTCTCTCAAAAATAAATAATTTAAAAAAATTTAAAAAAAAAAGAAAAAGGCTGCTCTCAGAGGTCTCTTCGAGCTTTCATGTTCGATATGGTCAGCACCAGGGTGAGAAAGAAGGTAAGCCCCAAGTCAAAGGGCAGCTAGTACCTGGAGCTTGGAGAATGGGAAAGAGAGGATGTAGAGGCCCAAAGGGAGCATATCAGAACCTGCTGAGAATGCAGAGTTCATGGGAGCCAGGGATGGGGTGGGCTGGCAGGGAGCAGTCAGAGATCCAGACCAAGGGGTGGGAGTAAACATGGTCCTGGGCTCAGCCAGGTGGATTCCATGATTCGTCTGCATTTCTAAGCTGGCTCTGCCTCACAGTGTTCACTAAGCACTCCTGGCTTCCCCCAGATGCCTGCAGCTGAGAAAAGTCAGGGAGTGAGCACACAGGCGGGGGCCCTTACCTGGCACAAAGATGTAGAGCCGTTTTCGCTCAGCAGGCTCTGGTCCATGGGAGTTTTTGTAGGTGCAAAAGTATTCCCCCGTGTCTAGCCCAGTGACATTGGTCAGCGTCAGTGTGCTGGAGAAGGTGCCGTCCTGGTTCCTGGCCGTCTTCTGCAGGGGTTTCTGGGGCGTCCGTTCCCACACCACTGGAGCTGGACCCGAGCAGGTCAGAACGAAGGTGCTGGAGATATTGAGGACAAGCTCTGGCCCCGGAGGTGTGATGACCAGGCCCCAGGAGGCCTGTGGTCCCAGCAGCAACAGCAGGGGCAGCAGCAGCACCCAGCCTTTGGGAGAAAAGGCATCGGATGTCAGGGAACGGGAGCATCAGCACCTTGCCTCGCGGCTGACCCTGGGGGAGGCCATATCTGCACAGTCCTTGAAGAACGTACCTTCCTAATCCGACAGAGACTGGAACTCATGAGTCTAAGCCCTGCTTGCCCAGCGCCTGGTCCCCAGAGACTCCTTCCAGCCTCCTGGCCTCCTGATCTTAGTGTCTCTCCATCCTCAGCCTCAGGGCCGTTCAGCTATGTTGCATTCAGGCCATGGGCATGTTCTCCCGGAGGCATCAGGAAATCCTTGGGAAGCAATTCCCAGGCCTCCAGTTCCTGCATTACTTCCCAGGTCACTTTCTGAGCCCCTTCCCTGCAGCTGCCCCAGCTGCCCAGGTTCCATCCAAAGCCCAGAGGTGGCCTTGCTTGGGGAGGGTGGAGCAAGGTAGTTCAGAGTAGGGCAGACCGGGCAGGAGAGACTCAGCAGCCGCTGGGAGCTGGAGGGAACTGGGGTGTGGGTGGGGGGTCAGGTGATTTGTTCCTCCCCACCCCCCCCCCCCCGCTGATATCCTCTGGGAAAGGTTCTATAAGCCACATCCCCTAGACCCATGGGTTTTCAGCCAGCCAGTCAGCCATCCTTCATCCTTGGTAGGCTGTCAGCTGGTCACTGGTTGCCAATGACCATTGATTGACTAGTTGGTCGGCCACCCAACCCCTAGAGCATCGATGGCATGTAACAGGCAGCAGTGAGGGAAGGGTGTGCTCGGAGAAGCCCAGCCAGGCCTTGGGAGCTCGCAGCCAGTGAGAGATCCAGGCAGGGGAGGGGAGTCCCAGACCGGAAGCAGACCAGCCAGGCTGATACCAACGAGTGCTCAGAAGAGGTGGGAGATGGAGGGGACTGTTGGCAAGTGGGGTGGGGGCAGCCAGAGAGGGGCCACAGGGTGCAGAGGGCCGACCAAAGGATTTGAGCTAATGACTCTGGACAAGCAGGGGTGCGCCGAGGTTTCTGAGCTGAGTAGGCAGAGTAGAAAAAAGGCCTCCCTCCACTGAGAGCCCCTGGAAGGGCAGGAAATTGAGGTTCAAGAGCACCTTGAAAAGGTGCCCTTTGACGACAGGCGCTAGCATGGCACTCAGTGGCTGCACTCAGTGGCTGCACTCCCAGTGGCACTGGCACTCAGAAGCTGCACTGTACCTACCTTTGAGGGTAGGAGCTGGCATGGCGCTCGGAAGCCGCATGGTATCCTGCAGAGTTAAACAAAGGTCAGGGCTCAGGGCGAGCAGAGTCACTTCGAAGTCTGACCTAGCACATGGGTCCTGCAGAGTAAAGCCCAGCCGGGGCCACCCAGTCTCCATGTCCATGGGGCTGAAGTCAAAAACCACCCATGCCCCATTACCAAGAGGGCACTCATGCCCAAGAGTCCCCTCCCCCTGCACGGGGCTCAGCATGGGGGTGCCTGGACCCTGCTTCGGCTCTGCCTCTGCCTCTGCCTCTCCAGTGGCCTTGGCTGAACCCAGGCCTCTCTGGGTCTTAGTTTCTCTGTATGTACAGTGGGACGGGGGACTTGGGCTGGGTGGCATCCAGCGGCCCGCCAGCCCCAATAGCCAGTCCTCCGGGTGACAGTTCCAATACCAGGCTCTTATCTGCCAGGACAAATATTTGGGAAAGCGTGATGAAAGGCACGGGGGAGCTGGAGAGGGGAAAGCCAGAGCCCAGAGAACTCCCACAGGCTCCACAAGCACAACAGGAAGTGGAGGCGGCTGTGGGAAGGGAAGCGGGGGAGGCGGGACTGTGGAATGTGGGGGGGCACCCCCAGGCCTGGCCCCCTTTACTCAGCCCCAAGCTGCACAGGGAGGCCCGGGGGAGAGGGGCCAGGGGGTGGGCCTAGAGGAGGCCCCACTGCACACCTTTGAAGGTCCCTGGAGGCTACTAAATCCAAGCCTCCCATCCCCACCCCACCCCCAGTGTCCAGATGGGGAAACTGAGGCTCTGCGTGGGAAAGGAGTTTGCCCTGGGTGATGTAGCAGAACTTGTCCAAGAGAGACAAAGAGACCTGGAATGATAGAGGCAGAGAGAGACAGACACAGAGACAGAAGGAGGCAGCAAGAGACAGAAGCAGGGACATACAGGGACAGACTGAGCTAGGTGGGTCTTTGCTCCATCCCTGCCCTATTGGTGCCCAAATAACCACCAGTAGCCAGGTTTACAAGGGTCTGCCCATGGCATCGACAGGAAGGAGGCCAGAAGTGGACAGGATCACAGAGCAAGAAACGTGGGAAGTGACCATGTGACCAGGCAACAGGGAGCTTCCTGGTGCTGCGGGTCGGCTGACTTCCCTGAGGGGCTGCCCAGCCACGCCTGCCTTGCCCCCACGCCACTCCCCATCTTGGCCCTTTTACTCTCCAGTCCGGGGTTGGGGTCCTGTTTCGAGCCCCAGCACGGCTCCGTCCTGGGCCATTGCTCTCTCTCTATGCCCTCAAGTCTTCAGTTCTCAAAGTGGGATGATGGGGAGCGTACCACTCACAGGGCTGGTGGGCCCCAGTCTCCCCTCTGCCCAGCACCCCAAGAAGGTCCCTGAACCACTCTGCTCTGCCCTTCCTCTTCCTCCTGTCCCCTCAGGCTGGCCTCTCCCTCTTCTCTCTCCCAACTGTCCCAGACCCGAAGCCCAGCCCTTCCACAGCACCCCTACTCCCTTCCCTCCTGCCCCAGCCCCTCCAGCTGGATGCCAGGCCTCCTCCGGCAGGAGGGAGCCACACCGTGGCAGAGCCAGCAGCCCCCACGGAGGCCCATTTGCCCCTCGGTGGGTGCCCCTCGGGCTCCCCGCTTCCTGCCTGAGAGCTCAGCCAAAGAAAATCATTAGCAGCCCAGGCTGGGGGAGGGGGTCATTTCAGCCTCCCTGCCCCTCCCCTCCCAGCCTCCCTGGCTGGCCACACTGTTTATTATTCTAAAGGAGGAATTTGGTCGGCTGGCCTGGAGATGGGAGGTCACTGTAACCAGGGCTGGCCTGGCTCTGGGAGGCTGGGCCATGTGGGCTGAGCCCCCAGCTCCCCTGACCCTGGCTCCTCTCCTGCTGAGTCTCGGGCTGGGGGCAGCTTAGAGTCTTTGAGACTCTGATCGAGGAGGGGCCTTCTTGAACAGACAGTGGCCCAGAGAGGGACAGAATCGTGACCTAGTCACACAGCGAAAAGGCAGAATCAGGCTAGGAAGAGGATAGGCTGGGCAGAAGAGCTCAGAGCGAGTGTAGACGCCCCAGGGATCTTGGACTGACTTCTCTCTTTAGGAAATGAGCATTTTGGCTCTAGTCACAAGGGAGCTCAGACTCACTGGGAGACTCAGCAAGTCCCCTGCCTTCCGGGGACTCAGTTTCCCTATGCATACAGGGAGAGGTTCGGCCGGGTCAACTCAAAGAGCTACCCTTGTTCTAAAACTGCTATTTTTGACTGGCCAGAGAGAAGGTTCTAGTCACTCTTATTCCTGCTGGGGTGGTTTAGGTAGGTGAGGGCTGATGAGAAGGAGGGGCTACATTAGTGAGGCTGGAGTCATGTGAGAATCCATAACCCGCCTCATCCCATGGATTGAATTTCCCTGACCATTTGGTCACAGACGTGCTGTGTCCACTTTGACAAGTTGTTTCCCTCTCTGGGTCTTACTTTTCCCATCTCTACAATTAGGAGTCAGACGGTCTTTCAGGGGACTTCGAGACAAGTAAACCGGTCATAGGGGACCTCCAGAGGTGGCATTACAACAGGCCAGAGGAAGATGGGGAAGAACCAGAGTGGAGTTTGGTGGCACCCAGACCTAACGTCCCAGCCCATCTTAGATGACTCCCTGGCAGCCCCAGTTATCTACCTAATGCCCGTGGACCTCTGTGCCTCCCAGAGGCTGCTGTGGTTCCAACCAGCCCCAGAGAGGCCCAGGCAGCTGATTTGAAGGTTATGGGCTTGCCTGCAACAGCTCCCCCTTCTTTACGGGGAGGGCTGCATCCCAGGGAGGAGCCACCCGGGACAAGGTGGATGTCACAGTCAGGAAGCAGTCACCCTCTGACCTGCCATACTCTCCTGCCTGGGGAGGCCCCTGAAACAGAGAGAGGGAGGAGACCCAAGGGATCCCCCCCTTTGCCCCTGAGGAGAGTGCTGAGTGCCAGGAAGGCCTGGTGATTCCTCTTAGTTTGGCCAGATTGGGGGGACAGAAGTCCCAAGATGGAGTAATTGCCCAGCTCTTCACAGTGAGTCAGAGGTCCCCCTTGGGGGAGCAGAAGGAGGACCTCGAGTCCAGGGGAGCAAGCATGCTTGGGGATTCCTTTTGAGCCCAGCCTTCCCTCCTCCCGGCTCATACGAGTCTCCACTCCTTTCCCACCACCTTAATCTAAATAAATCCAGTCCCTCTTGGCCACATCCGCCAGCAGCAGCTTCCCTCCCTCGGGGTCCCGAGACTCCCACGACACAGGGAGGCCAGCGAGGGGGCCCTCCGTGGCTGCCAGGGAGGGAGGCCTGCATGTGCGCACACAGCACACACCCCTGCCTGCGCACTCACTCACGCGCTGCTCTGAAACACATCTGTGTGCAGCGGGCCATGTGTGTGCCCAGCCCGCACGCAGGCGCTCGACATATGCCTGCCCACACAAATCCCGTGTGCACACCCCCCTCCCCGTGCCCAGCACACATGCCAGCACATGTGCGCCTGGCACGGACCACCACCTGCATGCCCCCCACACGCCCTTGGGAGTGTACACGTGTGCAAAGCTGTGTGCATACGATATGCCCAGAGCGTGTGCACTCAGCCTCACACATCCACACACATCCGCAACACCTAACACAAGCCAGTGTGTTACGCATTTACTGGACCAGCTGCCGTTCTGAGCTCTTGACATCTATTGACTCACTTGCTCCTCAACCAACGCTACAAGGTGGATACAAGGATCATTCCTGTTTTAAATGGGGAAACTGAGGCAGGGAGCACTTAGGGAACTTGCCTAGGAATGCAGAGCAGGGATTGAACTGCGGCAGAGAACTCTACGCCACCAGCTTCTCCCCTTACTTGGTCTGGGCTGGGGAGAGGGTGGATACAGCCAGATGGCGTTGAGCTGAGAAGCCACAGGACTTGTTGATAGGTGCTGGGGTGCCGGAGCGAGAGGAGCTGACGTGAGCCCCCACTCCTGTTTCTGACTTGGAATATCGGGGGGCAGGAGTGCGTGTGTGTGCGCTGGGGGCACCATGCCATTTTCTGAGCTGAGAATGAGGCAGAGGGGCAGGACTGGGAACTGGTTTAGGGTTTGGAGGGGCTGTGGGCACCTGAGTGGACAGAGGACTCCTCGGTCTGGTGGCAGGGAATGGGCTGGGCACAAACAGCGGCGAGATGGGGATGGGGGAAGGCGTGCTATGGGGAAGAGGGGGGTGTCGGGGCAGGCAGTCTCAGGGGGGCCGGGGATGCTCTGAATAAACAAGATGCCAGAGGGAGGAGGAGGCCAAGCCATGGCGTCTCAGAGTTAGAGTCTGGAATGTCAGAGCTCCACGGCCCTCTGGGATCATGTATCCAATCCAGCCCTCTTCCTGTGCCCACTGTACAGGTGGGGAAACTAAGGCTTAGAAAAACCAGGGACAGGTCCCAGTGTTTTGGCCTAGGCAGGCTCAGGTCCCCTGACCGGGCAGCCCTGGCTCCGGCTCCGGCTCTAATATGAGGCCAGGGGTCTCCATCCCCTGCCCACTCTGTCCCCACAGAATGCCCCCTGCCCTGCCATGCGTAAACCTTTATATGAAAGTTACTTTCCCTGCACTGCCCCAGCCAGGCAGGGAATGGGGACTGCGACTCCAAGGAGGTGGCTCACTAGGTCGCAGGCAGCAGCGGGACAGCGACTCGAGTGTCCTGCGGGCAGCCTCATCCTCTCTTCTGTACACCTCGCCCCACTCTGCCTTGGTTTCCCCATGTGCACACAGGGCAGGCAGGGCTGTGTTGGATGCACTTCCAGAGGGGCCGTGCTGTGGCTCTTGGGGACCCTGCTCCAGAAGGCAGCGGTGCAGGGCTGGAACACTGGGGTGGGGGTGGGGGTGGGGCGCCGGGGAGGGGCCCTGGCCTGGATGTCATGACTCAGTTCAGAGAAGGCCACCAGCTTCGGGCCTGCGAGTGTGTGGGGGCAAGAGGCATCTGGAGCCAGATGAGTCCTGCTGCCAGTGCCTGGGAGAGTACGTGAGTGAGGGCCACACTGGCCGGCCCTGCCAGGTTGTGGCCCCTGTGGCCTTAACCCATGTGAGCTGAGACCTTACGTGCACTCCTGCAGCGTGGGTGGGGGAAGCCCATCCTGGGAGCCATGGAGGACTGCAGGGTCCCCTGGGGGCGGGGAGACAGTTACAGGCCACGGGTAGACGCCTGGGAAGGGGCTCCCACCTGCCACCCTCAAGCCTGTGCCCCACTTCTATGTGTTGGTGAAGGTTCAACACTCCACCTCTGCACAGTGAACCTCCCCCACATGCCTCAGGATCACGTCAAGGCCAAAGAGGGTGAGCAACCTGGCCCAAGTCACACAGCGATGCAGCTTGGTCAGCCCGGCTCTACTCTCTGCCATGCTGCTTCTAGACCCAGAGGACCTTCATGTTTTCAGGCACCTATGGGATCCCCCAAACACAGCCGCAGAAATGGGCTCTAGCTGTTCTGGAAGTCCAGGCCGGTGGAATGACAGTGCGAGGTCCAGGGACTGTTACTCTGATCCCCCTACCCCTACGCCCCCCAGCACAAGCTTGGTGGCTTCTGGCTGTCCCGCTGCACCTCCCCCCTTCTGTCTCCTCACCGCCAGTCTGCCCCCTCCTGCGTGTTCTCACACCCCAACCAGAGGAACCTTTCTGGCCCTAGGAAGGGGCTGGCTTCTTAGCTCAGCCTTTAAGAACCTTGGTGCCCTGGCCCTGCCGACAGCTTGTCATGACTGACACCGGGAGGTCGCTCCCCTCCCAGCATCCCCAGGGCCCAAGTGAGGCCCCCACACTCGTCACTCACTCACTCGGTGTTCCTCTCCCCAGGAGGCCTCCCCAGGGACACAATGGAAAGAAATGACCTATTTTCTGGAAGTTCAAAATAAAACGAAACATCTGTCTGGATCAGAGCCAGGCTGATAAAGAATGGACCGATACCCCCCCAGCCCAAGCCCCCCCCCCGCTTCTGCCACACACCCCCTCACCCGCCAGAGTTGTGAGTGCTTGGGGGTGGGGGGTACTGCAGGCCCAGCTACTTGGAACAGCTCGTGGGAAAGCGCTCACTGTGTGCTTCACGGCCACTGGGGGCCCAGGGGAGGGGGCCTGGGTCCCCTCACGGGCTGGGAACCAGCCCGAGAAGGAGGTCAGTGAGGGAGGGAGGCCGGCTGCCGAGCAAACACTTCCTGCCTCCTCCGGTGCCTCGCTGGCCTCCCTGCTCAGCCCCCAGGGCTGCCCACCCCCACCCCCAGGGCCATATGGCCTGTCTCTACCCAGGCCCTGTGGGCCCCTGGACTGGAGTCCTCTGGATCCCATCTGGACCCCCTAGGGCGCCTACAGAATGGAACGAGGACGTAGAAGGCATTGAAAGTAACAAGAGTTTTAATAGCCGCCTCTGACTTAGTTTGTATCACCCAATGCCTGGGCTAAGCCCTTGATGTGAAGGATCTCAGAACAATCCATGACCTCTGTGTCGCCTCTCCATTTCACAGATGAGAAGAGCAAGGCACAGAGAGGGTAAATTATTGCCCAAGGTCACGGAGCTTGCCGGCAGTGGAGCTGGTGCTCAATCCTGGCCAGACTGACCCCAGAGCACCCAGGCTCAATGCCCATGTGACAGCCCCTCAAAGACAGGAGGTAAAGCTGGCGAGCCCATGCCGGGCACACAGCATGGGCTCAAATGAGCCACCCGCCTTGGTCTTTCGTCCTCCGCTTCCCGACCTCTCCATTCAGTCCAGGCCCTCCTTGTGACAGGGTGAGCCTGAAGCTGAAGAACAAGGTGGGAGACAGGCACAGCACCTTTCAGAGAGCCCCACAGCCTGGGGGCTGGGAGGGGCCATCAATGCTCCCTATTCACGTTCCTCCCCTCCCCTCCCCCCTGCAAACAGAGAGGCTGTGCAGTCCACAATGGCACACCTCCCATGACCAGCGTCTCACCCCCTCATCCGTAACCCATTCCACTCTTGGAGGGCTCGGGATCCTCAGAGGGCCGGCCAGTCACAATTTTTCTTAACACTGGGGGTTTTGTTTTGTCCTCACACCAGTCCTGGGAGAGGGTACAGCCATTCTTTCTGTTTCATCAGGAGGAAACTGAGTCTCAGAGAGGCCTGGGACCTTGCCCAAGCCCACGCAGCCAGTAAGCCACGACTCCAAACCTGGGGGCTTAACAGCCACGATAGCCTGCCTGTCTCCCACCCAGAAACGGGTCTAGTCCACAGAGAAACAGTCTGCAGTGAGTTTATCCTAATGGGGTCCATACAGAATGCAGGCTCCCGAGGATGGAAGGATCCTGAGGTCAGAGCCCTGTGCCTCCCTTGCTGAGGGGCAGAGTGAGAGGGGGACCTGTCCCAGCGCATCCGCAAGCCGGGGATAGACTCAGGACCCTCCTGCAGCTGCCCCCACAGAGCCCACGGGTCAGCGCATGGTCGAGCCCCTGCTGAGGACAGCCTGGCCCTGCCAGGGGCAGTGCCCACCGCCTTGAGGCCCATCCCTCGGGCATTCAAGGTGGAGCATCAGTGAGGCAAGGTGTGTGGCCGGCTCTGCCACAGGCCCACCATGCTCAGGGTCCAGGCCTGCCCCTGTAGGGGCCCCAGCACCTCCGCAGCGGCGGAGTTCCGGGCCTCCACCATCCCTCACTGCCCTCCCCGCGCCGCCCCCCCCCCGCCCCCCAGAGCCTCCTCTCTGGCCGCTGCCATGGCAACGGAGAGCCCAGGTCCTGGCAGCCAAAGGAGCCCCTGAGAGGGGTCCCAGGCTGAGGCTGGGGAGGGGGGGGTGCGGCGGACGCAGACAAGCAAACCTTCTGTTCCCCGGGCTGCTGCCAGCCCCGGATCAGCCCTGGGCTGGGGTGGGGGCCGCACATAGAATGGGCCCTCAGAGCCAAGTGGGCAGGGGGCAGGCAGGCCTCAGGCCGTTTGTCCTGACCCACCAGCACGTGGCCTGCCCCCGCCAGCCCCGAGCCCAAGCCCACAGGCGGGGAGCGAGGGAAGAGAAACCCTGCCCTTAATGGGAGCCAACGTGGGGCATTAAGAGTCCCCTCAGGGGCAGCAGAGCCAGAGGGCAGAAAACCCCCACATTTCACTTCCCTTTCTTTCTCAGCGTCTGTCTCTCACCCCTTCCTCCAGTCCTGCACCCTGACTCTCCCACAGACTGTTAGTCTGCTTCTCTGGGCCTCGGCCTTCCCAGCTGGAAGTCAGGGCTCATCACCGAGCTGTGGAGGCCATTGAGTGAGTTCATACAAGCAAAATGCTTAGAACAGGGCCTGGCACACAGCCTTGTGCCAAGTCAGTGGCCTCGTTCTCCTTCCTTCACTCACTCACTCACTCGCCCAGGCCCCCCGGCTGGGCTGGTCAGCCAGCGGATGCACGTGACAAAGAAGAAGGTGGGAATACCCCTCCAGAAGGGCTCCTTGCGGGGTGGGGGTGGGTAGCTGCTGTTGTGATTGGGGCTCCCAGCAGGGCTCAGCCAGGGCGGGCACGGGGTGTCTCTTAGCACAGCCAGGGATTTCAAGGCCCACCCAGGACCACAACCCAAGTGCAATGACTCCCAGTCTCGTCTGCCAACCACTTCCTTCCTGGACCTTTGTCTTAATTCCTTCATTTGATTCCCCCACAAATGAGGAAACACACCTAACAATTTTTTCGGAGGCCTCCAAATTCCATCCCCCCCACCATGTTTATTTTTGAGAGAGAGAGAAAGCAAGTTGGGGAGGGGCAGAGAGAGAGAGCTGGAGACACAGAATCGAAACGGGCTCCAGGCTCTGAGCTGTCAGCACAGAGGTCGACGAGGGGCTCGAACTCACGAACAGTGAGATCATGACCTGAGCCGAAGTTGGACGCTTAACCGACTGGGCCACCCAGAGGCCCTGAGCCTCCAAATTCCTAATTCGGAATTAGGTTTTACAGTAGATGCTTAATAGATGCCTACACAGCATAAGGGATCAAATAGCTTTGTAGGGTCAGCCCTTCTGGTCTTCAGGCCTGGGGCCTCAGCTGTCCCCTAATACCTTGGGGTTCGCTAGCCTGGGGAGCTGGGATGGGCAGGTGATGGGGACTTTTTCCCTCCAGGGTGGTAATGGGAACAGCTGGCGAGAGGGCAAAAGGAGACCCTGATGCCAGCAAGCTGTGCCTGATGCCACCCAGGGCACGAAAGCACATGGAGCGCAGCCAGACCAAGTGTAGCAGTCCCATTCTGAAGCCACTTAATCCAGGTCCAAGTTCCATGCCAGCCCTACTACCTTGTAACTGTGTGACCTCTCTGACTGTAACTTTCCTGAGTCCCAATCTCCCGGAAAACGACAGAAGACTTCCTTTTCCATTGCTGTGAGGGGAAATCTCATGATGAAAAGCACCTGTCACATAATAGGTGCTCAGGAAATGGGAACTATTATGAATATGGGATTATTCCAGGGGGAAGGAGGTGGCCTCCAGCTTGGCCTCCAGGGTTTATTTGGATTTTTTGGTGGATGATGCCAGGGAAGGGTGTTCCACAGTGGCTCTGTGTGGGAAATGGGAGCTCTCAGGACACCTGGGAAAACAGCAGGAAGAGAATCTCTAGGTCAGAAATCAGGGCTCTTTAGCAAAGAGGTAGGTGATGGGCAGGGAAGGCATGCAGAGTCACTTTGGGAAAGTTTTGGGGTCCTGGGTGAGGATTTAGGCTTTGTCCTGAAGGCACCAGGAAGCCAAATTTTCAGGGCATTGGTGGGGGGTAGGGGGCAGCTGGCCGCTGGCTGGGCAGCGAAGGTCCAACTCCAAGCACTGTGGGAGGAGGGGCTCCTCAAATGCAAATAACAGGAGCAGGTTAGCATCGGCGGGAGGACGTGGATTAGAATGGACAGCGGGGCCATTTTCAGATACGAAGCCATCTCAAACCCTGCCTAAATTCCCTGGCAGAACCAGCTATATAATTTGTGGGGCCAAGGGCAAAATGGGAATGTGGGGCCTCTTGTTACAAAATTATTAAGAATATCAGGCGTGGGGCTCTGCGAAGCATGGAGGCCTCTGACTGCCCAAGTCGAACGCACATGAGGACATCCCTGCTCCCCGGACTAAAGGGGAGGCCAACTGTCCGGCCAGCCGGCCAGCCACCAGTCTGTTTTATCCGCCTCTCTGTGCATGAATCTATCACTATTTCACTCTCCGTTCAGCAGACAGGCCCCAGCCTGGGAACTGACAAGGGCACAAATACAGGTAAGAGGGGGAGAAACCCACAGTCTGCTGGGTCAGAGGTGAGCCTTTCCCTTCAAACCCAGTGCCCTGAGCCGGGGCTGTGACAGGTTTGTAAAGCTGAGCCTTGCCTCGTCGACTGACCCTGGAATCCCCCCACCAGCCCATCTTAGGCTCAGTCTCGGGGAGTAGAGAAGCTGTCAGGTCACAGTCTTTCAGTTCTACTTCCCAAGAAGGAGGGCTCCCAGGGAAGCAACAAGGATTTGAAACAGCCACAGAAGCCTGGCAGGGGCGAAGGGCAAAGTGGGATGGGGCCGCTGGGGTCACTGAGCTGCTCCCTCGCCTTCCCCTACATGTATATGAAAGGAATTTATGGCCAGAATGGAGAAGTGACGTGATCGAAGCTCCACGGTCCACAAAACTACCCTGGGGGGGTTCCCACCCCTCATGGAAGTGGCATTTCCTCTTTAGCCCAAACTCTGCCCTCTGACCTCACTCCGGGGAGAACAGGGGCTGAGTGAGCCTTGGATGACAGAGGTGGATGGAGAAGACGCAGCACATGCCCGGGTCAGCGGGCCTGGGCTCAGTGCTATCACGGGTGATCTGTACAACTTGAGGAACATCCCTCCCCTTCTCTGGACCTCAGTTTCCCACCCATAGAATAAGCAAGTTGACCCAGGTGACCCCCCAGAGTCCTCTTCGTCTCTGACCTTCAAGAACTGACTCCCTGGTCCTGCTACCCCCACTTCCCAAGGTACAACTGTTTCCATCACAGGGCGGAGAAGCTGGTACCTCTGGCAGATGAAAGGTTTTTGGGCACCTGAGACATCAAATAGCTCTGATCTGAAGCAAGGAGAAGAGATGGTGTTAATGCAGCTAAAGCAATACACTTTGATTTTCAGCCTCCTGCACTAGGTTGGGGGCAGGGTGCCCCAGAAAGCATCTGGGAAGGGGGGGCGGTCCTGGGGCTTCTGGAAGCCCTTTTGCCTGTGGGCTCTGAGTCTGCAATCTTGGGAGGGTCTTAAGGTGATTCTTACACCAGAAGCAACAAGTGTGTAAATTCCTCACCCCCTCCCACCGAGAGGGGGGTTGTGGGTCCCCACATCCATTCCCTCCTGTCTGAACCCCGTCATTGCTCCATCCACCATTGGGCCAAAGCCCTTCCTCTTGAAACCAGAGCATATGAGTTTCAAAAAATGAGCACTGGAAGGGGCCTAAAGGGTCACAGCATCCACACATCCACACCCCAACATGCACACCTCCCTACCTTCCTTCCTCTGTGTTCCAGGAAAATGGGCACACGGGCTCTGCAGGCACACACACCCTCAGAGCTCCCTGAGAAACTGCGTGCGTTAACGGGCTGCTCTGACTATAGAAAGTTCCTCCTCTTTATTGCAGGTTACAGTTTTCCATTAGTGGTCATCGATCCTGACCTCTTTCTGTAACGGGTAGAGAAAGGGTAAGAAAAACCCCTTTCACTGTGAAGTTAAATATGCATGATGCCTGAGTACACAACAGAGCTTGAGTGGCTGCCAATCTGGGCTGGCGTGGCTTGGAATCCTGGAATTGTTTGGGGCCTGGAAGGAGCTCAGAGATCATCTTGTTCAACCTCCTGGTCTTACTGATGGGAAAAGCAAGGCCCAGAGAAGGACTGACTCATGCACGGTCACACAGAATGGGTTCCAGGGTCTGATGACCACCTCTGGAACGCTGAGGGGCCTCCGCAGCTGCGGCACATTCTCAGAGTTTGTGCCGGGTCCCCAGGGGTGGCCCGGGCCCCACCCAGCCTCTCCTCTTGTGCTCTGGAGCCACAAACACCCCCAATGCAAATCCCAGCTCTATGGCTTCCTGGCTGTGGGACGTCGGGCAACTGACTTAACCTCTCTGGGCAGTTCCTCATCTGTAAAACAGAGAGTGTTTCTATCTACTCCTGGAGGTTGCTGTGATGATTAAATTAGTTTGGCAAATATTTATTAAGCACTTTCTGAATGCTGGGCCTGTTCGAAGCCCCAAGGAACACAGCAGGGAACTTCACAGTAATGGACGGGAGGTACAACGAAACAGCTCAGGAATTGCCAGTCCCTCTTAAATCACCCTGCCCATCCTGCCTCTCAGCTGAGGTGCTATGAACTCTGCCCTGGAAAGGTGGGGGGGGGGGAGGGGCAGGAAGGCCTATGGAACACAGTAGAGGAAGATCTCCCCCCATTCCAAGGGCCCACTACCCACAGCATCCTGAAACATGTGCGAGGAAGTCGCACGCGAGGAAGGTGGGCATGAAGGGCATTCTAGGCAGTCTAGGGACCCTCTCATCCCTCCCTCCCTCCCCATCACACTCAGTAGCCCATCCAGTGCAAAGTGCCAAGCCCCCTCCTTCGGTCCGGAAGGCAGCTGGTCTCAGAGCCAGACTGTGCCTGGAAGATGGAAGTGGGCCTTTAGAATACCCATGGTGTCCAGGTCCCTTCCACGGGCATTGCCCTTTGTGGATGGCAGACTGATGTCACCATCAAGTCCTGTGGACGAGGCAGGGAGAGCAGCAACCCTCTTTTAGCCAACGGCATTAGGCCCAGCCCTGTAAAGCGCAAACGCCTTACCTGTATCACACTCACAGAGCCTACATACCTCCCTGCTGCTCACAGAGGAGGGGACTGATGCCCAGACAGACACAGGGTCACACAGCCAGCCAGGAGCCAGCTAGGGATTCATGCACGGTCACCCGATGCCCAAACCTGATGTTGTTTTATGCATGGTGCCCACTGCCTTCCGGATGTGGATGCAGCCCGGAAAAAGGACATGGGGACCCGAAGTTGGCCACAGAGTGGACCTGACTCGAGCCAGGACAAACGCCAGGTCTCCTGACTCTGAATCTACGGTGCTTTCCGCTGTCCCACATGTGCGGGCAATTACAAGTCTCAGCTCTTCTTCCCACAGAGGAGGGAGGGCTGCCTGATCACCGCTGAAGGGAAGGTGCTGATCAGTTGGTCTCCTTCCTCATTTAGGACCAGGCCAGGCTCTTGGGGGACCTGGGAGCAGGTGGGGCCTGAAGCTGAACTTAACCTCCGCAGAAGGTGCCCGAGCCAGGAGCAGTCTGTGTGGGAAGACGGAGACTGTCTCCCTTCTAACCTGGGGCTCCCTGGGCAGCAAAGGGTTACGTCTTTGGTTTCGAGCAGACCTGGGCCTAAGTACCAGCTCTACTAACTGTGTGACACTGGGATAGTCACATAGCCTCTCTGAGCCTTGGTTTCCTTGTCTGCAAAACAGGGATAACAACACTACCAATTCCCAAGACCTGGTATGTTTGGTCCCAGGCTCTGTGCTCGGCCCAGGGCAAGCCCTTCTTGACAGTGACCAACACAGTCCTCCTCCTCGAGCCCGGTGGATTCAGGGCCTCTTGCATGGAGGTGGAGAGGACTGTGTGACTTCAGATATCTCACTAGAGGCCTCGGTGCCCTCTGGGACTGCAAAAGCAGGCAGGGACACTCCTCCATATTTGACATAGAAAATGCAGCCTGGAGGAACTACGTGATGCTCTGAAGGGCACCGGAGGGAAAGCAGGGGCCTGGCTCTGGCCTCACGTTTGGGAACAGAAGATCTTCGGCAGAGCCCCTCCTCCCTTCCCCAGCACATTTTCTCAGCTCCACTGACCGCCTGCGGAATGTTGGGGACAGAGCCCGGGATGGGGAAACCCGGGGCTGGATGATCCCTGATGTGCACACGGAGCACCAACAGGAAGAGAAGGCCACGCGACAAGGCAAAGGGCATGGCAAGCACTTAGAAGACTGGAAGAACCCGGGAAGACTGCCTGGAGAAGGTGAAGTAGGCAAGGTCCTTGAAGGAAAATGGAGGTGATGAGGAAGGGCGTTCTCATAGGCAGGATTGTGCGTTCTCCTCCTGACGACCCTGGGATCTGACTGACATAAGTCCCGAGTTTGGAGAAATGAGGCAGGGAGCCTATTATCTCCCCGAGCTCTGCCATTTACTAGCAGTGTGATACAGTTTTGTAGCCGCTGTGAACCTCACGTGTACAATCAACATAAGATCCGTCCCTGACTCCAGAGCTGCTGGTGAGTTCTGTGAGATCCTGCTTATAAAGCACTCCGCACGGTGCTGGCATGCAGTAAGTGTCAATCAATGGCAGCTACTATTAGGAGTTGGGGCTTTCTATAGGGGAGAATCAAAGAAGGAATTGCGACGGGATTCATGTTTTAGGATGGAGTGAAAGCAGTGTCCAGAAGGAGGGAAACAGCTAGGCGGCCTGAGCAGCTGCCTGAGTCCAGAGGGAAGGGCCCAGCAACGGAGCCCCTTCTTCACAGAGGGGCCCCCGCATCTGACGGCCGGTCCCAGACCCCCGGCCCCACAGCCCCAGCCGCGTGACTGTGACCGCTAGCCTTGCCACAGCCCCCTTGCCTTCGCACTTTCCCAGCCACTGGGGGTTTGGAAGGACATCTTAGGAATCTGGAAAATTTGCAAATCCATTTAAATCCGAAGAGGTTGCCTGGCGGCCGACTGGCCTAGAGCCAGATGGATTCTTAAGGACAAGGCTTGGGCCCAGAGACAGGGGCCATGGCTCTGAGGTCCCAGATCTGTGTACCCTGCTTGCCACCTCCCAGTTCCCCTCTCCAGCTTCTTCCAGCTCAGGCGGTGCCAGGTTTTGGAGGCCCTCCGTCGGCACCCAGAAATCTCTGGGGTTCATTCAATGAAGGCAGGGGGCGGCAGGGCTGTGGAGACGGGGACCACCCACCCCAGAAGCAGCCTGAGCAGGAGAAGAGAGAGAGAACTGGCTTCTCCAGCCCTGACGTGGCCCACAGCCTCCCGGCCTCCTCCCATCTGGTTTTGTTAAAAATATTTTCCATTTTTTGACCTACCCAAGAAGGCACAGGCTGGAGCAAGGGGACAGGACAAGGGGTTGGGAATCCCCCTTCTCCCAGCACTTACCTTGCTGCTGATGCCTGCGAGTGTGGGCACAGTCCTGACCTCTGGGCCGTCACCCCCTCCAGGAAGTCCTCCTCACCGACCTCTCATTAACAGAGAGACTTTGCCAGACCCCAAATGGGGCAAGCGTCGGGTAGCGGGTAGCGGAGCAGGGAGGACAGGGGGAGTCTCTGGGAGCCTCAGGAGAAGGGAAGGGAGTAGGGGGCTGCAGGAGGGAGGAGTGGCCTCAATCCCGAAGCATCCTGCCGGAGGAGCAGGGTTGCCAGGAGGGGCCGCCCGGGTCTGGCCGTCGGTGTTGCAGGGCACAGGCTGCTGCCCCTCGAAGCTGGTCAGAGGGGGCCCCCCCCCGGCTGTCTCCTTGCCGTCCTACTCTTCTCTGCCTCCAACTTGTTCACAGAGGGATCCTGCGTCCCAGACGGGATGGGCAGGGACTGCGGGCGCTGGCAGCCCCAGGAGCTCACACCACTGTGGGCTTCCCTGCCCCTCCCCCACTTTGGGGGAAAGGCTGAAGGGCCGCCTCTGATTGGCTCAGCCGGGAGAAGGGGGGCGAGGGGGCGGGGAAGGTGGACGCGTGTGTCTGTTTTCAATTTCAGTTTCTTCCCCCCTCTCTTTCTTTTCCCCCAAGTTTCTTGTTTTTCTTCTTCGTTTCCCTCTGCTTGCTCCCTCCGTCGCCTGTCTCTCAGGATGTGAGGGGATGTTTAGAAATTCCGCAGCCCACGCCAACCGCTGAGTCACTTTTATTAAAAAGTGGCCTGGTCCCACTTGCCTGATGCCTTGCCGCGGTACCTGGGGCAGAGTCCTTGCTCTGTGCCTCAGTTTCCCCGTCTATAAAGGCAACTCTGATGACTTATGTGATTGATTCAGTCCACAGCCATCTATTGAAAAAGCATGTTGATGGGGTAGCTGGGTGGCTCAATGGGGTTGAGCATCCCACTTCGACTTCGGCTCAGATCATGATCTCCCCGTCGGGGAGTTCGAGTCCCATGTCGGGCTCGCTGATGTCAGCCTGTCAGCGCACAGAGCACACTTTGGATCCTCTGTCCCCCTCTCTCTGCTCCTCCCCTACTTGTGCTCTCCCATAAAGAAATATTTTTTAAAAAAATCATGGAAACCAACTTGACAATAAACTATTAATTAATTAATTAATTATTTTAAAAAAGCAAGTTGAGCACCAACTACGTGCCAGACATCGTGCTGCGTGTTGGGAATGCGGCAGGGAGTAGCACACAGTCTCTGACTTCGGGGTGGCCCAAGCTAGTGGGAGAGACAGGGATGCACAGGTGGGTACCCCAAAGAAGGGCATTTAGAGAGGCAGCTCACGGAGGCTTTTTGATTATCAGTAGCTTTTCAGAAGAAGAAACCCAAGGCCCAAGCACGAATTGGTGCAGAGGGAAAGAGACCTGCCCAGTGACACCCAGTATAGCTCAGAGTTCCAGACGTATTCCTGCTTATCATCTCCCAGCCCCTGGGGGACCAGGAGAGGATTATTTCCCCCCTTTATAGACGATGAAATGGAAGCCCAGAGAAGTGAAACGAGCTGGCTGAGCTCACAGCGCAGAGGCAGAACGAGAGTGGAATCAGCCCTCCTGAGTTACAGGATGAAACAGACACGGGTGATCTGCCCCCAATGAAGGACCCACACTGCACGCAGAATGGGCCTCCTGTCCTGCCTGCTTCCTAGGTTGTCCCTTCCCCCACCTCTCATTCAGTCACTCAACACATATTTTCAAGTACCTGCTAATGTTCCCTTCTCAGCTTCTTGCCTTCCCTTCCCTACTGGGGTCTCCCAAGGCTCCTCCAAAACTGGCTGGAGCTTGGGTTCCCCTTAATTAGTCCCCCCCTCACTTCCTCAGACCACAAGACGTCTCTAGTCGCAGACTCCTGGCTCTTAGATGCCCAAGGGCATCATTTTAAAAGGGTTCAGAGGGGCGCCTGGGTGGCTCAGTCAGTTGAGCTTCCAACTCTTGATTCCATTTCAGGTCATGATCTCTCGGTAAGTGGATTCCAGCCCCGCATCTGTCATCAATGAGCCTGCGTGGGGTTCTCTCTCTTCCTCTCTCTGCCCCTCCCCTGCTCACTTGCTCTTTCTCTCTCTCTCAAAATAAATAAATAATTTTAAAAAGTTAAAAAATAGAGTTCTAGAAAGTTTAGTTGAGTCATCCTCTGCCCCCAACACTGTATACATTGGGGAAACTAAGTCCCAGAAGGGGGAAAGAAAGATGTCCAAGGTCACACAGGTAGAGCCTGACTCTGCCCAGGGCTCCTTCCTTCCTACCCTCTGCACCTCTGTCTACCCCCTTCTCCTGGGGGCCTCCGTTCATGGGGCAGGGGTGTTTGCCCAAGCTGGGATTTCATGCCAACCACAATAGCATATCTTGAGGTCATTTCTTGGTCTTATCTGAGTGGAGATTGCCCAACATCTGAGCATCTGGGCTGGGCCACACAGAGGGAGAAGAGTTCTCAGATGGGCCCTAAGCCATAGCGTGCAAGTTGTGAGAGACTCCAAAGAAAGGGGCCCTGGCCCAGCTTGATAGCAGTGGGTCCATAGGGGATGACAGGGGGACTCCAAAGACCACAGGGTCAGGCCTACACTGGGATTTCTTATGCCCGAAGACTCTATGAGTCTTTACAACTCCTAGCATTTGACTTGGCCATTCACCTCCGAAACATTGCCTTCACTGATGGGACCAGACAGTTCGGGGGCTGGGGGGCGAGAGGTCAGGGAGCAAGGAGGCATTTCAGCCCCTAACCCCCCCCCAAACAAGTCCAGGAATGAGGAGACCCAGCTGTGGACTTGATTTGTGGCCTTGGACAGATACCTTTTCCTCTCTGAGCCTCAGTTTCCCCATTTGTACATAAGGGGGTTGAACTTGTGCTGGAAGGCCCTTGGGATGCTCTGTTTACAAGTGTCTTAGGTTGGGCTCTGGCTAGGGAGAGGAGGCTGGTGGGCCCCGGGGCAAGGGGACAGCTGGGGGCCAGAGATGCAGCACAGAGGGGAGGGGGTGGCTGGTGGTGGTTCCCCGGGGAAGCTGGCGGCGGCCGGTTTCCGGCCAGCCCAGCCGTCCGGCTGGCCCATCTGGAATCACTTAGCCCCTACCACCATTAACCCTTGGCAGGCACCGGGGCTGCTGTGCCTCCTCTCAGCTGAGATGGGGCTGGGGGGACTCAGAGCCACATGGAACACCACGGAGCACTCACCAAGGGCTGGACCGTTGAGGCAGAAGAGTGGTGATTGACAGGGCAGATTCTAGAGCCAGAGGCAGAACTGGGTTCAAATCCCAGCTTCTCCAATTCCAAGCTGCACGATCTTGAGCAAGTCGCTTAAACTCCAAACTCCTGAGCCTCAGTTTCTTTCTCTGGCAAATAGAGCTAATTTGAGGAACAGGAAGTGTGATTATGGAAATACTGAGTTTCCTTCATTCCAGCTGCAGCCCATCACTGTGTGCTCCTGAGCCCAGCAGGTCCTTCTCTGGGCCTGTTTCTCCTGTGTGCTCTGAAGGGGTGGGCAGTGGGCAGTACCCTTTGGTGTAGCACTGTCAAGCTGGGGTAGTCAACACAGCCCCCAGCCCCACCATGGACAGGATGGGCCATGAATAGTCTCCCAGCTGCCCAGATGCTGGGAGCCTGGTCCAGCCTGGGACAACGCTGATGGGGAAGGGCTGGGCCGACAGTGGGCAGGCAGAGCATGAAGTAAGGGGAATCCTGCCTCAGGTAGAGTGAGTGGGGTATAGAGGGAGAAGGGAGCTCTGGGCCTGGGGCTCGGTGCTTCTCCACCCCGCTGCATGGGGTCATGCTCAAGGATTAAGAGCCTGAGCTCTGACATTGGAAATTCCAACCCAGCTCTATCGCCTCCTAGCTGTGTGACCCTGGACAAATTAAATTACCTGAGCTCTCTGAGCCTCAGTGTTTTCAGCCGTAAAATGGAGATACATGTGCCTACTTCACAGAATCGTTGAGAGGCCTGTGTGAGTGATGCACCAGGTGTTTTATGCAAGGACTAGAGCAGAGCGAGAAAGCCCCACTAAACGTAACAATTCTCTAGCGTCTTTTCTGGGAGCTGCAGCCACTGAAGTCCATCACCAGGGCCACAGGGATCCAAATGCTCATTTTACAGCCCAGATGACTGAGGCCAGCGCCGGGAAGTTGACTGAGCAAGGCTTTGTCATGCATAAGACTAGGCCTGGAAGGGATGCTTTTTGTCCAGACTCAGGCCCAAGCTCTCCCCTGAAGGAGGGAACCGGGCTGAACTGAACCCCCCCTCCCCAGACCCCCACCCACGCTTGTCAGAGCCGGAAGCCGCAGCTCTCAGTGGGGCAGGGGGAGGGGGGCCCGGAAAGGGAGCCTGAGTGGGAGAATTCCCAGTAGGCCAGCTCAGCACTCACTCAGGCAGGGCCAGCAGCCACCACATCTGGCTCTCCCACGCTCCCAGTGCCGCCCCCCTCCCAGGCTCCCCAGGCCTCGGGTGAGGAAGCAGCACACATGTCCCAGGCATCAGCACAGTCATCTTGGATGTCAGGGCCTGAAGTGTCCTGAGAGTGTGTCCATAGCACAGGCATGGAAACCGAGGTCCAGAGTGTGGAGACTTGCCTGAGGTTAGCTGAGAGAGAAAGGCCCTGGAATGCAGGACTGCTGACCCCCAGCTCGGCGTCCTTCCTCCCTGCATTCGCTGTGCAGGTGGATCCTCTTACCTGCAGCTGAGGACCCAGAACAGGGCTGCGGTGGAAAATACCTCTTCCCCTCCTGGACACTCACCATGGCGGCTGTCTGGTCCAGCAGAAGAACCAAGGGAGGATTTCGGGCCACATTCCCACCCTAGATTCCTAGGGAATGATTTGAAAGACTGTTGCAATTTGTGATGCACTTAAAGGACTCAGTACATGTGCTGCTCTCACTGGACCAGACTATAGTGACCAAAGCCTGACAGGGTCCCAGGAGATAGGGCTTCAGGACCCTGCCTGCCCCGTTCGGCCTCTCCCAGGCTCCAGCTGACCTCAGTCTCGGTGCCCCAGAAATCAAGGATGTGCCCTGGTACACATAGATGGTTCAAATATCCTCAGAACAGCAGGGCCCTCGGACACCACATATGTCCCCCTCACTGGACATGCTGGGTCCCAGAGAAGGCCGGAACCTGCAGGAGGGCACACAGCAAGACTGGAACAGGACAGTGTCTGACCCCCAGGCTGTGCTGTCCCTCTTCCCGTTTAGCCACACAATCAAAATTAATTGAGTACCTACCACAGGCCCTACCCTCATAGGGTTCACAAGCAGACACCAAGGAAACCACAAACCAGTCATATCAAATTGTGATTAGCATGATGAAAAAGATGAAGAGTAACAGAGAGGGCTTTTGTTGAGGCAGATTATGGCTTCTCTGGGGAAGAAATAGTTCAACTGAAGCCTGAAGTTAAGAGGCCACACACAAGAGTGGGAACGGTGTTCTAGGCAGAGGGAAGAGCATATGCAAAAACTTGGAAGCCAAAAAGAGCTTGGGGCGTTTGACCAGAAAGAAAAGAATGAGGCACAAAGAGGGGACATGGTGGGGTCGAGGCTGGAGAGGAAGCCAGGGGCCAGGCCTCAGGGTCTTGTGGGCCCAAGAGGAGCCTGGTTTGATCTTGAGGGTCAGGAGGGCCAGTGCATGATTTTTAAACAGTGACTGATAAGATCAGGTCAGGGTGGGGCACTGTGGAGGATGGGCTAACAAAAGCGACAGCAGGGGGCTAGAACGGAGGCTGTTGTAGTCCTGTTGTAGTCGACTAAGGACTGACTGCCCTCCCTCCAGCTCTAGATCATTCCTAGAGACTGCAGGAATACACCCTATAGGGAGTTAGGACCTGCGGGCCCCAGTCCACTGCTGACTCACCGAGTGACCTTCCTTTCCTTCCCTGGCTGCTGTATCTCCCTTGAGCAAAGGGTCAGATGCGCTGCTCCTTTGGGATGAGGCTACTCTGCCCCGAGGGCTTAGGTGCTAGCATCCCTCCTGCTCCCTAAGTGGCTATGTGCTGGAGGACTGCCTCCCTTCCCCACACGGGGCAGGAGGAGACTCAGCGAGCCCATCAGGGGGGTCCAGTCCAGTCCGAGACCAGGCACCTGCAAGCAGTACCCCGCAGTGCCAGCAGGTGACGCCCCAGCCTCTGGAGGACACCAGGAAAGGTGCTGGAGGGGGAGGTGGGGAGAGGGGGGCAGAAGGAAAAGACCCGTCACAGGAGCCCCGGCTTCCACCTGCGAGCCTCACATCTGCCCCCTGGAGGTGGGCAGGGCAGGAATTGCCATCCCTGCTTTCACCTCAAATAGCTCAGACTGGGTGGCTCCGTTGGTTAAGCGTCCAACTTCTGCTCAGGTTATGATCTCATGCTCGTGAGTTCAAGCCCCGCATGAGGCTCTCTGCTGGCAGCACAGAACCTGTTTCGGGTTCTCTGTGTCCCTCTCTCTCTCTGCTTGCTCTCTCTTTCTCTCTCTCAAAAATAAAATCAACATTTAGAAAAAGAAAGAAACAGTTCAGACCTGGAGAGCTCCTCGCCCAAGGTCACAGAGGGAGTCAAGGCCCCGGGGCTGCAGTCTGGGTAAGCCTTAAGCTAGCCCACCAGCTTCTCTTAAGCAATCCACTTCCATCAGAAAGCTCAGCCCAGAGCCCTTCCTCTTTCACGGCCATAAACCTGTTTAGAAATGTTTAGAAACCAAGTTATCACCAAGATCTTTACGAGCCCATGTCTCTGCGCCCCACCCCAGGAGGCTGTGGTCAGGTATGTGACAGTAGCCCAGAGGGACAGGGGCCACCAGGGGAGCTAGAGGCAAGGAGGGGGTCCACTAAACAGCTGCTCCCAGAGATAAGGGGCTGTCAGAGCAAGAGGCCGAGCCACAGTGGACGGCGGCTTCGCTACACACATATTCCCAGTACCACGCTGGACCACTGTCTGAGACAACCAGTCCCCAGTGGGCAGACGGGGACACTGAGGCCCAGGAAGGCAAGTGCTCAAGGTCACATGACGCATCAGAGGCTAAGGTGGGGCGGGACCTGCCATTTCAGATTCCCGGCCTGGGACTTTTGAACAAGGTTACAGTGTTCTCAGGAGGGGGAAGCAGGGGGCACATCAGGGCTGCCTCAGGTCTCTGGTTGGAGGGGTCCACCTAAAGGTGAGGGTGAGGGGAGAGCTGAGGCTTGTTTGCATGAACCAGAGGAGGAAGAGGAAGCAGATATTTGTATAAGCAAAATTCAGGGTTTAGGAGAGAGACACACGCAGCGCACTATCTTCCCACGAAGGCTTAGCTGGAGGGGAAAGAAAAACTTCCAGAGAGGCCACCAACCTGCTTTGTGGCCTCAGGGGGATGTGACTTCGCTTCTCTGAGCTCCCACTGATTCGTCTGCAAGGTGGGGGTAACAAGACCCTACCTCCCCCTCCCTGAAATAATACCTGCAAATGACTTGGCCTGCTGTCTGGCACTTAGCGAACGCTCACTAGGTAGTGGCACTATTGTCATATTGTCATGGCATTATTGCTCCAGCACCAGCTGAGGGGCCGAACCCTGCATTCTCAGAGAGACAGGATGCAGGGACACTGAGTCAGCGGTCAGAAGACCTGGGCCTATCTCCATCCAGTAGACACTGACCTGCTGTGGGAACTTGGCAAAAATCCCTTCTTTCTTTAAAGGGTTCTAGGCCTCAGTTAACCTGTCTGTAAAATGAGTAGGTTGGTTCTCCATGGTCGGCATGCAATGAAATCTATGTTATCCCTGCTCTCCTGCTCTAGGTGAGGGGGTGGTGTTTGGAGGCTCAGCAAGGCTGGGCTGAGGACCCCTTGGGGCACTCTGGTTGGGCAGCGAGAAAAGCCAGTGGGGTCAGGAGACCCAGCTTCTGTGCCCAGCCCTGTGCCTGTGTGACCTTGCCTCGATACCTGGACATCTCTGTGCTTCCTCATCCAGCAAATGGGGCCAGTTGTCCCACCCCTTCCCAACACCCAGGGTTCATTCAGGAAAGAGTAGGCCCAGGGTAAGGTGGAAATAGAGGTCTGCCCCGGGAGGTGTCTGTGGAGCAGGAAGCCCGCCCCAGCCTCCGCCCTGGGAGGGGACAACACTGAGGGGACCATGAAGCAGTTGGGATGACTCCCCCAGGCCTCAGGGTCTTGTTCAGAGAAGTAGTCCCCACTCTGCCTGCAAGGCTGCCATGTCTCAGCCACCACCCAAGTCCTGGGCACTATCTTCATCGTTTCTGGACCCTGCCTGCTGCTCTTACCAAGATAATTTCACCTTTATCTGTGATTATTTGATTCATACATGCTTCTCCCGTGCTCCCCCCCCCCCAGACTGTAAAAACCCCAAGGGCAGAGACTTACTACCATAATACATATTTGTCGAATGAATGCACACACGAACCAATGAATTCCTATACCTATTCCCGACCTCTGTGCTTTCCATGCAGGTCTGATTTAGCATATTTTTGGAATTAGAGGGCACCTAGAAAGCACCAACCTTCCTGTCGCCCAGGATAGGCATGCTTTATGCGGTACCCGTGACCAGAGACCTCCAGCAGTCACTTGCATACCTCCTGTGATAATGAGCTCACTCTCTATTTGATGACAGCCCATTTCATAATGGATGGCCTTTTAGGGAGCACTATATTATGGATGGGTTGAAACCTATGTCTGTCTATGCCTACAGCTTTCTCTTTCAGGTCCCAGGTCTGCCCTGCACTCCCCCCCACCCCCAGACCGAGAACCTCAAGTCCCATTCCAGATTTTCTCTTCCTGTCCGAGCAATCCCGGTTTCGTCAACTCAGAGAGGAGAACCCAGCCCTCTTGGGCCTTTTCTCCCTTCTCTGTATACTTGTCAATTTTTTACTGACCCCTTGAAAGAGTCAGATTTTCACCAACCCGCCCCCTTCCTGACCTGGGAAAGAGAGCCTTTCTTACAGAGGCGATCATGTGATTATCCAGGTCAGTGACAGCCCGGGCAGCCCCCTTTCCCCCGCCAGCCTTCATTTTGTTGCATAAACGTGGACCTGGCCCCTTTCCTTTCTGGGCTCCACTGCTGCCACCTGCACATTGGAAAGAGTTCCTCTGATCAGGAAGGGGAGCCCTGTGCTTACTGTCCCTGATTCTGTTATAGTGCCCAGTGGAACCCCAGATGTACATGATTCTGACCAGTGCCAGCTGCATTGGGTGAGTCACCTGTATGGTCACACAGGGCCCAGTGTTTAGAAGGGCCCCGTGCGTGGTTGAATTCTCTCCTGTCTTGAAATTCTTAATAATTTTGAACAAGGGATCTCACATTGTCATTTTGCACTGGGCCCTATAAATTCTATCCAGATCCTGACATATCTGTCTGTCAAGCATTGAAATGATGCCGACCTGCTGTGTGGGGACTCAAGGGAGGGACAGGTGGAACCAATAAGACCCTGATTCTGTCCACCTTTGGGGAGCCACACGTCTCTGAGCAGTTAGGGAGTCCCCAAGAAATGTTGGAGGGTCAGACACCTTCGGGGGCCTCTGTGCAGCTCATTGGCACTGAACCCCACGCCCCATGGAAAGGGAACCCATCTCCCCAAGACGTCCTGACCCAGGGCCTTGTCTTTCATGAATCCTTCCCCAAATCTCTGGGCTTTGCTACCCATTCCCAGCTCCTCAGCTTTTTTACGCACTTCCCCTTGGGTAGCTGTGAAATGTTTACCAATCTTTAATAGGGGAGGGATATGCATGATGCATTTAAAATACCGATGGGCCCCAGCTATGAGAAATGAACCAAAGCTTTTTGATCTTGAATCAACTGGAGAATTTTGCATACAAACTGAGTGTTAGATAAGACTCAAGAATTCATGTTAATTTTGTTAGATGCGTTTAATGGCATATTATATAAGCAAGTGTACACGTGTTTGAGAGACGGATGCGGAAGTATGTAGGGGTAAAATGACATGATGTTTGAAATTTGTTTTAAAATACTTTGGCAAAAAGAGGGAAATCGATGAAAAATAATTGTTACAAACTCTTGATAATGGTTGAAGCTGAGGGATGGGTATATAGTGGCTCATTACAAATTCCACTTTTGAGTATGTTTGGAACTTCTTATTAAAATGAAGGGTGGGGGGAAGCGTTTGTTAAGAGAATTGTGAAAAAGTCCCTAGAATGTCATCTTAA
>CM053572.1:104170162-104303245 GCA_028646485.1 Cryptoprocta ferox | reverse complement strand
GGGAACCGTGTTTGAAGTCGGGTTGCCTCCTCACCTCGAGCTGATCACTGCGGAGTGCGCCACAGGCCCGATGTGGCTGTGTGACGCTGGCCTGGCCGGCCCCTCGGAGCCCTTTTCTCCACCTGTAAAATGGGGTCACGGGTGGTCCACGCGGCCCAGGGAAGACGGAGTGTCCGGGCCGCTAGGCCGTCGGCCCCCGCAGGAGACCCACACCTAGCGATGCCTCGACGCTCGCCCTGGACGCGTCCCCAGCGCCCCCACCCCCTCCAGGCCCCGGCCCGTCCACCTCCCGCTTGGGGCGGCAATTTGTCTCCTTTTGAACCCCCCGCCCCCGACGGGTTTCCCCCTTTGATTCGCGGCGCGGAGGCTCCCCCCCGCTTTGAAATGCAAACCCGCCCGGGCTGGGGCCGCGGGCGCCCGGGGCTATAAAAGGCCTGGGTGGGGCGGGCGCGGCGGCAGGGCCCGCGAGTTCAGGTGAGCAGTCTGCTCGTCGGGGCGGCCGGCAGCGGCGGCTCCAGGGCCCAGCATGCGCGCGGGGCCCCGCGGCCACCATGTACGTGGGCTATGTGCTGGACAAGGAATCTCCGGTCTACCCCGGCCCCGCCAGGCCCGCGAGCCTCGGCCTGGGCCCGCAAGCCTACGGCCCCCCGCCCGCACCGCCTGGGCCCTCGCAGTACCCCGACTTCCCCGGCTACTCTCACGTGGAGACGGCCCCCGCACCCTCTGCGGCCTGGAGCGCGCCCTTCTCTGCGCCCAAGGACGACTGGGCCGCCGCCTATGGCCCCGGCCCCGCGGCCCCCGCCGCCAGCCCAGCCCCGCTGGCATTCGGGCCGCCCCCGGACTTTAGCCCGGTGCCCGCGCCCCCTGGGCCTGGCCCAAGCCTCCTGGCGCAGCCCCTCGGCGGCCCGGGCGCACCGTCCTCGCCCGGAGCGCAAAGGCGGACGCCCTACGAGTGGATGCGGCGCAGCGTGGCGGCTGGAGGCGGCGGTGGCAGCGGTAAGGACCCCTCCCTCGCCCTGCGCCTTTGGAACGTCCCCCTGGGCACCGGCAGGTGCCAGGGCGAGACCCGGTCGCCCCCAGTCTGACTCCTGCCCCGGCCCCCAGTGGGCTCCCCGTTTGGGCCTCCCTGACCTCTCTGGTCCTGGGGTACTGTTGTCTCAGCTTCCCCTTCAGAATCCCAGACTGTCTGAGCCCTGGAAGCACGACCTGTCCTTCTGTATAGATAGGGAAACTGAGACCCTTGGAAGTGAAGAAACGGGCCTTGTGGCTGGCTGGCAAGGCTGGAACTAGAAGGCAGGCCCCCAGATCTATGCCAGGGCTCTTTTAGCAACACTGGCCTCGGTGGTCCTCCGTTTGCTCCAGCCTGACCCCAGCCCCAAGAGGAAGCTGCAAACCATCCCCAGAAGGGGCGCGTTGCGCTGATTGTGTGAACACAGGCGAACCACTTTCCTTTCCAGGTCTCAGTACCCCCTTTAGTGCAGTGAAGAGATTGGCGGCGGGTCATATCCTTTGGACTGAAAAAGAGCCCTGTTTGGTTAAATCGGGGTGGGGGTCCCTACCTTACCATCCCAGGGCCCTCCCTGAACTCTTGACCCTGGGGGAGGGGAAAGCAGGAGCAGTTGGGAAGGTGGCTACTGTTTGGCTCCTGAGACTGTGAACCTCCCGCCCCCCAGGCAGGCCTCTCTGATCCACCCTCTTCAAAGGCAGCAGAGGGGGGCAGGACAAAGGGCCTGCTTTAATGAGGGGTGGCCTGACCTCCTTTATAGGTCCCCCCTTTGTCATGTAACAGGCTGCCCCTTGGCTCAGTAGTGACTCCTGTTGGCCGGAAAGTGAACACGATACCCCATTGTCCCGACTGTGTCTGGCCTGTCCTGACAAAGGCCACCTGGCCTTAGGGGCGGGAAGTTGGCCTGCCCACCCTTTGATGTCCGGCCCCTCCTCCCTTCCTCCAGCTGGGAGGGAGCCTGGGACTTCCCCCACCTCCTCTCTCTCTTCACCCCCAGGTCCCCACACACACTCCTCGCTCTCCCGGGGCAGATGCTGGGCAGGTCTGGCTATAATTGTAGCACCTTCTTGGGAGGCCCAGGGACACAGAAGCCCCGATCAGCCTCCTATCAAGCTCAGAGGACTGGGGGATGTGCCCCAGCCATGCCACTCATCTGTGTGACCTTGGCTAAATACTGACAGCTAACATTTATGGAACATTTACTAATGGACCAGGCACCGCCTAAGACCTTGCCTCATCCCCATTTTTAAGATGAAAAATCAGGGACCCAGAGAGGTTAAATCCTTACGCAAGGCCGTATAACCAGTAAATGGTGAGGCTGGGACGGGAAGCCTGGCACACTGACCACCAGGCCTGTGTTCTAATCCTCTAAACAATAGCTTCTCCTAAATTAGTCATGTTTTCTGGGTCTCGGTTTTACCATCTGTGACCTGATAGGGAAGGGTCTGGTACCTTTGTTTTGGTTATAAAGGGACCCTTTTAGAAAAATCTGGTGGAAAATACAAATCTTGTCCCTAGACAAAAGTGCTGCCTGATTCAGCAGACAATTTGAGGGATTCTAGAAGCTCCGAAAAGATTTCTCCATTGGCCCTGGTTGAGAACCCTGCATTAGATTAAATGAGAGGAGGGGTCTGGGGCCACTGGCCCCGGTTTTGTGTCTGTTCCCTGGAGCAAGAAGCCTGCTTTTCCCGCTCCTCTGTTCCAGTTGCTGCTTGCTCCTCATCAGGCAACTTGATGGGTGATGGAGATGGGTGGTGAGGTGGTGGGTGGCAGGGGGGTGGGGAGGGGATAGGGAGCGGTCGGAATGCAGGAGTTCCTCAGGAGCAAGACCGGGAGAGGGCGCACCCGTGGGGGTCAGAGGACAGGTGCGAGGCCTGGGGGCACTTTCAGGCTGTGTGATGTTGGGCAAATCACATTTCCTCTCTGGCCACAGGATCTGCGTGTGAACCCCGCCCCAGCCTCTGGTCTCAAAAGTCATCTGAAAACCGTTGTCCCCATGCAGACAGGGGGCCTGGGCTGTAAGTCTGCCCAAAGCCAAAACACCTTTCCTGTTTTTGCTCCCAGAAAGTAGGAGGAGAGGGCCAGGGGAGGTTTGCAGGCTCCCGAGGAAAGCGGCCGCCCCAGAAGCCAGGTGAGACCTACTCTGCTGAGGACGCAGCATCGTCAGCTTTCTAGAAGCTAGAAGCTGCTGCCTGTCTGCCCAGGGGCACCTGACCAGTGCTCCTGAGATGGGGCAGGATTGCAATGGGGTTCCAGACTCTCCCTGAGAGAGAGGCCAAGCCCCTCCCACCCCCACTGTGGCCTCAGTTTCTCCTTCTTACCCATGAAGACCTGTGTAACGTGGCTGTCTAGGATGGCAAAGGGAAGGTCGGTACCTGCCAGCACCCGCCCCCCAACACCAAACGTTGCTCAGTTGGAGACCAGACATACAGTTGGGGAACCGAAGCCCAGGGACTATAAGAAATGTACTCGTTTCGCACAAGTGGAGGCTGAGCTGGGATAAATGTTGGGGAATCTGTTAAAATTTCTCCAATCGTTTCCCGTTGGGAAATCTATACCCCCTGAAGTCTACAGGACTATAGAGCATCGGCACCTGGCCCCTGCCTGCCTCCCAAGCCTCGCCCCAGGCTACTTACTCTCTCCTAGGCCACCGAGCTCTAGACCCTCCAGCCTTCTTTTAGTTTCTCAGATGTGCCGTGTGCTGCTGCCGGTCCTGTGCCTATGCGGTTCCCTCTTCCTGGAGACTCCTTTGCCCTAACTCTTTGCAGGTCTAGCTCCTTCTCACCCTTCAGGTCTTAGCTTAATGGTCATCTCCTCAGAGAGTCCTCCATGATGTCTCAAGGAAGGTTCCCCCCATACATGCTGATCATCTTCGCCATGTATCATTCAGAGCGCTAACCCTGATTTCAGTTTACCCGTTAACATGTGTGTGCGCGTGTGGTCTGTTTCCTCACCCGCCAAAGTAAACGCCCCGTGAGGTCCAGAGCCACGTCCATTTGACCCATCCTTACATTCCAGATACCATCTCAGTGCATGGCGTTCAGTAGGGGCTCCACACATTTTGTTGAATGGAATGAACAGGACAAGTGTGAGGAACAGTAAGACAGAAGGGCGGGGGAGATGAGATCTTGGCGTTGACACGTTTCTGAGACGTTCCCAGCCCTGGAGTTGGGACCATGACTGTGCAGCTGACTGAGCTCATGGCTGTGTGGAAGCCTGGTTGCTGCCCTCTTCCTCTTGGGACGGCACTCCAGCCTCAGCCGAGGAGTTGGCTGAGCCGAGGCTGCGTCTACCAGCTCGGCTTTATCCTAAGGAGGGACAGGGAGAACCGGAAAGATGAGGGAGAGGCTGTTGAGCTCCATATCCATTCCTCGTGAATAAACGGTACTTGCCAGGTTGGTGGCCTGTGGGGTGGCTGTTGTCGCACACAGCCAGGGAGATGCTCATGGGGATGATGAGGCCATTGCAGCAGGGTCTAGGTCTTGGTCCAGCCCCTTCAGATCTCAGATGGAGAAACTGAGGCCCAACGAGCGGATGAACCCACCTCTCCTCACCATATTTCCAGATCCTCTCTGTTGGCCCATTGCCACAGCCGCCAGCCTGGCCTCTCACCTTCCGCCTCTCTGACACCCCAGCTGTCTTCACAACCATCACCAGATTTACCTTTGCAAGGCACATCTCCTGATCAAGAGAATTCCATGGCTCCCCACTGCCATTGGACTTGCTGTTTCGTTATATGCCTTTTCAGTGCTGTCAAATCCAGCCCCATTTCTCTGGCATTCAGTGCCCTCTTGAGAGGGCAATTGAACCCACCCTCGCACTGGTTTGTCTAGATACCGAAATGCTTACTGGGGCTGGCTTACCGCCAGGCTTGGGAGCCTCAGGCCTGGGACTGCATAGCCCCGGGCAAGTTAACTTGGATCATTTCTCTGAACCTCAGGTTCTTCCACTATAACATTAGGATAATAATTGGATTGTACCTTGAAGCAATGGTGCCCATCTTGCCCAGCCCCTGGGCTTGGCACCCAGTAGGTAATTAGTGTATCAGTGCCTATGACCGTCTCTGCTTGTTCTTAGCAGGTGCACGGAAACACACACCTCACACTCCCTGCCTCTGCAGTCCGGGTCCCTCAACCTAAATTACCCACCCTTCCCTCCTACATCTTCACCAGTTCAAATGCTGCGCCTTCGCTGCCACAGCCACCTCCTCTAGAAAGTCCTCCTTGGTTTCCTTCCCTCCAAGCACTATATGAGGCCCTTGTTTTAACAGCATTTACCACTCTCTTGTTGATCCCTTCCATCTCTCCCGAGGACCAGTCAGAGTCAGCCCTGTCCTTTCTCCATGCCTTGCCCATGACCAGAGCCCATGATGAAGCTGATAACCGTGGCATTGGTTGAGTCCTTACCGTGTGCCAGGCGGCGTGCCAAGAACGTTGCATGGGTTTTCTCACTTAGGCTTCGTAACAACCCTAGGAGGTGTGAGGATCTATTATTAGCCTCATTTTACAGATAAAGTTAATGAGCCTCAGAGAGGGTAAAGAACCTGCTCAAGCTCATGTAGTTAGGATGCAGCAGCATGGGGTTCGAACCCAGACTCTACAGCCTAAGGAGCATCTGTCAAATAAAGCAACACGCTCAGCAGCCCCAGACCCCTTCCCGTGTGCGTCCCAGCCCAGGTGGGGAGAGGAGGCTGGTCGGGGAGGAGCTGGAAGATGCTGATGGGGGAGGGTGGGCACTGCAGGGGCAAGCTGTTTAAAACTGGTTCTCTAGGCAGAAGCTGTATTTGACACCTCGTCTCTCAGATGTAGCTGGGAAGGGGAATGACCCAGTTAGAAGGTGGCAGAAGGCTTTTTTTGGTTGGGTGTTTTTCCCCCCCTCGCTTTGGCCGATATTGCTGCTGAGAGCTTAGGAAATCATTCTGAAGGTCCAAAACGACTTCGTTAGCAGTAGGGGCTTGCTTGTTGGTAGGAAGTTATCTTTTTTAAAAAATTTTAAAAAATATTTTATTTATTTTTGAGAGAGAGAGAGCATGAGCAGGGGAGGGTCAGAGAGAGAGGGAGACACAGAATCCAAAGACAGGTTCCAGGCTCTGAGCTAGCTGTCAGCACAGAGCCTGACGCGGGGCTCGAACCCACGAACCGTGAGATCATGACGCTTAAGCGTCCGACTGAGCCACCCAGGCGCCCCTGTAGGAAGTTATCTTAATATGGACTCTGCTCCTGGGAATTGGAAACAACATTTGCCTCTGGAGTCAACATGGGTTAATATGTTGAACCCTCCCCGTGCCACACTTCAGCGCTCTAGCTTGGAGGGGTACACAGATGTTAGTGGAAGCCAAGATTGACCCTCCAAGTTCAACACCTTCCTGGGATTTCCCATTGCTCTTGAAACCAAATTCAAACCGCTCACCCCAAGGCTCAGAGCTCTGCTGCTCTCTCCAGTTTCACCATGTGCCTCCCCCATTCATTCATTTATTCATTCAGGCAGGCAGACTGGGGACTCTCGGGGAGCTGGCACTGTCTGCCCCTTACTCTGCCACTCTCTGCCATAGGGCCTTTGTACATGCTGTTTCCTCTTCCTGGAACATTCCTCTCATTGTTGATATAGAAACCTCCTCAACCTTCAGGTCTTGATTTAAACGTCACCTCCTCCAGGAGATCCCCCCCCACCAAAATTATTAAAGGAGGTTCCCCCACCCTCCATGCCTGCAACTTAATCTTCCTCTCAGCTCTATGCTTCATGCTAATCCCAGTTTGTCATTATTTTGTTTGTTGTTAATCTGCCCCCCTCCCATGAAAGAGAGGAAGGAATGATTTAACAAATAAATCCTGAGTATCTACCATGGTAATAACGACATGAACTAGCACCTACTAAGTACTCAGCACGGGCTTAGCGTTTTCTCAAATGCGGGTATTTCTGACCCCAGAACTGCACATTTCTGCATGAGATTAGTGGCTTTGGTAAGGCTCTGGGAGCAGGGGAGCTGGACAGAAGGACTGAGGTTGAGCTGACCAGTTGATGGGTTGGCTGTGGGAGCGCCAAGTGCCTATTAGGCTCCTGGCCTGAGTATCTGGAGGGTGGTAGCCATTTACCGAGATGAGGAAGACCAAGGAGCAGTCAATTTGAATTGCATCTTCAACAAAGATTAATCCTGTACTCACTGTGTGTCAGGCACCATTGTAGGGCTGTGTGAGCAAAGATGGCATGGTCCCTGCCCTCATGGAGCAGACGGGAGCAAGGCACTCGGGGAGGGGACTTGCAAAGGTCATCCTGTGAGCTAGGAAAGGGCAGGAGCCTAGAGCCCCTCCCTGCATCCCCCCCAGAATGTGTGACCTCGGGACCCAGACCTGCAGACAGTTGGGCAGGAACTTGACTTCCAGGGTGGCCCGGGTAGGGCAAGGCTGGAATGTGCACTAGGAAACAGCTCAGAGAGGCCTCAAGCTGTTCAGGCCTGAGGGAAGACTTGAAGGGACAGAGCAAACAGACTGTTTGCTAGTCTTAGAAGGGCTGTTCTGGGTCAAGGGCACCCCTTATATTTTGGGTGCCCCTGTGGAAAAACCTAGGGGAAATACAAGTGAGTAGGCTGCTTTGCAGAGAGGACAAGCACGGTCCGCTTAGGATGCGATGCAACTGTGGGCATCTGGCCCCAGGGAGGGCTTTGGTCTAGGAGGGCTGTCCGATGGAACTTTCCGTGATGGGGGAAGTGCTCTCTATCTCTTCTGTCCAGGATGCTAAGTAACCGCTGGCTGCATGCGTCTGTCAGGCACTTGAAATGTGGCTTGTGTGACTAAAGAGCTTATTCTTAATTCTATTTAGTTATTTTAAATTTAAGTAGGGGCGCCTGAGGGGCTCGGTCAGTTGAGCGTCTGACTTCGGCTCAGGTCATGATCTCACGGTTCGTGGGTTCGAGCCCCGCGGCGTCGGGCTCTGTGCACACAGCTCAGAGCCTGGAGCCTGCTTCGGATTCTGTGTCTCCCTCTCTCTCTGCCCCTCCCTTGCTCACACTCTGTCTCTCTCTCTCTATCAAAAATGAATAAATGTTATAAAAATTTTTAAAAATAAATTTAACTGGCTCCGTGTGGCTAGCAGCTGTCATACGGGAAGGCACAGGAAAACCGCTCCTGAGAGTTCCTAGAACAATCATCCCTTCCCGACGGGCTCCTTATTCTCCACCGAGGAGTCTCTCCCACTTCTGTCTCCGCACTCAGCTTCAGCTTCAGCGTCATCATCGACTAGATTGTATCAAATAATTGCCTCGTTCAATAGGTTCTCACCCCCGATCTCCACGACTGCGGTGTATCGAGGAGGAATTCGTGCCCTCAGTTTACAGCGGTAGGCCTGGGGTGCGGAGAGGTTCGGTGCCTTGCCTGGGTTCATGTTGCCTGCCTGTGGCCAGGCGGTGGTAGAACAGACAGGTCTACCTGACCCTGAACTTTCTGTCCTCTTCACTGCCTCCCACAAGCCAGGCCAGGCCGTGTGGCTCCGTGGAGAAGACAGGGCAGGGGGTGATGCCAGGGCAGTCTGGGAGGATCGGGTGCAGGGCCAGCTGTGTGCTGTGACTGGGAAGGAGGGAGCTGGGGGAGGGGGGAGTAGAAGCTTGCCTAAGGCTGGAGGACCTCCACCCCCATGCCAGCCTCACCCCTGCTCCAATGAAGAACCCCGACGGTGCAGCCTGGGCCCAGGTGGCACGGCCCAGTAGACACCCGCAGGGCCCAGGGAGGGACGTCCATTCGTCGCTAAAGCGGCCAGGTCAGGGCTGCCACAGCGGAGGGCCCACCCCTGCTGGTGGGATGGAGAATCAAGCCCTAACTGAACATCCGAGTCCAGTGGCTGGGCCAGATCTCCCCGCTCCCGGGGCCAATGTGTTCCTTGCCCTGCGGCTCCATCAGGCCGCATTCCTCCCTGTCCCTAGGGACCCTTCGGACATCCGCTTCTGCAAATAGCCCGGCTCTCCTTGACATCCCCTCCGCTCTTTGCCCTTTACAAACTGCTTTCCCGTCCAAAGCCTGAAGAAGTTCAGTTGCTTGTCAAGTCCTTCGGCTAAAGCTGGTCGGACCTGGGCCAAGCCCTTGGAGGAGGGCTCAGAGCTGCACAGAACGTCATACTCTCCAGGCCCTCGGAGCTCACCCTCTTCCGATGCACGGGAGAACCTGAGGCCCGGAGAGGAGAAGGGACTTATTCCAGACCGCACAGATGGCATAGAACTGGGTCCAGGACAGACTGACTTCAGCTAGTGGTTCAGAATAGCATCCTCGGGCTGTTAGAGATGGCCGGGAGAGCAGCGGCCGTGGATCTGGGCTGGAGTATTTTTAACAAGCTTACCTGCATGCATGTGTGCATATACTGCATGTGTGTGTTTGTGGGTTGAGGGGGGCGGATTGTGATGCACAGTCAGGGTGGGGCTGGACCACACAGAGAGGGGGCATGGAGGGTTGAGGCTGGATTGATGTTCCAGGCCCCGAGGGCCAGAACTGGCAGTGCCACCCCCAGGGCCACAAACCTAGCAGGAAGAGGGCCCAGGAAGTGCTGACCCAGGGGCTCTTGGATTTTCCCAGAGCCACCCACCCCGCCCTGGGGGCAGACGCTGAACTCTGTCCTCGCCTGGCCCAGGCTGGGTGGCTGCAGGCCGCTGTGGCTCCTGCCCCCTTCCCTCCAGCTGGGCAGGCCCGGTATCTAGGCTCTCAGACAGGGAAATCAGCCTTAGAATTCTTTCGGCAAAAATAACAAACACAACCAGAGAATCAACAAACATTGGGAGCCTCGGGTTTCCAAGTTGGAAAGGACCTCGTAAATAAACAGTCTCGTCCAACACATCCCCCATTGCCCAGACCCACTTCCCAGCCCTTCTGCCTCACGGCTCATCGTGCCACTGTTGGCAATGAGTAAGATCTACCCATCCTTGCGCACCTACTAAGCGCCAGGTGCTGTGCTAGGTGTCCTCCCTTTATCTCGAGTGATCCGCTGGGCCCCCGGGGATGGGAGATAATTATAGGAGACCCCACACTGCCTAAGAGGTTCTGATGCTCTTCCTGAGGCTTAACAGACTGGATTTAAATCCCACCTGCCAGAAGCGTGGACCTCTCTGAGCCTCCGTTTGCGTACCTGTAAGTAGGGATAACAGTCACACAGTTGCATAGATTGTTGAGAGATATATCGAGCACGTCACCTGTGGGCGTGTTGGCCATTATGAGAACAAGGGTTATCCGCGTTTTACGGATACAGAGAACGAAGCTCGGAAAGCCCAGGTGACTAGTCCGTGATCACCCAGCCAGTGGCCACCCAGCCGATGAGAAGCTGTACCGCGCAATCCCAGAGGTCTGTTTGTCCAGACCACCCCGTGCCAGGGTCACCGGGCAGCTAGTCACGCATCAAATCCCTGCGCCCGTTTTAGCCCCACAGAATCTGAATTTCCGGTCTAGACTCTGTGCTTTTAAAAAGCTCCCCGACGCCTCCGGGGCACCTGCTGTCAGAGATGGGAGTCTGCTGCCTCCACAGCAGCCCAGCGCACATGGATGGGCCGCTCCTCGTGTTCCAAAGCCAGAGTGAAGAGAAGCCCTCTCATTTGTGTGAGTTATCCAATGGCCTCCCCTGGTGTGCTCACCCCTGAAGAGTGGGGGCGGGGGGGGGCTCCCCGCCCCCCCCCCCATTGCACTGGCCTCTGGCCCAGAGGGTTATTCATTAGGGGGCTGGGAGTGGCTGGCCTCCGTCAGACACCTGTTGCAAGAGCCCGGACTTCCCTCTCAGCCTCAGTGTGCCAAGGGCCTGTAAATCATTCATCCCAGGCCCTCTCCCTGCCTGCTGCTCTCACACACCTCCCTGCCCCCTCCCTCCAAGGCTCCTGGGGTGGCACGGTGCTACAGGTGCTCACAGGAGGGGGAAGGGAGGGTGGCTTGGGGCAGTCAAGAGTTCTGGCCCAGAGCTGGAACTGGAGCCCAGGGCTCCAGACTGTCATTAAAATACAAATTCCTATCGCACATGGGTTAAAAAAAAAAAAAGAGAGAGAGAGAAAGAGAGAAGAGAAGAAGAAAAGATGGAAGGGGGGAGGGAGGAAGGAAGGAAGGAAGAACAAACAAGGGGTGCCTGCGTGGCTCAGTTGGTTAAGTGTCCAACTTCGGCTCAGGTCATGATCTCATGGTGTGTGGGTTCGAGCCCTGCGTCGGGCTCTGTGCTGACAGCTCAGAGCCTGGAGCCTCCTTCAGATTCTGTGTCTCCCTCTCTCTGCCCCTCCCCCACTCATTCTCTCTCTCTCTCTCTCTCTCTCTCTCTCTCTCTCTCTCTCTCAAAAACAAACATAAGAGAGAGAGAAAGGAAGGAAGGAAGGGAGGGAGGGAGGGAGGGAAAGAAAGAAAAAGAAAGAAAAGGAAAGAAAAAAAGAAAGGAAGAGAAAGAAAGAAAAAGAAAAAGAGAAAAAGGAAGGAAGAGAGAAAGGAAGGAAGGGAGAAAAAGGAAGGGAGGGAGAGAGGAGGGAAGGGAGGAAGAAAGGAAGAAAGGAAGGAAGGAAGGAAGGAAGGAAGGAAGGAAGGAAGGAAGAAAAAGAACAAACAAGGGGTGCCTGAGTGGCTCAGTTGGTTAAGTGTCCAACTTCAGCTCAGGTCATGATCTTGAGGCTTGTGGGTTCGAGTCCTGTGTCGGGCTCTGTGCTGACAGCTCAGAGCCCAGAGCCTGCTTCAGATTCTGTGTCACCCTCTCTGCACCTCCTCCACTCATTCTCTCTCTCTCTTTCTCTCTCTCTCAAAAACAAACATAAGAGAGAGAGGAAGGAAGGAAGGAAGGAAGGAAGGAAAGAAAAAGAAAGAAAGAAGAAGGAAGAGAGAGAGAAAGAAAAGAAGGAAGGAAGGGAAAGAAAGAAAGAAAGAGAAAGAAAGAAAGAAGAAAAGAAAGAAAGAATCATTCCGAAGACTCTTGCCCCCTCACCTTCCTGAGGCCCCACAGCTTCTGGCTCGCTCTCCAGAGGCAGCCCCTGTTATTGGCTTGTATATTCTTTTAGAAAGAATTCTGTGGGTATAGCATATGTGTGAGTATGTATGTATGTGTGTGTGTCCCCCCACTTTTATACAAAAAAACAGTAACATATCATTCACAATATTTTATGTCTTTTATCTTAATATGTCTTAGAAATTGCTCCATATTGGTGTGTAGGGAGCTTTATAATTTTTTTAACGTTGTATTTATTTTTGAGAGACAGAGAGAGACAGAGCATAAGCTGGGGAGGGACAGAGAGAGGGGGAGACACAGAATCCGAAGCAGGCTCCAGGCTCTGAGCTGTCAGCACGGAGCCCGATGCGGGGCTCGAACCCACAAACCGAGAGATCATGACCTGAGCTGAATGAAGTTGGCCGCTTAACCGACTGAGCCACCCAGGCGGCCCAATATAATGTTCCTCTTCATGGATGTACCATCTCTTATTTAGCAAGTCCCCGACGTGTAGACATGTACATGGTTGTTAGTCTTGTGCCTTTCAAAACAGCCGTAGCCTTGGGCACTATTTCTGTGAGATGAGCTCCTGGATTTGGGATTAATGGGTCGAAGGGCGAGGGCACGTTAACTGAGGCTAGGTGTTACCAGACTGGGCCCCAAGGAGGGTGTTCTAGTCCTTACTCCCTGGACAGCATATGGGACCTGTTGGTTCCTGGACCGCAGTGTGGTCCCAGAGGTTTTATTCTTGGACAGAGCCATTTTCTTGCTTCGAGAGCTCCACCGAACGGAAGCTGGCCAGCGGTTCCCCAGCTCACCAGCCCATCTCCTGGGTCCACGGAGGAGGCGACAGGGCCTGGGGGCTGGGTCTGCCCTGACAGCCCCACTAGAAAGAAGGAATTATGCAGCTCGAGCCCTATCTCCTAATACCCGCCCCCCCTCCCCCTGCCTCAAATCTGGGATGAGTCAATCTACCGTGTGGGTGGCCTGAGCCCAGGGTTTATCCCGAGACCCGGCAGGATGGCCCTCGAAAAAATGCCTCCTTTCTGAGCCTCAGTTTCCCCCCGTCTACGAAGTCGGGGGGATGGATGGATCCCCCACTTGCTCATCAGAAAAAACGGGAGTGAGCGCGGGGTGCCTGAGGAAAAGGCTGCCTTCTCAAGTGCTGCTTGAAACCTCAGGCTGTTTGGGTGGGAAGCGAGCCCCACCGCCCCCCTTCCGGCTGTGAGTATTCCGGGCATTTTCAAGGGCCCACCCAGCCTGTGGACCGTCCAGCTCCAGCCCAGGGCTCTTGGCGGCCTGTCCTCACCATGGTCTGGCTCCTCCCCTCCCAGAAGTACATTAGTGGTCTGCTGTTTGAGTGCCTGTGGCCAAGGCTTAGGGGACCTCTTGGGGGCTCTGTGGACCCTAAGCCTGATGGGGTGAGGACTCGGGCCAAGAGCAGGAGTGGGACTCGAGACCAGGTGACACGGCCTTGGGCAAGTCCACACTTGTGGGGGGGCGGCGTTCAGTGACCCTGACTGTACAGGTAGGCTGAACTAGAAGGACTCACGAGGCCAGTATAACCTGCCGGAACGCTCAGTCACTTCATCTGTGAAATGGGAGGAGATGAAACAGCCCTTCTGGCTTTAGCCCAGTGAAGATTCAGCGCTCTGCTGGGCTCTGGGGGCGGTGGCATTGGGCAGAACTGTTTTTGAGTTGGCGTTGAATTTTCTAGGCCAAGGCAGGGCCCATCTGGAGCCAAGTCCTCAGCATCCACTCCCTTGTCCCTTTCCTGGGCCGGGCCTGGCCGAGGGCCGAAGTGGTCCCGTGCTGCATCAGGTGGTGGGCTGAGGTCAGCGGGTGTGGAAGCATCCAGTGCGGTTCTGCCGCCCTGGCAGCAAACCCGAGGAGAAGAGCCCAGAAACATCTGTCGTCTCCCTTTTTCCACAAAACCATTTGGCTCCTGGGGACCCCGGTGGCTGTCCTGCCAAGCTGCGTGGGCTTAGTAGTGGGGCGGGAGCTGGAGGAGGGGTGGGTGGTTAGCGCGGGGGTGCTGAGGGACAGGCAGAGCCAGAGCTGCGACCCCGGGAGGTAAAGGCCAGGCTGTGTGGGGGTAACTGGGTGACGTGGAGCAGGGTGGATGGTTGTTGCCAAGACCCGCCGTACCCTGGTGGGACTCATGTGTGGGTCTGAAAGTGCTTGCGTGTGCTTCCTATTTATAGCCAAGTGCTGAGCTTCGTACGAAGGAAACTGGTGTTGAGGCAGGCCCCCCGCAGCAGCCCAGGCCAAGCATGACTCTTAATCTCTCCAGACAGACCTCTGATCCCAGCCCCAAAGACAGCGCTGACATTAACCCCAGTCGGTCCTCAAATCCAGCTCCTGGCCCCAGGCTGAGCTCTGTCGAGAAGCCAAGGCACAGCCTTCTCTCTCCTGGGTTACTGCGGGCCTATCTGTGCTTCCCTTTCCTCTTGCCAATCTGTCCTCCGTGCGGCAGCCAGAGTCATATTAAAACCTACATCAGACTTCCTGTCTCCTGGGCTCAGGACCCTGCAATGGCTCCCATCCCAGACTGAGTAACACCCAGAGTCCTTTTCATGGCCTGTAAGGCCATGGACAGCCTGCCTCTCTGTCCTTGCTCACAGCACTCTGGCTGTGCCAGCCTCCTCACTCATGTCAGATGTCAGGCATGCTCCCACCATAGGGCCTTTGCACTTGCTGTTCCTTGTACCTGGAACCCTCTTCCCCAGTTACCGGCATGACTCTTTTCCCTCACTTCCTTCAGATCTTTGCTTCAATTCCCCTTCTCAGTAAGACCTTCGTGGACTACTCCATTTAAAATCACATACTCTCTCCTCCCCGAATTCCCAGTCCTCTTTTCCTGCCTTTTTTCTCTCTGGAATACTTTTCCATTAACATATCAAATACTTAGTATTAACATATCAAATTATTTTGGTCTAGCTCCCTCCATTAGCACCTAATTTCACTGAGAGTGGGGATTTTTTTAGTTTTGCTCACTGGGTTACCCCAGTGGTTGGCCCACAGCAGGAGCTCAGTAAATGTTTGTGGCCTGAGCCCGCGTCACTGCTCAGTGCCAGCACAAGAAGCGGCGGTGTGGATGGCTCTGGGCAGACCAACCCCAGCTTGGGGCTCGGTGTCTAGGGCCAGGGCCTTTCGAGGTACGTGACAGGTCCTCAGGGCCGCCAGCAGCCTCAGTGCTTTCTGTTTGGTTTTGGGGCCCGCAGCCGCCGGGCGCTTGACGGGAATTGAGGCGCACCACCCCCGCCACCCCAGGACGGTGCGGCAAGCTTCTGCCTCTACCTGTGGTCACTCTTCCCCACTCTCTTCTCATGCGCTGGAGAGAGGGGCAGCTACTCGTCATTAGTCTCCATCTGGCCTGGCCCGCCAGGTGTCCCTCCGTGTTAGTCCCTGTGGCCTCAGGATCCTGAATCGGAACCATCCCGGGGAGCTTGTTAGAGGTGCAGACCCTGCCCCCAGGCTTTCCAGGTCGGGGATGGCTTGTATTTTTCACAAGCTCCCCAAGGGTCCTTGTCTGGAAACCGCTGGGTTAAAGCCGGAGGGGCCAGCCATCAGCTCCACCAGCAGCCCGCTGTGTAACCCTGAGCAAGTTGCTTCCCTTCTCTGAGCCTCAGTGCCTCCCCAAATGGGCATGAGAGCAGTGCTGGCCTCTCGGGTGGGGGGTCTCCAAGCCTGACCCCAGGGGAATGATTGTTACCCCAGGCCTCTGGGCCTCCGTGTGCCTCAGGGTTCTCCCTTGGGGGCCTGGATTTCTTCCTGCCTGGGGCCCCGCCCACCCACTCCCCTCCTCTCCTGGCCCCTCTGCCTCTCAGGTAAGACCCGGACCAAGGACAAGTACCGCGTGGTCTACACCGACCACCAGCGTCTGGAGCTGGAAAAGGAGTTCCACTACAGCCGTTACATCACCATCCGGCGGAAGTCGGAGCTGGCCGCCAATCTGGGGCTCACCGAACGGCAGGTGTGTGTGCTCCACCTTAACCACGGGAGCAGGACCGGGAGTCTGGCCTCCAGGCTGTCAGGCAGATTATGGACTCAGTCAAGAGAGGAGAACAGAGAGGTTGAGTCTCTGGCCATAGTCACACAGCATAGCAGAAACTGAGCTGCTGCCAAATCCTCCCCACTTGCGACAAAACCCACTGTCCCTGACTCCCAACAGGGGGTGGGGGTGGGGGGATCTAGGGGATCTTATTAGCTATAGGCTACGGTAGGCTATGATGAGTCCTGTTTAAGTCCCGAGGAGGGAGCAGTCCCAAGGAGCATAGGGAAGCCTTCCTGGAGGAGGGGTGTTAGAGCATGGCCTTAGAAAACGGGGACAGAGGTTATAGAGAAAGTTGTCTTTATGGTTGGGGAGCAGATTCTAGAGGGGAGGGTGTATTCGGTGTCCCTGAATAGTGTGGCTGTCGGTGCAGGAGGGAGGCCACAGACCCCACGTGGAGAAATAAGAGCCCAGCTACCCTCCCTCTTTCTCTTGCTCTGCCTTTTGGTCTCCCCCCCACCCCACCAACCTCTCCCATCTCTGCTCTCCGATACCACAGGTGAAGATCTGGTTCCAAAACCGGCGGGCAAAGGAGCGCAAAGTGAACAAGAAGAAGCAGCAGCAGCCCCCACCGCCCCTACCGCCAGCCCACGAAGCCACCCCCAGGGCAGGGGGGCCGCCCCTGGGGGGCCTGGGCCCCAGCTCTGCCAGCCTCCTGGCCACCTCCTCCCCAGTGCCTGTTAAGGAGGAGTATCTGCCGTAGCCCCCAAGGTGGGGGCTGCTGGGGGGTCAGGTGCTGGGCATGTGTCTCCCGTTAAGGCCTAAGAGGCTTGGTCTGAGTCCCAGCCCTGCCAGTGACCTTCTCAGTAACCTTGGACAAGTTGCCACCCAGCCCTTGCATCCCCTTGGCCCATCTGTGCAGTGAGCCTGTGGGAGAAGGATCTTTCCAGCTCCGGTGTTCTGGACCTCAGGGGGGTAAGGGAGCCCAGGGTGGGAGGTCTCCATCCCCAGAGGGCCAGGTGAGCGGCCCTGATAAGTCCCTAGGTCCTACCTCCCCATTCACAGGTTCAAGGGTGGGAGGCCCTGGAGGGAGTGCACTGACTCTGGAGAAAGGGGGCAGAGCTGAGAGAAGATGGAAAGCTGAACTGTAACCGAGGGAGAGGGATGCGGTCAGCTCCCACCTGCCTCTTTCTGGGGCTCCCCTCCGGCTGCCCCCCACCACAAATTGCCCTGACCCCTGTTCAGGCTGGATGCAAAGCACAAAGCCCACAAGAGCAAGAGGCTCTGGTGACTGACCCCTCTCTGGACTGCAGAGTCGTATCCCCCAACTAGCACTCAGTGGGGCCTCCAGATGGGGGGGGCAGACAGGGCGGGGGGGGGATAGCATCCACCTGTCTAGTTTCTACCACCCCACTAGGCTGTCCCTTGGGGCCCAGGCCCCAGGGAGTCCCCGGGGGACTTCCTCCGGACCAAGCAGAGCTCACAGCTGGGCAAGTGTTATACATAGAGTGGAATCTCTTGGATGCAGCTTCAAGAATAAATTTTTTTTTCGCTTCCAAAAGAAGTATAAAAATCATTATATGTAGCATTAGCGGAAGATGCTGACGTAGCATAATAAACCACCCTCACCCTCCCTCACCGCTGCACAGTTCCCCACCCCCCCCAGTCTATGGAGGCCTGTAACAAGGTCACCTTTAAAATATGTTTGAAAGATCAAAATAGGACATTGTTAGAGTAAGTCTACGAGACGATGTAAAGTGTTAAGTCCATGTTATAAGCAGAATCATCAGACCCAAAACATCAGTTGTTTTTATTTAGTTACTCAAGTACTTTCAGCTCACATTTTTCTTTCAACGGATGATACTCATTGGGCACCCCCATGTGCCAGGCATGGCTGAGCCCAGGGAATGCCCAGCCCTTGCCCCACAAAAGTTCCCAGTTGGAGCTATGCTCTGGGCCTCAAAGGAACAGAGCATCCGGGGAGCCCAGAGTGGGCTTCCAGCTTATGCCAGAAGGTCTGGGAGGCTTCCTGGAGGAGGTGATGTTTGGATTGAGGCCTAAGGGTCTAGTAGGTGCTGTCAGACCAACAAAGGACCAACATGCTCATAAAAAAGAACACTCCAATATGAACTTGAAATATAATTTTTTTAAAACTCCGGAGACAAGCTGTTATTCTCAACTCCCAGGGGCAGGCAGAAGTCTGGGGCCGTCACTCCTGAGAAAGCTCTGGTGCCAGCTGCCTGCCCCTCTGTTTACTGTTCTGGGATGTGGCCCAGCCATAAAAAGTGCACGTAGCCTGCCTGCCCTTTGCTCCTGGGGCACGTGACAGCAATGTACAAGTGGAGCCAGTCCCCAGACAAGCCTCTCGGAGCAGCAGGCACGTCTCTCTCCTGCTGGTGGCCTGGCAGACATCACAGCTTCCCCGAAGATGCTGGGCATCTAAGGCCTGGGAACAGGGCGGTACCAGGGGAAGGACTACGGCTTCCAAGAGCAGAGGAAGAGGGTTGGTGGAAGGTGTGGTTGGCAGCGAGGTGGATACAGTTTTCGGAAATAGTTGCTGTGTGACCCTGGTGTAACTGCGTCTCCTCTCTGGGCCTCATTTCCCCGTCTGTAAAATCGAGGCGTTTGTTCACCAAAAAGAAGTGGCTCAGGTCAAGTCAGTTTGGCCAAGTCCTGCAGACTCACCCCTTCTGGGAGCGTCACAGGGGTACATTAACACATCCAAGGCTCTGACAAGTCCAGCCGCAAAGAAACTCCTTGAATTTTCTTTAATCCAGCATTCTCCATGCTTTGCCACCCAGGAGCCCCCTGCTAGCACCTACTCGCACCCCAGCGAGCACCACACACTCTGAAGCGAGCACCACACACTCTGGAGCGTGGGGATGCTGTAGGCTGGAGGGCCATGCTTTGGTTGTGACTCCGGTCACCAACACGTTTTGTCAGATGGCCTGGCCTCCAGTGTGACTAGCTCCAAGCTCTGAGACTTCAGACGACTTGCTTAGCTTCTCTGAGCCTTGGCCTCCTCGTTTGCCAAATGGAAATAAAATACTTTAACCTAATCAGAATGTAGCACAGAGTAGGTGCTGTCTTTTCGCCACCCGATTATGGGGCTGTTGCGTCCTAATAAGAGATGCTGGCAGGCCCGCCCCACCCCTGAAGCTGAGGACAGATGGTGGCTTGGAAGATCTGTGGCAGGGCAAGCCTGTCCCAGCCACAGGAACACCTCTGTGTGGCTGGAGGGTAGTGGCCAGGCCGGCAGGCTGGGTGAGCTGCAGGCCGGGCCCAGATGGAAGGTCAGGGGGCTAAGGGGGGGCGGGGCACAAGTGGGGCTAATCACCTGTCCGTTGGTGTTTGAGCTCCAAGAAAAAGGACTTTTTATCTAAAATGACTTCCAAGCATTGTCATGGGCTGCCTTGTGAGGTAGTGAGTTCCCTGTCCCTCAGAAGGTTCTACCTGAGACTGGGGCATTGTGGCTCATGTCCTGTCAGATGCTGCAGCCAGCCCAGCGCTGAGAGGGATTCCAGCTTTCCCATCATGAAGAGCTGCTGCTGGTTCTGTTTTGCCCATAGCAATTTTATGTCCCCATGCCTCCCCGGGGGGGGCAGGCCCCGGTGGCTGGAGACTGGGGGTCCAGACGAACGTCAGACATGGCTTAGCCTGGCCCTCAAAGGCCCATGGCCTGGTCACGGCCTCTAGCAAACCAGAAACCTGCACATGAACACTATGTGTTTGCGTGTGATTTCCCCTGTAGACCCCTGAGGCCATGCTGGGAACCCCAGTCCGTGGAGCGGTCCCATCGATTGCCAAGAGATGGGCATGGGCAGAGCAGAGAGGGCCACAGTTCCACTCTAGGGGAGGACTCAGCCCCGCTCTGGGAATAGAAAGGGTCTCCTGCCCCCCAGGAGTATGTGTGTGTGCACCCAGGTGTAACCGGTCGTGACGGGGGTCTGTCTGAGGAAACCGGCCTGGCTCCCGGTAGATGAGGTGCTCGGCCAACGGGAGCACAGCAGGCCTAGGAGAGGGCGGCTTTGGAGGGCAGTCCTGTCCCAGCGCGGCCACTCCAGAGCCACTTTTCTCTGAATCATACCAGATGGACCAGCCGTCTGAGTCCTCATTTTTCACAGTCGCCACTCGCTGGTGTAACAAAACACATGCTCTCCAGCGATAAAGTCTGAACGTTTTAGCAAATTAAAAATGTTTATTTATATGCATTTAAAAATATCTCCGCATATAATAAAAGGAAGCACATTTTCATCTCACGCTTTCCTTAAATCAGCACACATCTCCATTTGACTTCTGGTTTGATGTGAGACCAGGAGAAATGAGACAGAGAGAGAGAGAGAGAGAGAGAGAGGTGGGAAGAGGGGAAGGGAGATAGATTGTTTACTGGTTGAGATTCCTAAGTGGTGTCTTTTTGCCAAGTCATAACCAAACATCTTCTGGGAGAGGGGAGAGGGGACGGCGGTTGCAGCAAACGTCAAACACGCTTGGTAGCTAAACTCATGGCCAGTTGTATGATCACAGGACTGAGGTTTCAGTGGGCAGATTGACTTATGTGGACAGTATCTTCTAGAAGATGTTGGAATTTTGTTTGTTTGTTTGTTTGTTTGATGAAGACCAGACTTTTCCAACAAGGGCTGTGGTGATGGGACAGAGGATGGCAGGAAGCTGTGATCTGGACGGCAGAGCTTGAGTGGGGTCAGACTCCTAGATGCCACGACCAACCCTGCCTCTACGTCATGCAGCGATTATGCAAGTCCTGCCTTTTCTGGGCCTCAGTTGCCCCATCTGAAAAGTGGGAGCCTGGATCCATTTGCACTCACAGCCTCGGTGGCTGCCACCGATGTGATGTGTTTGCTTGTGGAAGGGTAAAGATCCAGTCCTGTTCCCTCCCACCACCTCAAGAGCTGCTCCCCCCAGGACTGGGGGAAGCAGGTGCACCTGGAAGGGGGCCATAAAGAAGCCAGTCTTCCAGGGCCCTTGAGCTGATGCCTCCTTTCTATTCTCTCTTCCTGTGGCTCTCTGGACTTTCCATCTTCCATGAAACTCACGTACCAAGCTGCAGCTTGTCCTATAAGAGAAGAAGTGACAGCCCCTAGGGGTGGGGTGGGGGTCCTGCCTGGGCCTTCCTGGATTCAGGACCTGCTGGCTTTTGCCCTCTTGGCTTCTCTCCAAAGCCCAGAGATTCCATACTCTGTGTGACCTTGGGTACACAACTTCACTCCTCTGAGACAGGTTCCTCGTGTGCAAAATGAGGATGCACAAGCCTGTCTTTCCCAAGCTGTTGGAAAGAAGTACAAATTAGATAGTAGATAGAAGCCTTCATCAAAGGAACAGAGTAGGGTTCCATGAATGTTCCTTCCCTTCACATTCAGGCATCAAGGGCTCCTTCCTCCTGCATCTGGAGAGCCCCCGGCCTGCCCTTGAGGCCAGACTTAAAGGGGCAGCTGGTCTTGCCTCCTTCTAGGCTCTGGGTGTATGAGAGGCTGCAGACCCTTATCCTCACTCTCCCCAAAGGCCTCCCCATGTTGGCTGATGGTCGGGCAACCGTATGCTTTAGTGTCTGAACTGGGACACCTTTGAGTGAAAGGGGCATGATTGGTAATGCATATGCCGGGTCCACTAGTTTATACCAGATCAGTGTTGTAGAGCAAAGAACATGAATGTTCTAGCTAATAGTTTCCTATCCCAGTCACAGGCTCACACGGACCCTCGCGCTGCTCCGGGAGGTCAGTCAGGCACGGGGCGGCTGATGGCTCGGCTTAGAGATGTGAAATTATAACAGTCCTGAGGTCATACTGGTGGGAGGAACCCAGGCGCTCATGATCCAAGTCACAAGCCATCCCAACAACACGGTGCGGCTTGCCCTGTCTATTCTTGCCCCGGCTTCCCTGTCTCTTTTCTTTCCAGGGAAAGGAGAACCATTCAAGACCCCCACTAGCCCAAAAGGTCCGAGAGGCCTGACTCAGTCGCTGTGTCACTCACTAGCTCTGTGACCTTGACTCAACCTCTCTGCTTCAGTTTCCTCACCTGTAGACTAGGGATGGCACCATTTGTCTCTCGGGGTCACTGTGCTGAGACAATAGGACCTAGCCCAGGATTGGGCACAGTAAATACAGGTAGAGTGGGTGATTGGAAAATATCTGATTATGGCCGCTGTTCTTTTTGTTGGCAGAAGCCGGCAACCTATAGTCAGTCAATACACGTCAGCTGAGCCCCTACTATGTGCCAGTCATGTTTTCTATGCACAGTCTCCCTGGATTTCTGGCATCACTGTAAGGGAGGGAAGATTCTTAACCCCATTCTCCGGATGAAGAGGCAGCACAGCAAACTTAAGTAATGTGGGCAAGGTCACACAGCAAAGAGGAGGCACTGGGTCGCTGGAACCTAAAACCCGGCTGTTGGTGTCCATGCACGTGGCCTCCCTCTCGCTGCCCAACTGGGGAAAGGAAGGCCCAGGGAGGGCAGGTTACTTGCCCAAGGTCACGCAGGAGACGGTGGCCGGGGCCTCCAGCCCTCCGAAGGTTTCTGTCGCAGACCCCCCTCCTCCCCCGCTCGGGCCCCTCCAATCCGCAGCTCTGCGTGCGGGGGCGCGCGCATACCCCGGCTGTCCGTCCGTCAGCCAGCCGTCTGTCTGGGTGTATACGCGGCCGCAGCCGTGCTCCCCTCCCCAGCCTCGGGCGCTGCGCAGGGAGAGGCAGGGCGTCCGTGGCGCCCGGCCCGCGCCCCACGCCCCACGCCCGCAGCCGACAGACGGCAGCGCCTGCGCCCGAGCCCGCGCCCCCCCAGCCAGTGCGCGGGAGCCGCCGGGGCAAAGTCGCGGCGGCCGGCCGGCTGCGCGATCTCTGGCTCCCTCACTCGCTCTCTGCTCCCAGGGGAAGCCAAGCCAACCGGGAAGCCCCGGTGACCCGCCCTCCAAGATGAAGAAGCTCCAGGGAGCTCACCATCGCAAGGTAAGGCACGAGGGCGGGGGGCGCACACGGGGGCGAGGGCACACCTGAGGGAGGAGTGCGGAGGTCCGCCCCCATCCAGGCCCCGGGAGGGTCGGAGAGGGCGCCGGGACCAGTTCGGGGCACTAGGGGAGCCCGGGCTGAGCTAGATTGCCAGGAGGGGCGGGGTCACGGTCTGCTGGGGCGGGGGGGTTGGGTTGGGGGGAGGGTTGTCGACACGGTCTTCCCCATCTGGGGGTCGGGATGTCGTGTGAAGGGGCTGAGATTCATTGGGCCAGGTCCTTCGAACAGGTGTCTGCAACCCCAGGAGGCATGGGGTAGGGCGGCTGGGGCCAGGCGCCCGCCCCTCCCCAGTCCCCCACCAATTTCCTCCAGGGGCTGATTGGGGTTGGGGATGTAAGAATAGCGGAGGGCCAGCCTTGAGCTAAACTGATTTCAGGGATGGGGGGCGGGGAGCCGCCCTGGTCCTCATTTGTGCGCTCTACACTGAAGCAGCAGCGGAGAGCCAGCAGGGGGACGCTCTCTTTCCAGCCGGTGCTTCTGCCCTGCGGCGGTCCACCACCTGCTTCCTCCCCACCAGCTTTAGTTAGCTTCCCTGCTAAGACCCCAGGCTGCCCCCACGGCAGAGGCAGGGGGGTGGGGAGGAGATGGGAGACCCAAGGGATATGGGGGTGGGGTAGAAGCTGACAGGACAGAGATGGACAAATCTGTGCTCTTGGAGCCCTGGGCCAAGACCTCAGCCCCTCCCCACCCCCTCCCGTGGGCTTGGACCTCCCAGCCAAGTAGCCTGTGTTGGGTCAAGTTTTCTCTCCTTGGGCTTAAAAGAATCAGTCCTAGCCAAGGAGTCAGAACTCCTGGGCACTATTTCTGCAGATGCCACTTACCCTGTGACTTTGGGCAAGCCCGTTGTCTAACCTGGACTGTCATTTGCTGATCCAGCTCCAGTGTTAGGGCACCGGAGCAGGCCCCCCTGTCCCGGAGTGGGGGGTGGGGGGTGTGGTGACCCCAACAGGGGCCGGTAGGTGTAGATGTGAGAGAGAACTCACAGGGGCTGGTGTTATTGACCACAGCCCCCCACCACTCCCAATTCATGCCCTGCGCCCCTGCAGCTGGCTGGGGCACCGCTGTGGTAAGTGGGGCTTTGCTATTCGCTGACGTGAGTGACTTCTTGGGGCTGTTGGTGGTCTCTTGGCTCTTCTTGGGCCCTGCCCTCCATTCTGTTCCAGCCTCCTACTCTCTCCCCTTTCCTTTCCTCCCCTCTCCACTGCCACCAGACCACACAGTACATAAATAGCCATATTCTATAAAGCCTTATCTCATGTAATCCTCCAAAAATTCTGGGGGCTAGGCCTCGCTATCCCCACTTTGTAGACAAGGGAGAAACAGACCTGGGGGACGCAGCTAGCTGCTTTCCTTAAGATGGGCTCAGTAACCTCGGACCAACAGGGCAGGGGTGGGGCCACCCGGCCTCTGTGTCCCCTCCCTTGGTCTCAAGGTGAATGGGGCAGGGAGTGAGGAATGCCAGGTCCCAGCAAAGCAACAGCGGTGTTCAGAGACGAGAACTGGGCTGAAAGTCAGGGGGTGTGGGTTCAGCTCTTACTCTGCCCTTAACTTGCTATTTGACCTTGGGCTCATCTGTTTCCCTCCCCGAAACTCAGTTTCTTCATCTGCCCAATGATGAAGTTGGACTCCACATTTCTATTGTCTCTCTCTCATCCTGAAGAAGGTCTGAGAGAGCCTTGGCTTGGGGCAAGCTAACCGCTTCCGGCCCCTGCCACCACTAGTGACCTACATCTGTTGGTTCTTAAAAGAGGGGGTGCAGGTCTGGCAAACCCACGATTCTGTTTCTGCGTGACTCGGGATAGGCGGGGGGGTGGAGGGGATCGGGGGTGGGAGCTTCACACACAGGCGGAAGTGTGAATCGACTCATTAAGCTTCCATCCCGGCCCCATTGATTGGGTTGCTTGTCTCCCAGCCAGTGCCATCCCCTCTGTCCCAGCCTCCTGGGATTCATCCATGGTGGGGTTGGGGGCTCCAGATTGGCTCATCTTTGGAGGACCCAATCCCCTGTCCCTGGAGCAGGAGCAGGCTTCCCCCTGATTGGGGGAGGTAGGGGACAGAAGAGCTGGCAGCATCCTGCTCTTGGAACTCTTGTCACCATGGAAACAGAGAGCTGGGACTGTGAGCAGAGAAAGGGCAGCAGCTTCTCAGGAGAGATCAGAGGAACCTCATTACCGGGCCCTCCTGCCAGCTGGCCTGAGCAGGGTGAGGCAGCGGTGTCACAGGGTGACTGGCCTGTCACACTACCCCATTTCAGGGGCCAGTGTTAACTAGCTGCTCCTCCGTCCCTCCTGGAGCTCACCTGGCAGGGTGTGACTCGAGAAGGCCAGTACTCACCCAGCTGGGGAGGAACCTTGTGGAAAGGGGCATCAGAGGGCAGGGGCCAGCTTCAGATAGGTCTGGGGGCTGCTGCTACCCTCAACCCAGCATGTCTGAGATCACCGCAAGCCCAATTACTGGAAAAGTGGCTTTTTCACACTCTTCATCATTATCGCCGTCACCCATAATTATGCCAGGCTGTCCTTGTTATCACTGCCCCTCTGGCCAATAGCCAGCCCCAGGCTGGATCATTACTACGGTCGCCACTGTCACTGAGAGTCACCGCAGTACTGTTACTCCCATTCTGCCACCTGAACCCATTGTCCCGACCCTATCACTGCAGCCAGACACCTCCAGTCCTGTGACACCTGCACTCTCCCTTCACCATCTTTGTCCCTGCAGAGCTTCCTCTGTCACCACCTAATTGTGTGTAGACACCTACCTGGCTGGTGGCAGGAAGGGGAATTTTAGGGGAAAAAATGCCTCATCAATAACTGATTACTGAGTCTCTGTGCTAGGATCTCATCTGGTCTTCAACCACTGAAAGTGTCTCTGGTGAAGCCTCCCTCACAGACCATTAGAGACAGAAGACTAATAGATGGACCTACATTTCTCTGAGTAAAGCTCAGCATGCTAGCTTCTTAAAACCTTTTTCTTTCTTTTTTTAAAAAAAATTTTAATGTTAAATTTATTTTTGAGACAGCGAGAGACAGAGAATAAGCGGGGGGGGGGGGGGGGCAGAGAGAGAGGGAGACACAGAATCCGAAGCAGCCTCCAGGCTCTGAGCTGTCAGCTCAGCACAGAGCCCGATGCAGGGCTCGAACTCGTCAACCACAAGATCATGACCTGAGCCAAAGTCGGACGCTCAGCCGACTGAGCCACCCAGGCGCCCCTTAAAACCCTTTTCTTAAACAGAATTGCAGAATACCGTCTGTTCTAGTCCCTGTTTGGAGAATCACAGTGGGTATTGGTCCATTAAAGGATCAGACAAGTCCTTCAGTAAAGAAAACTATTTTGCTTTGTGTTAACCTAGAGTTCCCCAAACTACTTCTTCTCCTTCTTCTTCTTCTTCTTCTTCTTCTTCTTCTTCTTCTTCTTCTTCTTCTTCTTCTTCTTCTTCTTCTTCTTCCTCTTCTTCCTCTTCTTCCTCTTCTTCTTCCTCTTCTTCCTCTTCTTCCTCTTCTCCTTCTTCTTTTTAAGTTTACTTATTTATTTTGAGAGAGAGAGAGAGAAAGAGAGAGTGCACGCCTTGGGGGTGAGGGGTGGGGGAGAGGGGCAGAGAGAGAACCCGAAGCAGGCTCCTCGTTGTCAGTGATGTCTGCATTGAGCCCAACTCGGGGCTCAAACTCACAAACCGTGAGATCATGACCCGAGCCGCAATCAAGGGTCCGATGCGTAACCAACTGAGCCACCCAAGCGATCCCTCCCCAAACTTCTTTGACTCAAGAATCCTTTTTGCCACCAAGCACCTATGAACATCCAAAGGGGTGTGTTTTTGGAAACACTGATGTATTCAATCCCCTCCGTGTGTAGATGGCGAAACGGAGGCTGAGAAAACTCTTTCCTAAAGTCACACCGTGAAAGGGCACAGACCTGGGACTAGAATTGTAGTCTCCTGACTCACAGTCCAGAGAGATCACTGTTTTCCTACAGCCATTGCTGAGCTCTCTCCTTTCTCCTCTCAAAACCTTGATGTTCTTTGATAACCAGCCTTCTTTGCATCTCCATCCTTCTCTGCCATGGGTCTGAATTTCAGAGGCAATCAGGAGGGGTGTGACTGTCCCTTTCTTCTGACCCATTCCAGGAGACACTGTGGGGACCTGCTCCCTGAATTTTAGATAGTTATCCTGGTATCTTTGGGCTCCCCTGCAGGCCCTCCGCTTAGACTCGCTACCTCATCCGCAGGGCCAGCCTTCTAAGCAGCTGGAGGAGGGCCTCCGTTTCCCAGCCCCAGTCTGAAGGGAGAATGCCCAGGGCACTTCCCCACCCTCCTGGAATTGCAGGAAGGGATCTTAGGGACCACGCTGTGTCTCTAAGGGTTTCCGTTCCCCTCTGTGCACATATCTCTCCTGTAATGACAAGAAGATTGTGACTTTCCCAGATAGATCAGAACTCAGCCTCTTTCTGCTCATGAACTAAAATTCACAGCCCTCCACAGGCCTCCCTGAGCCACCAGAGTATGAATTCAATCCTTCCCTCAGGGGAGCCCGTGTTCCCTCCAAGTCCTCTTCTTTCTATGCTAAGGACCCCCACTTCTTCCCTTGTCCTCCTGTGACTGCTTCTGAACAGCCTCCCTGCCCTGTGGACGTGCTCCAGGCTGTCTGTGTCTTTCCTAAAATATGATGCCCAGAATAGAGTAGCAAAAGGCCAGCCCCCAAGGGCACCTGGGTGGCTGGGTCGGTTGAGCATCTGACTTTGGCTCAGGTCATGATCTCACGGTTTGTGGGTTCGAGCCCCGCATCGGGCTCTGCGCTGACAACTCGGAGCCTGCAGCCTGCTTCCGATTCTGTGTCTCCCCCTCTCTCTCTCTCCGCCCCTCTCCCGCTTGCACTCTCTCTCTCTCTCTTTATCAAAAATAAATAAAAATTAAAAAAAAAAAAGTCCAGCACCAGCAGTGGAAGACATGGGCTCCAGTGTTGGGAGGCTCTGGGCCTGAGACCTAGCTCTCTGCCAGCCAGCCTCATAAAACCTTGGGTATGTCCTGACACCACTCTCAGCCCCAATGTTCCTCATGATTGGAGTGGCGCTTCGACACGTACTTACTTAGCTTATAGCGTTATTTTGAGAACAAAATCAGGTGAAACGTTTAGCACACCGAGCACATAGTCAGAGCTCAAGGCAGGGTAACTGTCGTTAACATCATCATCGTCATGGTCATCAGCATAGGACCATCCCTTGGTTTGACCTCTGTGTGAACCAAACTAAGACCCAGGCCACTTTCTTCGAGCCCGAACCACCCTGCTGGCCTCATCAGTTTGTGGTTCCGTGCAAACCGGAGAAGCTCCTGCATGGGACCATGTTCGCCCAGGTGAGGGCGATATCGGTTCTCCCCGCCAGGAGACTATCTTTGCATTTAGCCCTGTTTGACTTCATATTCTAATTTTGGTTTGGGGCGGGGCGCATCCCAGTGCCAGCCTGGCCTCACCTTTCCCCCTCACCCCTTTGGTCTCTCTTACCGGCAGCCCATTACCCCAGACCTGCTGATGACCCCCAGCGACCAGGGCGATGTAGATCTGGATGTGGACTTTGCCGCGGACCGGGGGAACTGGACGGGCAAACTGGACTTCCTGCTGTCCTGCATTGGCTACTGTGTGGGCCTGGGGAACGTGTGGCGCTTCCCCTACCGAGCCTACACCAACGGAGGAGGTAGGGGCCCGAGGGCCTGCTCGAGGGGCATAAGGCTTGGGTGGAGTGAGGTTTTAAGTGGCCTTGGCCACCATCTCGTATGTGACCTTGGGCAGAATTGAAAGCAGTGACATGGGTCTGGGAGGAGCTCCCTCCCTCCCTCCCTCTGCATTGTCTTTTGTCATCACCCAGCCCCTCCCCCATCTCTCTCATGCCCAGGGCGGATACCCTCAGCTCTCCCACAAGGCCTTGGCCCTTCCTGGGCCCCGAGAGATGGGCAGAGAGGCTGCCTCCGCTCTTGATAGCAGGCCCTGTCTGCCTGTCAGCGATCACTGTGCTTTCGAAGTTCTGCTCTTCTCCCCCACCCCCTCCAGGACCTCATTCCATCCGTCATCTTTCTCACTCTCCAATCTTCGATCTGTCCTCCTCTCCTGGTTCCTTTCACTCAGACTGCAGACGTGAACTCTCTCCCACCTCACACACCTCCCCTGTTGTCCCTGCTTCGCCATCAAGACCCTGTTCTGGGTCTCATTAACAGTAGCTGGGGTTGAACACTCACCACCTGCCAGGCCCCAGGCTTGGTGTTCTTCATGGAACCCTGATGTGACAGCCCTCCCGGGGTCAGCCCTCCGGGGGGCACCATTGTCCTGATCTGGCGGCCAAGGCTCGGGGAGGCCAGGTTCCTTGTCCAGGGGTCATTTGGTGGCCGACCCAACATTCCACCCCCAGGACTGCCTTCTCCAGAGCCAGAGTGCTCCCTCCCGCCCTCGAAGCCTCCTCCCGCTTCTGCCAAACACGTTGAAGAAACACCTATTGGCAGAGTGTTTCTTCACACTACAGAAATCCAAGTAGGAGCAGACAAAGCGAGGGAAAGATGAATTGCTGTGACCAGGAAGTGTAGGACCGTAGCTGGGCTCTGATGCTGTAGGAGCTCGATCCTGGCCACCGTTCTCCTGGCTCTCCCTTTCCCTGGTTCCCGATTCTGTTTCTCTCTGGGTGCTGACCTCATTTTCGGCTGGGACAGGCTCCCTCCTTGGGGTTGGGCTGGGGCGGCCACGGACGACTCTGGAATGACGTTATCCTCAGAACTGTTCTCTCGCAGTGAATCCATATAGGACCACAGTGAAGGTCTCGAACTGGCTTGGCTTGGGATACATACACCGGAGGGGGTGGGGCGGGATGGCTGTTGTGAGTGACAGCCCTTCCGGAGCCCTATAGTGGGGGGCAGTTCTCTAAAGGACACTGCTGCCAGTATGAGAAGCAAATGGGGAGGGATGCTGGGCACACGGGACCACCGGTGGCAGCCACATGCGTCTAAGGGGGCGTGGCCGAGAGGATGCAGGAAGATAGATGGATTGGGGCCAGATTCTGCAAGGTGCCCATTCATGTCCCTACTGAGGAGTTTGCACTTTTCTCCGGCAGGCACTTTGCTCCTTTATTCGTTCACTCACTCAGTGTTTGCTCCGGGCCCAGCCCTGCCCTGGGCACTGGGGCTGCAGAGCTGAGTAATTCCCCACCAGTGCCCTTGGCCCTCCGTGAGCTGGCATAAAAGGACAGGCCCAGGCCACATGACAAGTGCTCTGTGGGGTCGCAGGTGTCTGCCATCAGGGGTGGGGCTGGAGCTGGCCTTTAGGGGAGCTGACCATCCTGAGACATCCCCAACCTCCCTCCTCCTCGCAGGCGCCTTCCTCATGCCCTACTTCCTCATGCTGGCCATCTGTGGCATCCCCCTCTTCTTCCTCGAGCTCTCCCTGGGTCAGTTCTCCAGCCTGGGACCCCTGGCTGTCTGGAAGATCAGCCCCCTCTTCAAAGGTGAGGCCTCATCATCCTGGGAGGGGTCTGGGCCTGGGGGAGGCAAGGAGGTTGTCCCCCCTTCCCCCAAGCTCTAGGCAGCAGGGGAAGTGAAGCTCAGAGAGGGGATGACTTCCAGAGGCCACGCAACCTGGCCTGCAGGAGGCCTTGGCCTGAGGGCAGCCCCCACTCGCCTCCCCGCCCCCCCCCCCCAGGTGCCGGCGCGGCCATGCTGCTCATTGTAGGCCTGGTGGCCATCTACTACAACATGATCATCGCCTACGTCCTCTTCTACCTCTTCGCCTCCCTCACCAGCAACCTGCCCTGGGAGCACTGCGGCAACTGGTGGAACACGGACCTCTGCCTCGAGCACAGAGGCGCCAAGCATGGCAATGGGGCCCTGCCCCTCAACCTCACTGGCACCGTCAGCCCCAGCGAGGAGTACTGGAGGTCAGGCGGCCGTGGGGCCCTGGCTGCTGGGCAGTGGAGGGTGGGGGGGTGGCGCAGGAGCACACCGGCAGAAGGCTGAGGTGCACCCCGGTTCTAATCCCGGCTCTTCCGTGACCAGCTGTGCTCCCTTACCCGCTATATTTGGCTTCTGCTGTGGGTTTGGCCCTTGAAGTGGGGACGGTAATTATTTCTGAGGGGCGTTGTGAGGATTAAGGGAAAGAAGGGATGATCGTGCCATCCAGCCTGTTGGATAATCTTGCTGAGTAAGTAAGTGCCGGCAGATAATCGTGACGCTGATGACCGCGGTGACAGGAGCCTTGCTGGCCTCGGCCTTACCCCGTGTGGGTGGCGCATGGCAGCGTGACCAGAGGACTCTCCAATCTTCATCCCGCACAGCCGCTACGTGCTCCACATCCAAGGCAGCCGCGGCATCGGCAGTCCTGGGGAGATCCGATGGAGCCTCTGCCTCTGCCTGCTGCTGGCCTGGGTCATCGTGTTCCTCTGTATCCTCAAGGGCGTGAAGTCCTCGGGCAAGGTAAAGCTCGGGTGGGCGGGCCCCAGTGGCCTGAGGCCCTGGGAGGGGTGAGGGCTTCCTGGAGGAGGCAGGGTGTGGACTGAGCCTGAGAGGATGAAGAGACTTCGACTGGGAAGAGGTTGGGGCTGGTGGGGGGGGGGGCTGCGGTGGGTAGGGATTGGGGAGGTGGAGGAAGAAAGATGTGGAGGTAAGGACGGACGGTGGCTAGAAACTCGCCAAGGACAGGACCGATCTGTTACTCAAGTTTGCATCCTAACCCAGTGCTTCGTACTTTGAAGAGGCTCCGCGTGTGTTTGTCGAATGCTTGGAAGGTGGGCGTATGAGTCAGAGGTAACTGACCAGAACCCAGTGTTCACACTCGATAGGAAAGTCCAGAGGGTGTGCGTCAGGTACGGCTGGGTCTAGGGGTCCAAAGGATGTTATCAGGAATGTGATTCTCTTGGTCTCTCCGGAGTCTTTTCCTCCAATTGGTTTCTTTCTTGGGCTTCATTCTTTATGGGGTTCCCCTTAGCAGCTTTTGGCTTCTATCTTACCTGCTTAGTGAAAGGTGGGACTTGCTCCAGTTCTCGAAAATCCTAGAACTGAGTCTCACTGTGTAGGCTGGGTCACGTACCCCTCCCTGAACCAGTCCCTGTGGCCAGGAGGGTGGGGTGCTGTGCTTGGCTGGGCCCGGGCAGGCACCCACCTCTGGAGCTGGGAACGGAGTCAGTCCCAGCCAGGGAAAGTCAGGGGACTGGTGTCTGGACAAGGCCAGATGGATGCGAGGAAGACAAAGCCACGGATGCCCACTTGAGGTTATGAAAGGTGGGAAGGACCGTGAAGCAGTTTTAGAAAGACTTGAAACCTTCCGAATGGTTCACCCAATCATTTATAAAGTAGAACTTGTCCCTGCGCAAAGCGCTGGGAGGTGTCGCCCACGAGGAACAGAACCAAAACAACCAGAAAGGTAAGGTCGAAACCAAGGAGAAAAAGGGAAAAAATAATCATGGTGCAAGTCGGGGCAGTGACAAGCTTGAGACCTGGTGGTGTTTGCTGAGGAAGTGGCTGGAGGTCTGGGGACAGGTGGAGGGGAGTTTGGCAATGGGCAGTGGCTGTTGACCATGCCAGGTGGGCTTGCCGGGGCTGGGGGCACGGGGAGTGGACGCGTGGGAGGGGAGACTCTCATTACTCCCACAAGGCAAGGCTTCGGGGCAAGGGACCAGGGCAGCCTGGACAGGGGCGCTGCAGAGCTGGAGAGAGTGGGTGGGTCAGGGACGTCTTGGGACGACGCAGCGACAGGACTTTGCGGAGGGATCCGTGTGTGGAGGGAGGGGCGCCGGGAAGGAGAGAGGAGCTTCATGGATGATGGCCCTTCTGATCTAGGTCTACCCAAAGGCTGGGGAGGCGGGTTGGGTAACGTGGGGATTTCTGGGAAAGGAGCAGGGTAGAAGGAAGGTCACCCCTGCGTTCCCTCCCCACTTATCGTGCTTCAGGTGGTATATTTCACGGCCACGTTCCCCTACCTCATCCTGCTCATGCTGCTGGTCCGAGGAGTCACCCTCCCGGGGGCCTGGAAGGGCGTCCAGTTCTATCTCACCCCTCAGTTCCACCATCTGTTGTCTTCCAAGGTGAGGCCCTCGGGGCTGGGGTGTGGACGGAGGGGTCAGGCCCGAGCCAGGGAGTAGATAGAGGGCGGCCCGGGGGAAAAGAAGGGCATGGGGGAGGAATCCTCCGTGTGGTGGGCCCCCGCTACCAGACCCTGGGCTCGGCTCTGTGCTCCACACTGTGTGTCCTTTTCTTTTATTATTCTTCACCGTCCTGTGAGGTAGACGTTACTCTGGGGCGCGTGGCTGGCTCAGTCGGAGGATCGTGCGACTTGATCTTGGGGTCATGAGTTTGAGCCCCACATTTGATATCGAGAGTACTAAAAAAAAAATAAATAAACCTTAAGGGGCGCCTGGGTGGCTCAGTCGGTTAAGCGTCCGACTCTCGATTTTGGCTCAGGTCATGATCTCGTGGTCCCTGAGTTCGAGCCCCGTGTTGGGCTCTGCGCCGATAGTGCCCGTTGACAGCGTGGGGCCTGCTTGGGATTATCTCTGTCTGCCCCTCCCCAACTCGTCCACTCGTGTGACCAACTCTTTCTCTCTCAAAATAAATAAATAAAACTAAAAAAAAAAAGTTTAAGAAAGGGAAGACATTATTCTCCCATTTTACAGATGAAGAAACTGAGGCCCCAAAGAGTGATAAGCTTAAGGTCACAGGAGTGGCAGAGCTCGAATTCCAACCCCAAGGAGGGCAGTTGTGATTATAGAAACAACGCTACTGACGGCTTCACCATTTCTCATTTATTAACGGATGCCCGCCTAACAGTGCCCTAGCATTCTGCACATTAATGTGGTCATTAATGCTCACCACCACCATGTAAGGGAGCTCCTCTTTCTATCCCCTCATTTGAGAGGAGGGACCTGAGGCTCAGGGAGATGTGGGGGGCTAGAATCAAACCCAGGTCCCTCCAACTCCAGGGAGGAAGGAAAGGGGCTCCACGGGCTTCTCGTCAATACAAATCTACTGAGAAGTTACCTAAGACCCTACTGCCTTCAGAACTGGACCACGCTTAGCGATCATCTAGATTCTGGATGGGGAGACTGAGGCCCGGAGAGGGAAAGGGACTTAGCCCAGTCCTGCAGTGTGGGTGCTGGAGCAGGGTTTGCTCCCGGCCCACGTCCCTTGTGCGCCAGGCTCCTTACCATGCCATCCTGGACCTGCTGACTCGCTCTCACCCCACCTCCATCCTCCTCTTCCCTCGGCCCTCTGGACGCCTCGGTGTGCGCCCCCTTCCCCTCGCTCTCCATCTGCATCCTTTCCTGCCGCAGGTGTGGATCGAAGCTGCCCTTCAGATCTTCTACTCCCTGGGTGTGGGCTTCGGGGGCCTCCTCACTTTTGCCTCCTACAACACGTTTCACCAGAACATCTATAGGTCAGTGCGGCCCCGCAGACCTCGAGGCCAGAGCAGGGAGGAGAGTGGCTGGCCAGGGCGGGCCTCCTGGGGTGCGGGCGGGTGCAGCTCACTCTGGCCTGGACTTCTGTGCCTGGACCTCTCCCGGCAGAGACACCTTCATTGTCACTCTGGGCAACGCTGTCACCAGCATCCTGGCTGGCTTCGCCATCTTCTCCGTGCTGGGCTACATGTCTCAGGAGCTGGGGGTGCCTGTGGACCAAGTGGCCAAAGCAGGTGGGCAGGCCGGCCAGCCTTGGTGGGCGAGGAGGTGTGGGGGGCATTGCCGGGGCGGGGCCAGGGAGCGCGGTGTGGACCGGCAAGGCTGCGGATGGGTGTGTCCAGTGTGTGTGTGGGCCTGCGCACGCACAAATGCACGCGTCTTTGCTGGTCTCTGGGTGCAGAGGGGGCGTGTGTTAACCTGAGGCTGGAGTTAAATGAATTTCTGTATGAGATTGTCTTATGTGTGGTCACATCTTAGTAACTCGCCTTGTTTGTCCAAGTGAGTCATTCCCTGTGTCAAGATGTCTGTGTGCCAATGAACTGAGGGTTCAAATGAGGATGTGAGTCAGTGTCTCGTGCCAGTGGACGTGTCCAAGTACGTGTATTAGTGGGGTTGTTTGTGTAAATGATGGTATACATAAGTGTATTCAAGTGAGGTTTTATATTGGGTCTTGTGTTCATTCATGTACTCATTTGTTAAATTATTTTAGAGAGTGAGCAGGGGAGAGGGAGAGAGAGAGAGAGAGAAGAGAAAGAGAGAGAGAATCTCAAGCAGGCTCCCCCCTCGGCGTGGAGCCCGATGTGGGGCTCGATCCCACAACCCTGGGATCGTGACCTGAGCCGAAATCAAGAGTCGGACGATCAACTGTCTGAGCCGCCCAGGCACCTCTTGTGCTCATTATTAATTCCTTTATTTTATCAATCTATGTTTATTGAGCACCAACAGTGTACTGGCCTGTGTCCTAGGAATTAAGTGTTGGAAGTGTGCAGTTAGCGTGCACCTCTGGGTTTGGCTAAACTAGTGTGCCCGAGTGGATGTAAGCGACCACGTGTGTCTGAGTGTGCGTGTGGGGGCCTACCTGGTGCCCCAGGCCGCTGACTCTTCGTGCCCTTGGCCCAGGCCCCGGCCTGGCCTTTGTCGTCTACCCACAGGCCATGACCATGCTGCCTCTGTCGCCCTTCTGGTCCTTCCTTTTCTTCTTTATGCTCCTGACCCTTGGCTTGGATAGCCAGGTGAGCCGCATCTGTGCCAGCGGGCACCTTGTGGTGTGTGCGCGTCTGTGATGGGCGTGCATTTGCGTGTGGCCATGAGTGATGTGTGTCTTTGTGTGAGACGTGTGCACGTGTGTGGGGGGGCAGAATTCTGACCTCCTCCCCCTCCCCCCAGTTTGCCTTCCTGGAGACCATTGTGACAGCTGTGACGGACGAGTTCCCGTATTACCTGCGGCCCAAGAAGGCTGTGTTCTCGGGGCTCATCTGCGTGGCCATGTACCTGATGGGGCTGGTCCTCACCACCGATGTGAGCAGAGCTGCAGGGTGGGGGGCAGCGGTGGGGGGGTAGGGGCCGGCACCTGCAGCATGTGGTGCTCCTGTTGGGGAGGAGGCCAGCCCACCCAGGCCCCCTCCCCAGGGGCGGCTTGGTCAATGACCCAGAGCCCTGGCTCGGAAGTATACAAGCCCTGGCTTCAAGCCTGGCCCCTGCTCTTGCTGAAGGACCTCAGGACGAGCGCCTTGCCCTACCCGAGCCTGTTCCCCCACCAACAAAACGGGGGTCTGCGTCCAGGCTGGGTGCGAGGCGCAAATAAGATGGTGTGCCCTGCCTGGAGAGGGGGTGGCAGCAGGGAGCAGGACTGAGGCGAGGGGGCCCCAGAGCTGTGACTTGTGTTGCAGGGGGGCATGTACTGGCTCGTGCTTCTGGATGACTACAGCGCCAGCTTCGGGCTAATGGTGGTGGTGATCACCACGTGCCTCGCCGTCACCCGGGTGTACGGTGAGAGGGGCCGAGGGAGGTGGCGGCGAGGCTCCCACCGTGGGAGGATGGGCGTCGGCTCTGGAGCACCCCCTGCACTGGGCCGCCGGGCCCTAAGGGCCAGGGTCTCCGGTGAGGGCACTGGGGTGGGGGCGGGGTGCCGGTGGGGCCATTCTCCTCCCCTCCCCTGTGCAGGCATCCAGAGGCTCTGCCGGGACATCCACATGATGCTGGGCTTCAAGCCGGGCCTGTACTTCAGGGCCTGCTGGCTGTTCCTGTCCCCGGCCACGCTTCTGGTAACGGGTGGGAAAGAAGGCTGCTGGGCTGAGAGTGGGGCCCCGCTCTGGGCATGCAGGCTGGCAGGGCTGCCGCGGGAAGGGGTGGGTGGGCACCAGGACCTTGGTCCACTCCCGTCCCCCTGGATGTCCCCACCGGCTGTTGACGCCGTGCCGGGCCTGGCCCTGCCTTTGGTTGGCAAACCGGGTGGGGCTGTCTCAGGCCGCAGGGCCTCAGGGCTGGGGCTTGGAGTCTTGTGTGTTTCCTTGTGTCTGTGCTCTCTCGGCCTTGGAGTTGGAGCGGTTCAGGCACAGGCTGGGTGCTTCAGAGCTGGGCTGTCTCAGGCCTTTGGGTAGCGCAGAGCGGGGCTGCCCCATGCCCTGGGGCCCGCGAGAGCCCACTGTGATGCTGGGGCCCCGTCTGCAGGCCCTGCTGGTGTACAGCATCGTCAAGTACCAGCCCTCAGAGTACGGCAGCTACAGATTCCCGGCCTGGGCAGAGCTGCTGGGCATCCTGATGGGCCTGCTGTCCTGCCTCATGATCCCCGCCGGCATGCTGGTGGCTGTGCTCCGGGAGGAGGGCTCGCTCTGGGAGGTAGGTCTGCCCCGCCGTTGTCTGCCCTTGGCCTTTCCGACCTGTGGCCCCAGTTACCACGTGAGGCCACTGAGTGGGGAGCACACCACTCCAAAGACCACCGATGTTGGCCAATGTCCATGTGTGTTGGGGAGAGGCCAAGGGTCCCACTGTGAGTCGGGCGGAGGTCAGGACCTGAACTCTGGTCACCAGCCCAAAGCTTCCCTGTGAAACTCAGGGTCAGAAGGCAACATTGAGAGACCTCCAGAGGGTAGGCTGTCACGCTTCTCCCTGCTGCAGCTCACGGGGGACATGAGAATGGGCTGGTGGTGGGAGCCCTGCCCACACCAGGCTTTGTGAAGAGGTCTAGAAAGCACAGAGAATGCAAGCGGTTTGGGCACGGGGGTCTGCAGGCCTCAGAAGAGGGGAGTGGGCCAGTGGGTGTGCTGGGATGCTGTGTGACCACTGCAGTGTTCTGCCCCTCTCTGAGCCGCGTTGCACTCTCAGGACTTCCAAGGCCATGGGTGTGGAGTTCTCTGGCGGCAAGAGGCTGTCATAGTGAGCAGAGCTGAGTGAGGCTGCTAGGACCCGGGAAGAGCCCAGGGACCCCCAAACATACCCCACATATCTCATCCGATGTGTGCTGGAGCCAGCTAGGGCTGGTTCATTAGACCTAACTGTTACATATTCAGGGATACTGTGAGCCAGTTGTGAGGCCAGTGGTAACTTGAAATTGACCTTGGTGGGGATATTTACACCCCCGGAACTGGCTACAAATCAAGCCTCCCCAGCCCCTCCAAGCACTGTCCCCAGCCCCTCCAAGCACCGCCCCCAGCCTGCTTGCCAGCTCCCTGCTTCTCCCTCCCCGCATAGAGCTCCTCCGCCCCGCAGCTGTCCCTCACCCTTCCTTCTGATCTCCACCTGGAGAGAGGCTCAGAGCCCTCCCCCTGCAGGAGTGGGTTGTGGCTGCACCAGGCAGACCACAGGCTAGACCTGGAGTCCAGCCGCCACTCTGTCTCCAACTGCTGTGTGACTAGGAGCAAACCCCTTACCTTCTCTGAACCTCAGGAACCCCACCTGTACTTCTAAAGGACACCTGTCTCTTTGACTGACAACCAGGGTGTCTGCAAAGGAAAGGAGGAGTGGGGTGTTGCTTAGGGTGGAGGGCTCCAGCCCCCTGGAAGTTCATGGTTCCTGGGCTTTGCTGTGCCTCCCTCCTGCCCTGAGGCCCCAGAACAGCTAGGTGGAGGGCCGTGTTGTCGTGGGGTGACCGCACAGGGCTTCTTGTCTGGCTCCGGACTACCACCTTCAGAAACCAGGGCTTGTAGCAGGTTCTGGGGTCTGCCTTTTGCCAGCTGTGTGACCCTAAGCAAGTTAACGCACCTCTCTGAACCTTGCTTTCTCTGTCCTTAACGTGCGGACAGTGATACCTATCCATAAGGGTTGGTGTGAGAAGAAAAGAGGCTCACCGACACAGCCAGAACTGTGAGGGCAGAAAAGCAGAGTATTTTAAAAGTTAGAATGGACTCAGACTGCCTGGGTTCAAACCCCAGGATGCCCACTGAGTGACCTTGGCCAAGTTGACTGACCTTGCTGAACTTTACTTCCAGATACTATCTGTGGGAGGAGAGGATGAAAGTCCCAATGCCCCTTTCCCAGGGACACTGTAAGGACAGAAGAAGCCCACGTTTAGCTTAGGGCTGGAACATGGTGAATGTTTTGTTCCACGCCAGGGATTCTCACGGGGGTGATTTTGCCCTCGGAGGCCATTTGGTAATGTATGGAGGCATTTTGATTCTCCTAAGAGGATAGTGTGCACCGGGGATGCTACTGGCCTCCAGCGGGGAGAGGGCGGGGATCTGCTAAGCATCCTCAGTGTGCAGAACAGCCCTTACGAAGGGACTCTCCAGGCCCAAATGTCCACAGTACTCAGGTCAGGAAGTCTTGGTCTAGGCACTAGTGTGCAGCTGGGAACGGATCTAAGTCCTTGCTCTCAGGGAGCTTGTATTTTAATGTGCAAGACAGACAATAAACAAACAGATACATGAAGGTAGTAAGTGCTATGCTAAACACACTCTCACACACACACACACACACACACACACACACCAGTGAAAAAAACCCTAAGTTTAGGAATAAAGAATGATGGAAGATTTCGGCCAGGGTGGCTGGGAAGACCTCTGGGTGGGGGGGGTGCGGGGGGACAGACAACTGACCAAATCGACAAAGTGGTCTATCTAGCTATTTTGAAGGGGAGAGCATTCCAGGCAGAAGGACAATCGGTGCAAAGGCCCTGAGGCAGGAGGGGCTGGCCTGTTTGAGGGCAGCAAGGGGGTCTGCGAGACTGGATCAGAGCAGGTGTGGGTAGAGGGAGAGTGGCCAGAGCTGAGGTCAGGGAGGCAGACAGGGGCCGGGACATGGAGGCCATGGTGAGCACTTTGGGTTTCATTCCAAGTAAGATGACAAGCTGGCAAGTTTCTGAGCAGTGGGGTGACGTGCTTGACAACAGTTCAGTGTCACCATGCTTTGAGTATGGAGCCGTGCTAGGCCCCTGGCTAAAGGCACCGCACACATTATCCGCCTTGAATCTGCCCCCGGCGGCTGCACTTAATGCTGGTTGTGTGTTGGCCTTCGGGGGTCTGGGGCTCTTCTCCCTGCAGGGCAGGCGGAAGGCTTTGGAAATGAAGGCTGAAAAGGGAGGAACCCCAGAAAGTCCAGACTTAGTCATTGTCTTAGTCACCTCCCTCCTCCCATGGAAACTGGGGCTTGAGACAGAAAGGTCAGACGGCAGAGTCAGACTGAGGCCACATGTTAGACACTTGGAGGGTCAGCGACAGTCTCAGCTCTCCCGGTTCAGGGCTCTTTCCTCAAGCTCCCAGCTCCTTAGGACTCAGCGTTTAGGGCAAGGGCCCCAGAGTGGGCTCCCGGATCGCAGTCATAGCAGCCGCCATCTACTGGGCCTCACCCTGTTCCCGGCACCCTGCCAAGTGCTCTGTCTCAGTGCCTGCCCGTGAGGGCATCGCGATCCCCAAGTTGCAGAGGAGGAAACGGAGCATGGAAAGCTTAAATTCCACGCGCAAAGGCCACCCAGCTTGTGCGAGCATAGCGGGACTGTCATCCAGGCCTGTGACTCGCTCCCCCGGGGAAGTGCTACTGCACTCGCCCCCTGGGATTCTTGCAAGGACTGATCCGGGTGACGGGTGACGTGGTGAGGTCTCTGCCCGGTGCCCGGCCCCAGGAAGCACTCCGCCGCGAGTGCCAGCTGTTTTCACCACTCTCCTTGCTCTGCCGCAGCGGCTCCAGCAGGCCAGCCGACCGGCCATGGACTGGGGCCCGTCGCTGGAGGAGAACCGGACTGGCATGTACGTGGCCACGCTGGTGGGGAGCCAGTCACCCAAGCCACTGATGGTGCACATGCGCAAGTACGGGGGCATCACCAGCTTCGAGAACACTGCCATCGAGGTGGACCGAGAGATTGCCGAGGAGGAGGAGTCTATGATGTGAGACAGGAGGCAGGTGGACAGCCTGCCCGGCCGAAAAGGGCAGCTGTGCCCTGCGGGGTTGTGAGAGGCCCCGAGGCTGTGGGAGGTTGCCACGGCGATGCTGGTCCCCAGTGCAAGTCCTTTCCCGTGGCCTCTGCCTCTCCTCCGTCTACCTTCTCCACGCGTGCACACAAACCCACTCAGAGCTCAGCCCTCCTTTCGCAGATGCGTGAACTGAGGCCAGGGAGGAGGGACTCGCCCAAGGTCACATGGTAGAGGGGACTGGCCAGAAGGCCAGCCAGCCCCCCTTCTCATGTGGCGGGTGGCGGCATCTTCTCATGTCTGCTCAGGGCCCAGACTCCTCCCTTTTCTAGGGGAGCCTGCCCCGCGCACTTCCAACAGCCAGAATCCGAACTGGGCAGGGACGCTCAGGGGGCGGCAAGGCCCACGAGGCCCCAGGCATCACGGGTTAGCAAGTCAAGCGGGAGAAGGACACCTGTGGGCTCAGGTGCCCACCAAGTTTCCTGAAGGCCCTGGAGGGCGGGGCAAGTTGGGAGGGAGAGAGGAAGAGGAGGGCAGGGTGTGGAGGCCCCCATGTAGCCTGTGTGCCTCCCCTCAAGCCTGGGGCAGAAACCAAGGTGTTACCAGGTTATAGCAGGGGTCCAGTGGGAATGAGGGGGAGGGGAGCAGGGGCGCGGGGTGGGCAGGGGTTTGCATGATCTGGTTGTGCTTTAGATAGAATATCTTTCCGGGTCAGTGTGCAGGGTGGATCCGAGGGGACAGGGTGAAGGAGGCGGGCCTGTGGAGGGCAGGCAAGAGGGGCAGTGGCCCCAGTGAGGGGGTGGGGTGGGGAAAGGAGGAAGACCCACACTTCCCTCCCCCCACCCTGAAAAGGGCCCGTAGCCCTGGGCATGATGAGGACAGAGGACACACGTGGAGAGGTGGGAGTGAGGGGTCCTAGTCAGGACCCAAAGCCTCTGCATCCTCCTCCCTGCCCTGGCGGCCCTCACTGTCTCCTCCAGTTCCAGGCACTGCTGGGAAATTGGCCTTGGCTGTGGACGACCAAGGCAACTAAGAGGCTTGGAGATGGTCCGCGCACGTGGCTGTCTTGTCCTGATGCTGCCCACCCTGCCCGGGGACACGGGTCCCCGGGCCCAGGCATGGGGGTGGAGCCAGAGAGTCGGCAGGGCAGCCGACTCCTCAGGCCCCTGGTCAGATGCCTCAGCGTCTTCAGTCCCAGGCACAGGAGGAGCTGTCCTGCCCCCCACCCCCGTCGCCTGATGAGGGTGGGGCCTGCAAAAGCCTGAGGAAAGCTTCTGCACATACGGTGCTCCCCAGCGGGACGGGCACCTGCGTGCAGCTCGGCTGGCCTCTGTGCCCTATCTTTCTCCTGCTGTCTCCCCAGCCCATCCGTGTTACGTCCGTTTGTTGTCAATAAACACCAATGAGGTCATCCTTCTTACCCCTTCTCCTTACTGACCATGAGGTGGGCAGCACAGGGCTTTCCGGCTCCTGTTGGATGGACAAGGAGACTGAGGCTCGGCTGTTTGCTTCCCCGGGTCTCCTGGCTTCTGACCCTTGCTCTACCATTTTGCTATGGCCTGTGGTGGGTGGGTGGGCTGAGGAAGGGTGGGGAAGATGAGGAAGCCCTTGAAGACAACTTAGCCCCCATTATACATATGGGCAAACTGAGGCCCACCGAGGGGAAGACTTGCTCAAGATTCCCCTTTCCCCAGCTGCTTCTCAGCCTTACTTGCAGGTGTAGCTGGGCTAAAAGACCAGGGTTGGGAGGAGCCCAGAGTTTCCCAGGCTGGAAGAATTTCCTGATGCTACCCACCCCCTCCTGGCAGGACCTTGCCACATAAAAGAGTCCCAGGGCCTTTCAAATGTGAAGCCCAGGTGTTTGCCAAGACTTTGATTGGGGGTGGGGAGGAAAGGCTGCTGCATATTTCGGATATTAATAAATTCCCCCTAACAAAGGGCCAGGCCCCCTCCTGCCCCTCTTTGGAGCAGTAGGTGGAGGAAGAGTGATGGGTTTGCTAATTTGCTGAAGGCACAAGAATGGCCTTCAAGGTTCAAGGTGCCTCTTCCCACGCCCTTGGGGGGCAGGCTCCAGTCTTGCTAACAGAGGCCCTGCCCCATGGCCTCATCCCAGAAGGACACGCTCTCCAGGCCCCTCAGCTCTCTCTAGGACAACTCCAGGCCCTGGGCCAGGGTCCTGTGAGTACTTCTCGCCCAGCCTTGGGTGCAGGCTGGGGTCCTGGGAGTCCAAAACAGGCGATCCCAGAAGACCAGGTTTCTCTTCTCCCAGATGCCCAGTCTGTATTTGGAGAATTCCAGGAGTTTGTGGAGCCCACCAGTTTCACCCCTTCGGGATTCACTTCCCCTGCCTTGCTTCCTCCTGCTCCTCTTCCCCTTGATCCTGGGCCCCATCTTCCAGTCTGTCCTGCTTGTCCCATTTCCGCCGCTCCCAGACAGCCTCCTGTCCTGCCACATCACCTTTCTCCCGCCTCTGCCCCCAGCCCCAACCCCCAAACGCCCCCTGCCCCATTCCTTTATTGACTTCAGGTCTCTCTGGCTCAGAACAGACCCCAGCCAGCCTGACTGCAGTAGGGACTGATTGGGGACCAGGGACCCCCTCCCGCCACTGCCCACTGTAGGGATCCCTGGCAACTTAGTGGCCAGCTCAAGGAAGACCTCAGCCCTATCTGGAGCAGAACCCCAGCCTGGCATCCCAGAATGCCCTAGCAGGTGACAAACCAGTGCCCGCAGAGCCTGGCAGGCAGGGGGGCGGGGGGCGGGGGGCGGGGGGGCGGGAAGCCGTAGGTATGAGCGGGAGAGTGAGTGGTAGCTGACCTTCTGCGTGCGTCACAGAGCCTGGTGAGTGGTGGGGACCGTGGGGCACTAGAGGACAAGGCATCCCTCTCTTCAGGAGAGGCTGACCCTCAGAAGTAGGGGCCCAGGTTGCCGGATACCCCAGCTTTTCAGGAGAAGTTGGAAGTTGGGATTTTGGTGAGAAATTTCCCATTTTTAAACATGAGCAACTGACTGGAAAGAAGTGTGACACAGCGTGACTCCCTTAGTGTGACTGGCAGGCCCACTGCTCTGCAGAGGGAGGGAGTTAGCAGGGGCGGAACAGAGGCCAGGTCCAGGGCCCTCCCCTTTTCAGCGCTCTGCTCCCCTTCTCAGCTGATGTCTGTGTCCACGGACCCCTGACCTGGGGCAGGCTGGTGGGGGGGCCCTGGGAGGCAGTGGATGTGCCCGGCTCAGGTGTGCAGAGGGTGCCCTGGAGCCCCTCATTCCCATTCTAGGAATGTTCTAGAACTCCTCAGAGATTGTGTTCTCTTGGGAGGCACTGGGAAGCGCTAAGATGGGGTGCTGACCACCTATGGTCACTTCTGGTTCCAGCCTATCATCTGTGAGAGCAAATATCTGGGAGGGCTGAGGGAGAGAGGGAAGCAGGAGGGGGCAGGGGAGAGGGCTCCACACCAGTAGGGTCAGCCATTTTCCCAAAGTCAAGTGAGGGTAATGGACACGAGGGTCACACTGGGTACCTTGTGTTTGGTTCTCAGTAGGCCCTGTCCCCTGTGCTCCCTATCACCACCCCAGCCAAGTTTACCTCGCATGGTGCCCTGAGCAGGCCCAAGCTTCCTGATCCAGAGTCTCCCCCACTCACCCACGGGACCTCTATCCATCCTCTTAGGTCTGTCCTCCATACACCCCTCCATTTCCCCCCCCCCCCACCCAGGGGTGGGCTCCTGGTGTCTTCAGGGAGCCTGGCTCAGCCCTACACCTGGTGAGCCCTGACGGCCAGCCTGGCCTGCATGGGGAGCTCACAGCCTCCAGGGACAACCCACTTCATTTCTCTGCAGCTAAGACACTTGTAGCGTTCTCCCTGGGGCCCAGGGCCCTCAGACTGGGACAGGGCATCATGGTGGGGGGCTTGTCCGCTCAGCCACACAGACTTGGCTCGTTCCCAGCTCTGCCCCTCCCTGGCTGTGCGGCCTTCAGGCCCCAGCCTCAGCTCACCACTTTGCACAACACAGCAGCAACTGAAAGTAGTGTGTGGGTGGCTCTAGGGACAGCCAGCAAAGAGTTAAGACCGCCCCAGCCCCTCTGGATGTCACGTGACCCTGGCTTACCGAGCCTACGGTTCTGGTTCTGCGGTGGACACTCTTCTCCAGACTCATTTTTTGCTGGTGGCTCATGGAAAATTTGGCTCCTTGAGCTCCAGGCCACTCCCTCTGGGGCCTGAGGCCTCGCTGACGCCGGTCCTGCCCTGGAAGGGCGTCTAGGGCCACCGGCCTGCCCTCGGATCCTTGGCCAGCACCCCTGCCTCGCCCCCCTCACCCCCTCTGTCTCCGCCTGACTTCCTGCTGCCTGACCTTTTCCCCCAGGACAGAACAGCAGCCCGCCCCCCTTGGCCACACTGAGGCCTCTTCCCAGCACCCCATCAAGGATCGCTCTTTCTATTTGAGGGAAAGAAAGCCTGTTCCTGCTTTCGGCCACAGCATCCGTGAGCAGCATCCCTTCGAGAACTGTAGTCAAATGGGAGCCAAGGGAGGCTTGAAGTCTGCCAGTCAGAGCCCAGCCTTGACTCAGCTGTCCACTGGCCGGACAGCCGGGCTGGGTCTGCTGCTTCATGCCCCTGACCCCCAGGGTCCTGACCCTCAGATGTAAGACGGAAGCAATGGCTTTCCCTCTGCAGGGAGTGAAATGGGATAATATAGGTGCTCAGTGCATAGTTTTATTTTTTTAATGTTTTATTTATCTTTGAGAGAGAGAGACAGCATGAGCAGGGGAAGGTCAGAGAGAGAGGGAGACAGAATCCGAACCAGGCTCCAGGCTCTGAGCTGTCAGCACAGAGCCCGACGCAGGGCTCAAACCCATGAACTGTGAGATCATGACCTGAGCCGAAGTCAGACGCTTAACCGACTGAGCCACCCAGGCACCCCAGTGCATAGTTTTTAAAAAGTGATCGGTGCTTAGTGCAGAAGGCCTGCAGGCGGGATGGTTCTCACGAGCCTGCTGCCCTTAATCCACATAAAGAAACTGAGGCCCAGCTTCTGCCTCCAACCAGCAGAGGGAGAAGGAGGGTGGGGACTGGTGTGCTTGGGGCCAGGGTCGGGCAATGATGGAAGCCCACGGCGAGCGGGCATCTCCCAGTTCCACGGCAAGGTGCCCTGGAGGCTGGGCCTCAGTGTCCCCATCTGTAAAAAGTGAATGGGTTGGAGAGCCACAGAGGCAAGCAGTGCCCGTTCCGGAGCTGGATTCCAGGACTGGCCCCTCTTGTTGGATGGAGTTAATGATTAAAGAACTCTGATGGCTTCGCCAACGGGCTGGGAGGTCCTGCCTGGCCAGCAAGGAGGTGCAGATTCGGGGTGGGCATACGTAGGGCGGCGCTAACATCCTCCAGGCTCTGAGGCTCGCTTTGCCCTTGACTCTGCTGACCCCGGGTCAGGGTCTCACAGAGTTTCAGGGATCGGGGTGGTGGGTGGGGAGGGGCCAATGGTCAATATTGATCTAGCTGAGTCAGGGGAGCGGATGGGGAAGCGGGAAGGCTGGGGTGGGGCTTGCTGATAACTGCGTGGCTGTGGGAACGGGAGAATGGGGTGCTTGGTGCAGAATTCCCAAACTGAGTGCTTATCGAAATGATAAGCTGCCTAGAGGCCAGCTCAGGCTCAATGCATCCTGTCCTCTGTGGGGAGGGCCTAAACATCTGTATTTTTAGCATGGGTGACTCTGCACAGCCAACTCGGTTCCCGTATTGGGGACCGTAGGCTCAACCCCCTTGTTGTAATGACGAGAAACTTGAGGTCCACAGAAGGAAAGTAACTCACTCAAAGACACGCTGGGAGAGAATGATGACAATTCCCCCTTTTTTCTTGGGGGAAGGGGCAGTCTACTTCTAGATAGCTCAGCTGTGGCCCACAGTCCCGGAAAGAATGGTGGGGCCAGGATGCCCAGAGGAAAGCTGAGACCTCGGTAGGCCCAGGTAGTGAAGGGAGGGTGGGGCATGTAGCAGGAGGAAGGACAAGGAGAACGGGCCATTTCCACAGGACTGGCCCTGCCCCACCCTGCCCCGAGCAAACACTCCCAGCACCTGCTGCGGGATGTTTCCTAAAAGATTTACTATGGTCCCGTCTAGGAAAGGCCTTTCCACTGCAGGAGACCTACCTGTGCCCTGGAAAAACACATCCACGTCAAGGGGGATTTGGGACACACTTGGCCCTCTGACACCCTGGCCCCCACAGCCTCCTCTCCTCCCTAGCCCCCTCTCTCCCCACCCCTACCCGACCCACTATGCTGGGCTCTCAGCCTTTGCTCTGGCCTCCACCTTCCCCACCATTTCACCCTGTGGGGCATGGGCCCAAAGCCTCTCAGGCAATCCCAGTGGCCGCCGTGCTTCTCCTGCTCCCTCTTCTGGCTCTGTACACTTCACACCTCCAGGTCCAGCCCCCACCCCAGCCCACCCTGCGGTTTGCTTCTCCGCATGTCTCTCACTCCTGGGATGGCCTCTCTGGGGACAGGAGACATGTCCAGCTCGTCCCTGGGCCCCACGCAGAGCCCAGCTGGCTGCAGCAGGCCCCAGCAAGTGTTTGGGGGAGCTAAAATCCCGAAACCCACCTCCCTCCCTCACACCCCGGGGCCATTCTGGCCAGGTTCCTTCCCCTCTGCACGAAGATCTCTTTGTACTTGGAATGAAAAGGAGAGGAATGTACTGCCCAGTGGAGGGGCAGACTGAGGACCCGGAGAGCCCAGGAGTCAGGCATGCCCGGCACCTGGTGTGAGGTAAGACTCTGCCATCCTGCCATCGTTACTGCAGAAGTGGGTAAGTGGGTGGGGAGCCCAAGCCCTGCACCAGCCATCCCTCCGTCACTCCTGCAGCACACATTTGCCACGAGTGTACTCTGCAGGGGTGATGATACCCCCTGTGCGCATGTGGAGCAGGGACAAGACTTCCCCGCCTTCACAGAGCACTTCCCCCTGCCTTCACAGAGCACTCAGCTTTGCAGACTCTTCCTTAGGTGACTTCGGCCCAGAGCTCTATGATGAGGCGGTTCGGGGGTTGGGTTAGCCCACAGAGGGCCCTAACCCAGCAAGTGCTGGGAGAGTGTGGGGCAGGCTTCCCCGAGGAGGAGACACCAGAGGTGTGTCCTGAAGGGTGAGGGAGCATTGCTGTGCACTGAGCAAGAGAAGGGGGACCAGCGGATTTCCTAGTAAATGGGCAGTGGGGAGGTAGGGACTGCAGGGTTAGACTACGGAGGCACAGATGGTCAAAGACAGGGGATTCCGAAGAATCCCAGTCACAGTTGGCTGGCTGTTCAGAGACGGGGAAACACAGACTGGGTCACCAGAGGCCCCGAAGGGACTCCGGGTTCTGTCTGGCAAGAAGTCTTTTACCCTCTGAGCCTCATTGTCTTCAGGATAGGGCTCTTCTTTTCTTTTTTTTTTAAATTATTATTTAAAAAAAATTTTTAATGTCTTCATGTTTTTATTTTTGAGAGACACAGAGAGTGAGCGGGGGAGGGGCAGAGAGGGAGACCCAGAATCTGACGCAGACTCCAGGCTCTGAGCTGTCAGCACAGAGCCCGACGCGGGGCTTGAACCCACGGACAATGGGATCATGACCTGAGCGGAAGTTGGACGCTTAACCGACTGAGCCACCCAGGCATCCCTGGATAAGGCTCTTCTAACTGACACAAGGGGTATTATGAAAGCACTTTGTGAACCATAAAGGGTCACACTGCTGTCAGATAATAGGACTGTTTTGGGTGGAGTGGGTACGTTTTGAGTTAAAGGATAGATACCTCTTGAGGTCTACTGGGAGCTGGAGCACAGGGCCCAGAACCTGCTCCTGTGCTGCCACCTGCTGGCGAATATATGTAATAGCAGCACACGCCCTCAGGCCCTTCCTCCTGCCCAGGCGGGGAGATCCCCAGGCGGAGTGAAGGCGGAGCTGGGAGAAGCCCAGGCCCTCAAGGTTAGCAGACCCCAGGGTAAGAGTGCACATGGAAGGCCCCACATCCCTCCGCAACCCAGCCACTTGCCCTTCTCGGCACACACCCCGTGGCCACACTGCCTACTGGTGGTGAGGATAGATCCCAGGAGTGGCTGGCACAGGAGTTCCAGAGTCCCAGTTGCCCCAAGCACGGTCTAGAGGGCACTGTGGGCTCCAGAAGGCACATTTCCCTGACCCTGTGAAGTCCAGGCCTCTTAGGTGGCAGCAAGGCTGAGAGTGACCAACTCACCTGGCTTGCCTGGGCCTGGCCCAGGTTTACTACATAAAATCCTATGTCAGCAAACCAGGACCCAGTGGTTACCCTGTCGAGGCCTTGAGGAGAGCCAAAGCCTCTGCCTGACAGCCTGGACTCAGAACCAAACTGGCCTCTAAGACGGCAGGGGCCTCCCTTCAGCCAATGGAGCCTGTCTGTCTCCAGCCCCAAGGCCCCTGCCCCGGGCATTCAGTCCACAGCTAGTGTGCGGGTATGGAAGGTATTTCTCCGCTTACCCCTTTCTCCAAGCCCGGCTCCAGGACTTCTGAGGCCTGGGGGTTTGTCTGTGAGGTTCGGCTAAGGGAAGAGAATAGGTGGGGAGGGGGCGAGGGACTTCTTCTGGAGCAATCTAGAAGGAGAAGACCCCCGCGCAAGGCCCCCGAGGGAAAACTTTGCTGCTGGCTGTTTGTGGCAGCCCGTGTCCACCCCCCCCACCCCCACCGCTCTAGTTAAGGGCACCCCATGTGTCTCAGAGAATGCCAGCCCCACCCCTGGCTCTAAGCCCGGGTTGGCCCAATCAGAATGGAGACCTTGGCTTTTCTTTTGCAGAGAGATCCTGAACAGGAAAAGAATGCACGAAACCCACCCAGTGCCCGTGCTTGACTGAGACAGGGAGACCTCGGGTGCACAGAAGTTTGTAGCTATTTATTGCACTGAAAACACCAATAAAACAGACACCCCATTTCCCCCCCTCCCACCCAATAGCAGAAGTTTTGAGCAGTGGTCATTCAAATTCACAGCCACATAGTTTTAAAAAAAGAAAAGAACCGAAACAAACCCCCCAAACAAATAGTAACAAAGAAACCAGCATGGGGAGTCTGGCAAACACATCCCCCAAAGGGTCTCCCTTTGGGAGACAGGAGGCCGTGGGTCAGGATCAGTGCCACAGTGTCACAATCCTGGGACAATACTTTCCTGTACAGGTGTTTGCATGCTGGAGCCTAGGGTCTGATCTTAGGTCTGGATTTTTTTTGCATCTACAGGACGTTTTAGAGGAGCAGAGTTTCACTGACTGGTGGGGGTGGGGGGGCTCTGGGCCACTTCATCTGCCAGCCTCCCCTGCATGCTGCCTCAGGATCACGCTGATGCCCTGTGGTCCACACTGGCTGACAACCCGCCCACAGGAGTGGCCTTCCTCGTGGGGCCGTGTCCTCCTGGGGTTAGGGATCTGCCTCCGTTTCTCTGGCACTTGGAACCGGACACGGGAGACAGGAGGCATGTCAGCAACTAAAGATTGGGACATTGGGGTCCTCCAGCTCAGTTACCTCTGGTGGAAAAGCCCAGGGCCAGAGCAGGAAAAGGACTTGCCCAGGGTCACACAGCAGGTCTGGTCAGAACTGGGGATGGAATCCTACTAACCCCCAAAGGATGGCTCTTTCCCCACAGTCCACTGCTAATAAGCAGTTGACAGGCACCAAAGAGGGGAATGAGGGCAGGTGGGGGAGAGGAGGGGGGCTGGCCAAGGCCCAGAATGAAGCAGGGGTCCGGCCAGTGACTCCTGTCTGTTCTTGCAGGTATATTGGGCTCCACTTTGCCGTCCTGTTTGACCCCCCATCAGCCCTGCAACATAGGCTGGGGAGAAATATTTAACCCTTTCACTGATGGGGAAACTGAGGCTGGAACAGGGACTGGACTTTGTCTTGAAACTTACAGCATCCCCTGTGAAGGCTGCACCCTCACCCGTGGCTAAGGGATGGCTGTGGGAGCTGGCAGCTCACAAGGGAGGCAGGCGGTTTTGTTGCTGGGACGCTGGGATCACTGGGCCTTACTGGGAAGCCCTCTGGACCTGGGGCAGACCAAGGGCCTGCCCCTGGGCCTCGGCAACAGGGTGTCTGCCAAGGATAGAGGCCGGTGATCAACCAGTTTGGAGACCAGGAGGCGCAGGCAGCCTCTTTCCTGGCCTGAAGCCCCAGAATAGCCTGTCTCACCTGTCCCCAGGGCAGCAGCAGTCGTGGAAAGGGCCCAGGACACAACTCATGATCAGGGAAAACTTAGCAAGTCCTGGATCAAACATCCCCCCACCCCTCCAGTCCTCCAGCCAACACCCAGGACTCCCCAGAGATTCGGGGGAACCAGAGCCTCCTCCAAATCCCTGGGGATGTGGCTCTTCCTCCCCTAAAATCCTCCAGAGGGGACAGTATCTCATGCTGGCAAAACACGGCCACACAGAGGCCAAAAGCACAGAGAGGCGGCAACATAATTCCGAGTCGGACACTGAGAATACAACCTCTATTTTTTTTTTTTTTGTCCAAAACATGGAGATTGGTTTTGCTGAGTGTTTTTTCTTCTTTTCTTTTTTTTTTTTTTGACATATTTACTGCATATAAAGTCATGCAAAGAAAACAGTGCAGACAGTAGATCCTAGTGGATGTACCACGGCATTCCACATCAGAGTCAGTCCCGGGGGGAAGAGGGAAAGAGAAAGGAAAAGGAAGAGATTCGAACCCGTGGCTGCAGGACGAGGCGTGAAGAGAAGAGATTCTGGCGCTCTGCTTGGACCAGCAGGGGCGGAGGGGAGAGTCAATGGAGACACATGCTCGTGAACCCCCAAAGATGGGGGGAGGGGCACAAAGAGGAGGGGAGGGCACATAGAGGTGGTGGGATGAAATCCTGGGAGGCTGGGAAGCGTCGTAGTAGGAACCTCAGTTTGGGAGGCAAGCAAAAAAAAAAAAAAAAAAGATATTTCCGTCTTGACAACCTCCCCCCACTCTCTCCACTCTGATTTGCTATTTCTTAGCACTAACATCTGGTGTTTTGCAATCCTGAAAAGGAACCTTAGGACCAAAATGTCAACGAGGCCCTCTTCCCCTCACCTCCCGCACCCCTCCATGCCCTGGGACTCAGTCCACCTCGACCCCAGATAACCACAGGTGACAAAGTCCATCTCAGAGATGACATGAAAAAAAAAAAAAAAGACCTAGAACAAAAAAAAAAAACAACAACCTACCCCTCATCCCTCCTCCCACATCCCTTCCCAACCCAACCCGACCTTCCTCACAGTAATTTGAGAGGTTTAGTTATCACATAAATATCCATGAACGCAAAATCCATTTAGGAAACACACAGAAGTTTGGCTATAAAAAGGCATGCGGTCCAAGTTGGAAGTGATACCTAAGCGTTGCCTTCTTTGCCCCCAAAAAGCAATCAGATTGTCTCCCTCAGATGTGACGGAGCTGGAATTCTCCAGGGCTGATGGAAGGGTGGAGTGGGCGTTACTGTTGGAGGTGATCATCAGCCGGAGAAGAGTGAGGGCACCCTGAGACGGTCTCGTGCTCCACACGCCGAGGGGAAGGGTCCGCAGGGACACATGACAGGACAGGATGGGGGAAGAGCTAGGGAGGCAGCGAGGGGAGCGGGGGCTCCTGGTGTCTGCTCCTCTCTCACCCTCTCCCACAGGGGAGGCTGGCTCAGGGGTTGGGGGGACCCTGGAAGGGGAGAGACAGGGAGATGCCATGTCCCTCCTGATTCCGCCCCTCTTTTTCCTCAGCCCCTGGGGAACGCACAGCTGGGCATTCCGGCCTACAGCCAAGGCAAGATCAGGCTCCCGGCAGCCAGGAGGGGTGGGGGGGGGGGTCCTCGGAGCCAGCACCCAGGGCACCCAGGGCACCCAGGCCTGAGGAAGCCCCGGCCCGGCAGGAGACGGAGAATGACAGGTGGTGGCAGGGAGATGTGGCTATTTGCTCTGAAGGCGTGATAACTTGTGAACAGGCAGGTTTTCCTGACGCAGGTGTGGCGGTGATGGTGGTGGTGTGGGGTGACGTGATTGGGGGAATTCCAGCACAATCCGAGTGAGAGAACCAGCAGCCACATTCCATGAACGAAGAGAAAATCTCTGCGGTTCGGGGCCCCCAGCCCGGTCCTTCAACTGCAAGAAAGGGTATGCGTGGTGGGTAACACGGTCGCTTCCGGGGGCGTCGTGTTGTCCTCGGGCAGCCGCCACCCCCTCCCCGTCCTTAGATGGAGTTGGAGCTGCTTCCTGTGGGTCCCACCCAGCTTTAACCCCCCATCCCCCCCCCCCACTGGGAACCTGCAGGGTCCTCCCTGTGGTCCTCCAGCCCCCACCCTGTGGCCTTCCAGCAGCAGAGTCCCCCAACACGTCCCCCTCCAGACAGATACTGCCCCATTCCTTTAGATTGTCCCAGATGACAGACAGCGGCAAGGAGAGGCTCTTACTGGGGCAGGACGGAGGGCGCCCCAGATCTGTGGAAGTGCACAATTTGCCATTTGCCGTCCCGGCGGTGCCACACTCGGGTCTCCTCCGACTGGGCCGTGCGGGGGATGCCGCCCGCATCCAGGTACTGCGTGATGCGGATGTAGGCGATGCAGGCCGACTCGTCGCCCATCAGGTGGATGTGAGGGTTCAGGATGGTGGTGTGCACGGGCTTGCTGTTCCGCGACCACACTGGAGGTGGGGGTGGGAGGGGGCAGAGGAGATGCACCTGGGGGCCTTCTTCACATCCTTCACGTGCCCGTCTCCCAGCGACCCTCTCAGCAGAGGCACCACCCTACCACTGCTTTATTTCCACAGGAGGGGTGTCTGGGACAGGGCTCAGCTAGGAGTCAAGGCAGAACTTCTAGATGACTAGCTCAGATCCCAGCTAACAGACACTGGATTTCAGGCATGCCAATTCTTTAAACACAGGGGAACGGGATTTTAGAATCACAGTATCTCAGACACACAGAAGTATAGGACTAAGATTGTAGAATCAGATGAACTTAGACCAGGGTCTCAAGCTCAGAGTCCCTTCAGAGGCCAGGCAAGCACAAAAACGAGGCTGGTGAGCTGGGTGTAAGATGCTAAATGACAACAGACCCTTTGCCTCTGAGTCAGGGAGCCCTAGGAGTGGTGGAGACTGGTGACACCATGTCCCACCTACAGAGGGCGCCCTGCACACAGCTTCCCTGGTGGTTGATCTGTGAGTATGGCTGACCCTTGAACAACGAGGGGGAGGGGCGGTGAGGCACCTACCCTCTGCACCGTTGAAAATCCACATATACCTTTTGACTCCCCTAAAACTTAACTACTAATAACTGTCTGTTGACTGGGGGCTTTACTGATAACGTCAACAGTCGATTAACCCATATTTTGTACATTATTTGTCTTACGGGCTATATTCTTATAATAGTGTAAGCTTCTATAATAGTGTAATTCTCTCACTCGGATTGTGCTGAATGTGAAGAAAATGTTATTCCTTAATAGGGAAAAGGAAATCCATTTACTGAACGGTGCTGTATTTATTGGAAACAATGCGCATATAAGTGGGCCTGCACAGTTCAAACCCATGTTGCTAACAGGTCAGCTGTAACTGGTGCCCACATTGCCACACCTTCTGATTTTTTGAGAGAATCTAGAAATCTGGGGTTTTATTTGAAAATGCCTTGTTTTTTATCATTAGTATTTAATTCAAATTTAAAACATCATGCAAGCCACATGAAACATGTGCAGTCCAGATAGATGGCCTGTGGAGCCCTCATTTGCCACCCCTACTGGCAACAGAATGGAAACCTGGGTAATAGTAAAACTGGAGAATCTTAGGCTCTTGAATCGTAAGGATGGAATTAGGGGTCATGGGGTGAGGGCATGGAGTTCTCCAGAGTTAGGCGGAGATGGGTAACTCTTGTAATCACGACAGAACTGAGAAAGGTGCCTGAAACCAGCTTTCTCTCGGCAAAATATGACCTACTATTGTTATTATTATTGTTGTTGTTGTTAATTATTTTGGTTCTGGGAACTCTCCATTTTTTTAGCAAGATAGAAAACAAAAGCACAGAAAGACAATGACCCAGGGAGGGGCTGGACAGGGGTCACTGGGGTCCCAGGCTCCAGAGGAACCCTCATGCTTTCTCTTGGTGGAGCCCAAATGTAGGTCCAAATCACATAGAGAGCTGATTTAAAATATATGCTGCCCGTCTCCTCCCTTGGAGATGACACTTCAAAAATCTACAATATTAAAAAGCCCCCTTCCCCTCTCCAGCCTTTGATTCTGACGCCCAGCCCAGTGTGTGAACCACCGATTTCCTGGAAAATGGAAAATGTCTTTTTTTTTTTTTTCAGGACTACCGAAAGCATCCCTAACATTATAATCACACCTGGGCTTTGCCTACAGAACTCCAAATCACTGAGTCTTACATAGGAAGACTAGACTGACAGATGGTTACAGTGTGGGGCTCTCAGAGGGAATGTAGAGCTTTTGCATTGTAGGCTTGGGTGTGACCTCAGAGGTCAGAGGTCATCCAGTGGCCCTCCTCCAAAATGCAAGGGGGCCTCCTCAAGCATCCTTGACAGCAACCGGGGCTGGAGGCACTCCAGGCCATCTAGTTCAATGCGTCCGTTTAGCACATGTGGCAGCTGAGGTCCAGAGAAGCAACCTGACTTGTCCCAAGCTGGGCCGCTTTCTGAAGGAAATGCAGTAGAGCCTAGAAGAAGTCGGTCTCCAGATGGGACTGAATTAGGACAATCCAGCACCATCTCAGAAGGGACAGACAAGCTCAGCATTGTTGAGGGCACTGGGCCTTGCTGTTGTCGGCATGGGCTGGGGTTCTGGGGGACATTTGTAAAGAAATGACCACCCGAATTTGGTGTCTCTGAATAGACAGTGGCCTTCTAACATCCCCCCTCGTGGGTAGCGTGGGAGAAAGGGCCAGGGCCTCCAGAGGACAGACCTGTACAGAGGTGGCCATCGTGATCAGTGAGGGAGCCCCAGGGTGATGGGGACCCTTGGGGTCCAGCTACCTCTCTTCACATGAGAATTTAACCTCCATTGCTAGCCCTGGAATATCGGAGTTTGATTAATCAAGGGAAAATGCAGCTTCCTTCTTCGCAGCTTTCTGGGGGTGCTCTTGAGCCCCTACTCTGTAAGACACGGTCAGATTGGGTACAGGCAGGAGACAAGTGTCTGACTGGAAGGCTACATAGTTAAGAGGGGGCAGCACAGGGCAGAAAAGGGAAGGAGTGAGTCAGGACTGGCCTCTGCCACTGACTTTCTGGGTTCCTTTGGATGAGTCATTTCCCCTCTGTGGGCCTCAGTTTCCCCTTCGGGGTGTCATAGAGTAGGACTAGATCCTTTTTCAGTCACTTAAATGCCACCTTTGTTTTAGCCATCTACAAGTGCCACTGTACTGACTTCATTAAAATATTCCCTTAAACCAATGCACTTTATCAACTTATGTCAATTTATTATAAAAGAAACCTTTCTGGCAGAGTCAGTAACCAACAATCAGTATCATAGAGCACAATTTTAATCGTGAGTGCAGCGTAAATGAGACCAAGTTCTGAAATCCTAGCTCCACACTCTCGCCTGCCAAGGATCTGAGCCTGAGACTGTTGTCTCTTTGATGAAGACGTAAAGTGGAGTGTTAGAGAGAGATGTTTACGACCAGCGCCCGGCTGAGCCATTCCCCCTGATGAAACCAGACGTACTGGAAGAGAAGCTAGGAAGGGACCAACTTCGTCGCTGCGTGAACCAATGCTGTTTCGAGTGGTGCCCACGTGCGCGAAAATCACCTTGGGCACCCTCGGTGGCGTATGCCTTCCCTTTGGGGTGCCCCAGATCTGCCACGTCTCGGGTCCTGAGCTAGGTGAGTATAACCTGCATGTGCTTTGGTTTGTCCCTGTCTGACCCCCGGCCAAGATGAGACGGGGACACAGGCAGAAAGCGCCCTAGGTCAAGGCCCAGCCTCAGCCCCCTGACAGCCCCTGGTTGCAAAGCTGCCAGGGCCTCTCCTGCAGAGGAGAGGCCCAGGAAGGACAGACATGCGGACAGAGACCTAGACAAACAGGCAGGGGCACAGCAGTGTGAGCTCGGGTCCCCTCCTCTTCCCTGGACTGCTCGTGTTAGCCCATGAGGCAGCCTGTGACCAGCTCGACAGCTGGGGTGGCGCCACACGTCTAGATGACTTGGGTAAGAAGGCCCCCATACCTGTAAAATGGGAATAAAGACCCCCCCAGCCCTCCCCAGGGCAGGGGCAGGAGAGGGCCGGGAGCACTTGTCCCACTTGTCCCACGTCCCTATCCTCACCCACAGGAGGCACAGCTGGCAGTCAGATGGGCCCAGGTTATGAGAGGGAACCAACGTGGTACCAACCCCTGTCCACACGGGGTCTTCCTCTTCGCGGGGGCCCTGCCTGTCACCCTGCTGTGCCATCCGGCAGGACACGGAACGGAGAGCAGACAACAGGCACCCCAGAGAGAAGGGATTGCTCACGGTTTTCAAAATAGAATCGATGGAAGTCCAGGCCCTCGACCAGGTTCCCCAGGGCCTCAGGTTCGAAGGCAGTCATCCCGGGGTCACACATCTTCCTAGGGGGAGGAAGTCAGAGGAAAGAGGAGTTGGGGTAGCCTCTTGGGGCCACCCTTCAACTCCAGGGCCTGGACTGGAGGAGGGCGGGCCTGAGAAACCGGAGGGATGGAAGCCACCTCCCAAGATCAATGACGTCAGCGGGTGGGACAGGGCTTGCAAACAGTGCCGTGGTGGCACTGGGAGGCCGGGGTTCAATTCAGGTCCTGGCCCTGCCGCTCAGCGGTTATAAGATCTCCAGCAAGTGGCTAATGGCCTCACATCACCCAGCAAGGATGCCCTGAGTGGCCGTGAAGCCTTGTGCAGAGCCCTCAGGCGCGGGCTGGAGCGATTCAGCCTGATGGAGACTCTCCTACCTGCATCTCCCCACCCCCGGCAGCAGGGCCCAGAGGGGCCTTTCCCAATCTGTCTTCCAGGGGGAGGACCTTTCCCTTCACATCGAAGTGACTTCTGCTCACCAAACAGGTACATCCCTGGAGGGGGTGTGTTTTGTTACTTTAAAGGTGGCCTTTTGGCCCTCATTGTGAGCCTGAGTTCCCCCTTCTGTAACAGGAGGAAAATAGCATTCCATCAAGTTTTTCATGCCTGGGAGGAAGGCGCACAGGGCGTGGGGAGGAGGCCCTCTGCTGAGTATTTTCAGCTCAGACAGAGCTCCCTTCCAGGCCTCAGCCTTCGGTGGAAACTGACTGCCAGGTTGAGGGAGGAAAAAAGCCGTCTCCCCCACTGCCAGGTCTCTGGGACCTGTGGCACGACACAGACCCCTGTGACAATGACAGTGAAGTCAGGGACAGGAAGTACCTCGGGACGAGCCAAGATCCCATCCCTGGGGAGGCACCGGACACACTGGAGGAGGGGTATCAGGCCCAGCACCGTCCTGACTACTGCAAGGCATTCTCTCCCTGCTCTTCCCTGACTGTCCTGCCCATTCTCCAAATGGATTAGTGGGGGGGGGGGGGGGACCTCTGTTCAGACCACATGGGATGCTCGGGGCCCTTCAGCTCTAGAATCGTCCAAAGCAGGCTGGGGGTCTGAGCACCCCCATGGGAGAAGCCCTCTCCAGGAGGTCTCAGGGGTCCCCGCCTCTGAGGAGACCCAGAAACCACCTACTCCAACTCCATTATACATCTGGAGACACTGAGGCTCAGTGAGTGAGGGGTACACAGGCCCAGACTCAGGGTACCACAGGCTCCAGAGGTCATGGCAATGGGTCAGAACTGGAGTAGCCTGCAGATGTCAGAGAAAATGACACCACAGAGCTGAGAGGGGGCCCCCAGAAATGGCACTGGTGGGGGGCTGGGGTCCACAGAAGCCCCCCTCTCTTTCCCTCCCTCCTTGGCTGTATCCTTCCAGAGATGCTCTATGACTGTTCCCATGGCTGATTTAACCGTAGGGCTGGCCACAAGACCCACCCAAAAGCGTGTTTCTGTGCTTTTATGCTTTATCCAGGTGCACATGTGCATACACACCCATGCACGGCCCTTACGCACACAGTCACAGGCATGCAGTGTAGACAAGTGCGGCCTGTCTCACGCCTGTCCCTTCCTGAGTCCTTGTTCCTCCAGTCGTAACCACTGGATTGCGGGGGCCTTGCCCTCCCCCCCGCTGTAAACCCTTCCCCAGTTACAATGCACCTGGCCTGCCAAGCCTTTGGGAGACAAACTTCAGCCCCCCGGGGAACGGTGGAAACCAGGAGCCAGCTGCCCAAGAACCAAACCCCAGCTCTGTTAACTCTGTCACTTCACCTGAACCCAACAAGCAAGCGACATTCTGCCTCAGTTGGCAGCTTTTGTCCACCAGAAAGCATATGTGGGGTCTTGTCAGCCCTGCCTGAGTCGTTGAGCATCCCCCCACCCCCTCCCTGGGGCCTGCTTCTGGGCCAGACCAGGAGGCGTGGAGTGACCACTAGGGGGCGCTCCGGCCCAGCCTTGCACGCAGCCGCCCCTTGAAAGGCTGGTCCAGGGGTGCAGGGGACAGTCTCATACCACCTGTTTCATTTTCTGTTATTTTTGGACACTCTGCCTTATTCCCCAGAGAATTTAAGGTTCTGTTTGGAGGATCTGGCTCAGCCCCGCTCACTGGAAGACACACCCTACCCTGCCCACCTGAGGTCAGAGGCCCGAGGAGCAGGCCCGCGCCTCCCTCCCCTCCTTCCCCACTCATCTCCTGAGGAGCCCCGTGCTGCGGTGGGGAGCACCCCCTCTTTCCTTGGGGGAAGCAAAGGAGTTTTGTTGGAGTCCCTCCTGAGGAGCAAGATAGGAGGAGGAGGAGGAGGAGGAGGAGAGGGAGGACCGAAATGCGAAGTACTATGAACAGGAAACTTCGCTAAAGCATAAAGTCTTCATGCAAAACAGAAATATGAGCTCGGTCCGATTCACGGCTCATGCAGAGGGATCGGATGAGGGTCAGAGACGGGGACCCCCAAAGTTAGCCCCCCCCAACCACCACCCGGACACGACATGCAGAAGGGGCCCAGCCCACTCACGTGTAGGACTCAAAATCTCCATTGCTTATGGCTTCGATCAGCTGCTCCGTCACTTTTATAATCTCCTGTTTCCGCACTGTGAGGCAGGAGGGGACACACAGAAATGATCGGAAGAGTAATGGTAAGGAAGCACTGACTGCCGTTTTCTGAGTCCCTCTCATGCGCCAGACGCTGTGCTAGGACCCGAGGGCCTCGTGGAGACGGTCTCCTTTATATCCACGCTCTCCCTGGGAGGTAGGTATCATGACTCCCATTTCACAGAGGCAGAAACTGAGGCCCAGGCAAGTGGGAAAAGGTGTGAACGTTCCCTCAAGTGCAGAGGGCGGAGCCAGTGTCCCGGGTCTTTGCCTCAGTGAGGCGTGTGTGGCAGATGTTCTGACGTTAGGTCTGATTTGAACGCAGGTTGTCTCCAAAATACGCTTCTCTATCCCCTTGCTTTGCCACTTGAATCAGAACCGGGTCAACAGTGGGTGTTGTCATGTCACTAGTAGCCATGAACCAGGGCCCCCCAACCCGGGCCCAAACTGGTCTTAGGGCTTACTCATCCCTCAGGTCTGGGTGAGCCTTTTGGTCCATTTGGGTGCCTGTAGGAATCAGGCACTGAGCTGTTCAGAACTTTCTAGGCATTAACGAATCCCAGTTGCTGAGACCTGGCCTCCCCCGTTCACCCCTGAAACGCTACAAACAGCTGGTCTTTCTGGACAGGCTTGGGCATCAGCTTTCTTATTAGATGTGTGCTGTCCCGAGCCCCGGTTTTCCCATCTGTGAAATGGAAACACCGCCACCTCTCATCCCTTCGGTGTTAAACCCAGACTTGAGGACCAGACAGACTTCATGTAAGGGCCGGCGCAGGTCCTTACATGGTGTGTAACAAGGCCACAGGGTTGTTTCCTGGTCTGTCGGATGGAAACAACAGTGCCCTCCCCCCCCCCCCCCAGCAACGAGGTGATGACGGGGATGAGGTGATGTGCATGAAGCACCCGGGCACACAGTAGGTGCACATTTTAAGTTTTCTGCCTCCTCCTACACAGGTTGCCACACCCGCTCCTCACAGACACCCCAGGAGGTCACAAGGCCAGCGCCCCCCATCTGATCTGCAAGGACACTGGGCCTCCGTGACAGAGGATGGCGGAGCTTCCAGCAGGGCTGTCTCACCAGAGGCCTCGTGGGGTTCCCTGGGGGCAGGCTCCCCCCACCTCAGGCCCAAGCCTCACTCCAACCCCATCAGCCCCCCGGCCTAGCAGAGCAGCCTACCTCGAGGTTCAAGGGAGCACTGCCATTTCTCAGTCTGGGGCGGAGGGAGGGGACCACGCCTGGCTGAGGCTCTGTCCCTTTCCTCACCACAGCGCACGCACCCCAGCCCGTCTCATGTCGGGGAGCGCACCTCGGGCCCAGAGGACACGGGATCCTACAACATCAGGCTGAAAGAGCCCTTGGGGACCAGGACTCAGCCTCCTTATTGAACTTTTGGGGAAATGGAGGCCCAGTACGGGGGTGACTTGCCCAAGGACATAGAACATATTGGGTACAGAATTTGGCTCCGAGCCCAGTGCCTCCTCCACAGGACCCCCACCCCCCACATGCTCCCTGACGCATTACGCCCAGACGGGCATCTAGATCCCAACTCAAATACGTGCTCTATGGGGAAGCTGGGCCGTGGCTGCCCATGTCTCATGGGGTCCCTGCACCTGGAACAGACCAGACCTGACCCCCACAGGCGTTCATCACTGAACGAACAAGGGCACCGGGCACTGGGCTGTGTGCTCTGCCTCACAGCACAACTTCACGCGGCCATCGCCTCCACATTGGCGACGAGCAAACCGGAGTGAGAGAGGTCGGCCGGTCTGCCGTGGTGGGCTGACCGCCCCAACCAGAGTTCGCGGCTCCGAAGCCCACCATCCTATTCTCGGGGCAGGGGCCCTGTGCCCAGCACAGCTCTTGGCACGTGGTGGGTGCCCCGTAGACGTAGCGGTCCTTTTCTTCCATGTCAGTACCACAGCGAGGGGCTAGTTCGTTGTCCCCTGGCTCTGCTAAGATTTTCCAGGGCTGGGAATGAGCCTGTCTTGGGCCATGAGCCCTGCGCTCTCACCCTGGGGCTGGGGCGGAGGGGGCAGGAACGAATGAATGAATGAACGATCAGTGGGTGGACCAAACTGAATGAATCAGTGGGGGGGCGTGGGGCTGCTGTCTTCACCCAGTGTCCTAGAATTGCCCAAGTTGCCAGGTGGTCTCTGTCCCCAAGAGCCTGGCCTCCTGGTCGACTCTGCCCTCCGTTGTGGAGACTGAGGGCAGGAAGAAACCCATCGCTGCCTGGAGATGCCTCATTCACCCCCACGCAGAATCAGGGTGATGATCCAGAGGGGGCCCATGTGCCCCGGGCAGGCCACCTGTGCCACCTCCTAGCTTTTCTGCACTGACTTTGCCATTCCTTCCAGCCTGACATTGCATGAGCCTGTGCTTAATTAATGCCCTGTGTCCTGCGGGCTGCCTCTCGAGCCATCCCAGGGAGGCTAGCAGAGCGGCCAGAGGCATGGAGCCAGAGTCCCTGGGTTCGGATCCTGATTCTACCCCTTAACAACTGTGACCTTGAGCAATGTGCCTCTGTGTGCCTCAGTTTTCCCGTACGTAAAACGGAGCTACTAATTGTACTTACCTCACAGGGCGGATCTGAGGACTGCATGAGTTGAGAATGTATCAGTAGAAATAACTAACACGTACGTGGCTCTCACTAAGAATCAGCTCCCGATCCCGAGCCCTTTCTATCAACTCATTTATGTAAATAATGATGCACAAGATAAAGCATTGAGCACGGTGCCCGGCGCTCCGTAAGTGAGAGCTATGATTATTGTCATCTGGAAATGTCTGCATTGGGAGTTTTCCCTGAGGACAGCCTCTGGTCTCGAGCCAGGGCAGGGGTGTTTCCCAGAAGGGCTGATGCATGATGGTTTCATCTTGGTTGGAATGTGGGGGGTCTGCAGCCCGCCGGGCAGCTGGCTGTGCTGTTTGACGCCTCTCTCCCTTTGCGCCCGCCTCCTCCTTCTTTTAAGTCAGAATCTCCTTCCCTCCCCGCCCCCTCAACCGAAAGCCCCTTGTTACAGTTCTCTTACCCTTTCTGCCTCTTGGGGCTCTGAAGTGTGTACCTGTTTCCCCAGACCCTATGCCCCACCCCCCCCAACCAGTCTTCTCTCTTAAAGGCTGAAAGTCTCCACGATAGGATTTGCAGGATCTGACGTAAGCTGGCCATCTACTCTTTGAGCGTCCTTGAGCTATTCAAATGCCTCTCTGAGTGTGAGCACACAAACCTCAAGGTGGCTTGAATATTGCAGAATATTGGGTCTGGAGTAACACTCTCTATCCCCTCCCCAATTCTGGATACTCTACCTCTATTAATGCATCCAGAGACAGTGGCTAACTTGGCTCTCTCCCTAGCCACTCAGGGCATCAAGTTTGCCAACAGTGGAAGTCTAGTGAGCAGAAATCGCCCTAGGAGCTTCATATCGGGGACGGAAAATCTGTCTGTCTGCCTCTGTCCTTATGTCTCTGGTGCTTCTGAGATGTGGAGAAATTCACTCTGGTTTTGGGCTCCTTCCATGTCCTCAGCAGTCCTGTTGCCATGTGAGAGATTCATCCTGCAGCTTCTCAGCAGCAAATCTCTGGCATTTCTCATCTGCCAGGTGTCCGCTCATTCAATCCAGGAGTGCTTCCCCACAGATGGGAAAGCTGAGGCCCCAGAGATGTTAAGGCACTCTCTCAAGGTCACACAGGATACTGAGGCTGAGCTAGGATCAGCCTTCCTGGCTGGTATTTCCCAGAATGCCTCTGCCCAGCTTCATGGGCAGCTCTTTGGGTTTGGGGAGGAAATTAATTTTTCATGGAGTTGACCAGGAGGAGGTCGGGAAGTGGGAAGGAGCCTGGCAGGACCTCATGCAGCTCAGAGCGGGAGAGGCCTGTGCATGAAGCCTGAGGTGCTCTGAAATATTCATGTCTCTGTCTTTGCTCAGAGGAAAATGTTCCCTAGAGGATGACATTCCTAATTAACTTTAATGTTAGGTCAGAATCTGCCCCACCAGCTGCTATTCTCACTTAGTAAGAAGACTTAACAAATTAACACCAGAAAATGTTTTTTTTTTTCTTTTGAAACTTTCTCTGAGGCCTGAAGAAGCTGGGGGAGGCACAGGGCTCCTCTCTCCTGCCGGCTACAGGAGAAGCTTCTGGCTGGGCCAGCGTCTCTTCCATCAGGCACGGCCTTTTACATGTGGGAGAGCGAGCAGGGGATGGCATCCCAGTTCTGCCATTAATAACCTGGACGCACCCTTTCTCCCTGGGCCTCAGAGTCCCCACTACAAAAGGGGCCTGAGTGAACGAAAATTTAAGACGTCACAAATCTCCCCACCCTGGTCTTTCTAGAGCAGAAGATAAATGGCTGCAAATGTGGGGCCTCAGGGATGCCAACCAGAACCACTACCCCATGTCGAAAAGGTCTTCGATGGGTCACATTTTACCTTTATAATGCATACAAATTTTGCTTTCTGTTCCAAATATTTCTGTTTAACATATAAGTATTTGTCTTAAAATAATCATTGAGTATAAAATGAATGTTCTAAGAAAATGTTATGTGGCCTCCTCTCATTCAGCCATAAGCTCCTGTCTGAACAAAAAGAAATGAGGGGGCGCCTGGGTGGTTCAGTTGGTTAAGCGTCGAACTTCAGTTTAGGTCATGAACACATGGTCTGTGAGTTCGAGCCCCGTGTTGGGCTCTGTGCTGACAGCTCAGAGCCGGAGCCTGCTTCCGATTCTGTGTCCTCCCTCTCTCTCTCTTTCTCCCCTGCTTGCACTCTGTCTCTCTGTCTCTCTCTCAAAACTAAATAATTTTTAAAAATTTTTAAAAAAGAAGTTAAAATCTATTAAACAATTACCATGTGCCAAATACTGTGTAACCCCTTGATACACAGCCTCTCATTTCATCCCCACAGCAATCTGCTGAAATTGATACTATTATCATCATCTCTTTACTGAAGGAGACTGAGGCTCAGAGAGGTTGAGTTTGTTAGCCAAGGTCACCCAGCAAATGGACTGCAGTGAAGAGACACAGAGCCAGTTCACCTCTATGATCCCCATCTGCTCTGAGACCAGCATTACGAGACCACAACGAGTCTTTTCAAAATCCCAGTGCCTCTTATGGTTAAGACAGTGAACCTCCAATGTGGGGAAAGCCTTAGAAATGCTATGTCTTGGCCGCCACAAACCTTTGGAATCAGAATCCACAGGGGCAAGGCTGCGAATGCGGTGAGAAAATCATACCTGAGGGACTTAGAAGGCAGACTTGACCTCGACAGAGAGTTTTTCTTCAAGATGATCTATTGTTTTTTTAAGTGTTTATGTATTTGGGAGCGGGGGAGTGCACGCGAGTGGGGCAGGGGCAGAGAGAGAGAGAGAGAGAGAGAGAGAGAGAGAGACTCCCAAGCAGACTCACTGTCACCACTCAGGATCAGACTCGGGGCTCGATCTCACAAACCGTGAGATCATGACCTGAGCCGAAATGAAGACTGGGACGTTTAACCTGCTGAGCCACCCAGGCGCCCCAACATAATCTATTTTTAAAGGTTGCCATTGTGGAAGACTGGTTTGCTCTAGTCCCAGAGTGTGGCGATACAGTGACTGCCTCCACGCCCAGCTGGGAATGACCACCCAGGGACACACACAGGGTGGGCCTGGTCTCCCAAGGCATCCTGGCAGAGTCAGAAGGGAGCCATGGTGTCCTGTGTGTCAAACTGACTTTAAAGGCGGAAATGCAATTGTGCAAAAAACATCGGTTACATAGTAAAATGCTCTTTCCCCCTTCGCTGTATTCTTTTAGGGGCAAATATCTAAACTGAAAAACATCTACATGCGTATAGCTGTAATCTCTCCAAGCCAACAGTGTTTTCTAAATTGCAGACACCTCCCAGGTGTCTGCGACGTGAGCTGTGAGAAGCCCCACCCTGGCTGGTCTCCCCGTCCCGTGGCAGGCGTGGGCAGCACAGAAGGACGTCACTAACTTATCCGAGGATTTGGGGTCCCCGGAGCAGAAGTCGACACTCATCCTTTCTGCTCCAACTCCAAGCATGCTTGCTACACCCCGAAGCCTTTAAGCCAAGATTACGAGGCAGGACCTGGAGCCACGTTGCCCGGGTTCACATCCTCATCCCACCCTTATGAGCTAGGGCACCTTGGGCCAATTTACTCCACCTCTGTTTCCCAGTCCATAGAATGGGCTCAATCACAGCACCTACGTCACAGCATTGTCGTGAAGCTCAGGTAAATGTAGAAGTGTGTGGAACAGATCTAGCCCACAGCAAGTGCCCCACAAAAGGCAGCCACTATCCTGTCATTGTCCTTACTATTTTCTCTCTTACTCTCGGGTCACTGTTACCTGCCATTCTTCTCCCTCATTCTTCTGAAGGCTTTTGGGGACTAAGAGCCACTGGCTCCAGTAGCCCGTGTTTGGGGATTGGTCTTTGGCAATGTTTCTCGTGCTCCATCAACTGAACTTTCTGAAGTGTTGCTTTCCCTTCCTTTCCTATCATCACTTCGTGTTTTTTTTAAATCAACTCATTTTTATTAATTATTTATTTAAAGGAAGGTTTACACCCAATGTGGGGCTTGAACTCAGGACTCCGAGATCAAGAGTCAAGAGTCATACGCTCCACTGACTAAGTTGCTCCTAAAATCAACTCTTCTTCTTCTTCTTTTTTTTTTTTTTGAGAGAGAGAGAGAGAGAGAGTGCACGAACAGGGGAAGAGGGGCAGAGAGAGAGAGGGAGAAAGAGAATCTTAAGCAAGTGCCATGCTCAACACGGAGCCCGACACAGGGCTCGATCCCACGACCTTAGGATCATGACCTGAGCCAAAATCAAAAGTCAGACACTCAACTGACCGAGCCACTCAGGCGCCTCCAGATCAACTCATTTTTTTTTAAATTTTCAAAAGGAAAATGTATACCACTACGGTACATTTATGACTTGGACATCTTAGTTTTTTCCCTAAAACGTACCAAACTGCATACAAAACCCCCACAATAGGAAAAGCCCATCCAGATGCTGTACACCGCTAGTGGACCCAGCACCTCATATGGGCGAACAGTGCCCCACGGTGTGCCCAGTCTGTAAGTAGCTACAGCCACGTTCTCGGTGGAGGAACAGGACACAGGTTGGTACCGGGGCCCCTCCAGGCCTGGGCTGTCAGTGAAGGGGGCCTACTGGGTGGCCCAAGGGCCCAGGCACTGAAGGCAAGGCCCCCCCTACCTTTGGTGTCTTCATCCTCAATGGTGGTATTGGTACTCTCTGAAGATTCCTGCCAAAGAGAACATGGGAGGCGGTGAGGCATGCCTGGCAAGCAGGAAGATGCACGGCCAGTTCGGGGCTACCCCAGCTGCCTGACGCTGTGGCCCGGTTTCCGTAAGCCTCACCGCCTCTGCCATCCAGATGCTGCCCTGAAAGCCCTGCCAGACCTCCAAGCCTAAGGAGGGGGAGGGCCCAGCTATCGGGTGGCTGGTGGCAGGGGGCGTGGATGGAGGGATGGATGCGAGGAGAACCCTGGCCTTCCTGGAAGGGCTGGGAGGGCTCCCCGGCCCTGTCTGCTTGAGGGAGCAAAGAGGGGATGTGGGAGAGCAGAAGAGGCACATGGTGGCCACAGAATGGGGAAGAAATACACACGCTGGCAGGAGAGGAAGAGAGAGAGGTGGGAAGGCCCAGTGTGAGAGAGGCTGGACTTCAGGGGGAGAAAAACCACACAACTGAGGGAGACAGCGATGGAATCAGAAGAAGAGGGAAGTGGGCCACCATGCCACCACGGGGTCCCCTGGACAGAGGCACGGGCTGGTGGCTCCTCTGCCACAAGCAGGCCCTGGGTAGCTTCGAGAAGCTCAAGAAGGGCCTCTCCGGCGCCCACTCGTTGGGCCAAACCAAGCCCCCCCCTCGCCGCAACTGGCACAAACCAGGCCCTGAGATGAGTTCCAGAGCGGAGGGTGGGGAGAAGCGAGAAGCCGAGGGCTGGACGTGGGATGGGGTTCAAGTCAACCTTCATACCTGAGGGGGCTCTCAGGTCTGCCGCCAGGCTGCGGGTCTGGGCCATGGAGTTGGAGGTGTCAACAGAAACACGCCAACAACACGCACACACACACAACACACAGGTTGTCACACGAGGCACACACGTACCGAGCACGCCCTGAGCACCCGCTCCCCGCCCCGGGTTCCCAGTGCAGCCTGCAGGAGGGAGGCGGGCGCAGGGGGTTGAGGCCCAGCATTTACCGGCGTTTGGGAGACGGCAGACACTCACCATTAACTGAACGCTGGAACTGGACTTTCTTTTCTGGAAAAACAAGGAGAAGAGATGGGACAGGAAAAGACACAGCGTGAAAACGGCAGGGAGCAGAGAAACGGCAGGGAGCAGAGAAACAAACGACAGGGGAGGTTTGGAAGGAGCTGGGCCTCGGGGTCATCCTGTGGGATCCCTCGCCCCAGCGTGGCATTGGGGCACGAGGGCAGGCCCACCAGCAAGAGCTGCCCTAGTACGGCCAGTCCTCTCTCAGCCTGAAGTTCTTGGGGCCTCGAGTGCAGCTGCCTGGGGCTCACCGTCCAACCAGCAAGCTCCAGGCCGGGCCTCGCTTGCCCCAGGGCCCCGCCTACACCGAGCTCGGACTGGGGGTTGGGGGGGACCAATCCTAGGTCTTTGGAGGCCAGTCGCCTAAGGCCTCCGGAAACAAGAGTGCTTTCCGAACAAGAGGGCGCTCAGGTCCGGAGATGCGGCCCCGCGTCTCCTCCTAGACCCTCCCCGTGTGTCTCCACTGAAAGAACCCGGTCCCCGGGTGAGTTGAATGTCACAGTCACTTGGGAAACTTGTCGGAAATAAACATCCCCAGGGCCCCCTCAAGGAGTCTGATAACTAGGTGTGGGGTGGGGCCTGGGTGTCTCCGTTTTAAATAGTATCGCCAGGTGACTTCCAAGCAGGCCCGGGCGTGGAAACCAGTCCTCTAAGTGGCCTCTGGAATCCTGCTTCCCAGCGACTGGCCTGTGCAGCTCCTTTACACTGATAGAGAAACTGAGGCACAGCCAGACACATGGCTGAGCCCAGAAGTCGAGACTTTGGGCCCTGCCCTCCCTCCTAGCCCAGCTTTTGGGGGATTTGTACCTTCGTTCCAACTACTGGCTGGGGAACCATGGGAAGGAGAGAAAGAGAGAGGACACGTGTGGACGAATGTCTTTCTCCCTCTCTCACTCCTAAGCTAGGAGGTGCAAAGACTCGCATTCAGGGAAGGCTGCGGGTCAAGACTGACGCTAGCGTTGGACAGAGGGGAAGCTGGGGCCCAGAGACGGGCAGGGACCTGCCCGAGGCCTCTCAGCTAGCCGGTAGCAGAGGGGAGGCTGAACCCCCTGAGTGCAGGCTTCCTCCTCTGTCCAGGTCTCCAGGCCCCACAGCCTGACTGCGCTGCAAAGACTCGTCCTTCTGGACGCACTTCCGTCCGAGAGGCCTGGAGGCTGTTCTCCTTGCTGCACTGTGGGGGAGCAGGGAAGGACTTGAGATGCCCGCAGGGTATGCCAGGGGGAGGCACTGGCTATTCTCGGAGGATCCTTGGGTCTAATTCTGCGCTTTCTGACTGCAAGATCCAGGAGCCCCTGAGGGCCGGGAGCCTGAGCTCCTGCACTCTCCATCCAGGGCCCCCACAGACGTGGCCAAAGTGGCTGACTGGGCACTCCCGGTCTCTGCATCTGCCCCAGCTTGGTGGGCAGTGTGACTCCCGAAGCCAGCAGCCCACGGCCAGCCTCTCATCCCCTGTCCTAGGGCCGGCCTCGCTTCTGGCCGGAGCCTGGCCAGGCACAGTGCATGTGGCAGGGGACAGGCCCTCACAGCTCGCTGTCAGCAGAAACCCGAGGAACGCAGGGGCCCGGGGGTCCAGGCGGGACACGAGGAGGGAACACAGAGCAGAGACTGCGTCAGATTCGGACATACAGTGACAGGATGGGACATGGGGGAGAGGAGTCACGATGGCACGGATGGGACACCAACAGGGGGCAGTGAGTGGGGTTGAGGGGTGAGAGCGGTCGGCCGCTCCTCATCGAAGCCGAGGCTTAGAGGTGGCTGGGAGGCGGGGCGGGGTGGGGGCATCACTTCTTGCGGACAGAAAGACTCGATTTCCCTGGATCACAAATGATGGTGATGCTAATAATAAACCCCGCACTGACCAGGGGCTTTCACCAAAGGTAGAGTCACATCTCCCAGGACCACGTGTAGAAGCATGGCTCCAGGGTTAGCAAAGATGGCCGAAATAAAGTAGGGTCAAAATTAGCCCTGCAAGGCCCGTAGGGGTCGTCTCTGTTTCCCAAACAGCCCTTTCCCCTTCAGCGTTGGAAGCAAATCACTGGGGCTCCAGCAAAGCCTCAGATGAAGCTGGTGGTCTCCCTGGGGACCAAGTCGTAAGAAGAATATGTACTTCCCCACTCGGGCGGAACGTGTGTTGTTTAAAGGAGCACATGGTGTGACCCCCGCCCCCCCCTCCACGAGGCCCACTCTGGCGTGAGCCTCTCACCGGCCGCAGGAAACACCTGCATGCTTCCCTTGCACAGACGGCAGAACTGATGACTCAGATCTCCAAAGGAGGGGACGGTGGGGCCCATCAAACCCACGGCTCCTCGACTTGAGGTCCAGCATCCCTCAGAGTGACACACATGACTGGACCCCCAGAGCAACACATTGCAGGCTAGGCTCCCCAACTCCTGGGCAGGCCCCTGGTTACTCTCCTGTTCCAGCTGGATTTCTCCCCTCCTCCACCCCCCCTTCCCCCCGCAAAAGGCTATTCCTGGCCTTTGGGTTTCTCTTCATCCACACCAGAGCCACCTGAGAAGCCGCTCGGGGTCTGTCCTGCCGCTGCAGGAAGGAGTGGCTGTTTCTTCGCTGTGCCCACGGGCAAGCCCTGCGGGGACTAGCCGGAGTTCCGCCATGTTTTGGGATGTCCTTGCCCCCAGATAACCTCTGCCTCCTGGCCTGGCCTGGAGAGGAGCCAGAAGGGAGCTTCATCCCAAGACCCGGTGTGAGAGAGGACCTGACCTCACACCCAATGGCTCTGTGTCAGCCTTTGCCGGGGCCACGGCCAAGAGCCAAGCAGACGGGGGTAGCCCTCCCTCTGCCCCTCTTCCTCCTCCGAGGACTCAAGTCACAGCCCACCAGCACCTGTGGGCTCTGCCCTATATCTTCCAAGTATGATTTTTCCCAGGGAACCCAGGGAAACACTCTGAGGCCAAGAGGACCCCAGCTGCTCCAAACTGGGCCACCCTCATATTGTGCATCCCCCCCCACCCATTACCCTTTCCAATTGGAGGAGGGGAGAGAGTTTGACTCATGCATAACCCAAAACAGCAAGGCAACCAGAGCTCAATTCTAGATTCCACCGTAGGATTTGGGATAGGTGTGTGTTAACTTTATAAATTGGGATGGCTGTTAGAGCTGTGTTTCCAAATACTTCCTGGATCAAACTTTGTTTTCAAGAGATATCATACTTGAAAGTCCAATCTAGAAAACAGAAAAGATAATACTGACTAGCGTCTCATGAGCGAGCATCGCACGCCAGGACCCCCGCTAAATCCTCACCATACATTATCCTGCTTCATCCTCACGCACAGCCCCGGGAGGCGGGAATCCCTTTTACTCCCATTGCACAGATGAGGACACACAGACTCGAGGGATTGAAATAACCAGCTGAGGTCTGTAGTTGCTAAGTCCGCCCTGGCTCCCTTAACCACTGCGATGTCTGTTCCGTGGAGCTGTTTGGCTGAAGTGGGTGTGAGACGCCCAGAATCTTCCCTGCTCAGCCTCCCCCTTCCTATCCCATACTACCTGCTGCCAGGGGTGCCCCCCTCCAAACCTTCAGGCTCCAAGAAGTTCTGTTTGAAAACCACGGACTCCGGCTGATAACCAACTAATTATGTATTACACAAGTACCCAAGACAAGAAGGAGAAATGATTGGAGAGGGTTTTGTTGCCTGTCTTTTTTCTTTCTTTTTTTTCTTTTTCTTTTCTGGTTTGAAAGCTTACATCTTGGAAATCATGGAGTCCACACGCGCCCCACCCCCACCCCAATCCATTGCGCTTATGAGGAAACTCAAGCCCCCAGAGGACTAAGAGCAGAGAGGAGGCCCAAATCCTGGCCTCCGCCAGCCGCCCCAGATCTCCCCCCATGCAACCCCTAAACCGAACCAAAGCCAGTGGCCTGAGACCATAAATGCCGTTACAACGAAGCCATGAAGCCACCAGCCCACATGGATGGCTGTGTTTGGACAGCATCCCACACCTTCCAGCGTCCTGGGCACAGCCCAGCCCTGGGGTCCTGGCCAGGCAGGGCTCTGAGCCCAGGATAAAGGCAGGGTCTCAAGAGAGGAGAGCCCAAAAGGCAAGCCAGTGGCAGGGGAGGAGGGGGCTGGAGAGAGGTGGGGGGCAGGCCCCAGAGAGCAGAGGGAGAAGAGACAGGAGGGAAGGAGGGGGCAGCAGGGTGTGGATGAAGTAGCTCGGGCATCGTGGGGTGGGGACAGAGGGCAGGCCTGGGTCATGGAAAGGAGGGGATTCTTGGCCATGAGCCGGCAGGCCTTGACAGAGGTGGGTGCCTCTGTCAGATGACTGGCTCTCCATCCTCCATGGGCTTTGTGGGTTGGACTGGGGTGCACACTGGGTCAGGGGCCCGTTCCAGCCAGCCCACACTCGGGGAGGATGAGGTCACCCCTCATGATCAGCCCTGCCTCTTCTTTGAGCCTGCTCACTTTCCAGTCCTCCCGTCCCAGAGAACCACAGGTATCTTCAGACCTGCCCCTTTCCTTGCACCCACCCACCCCAACCCCCCTGGCCACCTGCCTCTCCCACCTCCTTTCAACCCTCCCCCCTCCTCTCCCCCCAGCCCCCACCGCTCCTGGGGACAGCCCGGCTGCACGAGTGGCCACCTCTACCCAGAACACCTCCAGCAAGGCCTGGGTCTTGCCCCAGCCCTGAAAGGCGGGCCCTGTTGGCGGAAACGCTGCCAGATGCCGGCCCTGCCAGGCTCCCGGGGGCTTACCTTCACACCATCATTCTTCTTGTTTCCTCCGCTCTTCCCTCCTGCGGAGGAGAAAAAGTAGAGGGTTACCAACACCAGGCAGGGCACCAAGGCCCACAGGGTGAGGAATAGCAGCATCCGAGGGCAGGCGGAGGGCACGGAGCCGGCTCAGAGATCCGGGGGACACCTCCTCCTTCTGCTCCTCCTTCCTCCTGGGGGCCTGGACTGCCAGTGGCCCCCCCCTAGGTGGGCCTGGGCTCCCCCCTGTTCTCAGCAATCTTGAGTGTGACCCTCTGGCCCCATAGATTGTAAGAGGTGATCGATGTTTCCCAGGCCCGTGGGGTGGCTGTTTCAGCCCCGGGGATTCCCTCTGGATCCCAGTCACCACCCGTGCTGGTGGTGGCCAACCCGGAGGCCTGGCTGCCTGGCCGGGGGCTGGACGCTCCCTCCCCACCCTGGCCCGCTCTAATTTTAGCCCCACGCTGCTGCGGAGGTCATGTGTCAGCCCTGCCTACTCACTCCGGACAGCTGCGAGCGTTGTTTTGCCGGTGATGAGAAGCAGATGCCCCACTCTGGGGCCCATCCCTGCTAGAGCACCCACCCCCTACGGAGGCCTCCCTATCCTCAAACTCCGGAGCCCCATGCTAGGGCTGGCTGTGTCCCTGGTGGCTGGGAAAAGGGGAGCAGCAGTTCTCAGGGAGGCCCCTCCTCTTGTTGTTCCTCTTTCCCTCCCTCCTGGCCTCCTGGACAGAGCCCTTGGGGAGGGCAGCAGCCAGGAACTGGCAGGAATGCCCAGCGCGGCATCTGGCCGCTTCAGACTTCAAACAAATGCCCTAAGGTACACGAGACAGGATAACTATAAAGTGCTTAGCACAGCACTTGACCTGGATGCAGTAGCTGGTCAGTAAATGGTAGCCACTGTACGTCCTTCTCCCGGCGGCCTGGAGATGGGGAGCCTGGGGAAAGAGGCGGCACGGGACGTGGATGCCCCAGAGGCTCAGAGGGACTGGCTCATGCTAGCCCAGCTTCCCAGTCCTTCTCGCATCTCCACCTGTGACCCCTTCCAGGCAAGGTTCCCTCTTACAAAGTACATGCAGGGGTGGGGGCCTCTCGATCCCGCAGCTGGGAGGAATGAGCTTCATGCACTGGACTGGGGCATACAGAAGCTTCTACGAGCTTCACGGGCTCAACCGGGGTGTAGAGCGGAATGGGGGAAATGGCCGCCCCTCCAGCTTCAAGGGGGCCCTCTCAGCTCCGGCCCACCACCGCAGGACTGTGGGTCCCCTGTGGTCACATGTTCTGATTTTCAAGAGAAGACAGAAAGCTGAGGTTTTTCTACGAAATCCCATTTGTAAGTGCCGGGACCCCTTTTCAAAAACTCCACTGGTTTACAACACCCCTGGTCCCACCAGCCCATCAAGAGATGGGAGCTGAGCCACGGGCGCCATCCGGACTGGAGTTTCTAGGGGCGCTTCGGATGTTAAAAAAAGACTCTGACTGTCTGGGCGGCTCATCTTTCAGGTTAAGGAGCTGCAGGATCCTTGTCAGGGAGAGGGCGGGAAGGCAGTTCCATGCGACGGGGCCAGCCCAAAGTTCCCAAGCTCTCCCACCTGCGGGTCTCATTCTTCCAGCCGGTTCAGTGGGCCGATAGACTCTCTGGGAAGCTGGAGCCATAGTGTCCCAGAGCCGACCCCTTGCTGTGGGGCCAGCCTCGTGTCCGCAGCAGCCGTCTCCGGCTGGCCCAGCCCCGACCAGAGGGCCCCTCGGGTGAACTTTGCTATATCTGCTCAGCTGCCCCGTCAGCTGTCCGGGCTCCGCAGAGAGAAGCTTCTGGCAGGAACGGACCTGGGTTCTCTCCGACGCGCCAAGGGGAGCTTCTTGCTAAGCCCTGACGCAAATCCCTTCCTTTTCTCTTTGGGGCCACACGCCGCAGGTCAGGTCGTTGGGCACTCCCTGCCTTAACCAGCGGGCTATGGCCAAGGCCAAAGGCCCCTCCCCTGGCTCCCTGGTGACGCATCTTGGTTAAAGGCTTGCTCTGGGCTTGCTCAAAGCTGCACCAGAAGCAGGCTCTGCCTCTCTCTGCCTAGCAATGGCCCCCACTGCCTTGTCACAAAGGCCACTTGAGTGAAAGCATGGGGACCGCTTAGCACGGGGCTCGGTAACAGCGGGGAACAGGAATATTGCTGCTTCCTGGGCCTGGTTCGGTCCTGCCTGGATGCGTACCCCGGTATTTGGGAGGCCTCCCCGTTGGGACGGCCCAACCCGAGAACCCAGCACCGCTGTGAGGTTGGGGAGTCAACCTTTCCTGATGGGCCTCTGGCTTGCTGACCTTTCACCTCTCACCCCTTCTGGGTGCAAGTGACCTAAGCACCCAGTCCTTGGTCCTCTGTAGCCCTCACTCTCCCCAGACACTTGGCCCAAGGCCACCCAGATATCCGACAGGGCAATGCTCCCGGCCGACCTGTGCGGGATATATCTGGGACTCTGAGGTCCTACCACCTACCAGAGAAGTTCCTGGTAGCCAGCATAGTGGTGAGGATGGCTCCCTGCAACACAGAAGAAGGAGGCATGGGGCACAGGAGGTCAGAGGTGAGGGGGGAGAGGAGAGAGAGAGAGATGGGAGGGGTGGGGGGAGGGGAGGCAGGTGCTGCATTCAGACACAAAGCCAAAGCCTTCCGCCCTGCCCCTCCATTTGTCTTCACCCCACAGCCCAGAGACCGTCCCTGCCTCCCCGGGGAAGTCGGGGAGAGCTAGGCCTTAGCTGGCACAGCTCCTGGGACAGGGCCATCCTAGCAGCAGATATTAATAGGTTCCACTGGCCTGGCCAGAGGTGGTGGAAAGGGCTCGGGGACACCTGTCAGTGGGGGCTCCTAAAGGCCATGGAAACGTCCTGCCTGGACAAGGACAGTAGACCTGACCTCCTGGGCCCCCTTTACCCTCCACCCGGGGCGTTCGGTCCCTCACTCCAGCATTAGTTTGTCCACCCGGGGCTCCCGGGCTCAGAGCGGTGGAGGGTTAACAAAGAGAAACTCTTTTGTTTCGATGAGGGGGCTAGGGGACCGCCCTTCCGCTTCTGACACTGATTTGGACGCTCTCTGAGTCTGACGGTTCCTGATTTTAAGACATGAAAAATGGTTCTGACATTTTGAGATTTCCTCTGTGACGGGTCCCAGTGAGGGGGGTGGGGGGCGGTGGGGCTTAGTTCTCCTGACATCAGGCGGGCCACCACCCCCTCAGCCCACGTCCCCTTCCTGAGCCACCACGTCAGGCCTGGGAGCAGGTGGTGAGGAGGTTCTGAATGAGCCGAGGCCTCAGCACCTGTCACTCAGGGTTCTGATGGCTTCTCTGCCCCAGCGGGCTGGGGATTCCTCAGTCCTTCTTCCTGCCTGCTCGTGGGGTCCCTGGCAAGGTCTAGGCCCGTAGCTATCACAGCCCTGGGAGCACACCCGACCTGCTTGAGAGGCTGGCAGCTCCGGGCCCACCTGGGCCCTGCTGTGGCTTCCTCTGGGTGGTGACCCCTGACCACGTCCCTTGGCTTGTCGTCCCCAGTGCTCGGCAGACGGGCCTCTCACGCCCCTGGTCTCCCGCCCCGTCCCAGCTCACCCCCTCGAGCCCCTCCCCAGCCACGCTGGAACACTTGCAGTCCTCCTACGGGGTCAAGCTCACGCTTCCGGACTTCTGCACGAGCTTTCCTCTCTGTCTGGAACATCTGGAACATCCCTTTGTTCCGGGGAATGTTGTCACCACCACACCAACTCTACACGGCTAATACCTGCTTATCCTCGGGGGGCGTCCGCTTAAAGGCCACTTGCCTAGACCAAGGTCATGGCCCTGCTGCGTACACCCCCATCTCAGGGTGCGCCTGGGCGCAGCACTCCCCACCACCCCTTCGTGTCCTGCTTCCTTGTCTGTCCTTTCCACTGCCCGCTCCCCAGCCCAGACAGTAGATGTGCAGGAAATCCTTGTTGACTTAGTGAAGGAAAGAACTTGTGACTGAGTCTCTCGGCCTCTGTGGAGACCCAACCAAGCTACTCCATGTCCGGGGGCCAGGGAGGGCGAGGACCTGTTACCTTCAGTTTTCTCCTGGCGTTGAACTTCTTCAGGCAGTCCACGGTCTCCTGTCTGTGCATGCAGGAGGCCACCGTGGACCGGTGCTGGAGGAAGAGGGGAGACGTCTGTGAGTGGAAGCCAGGCCCGCCCGAGGGCCCTGCCGCAGGGTGTCTCACGGAGACGTGGTCGGCGTTTGGGAGGAACAAATCTTTGTTCCAGGGAACGTTGTCACCACCGCAGGCGCTTAGCGCCCCGAACACCCGACATCCAGTGCCAGGAGCACCGCCAGCCATGTCAACGCCTCCCGTTCTCAGTCCCCCTGAGAACCACGGCCGGGCAGCGTCTCGTGACCCACGGGGGTGTGGGCCCTAAAGTCAGGAGGGGCTCCTGGGAAGGGCCCTGCTGAGGAAGGCTCACCGAGATCCAAGGGTGCTTGAGGGCCTCGGCGGCCGTGATGCGTTTGGACGGGTTGATGGTCAGCATCTTATTGATCAGATCCTTGGCTTCTGGGGTAACGGTGTCCCATTCCGGTGACGGGAACTGGAAGGGGCAGAGGGGCCAGGTTTGCCCAGCCTACCCCAGGCCACCCCTGCGATCCCCCAGCCCCTGACTGGCAGGGGAGCAGGCAGGGGTGCTATGGCCCATCCACTCGGGCAACCACAACTGGGAGGAGTAAGGACCCTCGACGCAGGGACCCCTCTGGAACCAGACGAGGGCCAGGGTGCTTTGCCCCCGGGACAAATCAGAACAGAGGCCACAGGGAAAGGGGGACTTCCTCTGTTTTTCTGAGGCTGCGCCTGATCCGGAGACCAGTGGGCCAGTGGCTATAGGCCAGACTTCAGAATCAGAAGGCTGAGTTTAAGTCCTGGCTCTGCCTCTGGGGCTGTGTGACTTTGGACAAGTCACGTGACCCTCCAGCTGCCCCTAGAGATGTTGTGAGGATTAAATGTGGTATAAAACACACAAACACATAGCTTGATAGAATCAGCCTTATTGAAAATCAGCACAGTGTGGTCATTAGGAGCACAGATGCTAGAACCAAACTGCCTGGGTTCAAATCCCAGCTCTACCACTTCTTAGCTATACAGTGTGGGCAGTTATTTAACCTCGCTGTGCCTCAGCTGTCTTCTCTGTAAAATGGGACTAATAATCGCACCTATGTCATAGATTGGTATGAAGATTAGCTGTAATATATAGAAAGCATTTAGAAGAGCACTATGTTAGTGTTAGCTATTATTATTATTTATGTGTGTATTACTATTTGGGGGGGGAGAGGTTGAGAGTCTGGCTTCTGGACCTGTCCTCCACCTCTTGTCCCACTTTGGTGTTGTTCCTGCCCTCTGGGGCCCCAGGCTAAATCCCATCACACAGAGGCTCAACCAGGAGGTGAGGCCCCGCACATCAGCCCTCGACCTCCACCCGCCCCACAACTAGAGAGTGGCAGGGGATCTAAGTGGGTGGGGAGGGCAGGAGGGAGGCACAGGGGATGACAGGGAGGCTAGAGAGAGGAGGGACACTCACATCATAGGCGCCGGCTTTGATTTGCTGGTACAGGCGGTGCTGGTCCTCATCCCAGAATGGCGGGTACCCAACCAGCAGGATGTACAGGATGACCCCTGGGAAGAGGACCCGGAGAAGCCTCACCCCCCTGTGAGGAGGAGCCATGAAGAGGGGAAGGATGGGAAAGGAGCGGGCACCAGAGGCGCAGGTGATGGGGGTGGGGGGGGACGAGACGGCTTCGGGGCAGACTCACCACAGGCCCACAGGTCCACAGGCTTCCCATACGGGTCCTTCCGCAGTACTTCCGGGGAGAGGTATCCAGGCGTCCCTGCGAACCCTGCTCCCCAGACACCCAGACAGGTGCACGCGCACACACACACACACACACACACACACACAGGTTGGCACATTAGCAGCCCAGAACAAGATCCTGCTGGAAGAGGGCTGAGGTTGCCCTGGAGATGAGGAAAACACTTCCTTCCCCCAAGAGTGGGTCGGGGGCAGGAAGTTCTGCCCAGCAAGAGCCTCTAGACCAGGCTCGACAGTTCCTCAGTGCACCTGTCACTACCCCACTCCAGAGCCTATGGCAGAAGTCATCAATCAGTCCCAGAGTCCTTCCTGTGGGGTCCTGACGCCGCATCATACACTTCTAAGAGCCATGCTGCAGCCACCATCAAGTGCTGGTGGCACTCTAGACAAAGTGTCCTTGCCATGTCAGCCATAGGCCGAGCTGAACCCTTGCCCACTCCCCACCCTCCCCAGGAGGACTCTCCCCATCTCTGGTTTTGTCTTAAGTCTCTTCTCCTTCGGGGCCTCATTTTCCTCATCTGTCAAATGAGGGATTAAGGATTCCTCCTTTCACTACCTCCCAGCATTGATGAGAGGATCACGTGCAATAAACAGGCATCCAAAGTATTTTAACAAGTAATCATAAGAACAGTTACTATTTCTTAAGTGTGTGTGTGCTAAGCACGGAGCGGAGCACTTACTTGCCTGGTCTCCCTCCTCACACAGCCCCGAGGAACATGCTGCTATCACCCCCATTTTTACAGATGAGGAAGCGAAGCCTCAGCAAGGTGACATGACTCGCCCCAAAGTCACACACCTCCTAAGTGGCTGGGTCAGAGCTTGAACCCAGAGCTCTGGCTCTTAACCAATGATCAAAAGTGCCCACTAAAAAGTTTCCCCAGAGAGTGGAAAGGACTCAGTTATGCTGAAAGCTCGGAGTACACTGGATCATCAGAGCTTAGATCCTGGTTCTACCCCTTTTAATCTCCCATGAACTCTTCCACGTGTCTTAGCCTCTGTTCCTCATTTGTAAAATCAGGATAATTAGCCCTGGGGTCCAGGCTGCCAGGGGAACCCATGGAAGACCCTAGCCAGTAGTGACGGTGCATGGCCATGTAAGGAAGCCATGCCCTCTTTCATGATAACCATGGCCCTATGCCCAACTCCCATGGGGATAGGATGGGCGACACCCAGTGACCAGAGGCTGAGTGGCCTGGGACCTCTGTACCTGGAGCCCTGGCTACTGCACGAGCCATCTCCCTCCCACCTGCCCCTGCTTGGGCAGGGGGCTCCTAGGGGCCAACGTGTCAACACAAGGCTGGCCCCCAATGGCCCTGCCACCTCCTGCCCCCACTCACCGAACCATGCCTGCTGCTCCCCTTCCACCTCTATGGCCAGGCCAAAGTCCGCCAGCTTCACCGCGGCACCCTTGAGCTTGGAAGCCAGCAGCAGATTCTCCGGCTTCCCAGGACCAGAGAGAAGAGTGAAATGGGGGAAGAAAGAGCCGAAAGACAGTGAGCAGATTCAGAACCTCACTTCCAGGGGTCTGGGCGTCCGGGAGGAGCAGCTGGACAATCCAGAGGTGCCCTGCACCCGCCCCTCCAGTCCCAGCCATGGGACCCTGAGCTTCACCCCCCAGAGAGGGGACGGCCCTAGTGCAACACCTCTGTCTACTGCAACAGAAAGATCTTTCCCCACCACTCATCCCCTCCTCCACTTCACCTCAGGGTTTGGGCCTGGGGCTGAGGTGATGTCAGGGAGCTGGGGGAGCAGCCACCACTACGATAAAGAAAAAGGAGCGATATTTATTGCACCCCTACTAGGTGCCAGCCACCAGGCAAAGTGTCTTGCATTTATCATCTTGCTGATCACCTGAACAACCTATGGGGTCAGCATTATTATCCCCATTTTCCACAGTAGCCTTCCTACATTCCCCCAAACACTCATGCCTGTTCCCACCTCAGGGCCTTTGCACTTCCTGCTCCCCCTGTCTGATTTGCTCCTTCTCCGAGCTCCACAGAGCTGACCTCTTCACTTCATCTGCTCTCACCTGCATCTCACCCTCTCAGAGAATCCCTCCATGACTATCTAAAGGAGGAGCCCCCAGGTATCCTCTGTCTTAGCAACTTGTTATTACCTTCATAGATATCATCACAATTTGTAATGTTTTCCCCATCTCTTTATTCATTATCTGTCACCTCTATACAGGGTTCCCTATCTGTCTGTGCACCACTATATCCCCAGCACCTAAGACAGGGGACAGCACAGAGCGGGCACTTAATAAGTATTTGTCATGTGTATCAAGGTGAGGAAACCAAGGCTCAGAGAAGTTAAGTGACTTGACCAAGATCACACAGCTGATAAGTCATTGAGCCAGAATGGAGGCAAATTCAGGCTCTCGAGCTGTATTCTTAACCACTCAAGCTGAGAGACGGCCTCGTATATGCTGCCTGGCCTCTGGGGCCCCAAGGCTGCTGTCTTCTGCTGGGTCTGGAGAACAGGAAATCCCCCTACTCAAGACAGAGGGAAGAGGAAGTGAATTCTGCAGTTAGATGGCCCTCGCGTCTGACCCGGCTCCTCCGTTTCTATGCTGTGGAACTTGGGCAAGCCCTGTCCCTTCTGAGCTTTAGTTTCCTCTCAGAAAAATGGATAAAGCCCAGCTCATGCAGCGGCGTGTGGACTAATCCGTGTAGAGCACTTGGCAGTGGCCTAGAGCATGTGCTGGAGGAGCACTAGCACTCACATTTTCTGCTTGAGACGGGCTGGGGGGCGTGGGCTCCGACTCCCTGGAGACAGCTGGTTTCCTCTGACCCCCTCCCCACCGGAACTTCCGGGGGGTCCCACCTCTGACCTTCCACTGTGGGACCCAAACAAATATAGCTCCATCTGCCCCCTCGTTAAGGCCTCTTTTATCCTCTGGGGACCGCGTTCCCAAAGTGTCCTGGGCCTTGGTAGCTGTCCTGCCCTGATTTGATGAATATGCCACTAATTAATCTGTGCAGAGTGGCCTAAATTTGCGCTGCCTCTCCTTTCTCCTCCCCAGCAGGGGCTGTAGCTGTAATGGGAACAGGGACCCTCTGGGAGTGCACACTTGCCTGTGGGTCTAGACTGAGCCGCAGGGAGCTCACGTGACTCAGGTGAGAAGCCATGGACTGCTCGTGACAATCAGAGGTGGGCAGGGGCTCTGGTCAGAGTGCTGCATCACAAAGAAGGACCTGGGTCCCACTGGAGGACGCCAAGGAAGGGTGCCCAGGGAGGGCGCCTGGGATGAAGAGGGCCTGGAGATCCTGTCCTGGGTGGGAACGGAGGAGAATGGCCTGCAGAAGACTTAGCTGCTCAACTGTCTCTGGGGCTGCCCTGAGCTGGAGGCTTGATCTGCACGTCCCCAAAGGGTGGAACTGGGGTTCACAGACATAACTCCCACAGCAGGAAAGATCGAAGGAGCATTTCTCAGGAGTTCAAGGGGATGCCCCATAAGAAGCGAGTTCATAGTCACCAAACGCCAAAAAGCAGAGGTTCGAGGGCGCCTAGAAGGAGCTACTGGAGAAGCAGGAACTGCATGGAGTGGCTTTTGGGCCCAGACCACCACGGACACAGGATCTGGGATCAGAAGGCCAGGGCTCCGGTCTTAGCTCAGACACAGCAGAACTGCATATTCTTGAGCGAGTCCCCGAGACCCCCTAGGCTTCAGTTTCCTGCTCTGAACACTGAGGGTACCAATCGAGGTAACCAGCCTCGATGCCATGAGGCTCCGCAGAGGAGAGCTGGGAGTCTGTGCTGACCAGGCAAGGCTATGGCCGTGGCTGGTGCCAACCCTAGATGGCACACCTGCTTAGGCCTGCCCATCTTCTCCCTCAGGTGGGAAGAGGAAGGACTCTGGGCACCCCAAGACCTGTTCTTTTTCTCCCCACACCTGCCAGAGACCCAGAAACAAGAATGACAATGTGTCTGTGCACCAGGCACGGTGCTGTCTCCTTTGACATCCTCAGCACCCCGTGCAGAGGTTGCCATAGCAACCGCTGTAAGGAAGCAGAGGCCGTGCGCTGGGGAGTGGCCTAGCTGGGACTTGGACCCCTTCATAGCCAGCACTGTCAGTCCCACTGCATCTTACCTGGTCTGGCGCAAAGCACATGGGGCTAGGAGTTAGGAGACTGGATCTTAAGCCCAGATACTCCTCCCTGAGCCCAATTTCCTGGTCTGAGCAGTGGCATATATATACTCCCCCCAGCCCAACCCAGGGGAATTAAAGGGATTCCGGGGGCGCCTGGGTAGCTCAGCCCATTAAGTGTCCAACTCTTGATTTCGGCTCAGGTCATGATCTCATGGTTCGTGAGTTCGAGCCCGGCATCGGGCTCTGTGCAGAGCCTGTTTGGGATTCTCCCTCTCTTTCTGCCCCTCCCCGATGGGTGCTTTCTCCTTCTCTGTCTCTCTCAAAATAAATAAACTTGAAAGGGGGGATTTTGATAATACCCTTGGCCCCACAGGTGGAGGGAGGGGCAGGAGGCAGAGGGGCAGCCTCCTGGGTGAGCTGCACCCCCAGATGAGTCGCTCACCTTCAGGTCCCGGTGCACCACGCCCATCTGGTGGCAGTGCAGCACGGCCTCCAGGATCTGCTGGATACAGTGACTGGGGAGAGAGAGGAAGGGGCCACGGTGTGGAAGCAGGCCTCTCCCGGGAAAGCTGGGAAGCCGGGGAGGGAGGCCCCCTGGGCCCCAGGCACCGTTGCCAGGCTGCACCTGACACTCACCTGGCATCAGCCTCACTGTAATACTCCCGGGCCACGATGTCCTCAAACAGCTCCCCACCAGTAACCCTGGGGAGAGAGGCACAGAGTCACCCTCCCACAAGGGCCCCAGGTGTTGCTTCTTCTGGAAGAGGCTCCAGGAAGCCAAGGGCAGAACCCAGGGACCTCAGAACCTCAGCCCAAAGGGAGGGTGTCTCGTGTTGCAACCCTCGTCCTGGCTTCTAGCCCACCCTCCCACCGACTTCCCTCCCCTCCACCGCCTGCCCTTCTCTCCCACGGGGTCCAGGCTGCAGTTAGGATGGGGGATGGGACACGCAGAACATATCACTCAGGGTCATTAGGCTCCTGGAAGCCCAAGGACTGGGTTTTGTGGCTGTTGTTTGTTTTTTAACAAACTTTATTTTTTAAAGTAACTGTAGGCACGCAGCGAAACTGAGCAGAAGGCACACATTTCCCATGCACCCACATGCATAGCCTACCCCACTATTAACTGGGTTGTTTTTTGTTTTTTACAGATGAGACCAGTGTCTTCCCTGAAGTTTCTCTGCCAACCCAAGACCCCATCATTTCATTATTGTTTTTCAGTCAACTGACGGGCTTTAAAAACTTTAAAATGACTCCAAAAGGAAACTTTACATGGCCACGAGCCACGCAAAGCCAGCATCACTGGCCACAAACAGAAACAAAATGAAATCTATGTCAAGGAGCGGAGCAAGTGTGTGTCGGCTTTTCAGGGAACCCCACTCATGGCTTGGGGGGCAGGCCCACTGCATCTGGGAAACTTCCGTCTCGGAAGAGGGAATTCAGCCCAGCCCGGGGGCACTTGGGAATCAGGCCAAGGGACTGAGCTAGGTCACACCTGCTCAGGCTGCCCCTCCACCCCTTGTACATGCCGGGGTGGGCCCACACTCACAGGTCGAAGATCAGGTAATGGTGTCCCTCCTCAGAGATGCTGTCGTGGAGCCGGACTGTGGGAGGGGCCCAGGCAGCCAGTTAACCCAGAAGCACTGCCTCCCACCCCCTCCTGCCCTCTCATCTCACCTCCCTGGCCCCCAGCAGCCAACATTCCAATCTCTCAGTCACTGAGCACAAGCTAGGTAACAGGTGCTTCGACTAAGTAAATGATGGCTCACTGACTTTGGGCATCATCCTAAGAGGCCCGGGTTTAAAGATGAAAGACCCCTCCCTGCTTTGGTCACAGTTTGGCCTCTTCCTTCCCCCAATCCTGAGCTTCCTTGCAGGGCAGGAATTAGCCCGTGGCTCAAATCTCTGCCACTTCCTACCTGTGTGACTTCAGAAAAGTTGCTACACCTTTCTGAGCCTCTCTTTTCTTGCCTGGACAATAATGAGACTGAAACTTCTGGACTTGCAGGCTTGTTGTGAGAATTCCATGAAGCACACACTCAGGGTGTTGGCCCTGAGTGAATAGCCCTGCTGTTATTCAGGTCTGAGACAAGAGAGCCTGGGAGGTGGGAGGGCAGTGGTCCCTGAGTTTGGGCATGCTAAGAAACTCATCTCTTCCTACCTCATTTACCAAGAACAGGGGCAAGGCTCCCGGGAGCCCAGAGCTCCCCAAATTACCCCCTGAGATTCTAGAAGGAAGGGACCAAGGCCTGGGGCTGACTCTAAGTAGCTGTACCCTGCCAGCCAACCGCATTTTCTCCCAGGACAGCTTCACATCCTTCCCTGAGCCACAGCCTAAAAACGTCCACAGAGCGGGGTTCGGGCTCAGAGAATTAAGATACATCGCACAACGGAAAATTACACAGCTGTTAAAATAATACAGCAGTTATGAATCCACTGGTTCAGAATCATCTCTGAATTATGTTGTTTGGCAAAGAAGCAAAGCGCAAAACAGCGTGCGTAGTACTTTTTATAAAAGACGTATTTAAGCCTGTCTGTGGCATAAGCCTCTCTGGAAGGATACAGAGAAGTGGGCATTGGGGTACCTTGGGGAGGGGAATCGGGAGAGCAGGGGTTGTGAGCTGTTGAGACTATTTTCACTGCGAGCCCTAGTACCATCTGAATTCTTGCCATGTGCATGTATTTCTGACTCAATATTGAGTCCCCTAAATGGCTTATGGCTCTCCTATCTGCACCTAAAATTTGGAGAAGCAGGCATCAAAAATATCAGAGTGGGTGTCTACTCTGGGGGAGAGGAGAACGTGACCAGAGATGGAGGAGGAAGGGAACACACATGTACTTTATTTAAAAAAAAAAAAAAAAGATTTATTTATTTAAGTCATCTCTATACTGAACGTGGGGCTCAAGTTCACAACCCCGAGACCAGGAGTCACACGCTCCGCTGACTGAGCCATCAGGCACCTCAGGAACACAAATTTAATTAAAATTTTTTTTTACTCCTTAAATGATGATATGTGTTTATAAATGACTAACAGAGGGGCACCTGGGTGGCTCAGTCGGTTAAGCATCCGACTTCAGCTCAGGTCATGATCTCACAGTTCGTGGGTTTGAGCCCTGCTTCGGGCTCTATGCTGACAGCTCAGAGCCTGGAGCCTGATTTAAAAGGCTGTCCCTCTAAGCAGCCAGGCAAGAGGAAGACAGGCTGGATTCTAGCCCCCACCTGCCTAAGGACACTGGCTTTAGTCCCTGGGAGGTGGTGTCATTCCAGCTCAGAACCCGGGAGACAAGACCCCCCTCCCCCCCGCCCCATCGGTGAAGGCTACCCTGAGAAAAAACTGAGTCCAAAGCCAAAGAGAAAAGGAAAGATTCAAGAGTCGCCTCGGGGTATGAAAGGGTCTCTCATCACCTGGTAGAGATGGACATGTCTGTGGTCGTTGAGTTATGCTGTCAGTTTTGGACTTTTTAAAAATATTATCATAGACCAAACAGATCTGTAACTAGTTTTCATTTATGTAGCTGAACTCATGAATTTCTGACATTCCTTTCATATTTCCACCAGTTATCAGTTTTTTCTTGGAAATTGAAGGGTAGGGCTTCTTACCGTATCCAGTGCCCCCCTGCCAACACATTCCTGATGTCCACTTGGGAAGCTAAACAGAATGGCTGGGAACCTGGGCTCTGGAGTCAAATTTGCTGGGCTTGCCTCCCAGCACTCCCTCTTATAAGCTGGGCAACTTCGGGCAAACTAGGGAACCTCCCTGATCCGCCTTTCCTATCAGTAGTGGTAACACCACTGGCCCGCTTGGGGAAGTTAATTGATGATGTTTGTGAAGCCCTCAACACAGTGTCTGGCACAGAGAAGAACTTGATAAATGAAGACGTCATCATCTTCATTATCGACCGGCCTCACTTCTCTTGCCCACCCAAAATCACTTGCTAAACTCTCAGGTTGTCTGTCCCCTGCTCCCTGGGATGGCCTTTGGGGGTTGCCCCAGCAGCAGCTGGTAATACAGAGTGTAGGGCGCTGTCCCATGTTCACGGCACAGTTAGACCTCCCTGTGCTAAGCCAGGGCCTCCCTGACCTGCTCCCCTTGGAGCTGGGCACCAGCCACACACGGGCAGCAGCCAGTAAGCGTGGCTAGAGTCACCAAGCAGGCTGGCCGAGACTCAACCTAGCTTCTCCAGGCACAGACTTGCCTCTTAGGTTTTGCATCCATGGCGGCCGCACCTCTTTGCATTTCTTTGGGCAGATTATAATCTATGTAGAAGTGAGATACTTGGAGGCTCAGGAAGTAGCACCCTCCGGGGCCCTTCCAGCCCCAAGATAGCTTGGGTTCTTCCCCCGCGTCTTCCTGGTCTGGGTCTCAGCTCGGCTCTCCACTTCCCTGTGCATCAGCCACCCCCGCCCCATCCCTATTCCCATCCTTACTTCTTCCGCACATCCTCTGTCCCTAGCAGAGGCCTTGGCACGTGGTGGGGCCTCGGATGCCCTTGCTATCGGGTGAAGGAAGGAAGGAGTAAATGATTCAGTGATGATGGCGATGATAAAGGTGATAGCCATTATTGCCGAGACGTTCCCATGTGCCAGGCTTGTGCTAAGTGCTTTACTTGCGCTTTCTCATTTAACCCTCCAACAGTTGTAAAGGGTGGATATCATGATTACCCTCACAGAGGAGGATACTGAGGGTCAGAGAAGTTCAGAGCCTGCCCACACCCAAACACCTAGTGAACAGCGGAGCTGGGATTTGACCCCAGGTGTAAACCTCATTCTCTTAACCGCCATGTTAAATATAGAGCCCCAAAGTGGTGACCAAACACCTTGATGGCTCAGAGGGATGAGAATCGTGTGGAGGTTACATTTTCAGGTAAGGTTGTTTTTGTGGAAAGGTGTGGACTAGGAAAAAGGGGAACAGCTTAATTGATAATAAAGCACTTACCTCGGGACCATCACTGTGTTATGCCCTATCTAATCATCACAACCCTATGAGGCGGGTATCATTTCCGTTCTCCAGATGAGAAAACTGAGCTCCAGAGTGGTTAAGCAACATGTCCAGGGTCACACAGCAATTAAGCAGCTAACCCAGGATCTGAGCTGCAGTCTGTCAGCCCCAGAGCCCATAACGTACTGCTCCCCATGCACAGCTGGGAATGAGGGGGGGGAGGAGGTGCAAAGAGGAGGCAGCATTGGCCTGAGACAGCTGCAGCGTGCAGTGACACACACCCTTACACACACACCCTGCACCTCCCTCCTCTGGGGCTGACAGCCTTTCTCAGAGATCACTCACAACCCCGTCCTCATACAGCCCTCAGCAGGCAGGAGCTTGCCTGAGGCTGCACAGGGAGTCTGCAAGCAGGTCAGGGATCGGGGTTCAACCAGGCTCGCTCCCCACCAGCGGCCTCGCTGCCCCCCTTCTGATTCTGGCCCTGGAGCCTCTGACTACTGTTTGCGCAGCTCTGTTCCCCTTCCCTGGGCACAGGGAAGGGGAGGTGCCTTTTGGGTATAAATAGCAGATGGAGATGCTTCTCTCCAGCAGGAGAGTTAACCCTTGGGGCTCCGGGCACCAAGAGATGCCTCCTTCCCACGGGTGAAGGCGTGGCAGCTGTCAGAGTTGGAATATTCCTTAGAGAGCACCTAGGCCTTGTTCTTCAAAGTGTGGTCTGGGAACCAGCAGCCTGGGGATCGCCTTGGAGCGCGTTGGAAACGCAAAATCTTGCCTTCCCCTGCCCCCAAACCCACTGAACCAGAATCTACCTTTGCACAAGATGCCCAGATGATCCAGAGGGTGTTTCCTTGTGAAGTTGGGGAGGAAAGTGGCTCAGAGAGGGCGGGGCTCCTACCCAAGATCACACAGCCATTCCCTGACAGAACTGTATCTAGAATCTGCACTTCCTCCCCACGCCCCACCCCCAGCCGCCCAACTCAGAACCAGGATGGGCAGGGAGGCAGCCCCCCAGTCATGAAAGGGGGAGGAGGGGAGGTCAGCCAGTGATGTGTAGTCTAAGCCCGGCTTCTCTCTGCAGCCTATGCACAGTTTACCCCTGGGGCCGGGGCCACCTTGGAGCCTGTCTCTGGGGGAGGTGGGCAGGCCACTGGGCTGGGCAGGTGGGCCGGCCACAGTGCCAGGCTGACTCAGCACGGGGCAGGTTTGGGGAGTGGGCCGTGCTGGTCAAGGCCAAGCCTGGCCTATTTTCGTCTCTCGCAGAGCTTCGGGAGTTTTCCTGAAACAGCTTTTCTGAAGGAGGCTGCCGGCAGCAGCGTGGGCTGGGAGGAAGGGCCCCTTCTTCACCTTCCCCTCAACCAAGCTGGTCTCCGAGAGATGTGGAAACCATTAAAGGTACCCCCTTTCCCATAACGATGGCCATCATGCCCAGAGAAGAGAGCAGCTGCCCTCCCAAACACCCAGTGGGCCTGGCAGGGGAGCAAGGCCGGGCCCCACCCACACCCCTCACGCATCCCCCACGGCTCACCAATGTTGGGGTGCTTCAGCAGGCGGCAGATGCGGGCTTCACGCTCCAGCTTCTGATGGTCTGAAACATAGATGTCCTGGTGAGTCCCGGGTGAGGGAGGACCCCCACCTCCACCTCTGCCGTTTCCTGGCCTCTTCTTCTTTTTTTTTTTTTTTAATGTCTTTATTTTGAGAGAGAGAGACAGAGTGAGCAGGGAAGGGGCAGAGAGAGAGGGGGACATAGAATCTGAAGCAGGCTCCAGGCTCTGAGCTGTCAGCACAGAGCCCGACGCGGGGCTCGAACCCACAGACTGTGAGATCATGACCTGTGCCAAAGTCGGATACTTAACCAACTGAGCCACCCAGGCGCCCCTTCCAGGACTCTTCTGATCCGCACTGGCCAGGGCAGCCCCTGGGCCCCGCCTGGAAAAGCTCACCTTCCCGGCAGGGCCCCTGGGGTCTCCAGGAAGGCAGCGGGATGCAGCAGAAGGCGGAGAGACCAGGTTGCAGGGCCTCAGGGGTCCCTTCCTGTCTCTGGGCCCTGGTTTCCAGGGCTCTCAAAGGAGGTGCCTCCCTGAACCACAACCACGGGGCCTGCAACATCCCCCTGCCTCCGGCCTTGCCCCTCACACTGCACTCCAGCCAGACTGAACCGCTTCTCCAGACCCACCCTGCACAACCCTCTCGCTCGGGCTTGGGGGCCTTCACCCATGTGGTTCTCTCAGCTTGGAACTTTCCCTTCCAACCTCCCACCTGGCCATCACAGGCCATCCCTCATTCATCCGACCTATCTTCAGATACACTTTCTCCTAGCAGCCTGTCCTGACTGCCAGGCTGGTAGGGGGTCCCTCCTCTGCGTTCTCAGGGCCCTGGGACAACGCATCCTACTTTGTCTCCTGGACATCTCTACCCTTAAGGTCAAGAACTTAGTCTCTGTTGTACCCTGGAATCTACCCAAAAGCCTGGCACATAGTAAGTGCTCAAGAAATAATTGAAGTAAAGAATAAACCACTGAATGGGAACCTTTCTAAAGGAGTATGTATTTTCTCTACAGGAGAAGAACTGTATTCATTTGCAGAGGACTCCAGACCAGGGACACAGAGAGCCCCAAAGAATCTGCAGTGTAGAGGGGCGCCTGGGTGACTTAGTCGGTTAAGTGTCTGACTTCGGCTCAGGTCATGATCTCACGGTTTGTGAGTTTGAGCCCTGCGTCAGGCTCTATGCTGACAACTCAGAGCCTGGAACCTGCTTCAGATTCTGTGTCTCCCTCGCTCTCTGCCCCTCCCCCACTCACACTGTCTCTGTCTCTCAAAAATAAATAAACATTAAAAAAAAAAAAAGAATCTGCAGCATAGAACCTGTATGTGGCAGCATCGGGGCTTACACACCTGCTTTCCAGCACTTTTGTCCAAACCCCCAGAGAGAGAAGACTTGTTCAGAATCTGTCCCGCCCCCACCCATGGTCTCTGACTCTGAGGCTGCTGGGAACAATCCTGCTCATGACCCCCTTCAATCCCCCCAATGACCCTGTGCTGTGGGCATTCCTGTCCCCATTTTATGCATTTCTCAATTTCCTTTTGGGTGCTTTCCTCACAATTCAGTAGTTAATGCCTTAATAAATAAATAAATAAATAAATAAATAAAAAGGAAGCCGGTAGCAAATATACAAGATTTACTAGGTGCCCGGCACTGTGCAGAGCACTTTTATATGTGTCTCAAGTTCTTACAACAGCCCTTTGCGGGAGGTGCTGTCGCGTTCTGGCTTTACAGAGGAGGGAACAGAGGAACAGAGAGGTTAAAATATACCTGGCTCAGAGTCACACCGGTAGTGATGAGTTGAGCCACACTGTACCCAGGCAATGAGACTCCAGGGGTGAGCTTTAAAACCCTGCACTATACTGTCCTCCACACCCTGACTCATCACCACCACCTCCACCTGCCCCCAATTTCTGAATGGGAAAATCGAGGCCCATACGAGAGAACTTACGCAGATACGCAGAGGCAGAGCCAGGACTAGAACCCAGTCTCGGAATAGCCCCTTCAGAGCAGGCACAAGGAAGACAATAAGGATGGAGAAAGTCCCAGCCCTTGTCCCCAGGCAGCCAGCTCCCCTTTCCCCTGCCTCTTTATTAGAGCAATCGCTATTAGAGCAATCACTGGCTGCCCTCCATGGGCTGCAGAAGCCAAGATCGATACCGAAATGTGGCTTTTTCATCAGCAAAGCAATTAAGTCCAATCCTGTTTCCATAGAGCATAAGCTCAACTCCGCAGCTGAAGGTGGACTACAGGCTGGGGGAGGGGAGGTTGTCCACACTGGGGGGCATCCCCCTGGTCGCACTACCTCCCAGCCTCCTTCCATATCTTCCAGGGTAGGGGGAGGCCAATGACCACACAAAAGAGGGGGATCCCCATCGAGGGCTGGACCTCAGTGGACGGAGGAAGGATGGACCTTCCCTTGGCCCCACACTCTGTCCCCCACTTCACTCACCCCCAGCAGAACCGGAAATCAGGAAGGTCAAAATGGGGCCTATCAGAGGGGGCTGGGAGTCTTCTGGCCCAGGCTACATATTCGAGGGGCAGGGATACAAATGCAGAATTCTGATGTTTTGCCACCTTGCAAGGTTACCCAGGAGCAGAGTTACACTGATGGCATGTGACGTGACAGCCCCTCACACTCGGGCCTGGTGGCCAGCCCTCACTGCTAGAAATTCCAGGAGCTGGTTTTATAAATCTTGCAATCATCCTGTGCAGCGTCCAATGACACCGCATAGCAGCTTCCAGTGCTAGAAGCATTAATTTGTTGAAATGACATAAACATGTATGTTATTCAATGGTTTTCATAACTGTGAAATGTTTTTCTTTTTTTTTTTTTTTTAACATTTATTCATTTTTTGAGAGAGAGAGACAGAGCGTGAGTGGGGGAGGGGCAGAGAGGGAGGGAGACACAGAATCCGAAGCAGGTTCCAGGCTCCGAGCTGTCAGCACAGAGCCCAATGCGGGGCTCGAACTCACAAACTGTGAGATCATGACCTGAGCCGAAGTCGGACGCTGAACCGAGTAAGCCACCCAGGCGCCCTTGAAATGTTTTTCTTTTCTAACATTCCTCAAAGAATGTACGGACCGTGTTTCTCTTGACCTCGGAGGCCTTGCTCTGTTATGTAGGTAAAGAAACTGAGGCCCAGTGATAAAAGAGCCGTCCCTTTATCAAAATCACTCTGTAAGGTGGTCACGCCTTGTAGAACTCAGAGCTCTGGGGAACCATTCCTGGATGTCCCCCTATTGCAGCCAATAGTTGTTGGCAGTGAAGAGCCTCTTATTAAAATATGAATTAGATGCCGTCGCTCCCTGGCTTCGAACACTCCAACAGCTCCCTACCGTACTTACAATCCAAACTCCTCACCACAACCACCAGGCCCTGCTGGGTCCTGCCTCATCTAGGCCTTGGAGCTTCAACCACAGTGACCGCCTCCTTTCAGGCCTCAGGTACACAGAGAGCCTTCCCACCTCAGGGCCTTTGCACTTGCTGTGCCTTCTGCCTAGAATGCTCTTCTCCTGGGTCTTCTTATGGCTGCCTCCTTCTCCTCTGGCAGGTCCAGCACAACATTACCTCTTCAGAGGTGCCTCTTCTGCGTGTCCCCCCTCGTCCCACCCCTTCCCCACTACCCCGTCTTCTTTATAACACTCCTCGCTACCTGAAGTTACCCAGCTTATTTATATGTTTAATATTATTTTCAGTCTTCCTCCCTGGAAAACAGGTGCTAGGAGAGCAAGACCTTGCCTGTCAGTCACTGCCATGCTCCCAGGGCCCAGAGCCACTAAGCAGCTTGTCCAAAGTCCCATAGCTAAGAAATGGCAACACTGGGATTTCAACCCTTGGTCTTAATTACTATGCTATATATTGCCTCCGATTCTCATAATTAATTGATAAGTCAATCCATCCAGCTCAATACAGTCCCACAGTGGTGAAAGGCCTGAGGGAAGCCTGCTGCCCAGGTGCCCGAAAGGATTAGCCCCAATGCCCACTACGATCCCTTGTGAACCTTCTCCCTCCCTCCCTGGGGGCAGACCTCCAGGGTGTTGGGGTTAAGTGGTCCTACCATCCCCAGGAGCTTTGCAGGCAGGGGCGAGTAGAAGTAAGGTTTGGGGTGAGGCTCCTGGGGCCAGATAGCACCTGAAGGGCAGAGCAAGACAGAGCAGAGCCCGGGGGAAGTGCAACCAGGCAGCCCGGAAGTCTTTGCCCGCAGAAGGGGTGGACTCCAGGGGCCAGGTGGGCAGCGGGACTCTGGCCGGAGGCACAGGAACTAGGGGGTCAAAATAGACTTCAGGGTCTTGCGAGAGGAAATGCCCCCACCCTCTATAGGGCCTCAACAGGGTTCCTGATCCTGGGGGGTTAGAGAAATAATCCCAAGGGCCAACAGGGCCAGGCAGGGGTGGGGAGTAAGAGGAGGAAGACAGGAAAGATGTGTCTTACTGCCTACTTCCCATCATGGACCTCAGGGGTAGCCTGGATCAGCTCATGCCATGTCCTGGGACTGCTCGCCAGGGAGCCAAGGAAGGGACCCCTCAGCATCGGATAGACAGTGGGGACTAGGAAGGTCTCTACCCCAGTCAGTCTCCCCTGGCCATGCCAGCCACATCCATGTGCCCGGTGTGCCCTCAAATGTTAGTGACTTTTTTTTTTTTTTTTTTTTTTTAATGAGGGAAGGTGGACAGAATCCCAAGCACGGTCAGCACAAAGCCCGACATGGGGCTTGAACTCACGAACTGCGCGATCATGACCTGAGCCAAAATCAAGCGTCGGCTGCTTACCCACCCAGGCACCCCAGTGACTTTTCTGCGCGCTGGGTGTGGCTGAGGCTAGGAGGCACACGCAGCCCCTGGCAGGGGGCTGTCACTGGGCATACACTAGCTAGCCTCACTGCTGATAAGAGTTCGGGCCTCACCTACTGAATCCAACCTTCCAGGAACTAGGGCGATGCATTTTTTTAAAGGCTCCCAAGGGGATTCAGCAGGGCTGGGGACAGGCAAAATGTTTACTTTCTGCTCCAGGTCTTTATGGCTTCTTGGAACCGTTTATACTATAAGTATCTTATTTAAAAGAGTAGTTATGGGGCACCCGGGTGGCTCAGTCGGTTAAGTGTCTGACTTTGGCTCAGGTCATGATCTCGTGAGTTGGAGCCCTGAGTTGGTTCAAGTTCTGTTTCTCTCTCTTTCTGCCCCTCCCCTGCTCACACTCTGTGTGTGTGTGTGTGTGTGTGTGTGTGTGTGTGTCTCAAAAATAAATAAACATTGGGATGCCTGGGTGGCTCAGTCTGTTGAGCGTCCAACTTCAGCTCAGGTCGTGATCTCATGGCTCGTGGGTTCGAGCCCTGCATCAGGCTCTGTGCTGACAGCTCAGAGCCTGGAGCTTGCTTCAGATTCTGTGTCTCCCTCTCTCTGCCCGCCCCTGCTCACGTTCTGTCTCTCCCTCTCTCAAAAAGAAACATTAAAAAATTGTAAATAAATAAATAAACATTTTTTAAAAAAGAGTAGTTTTAAGGGGCACTTGAGTGGCTCAGTCAGTTAAGCGTCCAACTCTTGATTTCAATTCAGATCATGATCTCACCGTTCATGAGTTCGAGCCCCATGTCAAGCTCAGCACTGACAACGAGGAGCCTGCTTGAGATTCTCTCTCCGTTCTCTCCCTGCCTCTCCCCTGCTCGATCTCTCTCTCTCTCTCTCTCTCTCTCTCTCTCTCTCTCAAAATAAATAAATAAAACATTTTAAAAAGGAGTAGTTTTAAAATACATACAAAAAACCATCTCCTGGGTTGGGGAGCCGCTCAACAGAGGAAGAGGCTGATGGGGTAGGGAAGGGGACTCCTTGGCAGCTCCCTGCGGCAGCACAGCAGTGGGCCGTGCCCTGCAGGGAGCCGCCAAAGTCACCAGGAGAAGTTTAGGGTATGTTGCCAAATAGTCAGCACGACACTGCTCCCCACCCCAGGCACCATGAGTGGCAAACAAAGAAACTTGGAAACAGCAGCCCTTCCCCGCCCCTCCCACTGGGGAGAGGAACAGCCGGCAGGCTTCTTTGAGAACCTCCCCACTCCCACCCTCCACACTCACCTAGGCCTGGGCCACCTTCCTCTAAGGATGTCAGAGGCTCAACAAATTGCCAAAGAAAGACAGGGGACTTGGCAGTTTCCTCCGGGCACGGCCCAGAGTCTACACTGCCCGAGGAATGCTCAGTCCTACCATCCGGAAAAGAGGCAATGCCCTTTCCATTCTCCCCCATAAACATGTCTCTTCCTGTGAGTATGTGTGCATGTGTGTGTGTGTGTGTGTGTGTGAGAGAGAGAGAGAGAGAGAGAGAGAGAGAGAATGTCAAGGGAAGACGTTGGTTCCTGACCCTCCCTCATTTTGAAGCGACCTCAACGTGCCCCCCCAAGTGTGGCTCTAATCTTGCCCCCACTGTATCTCAGGGATTGGGACATCTCCTGGTGCACAGAGAGGGTGCCAGACTGCCATTAGTCACACAGCATGCAAGGCAAATCCCAGCACTCCTGGGGCCTTCCTACCCGCCCTGACTCCCGGCCCCTGGCTCTGGCTCCGGACTTTCCACCGGTGCCGCCCTTCCACACCAGCTTTCACCCTGAATGTGTGCCATTTGCGCCGGCCCGGGGGCTCTCGGAGACCCACCCCGCACACAGCCAGCCTCTCCTCCCAGCAGGACACTGGCTGCCTACGGGGGAGTTCAGTGACTAGAGAAAGCGCTGGGCTCCCAGCGACACTGAGCCAGAGATGAAAGGCAACAGCACACGGTCGGACACAGGGCCTGCTGGGAGGCCTGCGGGAGACAAGGTGAATGTCCTGTATCAGCCTCCATGAGCCCCGCACCTGCTGGGCTCCGGCCCAGACCCAGCTGCCGCCTGTGCCAGGCAAACCCCTGGACACGACGCCAGCCCCTCACTCGACTCGACGTCCCCCAAGCTGCACCTGCACCCGCCTCACCCAACAGAACTCCCTTCCCCTCCAGGGGGCCCCCAAGCCAGCTAGACACCATTCAGAGCAGGAACTGGAGTTTAGAAGATGACCTTCCCCAACACGCTGGCCATGGTTACTACCATTTGCGCCCCGATCACAGGCTAAGGGCAAGAAGCAATGCTCCTGGCGGGCTTTCCAAGTCCAATGTCCGCAGGGATCCCCGGTGCACCTTGTTAAAATGCACACCCTGATTCCTTAAGTCTAGAAACAAGAAGCCTCTCTAACAATCTCCTGGCGATGCTGATGCCCGCTTATCCAGGACCATTTCCAAACTGGAATTGCCAAATTCATCCTTCCAAACCCAGGTCACACCTCACACGGATTAAACCACAACCTCAGCGGGTAGGAGCCAGGCATCCGGAGTTTTTGAAGCTCTCCGGGCATTCCAGGTGAGGACAGTTTGGGGGGGCGCTCTGTGCTCGGGAATATTTAGGGATAAGAGAGTGGATTTGTGGGGCTGAAGCAGAATGTACCTGGCATTCGCTGGCCTCTGGTAGAGCACTGGGATGTGCTGGGTGCTCTCCCAGGTACTTGGGATAGCAGGGAATGAGACCCATCCCCACCCTCGTGGAGCTTAGAGTCAAGAGGGAAGATGGATGTTAAATAAGGGACCAAGGTACTAAGTGGGATAAGTCCAAATTGGGGTAAAGCCACAAAGGTAAACAGTAATAACATATAAAATAAGGGAGACCCCCCCCCCATATCTGGGGGTCAGGGAAGCCTCTCAAAGGATGGGGCACTGAGCTAAGACCTGAAGGTTTAGAAAGGGCCAGGCTTGTAAGGAGCCAGGTGGGGGTGTCCCAGCAGAGGGAATGTGGGTGCAGAGGTCTGGAGATGAGAGAGGAAGTAAGTGGCAGGAGAACAGGGAAAGGAAGTCCTACCTGGCACCTTTGCCTTCACCCGGGTGGGAGGCAGAGAGCCTGGCCTGTCAGAGAGGCCGTGGCCTCCAGCCTCGATCCCCAAAGGAAGGAAAATGGAGGGGTCTGTTATACTCACAGGAGGAAGCCGTTCCCTCCTGCGGCATCGCCCAGGGGGACAGACCCAGGCTCTGGCTCTCACCCCAAGGGTAGAGGGAGGAAGAGCCCTAGAGGGCTGGCGAGGCACAGATCTGCCACCTACCTCTGGCCGACAGCTTCTTGGTGTTGATGATCTTAGCAGCATACTCCTGGCCAGCCAGCACCTTCACACACCTGCGCACCACTGAGAAGGCTCCCCTGGAAGGACAAAGAAGGCAGAGGGGGTAAGGAAGGGCCTAAGGGATGGACGCATCGCTAGGACAGGCCCAAGTCCATGCGTCTGCACCATGCTGGCTAGGGAGACCTCCTGCGGGGCTGTAGGGGCTCCCCGGGACGGTTGTGGCCTGATTCGGGGACAGGGCAGGGCCGGGGACCCGGGAGAACCACGGGTAGCAGATTCTCAGGGCCTTGGCCTCACCAGAGAGGAACTTCCAGAGTTGTAATAAGTTGGGCTCCCCAAGTTGTAAAACCTTAGAATCGTGTAGTGTTAGAATCATAGCATCCAGGTCTCTGAAAGATTTTTAGTGTTTCATTCTTTGAGTAGGTAACACATCAACATGGTTCAACTTTCGGAGGATAAAGAGACTCCCTCCCACCCCTGCACCCCGGTCTCCGAGGTCCCATCTCCAGGGACAGTCAGTGTCACCAGGTCCTTGAGCGGCTGTGTGCAAATACGCTCCCCCCACAAAGGGTACTGGAACTTGCATGCTGTTCTGCACCCTCCTTTTTTTTTTAAGTTTATTTATTTATTTTGAGAAAGAAAGGGGGAGAGAGTGAGCAGAGGAGGAGCAGAGAGAGAAAGAGGGAGAGAGAGAATTCCAAGCAGGCTCCGTGCCTCCAGTCCATAAACTTTGGGATCATGACCTGAGCAGAAACCAGGAGCCGGACACTTAACTGACTGAGCCATCCAGGCACCCCTGCACCCTACTTTTTTTCCTGTAAATATTTTGGAGACACTCCTTCCAAATTTTAACATAAGGAAGGGCGCCTGGGTGGGTCAGTTGGTTAAGCACCTAACTCTTGGTCTCGGCTCAGGTCATAATCCCGTAGATCGTAGGTTCCAGCCCCATGTCGGGCTCTGTGCTGGCAGTACGGAGCCTGCTTGGGATTCTCTCTCTCCTTTTCTCTCTGCCCCTCCCCTGCTCTCTCGCTCTCTCTCTCTCAAAAATAAACAAACATTTAAAAAATCTTTAAAAAACACAAAAAACAATTGTAACACAAAGAGCTCTTTATCAGGTATTCATATGTCTGTCCTGTTATTTACCTAGCCAGTCCCCTATCAATGGGCAATTAGGTTAGTTCAAACCATATGACAAACACTATTGCAAGGACTAACCTTGCATGTGTGCCTTAGAATTAGGTTTCTCATGTGCGCAGCTGTCTGTGGATAAACTTTGAGAAACGGTGTTACTTGGTCAAAGGGTTGGTGTTATTGGTAATTTCGATAGATAATGAAAGATTTTACATCACAGATTGTACCAATCTCTAGTATGTGAGGGAACTATTTTCCTCTGCCCTCGTCAACAGTGTATTATCAAACTTTTTTGTCTTTGCTAGTGAGACAGGTAGAAAATGGCGACTAATTGTAGACTTGATTTGTAATTCTCATATTGATTAAGGCTGAGCCTCTTTTCACATGTTTTTTTTTTAATTTTTTTAATGTTTTATTTAGTTTTGAGAGAGAGAGAGAGACAGCATGAGCAGGGGAGGGTCAGAAAGAGAGGGAGACACAGAATCGGAAGACAAGCTCCAGGCTCTGAGCTAGCTGGCAGCACAGAGCCCGATGCGGGGCTTGAACCCACGAACCGTGAGATCATGACCCGAGCCGAAGTTGGACGCTTAACGGACTAAGCCACCCAGGCGCCCCTCTTTTCACATGCTTTAAGAGGCTTCTGAGACTTGATCCTCAAAGTATCAGTGGTTGGGAAAAAATCTGGAGCAAGGGATGGGTTTCAGCACTTGCATGGGGACATTGATTACTGCCATGTGGAGTGTGGCCATTTCCCAAATCATTTAAATTTTTTGAGAAAAGCCAGAAGTCTGGGGATTTATGTGAAATTTCCCAATTTTTAAAGACTGGCACCTTATTCTTAAAAAAAACCTTTTTAACATAGTATCTGGCCAAACATAACTAGTTTGAGGGTTAGATCTCATATCTAAGAACTATGTCATACCCACCCCACCACAAAGGCTATCTGGTCCAACTCCTTTATACTACAGAGGACAAATCTTCCCTGCCCCTAAGGAGCCAGACACTGACCATAGGACCACATTACCACCCTAACCACAGACTAATGGCAAGAAGCAAGTCTGGGGGCAGGTTTCCCCTATTTTATTTTATTTTATTTTATTTTATTTTATTTTTATTTTTTATTTGAGAGAAAGAGAGAGAGACCATGCACAAGCAGGTGAGGGGCAGAGGGAGACAGAGAGAGAGAGAGAGAGAGAGAGAGAGAATCTTAAGCAGACTCGACCCTCAGTGCGGAGCCCAACGCAAGGTTTGATCCCAGACCCCCGGGATCCAGACCTGAGCCGAAATCAAGAGCTGAAAGCTCAACCCTCAACAGACTGAGCCACCCAGGTGCCCATCCCAGTTTTAAAGTGTATGGGAATCACCAGGTGTCTTATTGAAATGTAGATTAGGATTCCTTAAGTCAGGAGTGGAGCTCGAGACTCTGGGAGCTCGGTGGAGAAGGCTCACACAGCCAGATGTAGGCAGGGTCAGGTCTAGAACTCGGCCATTTGCTCTCCCTCACCAAGGGAGCCTGCCACACTCAGGTTCCCGACGTGGCCACACCTCATCACATCCTCCAGACTGTGATGCCCGATCCTCAGCGTACAGGCAGGTCCAAGCCCGGGAGGCCTGCAGGCTGGCACAGACCCCCTCTACACATACGCCCTGGGCGCGGTGTCACCGGTTTCATGTCTGGGCAGCATGAACGGAGAAGGTGAGAGGCTGGGGAGGGGTGAGGAAGAAAGCCAGGAGGGAGCTGGAGACCAGGAAATGCGACCTCTAGGAAAGCCCTAGAAGACCCAGAATTCCTGGACCTTCCCTGAGGTATGCTGTCCTCCTCCCCCACACACACCCAGGAAAGCAGCGAGACCTGGGTGTCCCTTCTGGAATAGCCTCCCTATTATGGGCCCCCTGGCCTGTGCTCCCAGAGCACTCCACTCCTCCCCATCTAGCCCAAGTTCACGGCTCGTTGTTCCTCCTGTTGATCCCTCCCACCGGACTGTAAGCTCCTGAGGGCCAGGGCTTTCACTTTCTTCTCCACGTGCCCGTGTCCGGGTACCCAATGTCTGCTACCAATAGGGCCTCCATAAATGTTACTTGCAGAAACAGGAGGTGGATTGAATTCACAGAGAGGAACCGAAATGAGACAGGGAAGAGGATTTTCCATCAGGGGTGTTAGGAATAGCAACAGTCATCTGAAGAAGGTAGGGCACAACTCATCTCTCAAAGAGAAGACAGGGAGGCAGGCAGCGGGATAGACCCAAAGACCTTTAGGTCCCTGCCCAGCTGGAGGCCACGATTCTCAAAAGCCCCAATGGACAGAGTGTTTAAGGTGGCCCGTCTGGGAAAGGTTGGAGGGCCCCAGGGAGAGCAGGGGTAGGGAAGGAGAGAGGCCGTAAGCTCCTAAGTGCAGGGGCTGAGTCATGCCTCACTCACCAGCAACGAGCCCATGTTTGGTCTGGAGCCTGGAATTCAATTACTGTGGGATAGAGGGATGGAGGGATGGAGGGTGGTGGGAGGAAGGCAGGGAAAGAGGGGTGGATGTAACTTCTCCACTGAAGAAACACATTCTAAGTAAGAAGTAGAAACAACCAAGTAAAATCTTCCATTCCAAGTAAAGACCTTAAACCAGTGGTTATCAAAGTGGCTGCTCTGGAATCCCCTGGGGATATTTTTAAAACACATATACCGGGGCCGCATCCAGACCTACCAAATCAGAACCTCGGGGCAGAGGCCCAGGGGATCTGTATTTTCATTTCACACAAGGATTCAGGGCTTCGTTTCCCATTGTTTCCCAGCCAACTGGGCTGTCCTGCCTGCCCTCCGTGGGCATCCTGCGAGATGCCCTGACCCTGGACATCAGCCCTGAAGGGGCTGGCACATGCACCTTTGCGCAAGGTAGCTTGACAAGCCCATGAACCCCAGGCTCTGCCTTAGGACCTGAGAACCTAAGAGCCACATCTATAAAACAATCGAAGGCACATTTCCTAAACTTCCTTCCGGAATCACTGCGCCAAGCTTTTGCGTAAGTCTCGGCTTCTAACTCGGGGCCCGAACTAGGTTCTAACATGGGGAGGGCTGCTGCAGGGGCCATGTACCCCCTGAAGGACACCCTGTGCCTCTGAAAGTAGGTATGTGCATTTTTTTCTGGGGCAAGGATGCATAGCTTTTAGCAGCTGCTCAGAGGGAGGAGTTTATCAAAACCAGTTCAGAGCTACTGAACCAGAGAGCACCAGCCTCCCACGTACCCGTACCCGGAAGGCATCCTCCTTTCAAATGCATGTGCGCCACTAAGCTGCTTCTTGACCACAGCAGCGCTGTGAAGTTGGAATTATCATCCCCATTTAACAGATGGGGAAACTGAGGCCTCGGGTGAACAGGCATAGTGGGTCTGTGAAGAGAATGCAGGTCACCTGCCCTTGTTGTTCTGATTCCGCCAAAAGCGGGAAAGTGTGTCTTTTAAGAGCACGGGCTCTGGGCTCACAAGGCTCTGTGATCTGATCGTGACTCACCCCCAACTGTGACATTGACCTTGATACTGAACTCTGTTTCCTCCTATAAAATAGGGGCAATAATAGCATCTACCTCCTGGATTTGTTGGAGAGATCAAGTGAGATCACACGTGCAAAGCACTGGGCCAGGCACAGAGAACATCAAATGGGGTGAGGAAAGGGCCCAGGCCAGGGAGCCCCTCTTTCTACCTACCCAGCCTCAGGTCTCCAACCCATAAGTGGGGAGGTTCATCCCTGCTTGCCATGGTGCTGGGGGTCAGGGAGATGAGGGGCAGAGGAGAATCTGTAGCAAAAATGAGACTAACCTCTTCTGTTTTGTATCTTCTGCTTTAAAAAGGCCTATTTCTGCATTCTTGTCCTGTGTGAGCAAGTGGCCACAGCCCAGCAGCTTTGGCAAACAAAGGAAAAGCCAGCCCAGTCCTCCCACGGCCCTGAGCTAAGCAGGTGGCCAGCAGGTGGAGGGGCAGGAGCTTGGAAACAGGACAGGACGGAGAGGGGAGGAGGCCAAGATGGGGACCTCAGGGTGGAAGGGAGTGACCGGGGTGCTGAGAGGAAGGGTTGAGGCCTGTGTGTGAGAACCCAGGGTGAGTGTCCGAGGACAGGTCCTGGGAGCATCTTCGAAGGTGTTTCTGGGTGCAAAGGGGTCGAGGGGGGGGCATGTCTGCCCACAGCTGTGTGTCAGCGCCAGTCAGTGCCCCATGGATGTGACTCCATGAGGCTCTGGGTGTGACAAGGCACACCTGCATCACCGTGAGTATGAAATGTGTATCCATGTTAGCAGGCAGGTCACAGAACGTGGTCAGGGAGGGGTCTGCCCCAATACAGCCCTCACTTTCTTCATCTCCAACACGGGGGCGGGGGGTGGATGAGGCTAAATAGTACAGAGCCCTTTCCATCTTTAATATTCTATGCCAGCGCTGTCCAACAGAATGTTCTGTGATGGCGGAAATATTCCGTGTCGTCCAACGTGGCAGCCACTAGCTTCACGTGGTCACAGAGCACTTGCAATGTGGCCAGTAAGACGGAAGAACTGAACTTTTAACTTTATGTCACGTGAACAGCCAGACGTGGCTAATGACCACCATATTGGATAGAGAAGTTCTGGAAGAACAGGCATTCCTGAACCAGACCGGAGTTCAAATCATGGTGCAGCCACTTACCAGCAAGCTACTCAGTAAGCCTGCCTCCTCCCCTGTAAAGTGTAGCTAGGAATAGTACTCGCCCTGTGCAGTTGTTTCAAGGATTCAGTGAGATAATAAGGTATGCAATGGGTTTAGCACAGTCCCTGGAGTCTAGTAAATGCTCAAGAAACATCGCCTTTTATAGGCATCATTATCGACGAAGTGACGAGAACAGCTGGCTTCATCAGAAACAAAATGGACCCTGTTTGCCAAGCTCGGAGAAGGAGGAAGCCAGGGGAGGAGGTTGTGGGGGCCACGGGGAGGAGGGGAAGGGCTGCTCCCCAGGGCAGAGCAGCCTGCCCCTGTTGAGGGGGGGGGGGGACAGGCAGGCAGGGAGGCCGGGCCCTGCTTCCAACAGACAGATGGAGAGGGCAGGGTGAGAGTGGGTCCAGCGTGGCTGAGAATGTGGGAACGTGCTAATGGGCCGTGAAAAGCAAGATTCACACTGGGAAATTGCTTTCTGGCTGCCTGGCAGGCTCGGTGTCCTGGGAGTTGCTGGCTGTCAGCCCACAGGGGGCTCACCACTCTCTCTGGCCTGAAACAGCCCAAAACGCTGACGTTGAAGCCAGGTGAGCACGGGGAGCATTGGAGGGGAGCTGGAGAGACCTGGGTCCTCGCCCAGCTTGGCCACCAGCTTGCTTATCCTCTGGGCCTCAGTTTCCCCATTTGGACCCAGCCACACTTTCTCCTGGGCCAATTGGGAGAAGTCTCTCCTACACAGGGATGGGGAGAGGTTCCTGCTACCCACGACCGCTTACTGCCAACTTCCTCTAAAGTAAACCTCCCCACCTTTACCCCGACCTGCCCAGAGCCCAGGGCGTGCCCGTGGGTCTCAGCAGACAGAAGACAGTTTCTGGGGGCCTTCTGGACACAGCACCATCACAGAACCACCCTCCCCAACTCTGGACTCCTTAAGGGGTCTGATGGTCGAAGGTCCTAACAAGCATTAGGATCTTCTCCTCACTGGCTGCTTCCTCAAACACACACAGGTCTCCCTTATCCTGGAAAAATAAATAACCATCCTGCTCCCCCCAAATTTTTAAATTAAAAACCAAGCACTTCTCTCTCGACCCGACAGCTTGGGCCATTTCCTTCCTCCCTCTCTGCTGCCAAACTTCCAGAACAAGTGTCCGACATCCGCTGCCTCCTCTTTCCACCTCCCACACTCCATGAACCCACCACAATCTGGTGCCCACCCCCGGACTCCCTGGAAAAAGCTCTGCCAGACCCGCCCACGCAATGCCCCTCCCCCCCGCCCCCCCCACCCCTGCAGCCCCAGCGGGCCTGATCCACCTGGCCTGTCCCACACCAGGCAGCATCTGGCCCACCCTCCCTTTTTGTTTCTAGGTGGCTGCACTCTCCCTGGCACCCTGCCTCGCTGCCAGTGCCTGCCCCTCCTCATCTCCCCCTGCCAAATCATTACTCCCTGTTCTCTCCCCACCGCCCTCTTACCACCTCCCTCCAGCCCCTCCACCAGGACATTAGCTGGGATCTCTGGGGAGGGTCTGCGCAGTCAAGCACACACCTAAAATTTAAACAAAATGATTCTGTGTCTGTGTAATATTCTGGGCAGAGGATGCATGCCTTCCAGCAGCTTCGCAAAGGATTCTGGGACCTCCCACCCCCACCCCTGCAAGATGGTAAAGCCACTGACCATCATGCCAGATTGAAACCTGCAGAATTCTATGTAGCCCCTCCTCTCTCCGGAATTCCGGTCCCAAGTTCCTAGCTACTCATCATCTTGCTCGGCTGCTACGTGACAGGCAACTCCTAATCAAAGTCCAGTCTCCTCGAGAAAGATATGTAAGCGTTCCGCCTCTCTGAGATGGGCTGGGGTGATTCCAGAAAGTTCCTGGTCAACAGGAACTGTCATCCGTGAGAGGATCAGCATCCGGAACCTCGTGGTGGTAACTCACTGCCCAGGTTAGCTGATCTGATCACTCAGCAGAGCGCAATGCCTGGGGGTATGGATGTCAGGGCAGATGGAGCCGGAATATCTGGGGGAAAAGGCTGGCCGTCGGCGGAGGGGCCAGGCTGCAGGCCACATGTGATTGCATCCCGAGCTGGTGCACCCAGTCACATCGTCCCACTGATGCCGACCTTTTCCCCATTCCACAGATGTAGAAACTGAGGTCAAGCCCTTGAACCTAGGACTCCTGACTCATTGTCTGTTGCTCTCTCCAATACCCCACACTCTCAGGTTAGAGGCGTCCCTCACCTGGGGTCCACAGATGGGCTTTAGGGCTGAGGGATCTGTGAGAAATAATACACCCATTCTGTGGGTTGTAGTAAGTACGCATTTTTCTAGGAAAGCGCCTGTGGGTCGTATGAAATTCTCTGAGGGCTCCTAGATTTTCAGAATAGTTAAAAAGCTGGGGTCCAATTTGTTGAGAAACAAAAGGGCTATCCTGTTTCCAAAATGCCCAGCTTCGAGTGCTTTAAGCAAATCCCTTCACCTTTTTGGGCCTCAGTTTGCCTATCCATGAAATCAACTGTTGATCATTTTTAAACCCCGCTCTCTCTCTCTTCTTATTGCTTTCTTTTTAAGCAGCGAGGCCCCTTTAAAATAACAGACAAAACACAGCTGTGTGGGTCTCCACGTGGCAAACAGACCAGAGGAGATAGGGACTGTGGGGGATAGGGGCCCCATTTGTTTGGTTTGCTCTCTCTTCTTCCCAGTTTGCTACAGCAGCTCTGCCCAGAACCCCCACAAACTCTAGCATTTTACAGCCAGAAAAATTCTAGGACCATATTCCTGAAGCCTTGCATCTCCCTCCTCCCATCCCAGGGCTGCAGCCGCCCACGGCCAGGGACTGCGTGTCTTCGAGCTCCCACACCCCGCAGGCCTGCCCCATGCCAACCCAGCAGAAGTCTTGTGGGGGACACAGAAGGTCTGGGAACCAGAAGATTCTGTTTGCCACAGGGAACACTGAACCAACAGAAGTCCCAACATATTCCTTGTTTTGGCTGTGCATGAGTTTTCTTGAATGGGTTACAAAAAGGGAAATAGAATGATATTCACAGACCTGGGAGAGAGGACCCGAGCAGACAGAAGCGGGAGGATGCTGAGGGCCTGCTTCCTCCCCACACTCCATCCACCTGCACACCCTGAAGCCTTCTGGAAGTTCAGAGAGAGACACTAGAGCCAAGCACCAGACTGGAAAGAGGCCGGAGTGCCCTATTCTTGTGTGTCATTCATTGGCTGTGTGACCTCGGGCAAGGCCCTGGCCCTCTCTGGGCCTTAGTTCCCCATCCGTCAGACAAAAGAGCACTCCTCACTCCAGTATTCTGAGTGAGACTGAGGCTATTCTGGCCGCAAAACCATCTCCCACGTCATGCTTGCAGCATCTCGCCAGCGAGGGCAGGAGGGAGATGGAGGCAAGGGGTCGAGAGAGGGCTGTGAATGCACGCAACTCTGCTGCCAGAATGTTCCCGACCTCCTGAGGCTGCGTCCATCTTGCTGGGAGAGGAGCCATTCTGACCATTCAGAAGTCCTGTCTATGCTGACCTGAACCCCACCTCCGTGTTCCTCTACACATTTGGCTCTGCTCTGCCCTCCAGGGCCACCTAGAGCACCCTGTCTACGGCTCTGGGGCCCCAGGACATCCCTCCTGAGATGAGAGGAGAGAACACCCCCACCACTCCGAGGGGCCTCTTCTTTCTGCTCGAGTCCTCCAGCTCCTCAGCTCTCTCTCATTTGATTTGGCTTCCAGAACTTCACCACCCCGCACGGCCCCTTCTAGGGTGTCTAGAAGAGGTTTTTAGAATTCCTTCTAGGCCCTAGGCATCCAAAATTTGGGGGCAGGCTGAGCAGGCCTAAGAAGAGTAGGGCCCTTAACCTCCCCACAACTGACACGCTCCTTCAAAATACACACCTCAGAGCCTTTGCCCGTGCTGTTCCCACTCTGAGAAACACTCTTCCATCCTCTTCCCTCTGATCCACTCGGATTCGAACTCCGGTCTCCCCAGCACCACCTCCTCAGTGGAGCCTCCCTGATACCTTCCTCACCCCAACTAGTTGAGGTCTCTCGGCATCTCATAGCTCCACGTTTGTGCTCTTAGGTGCATTTAAATAATAACTTCTGAAGTGATTTAATTAACGTCCACTTCCCACGAGGCCATGAGCCCCTAGGGGGCAGAGACTACAGAAATCTGACATGTGCTACCGGCTGGGCTCAGCCCAGGGCCGGGAGTACAGTGCATGCTCCGGAAACACTTGTACGGATGCAAGAGTCACAGACACGTCTCTCCTTTTACATGACCCCAAGGCCCTCACAGAAAAATCCTGTGGGCCCCTCTGACGCCTTGGGGCCAGCTGCGCCCCGAGTGGGACTGATGGGCCTGGGCTGGGCCTCTGGGGACTGTGCCAGCTTGGCCAGGAGGCGGGCTTCCTACTGTGCCCCAGAGAAGCTCAGAAGCCCAGAATGGAACGTGGGCAACATGCATGCAGGAGAGGGTGGACGGTGGCAAAGGGGGCTGCACAAAAAGAGGGAAGGGTGGTGGGGGGGCGGGGGCCAGAAGCCCAGGCAGCAGCATCTCGCCCTCCCTGCGCTGGGAGGTAGACCTGGGCCGGATGCCCTGTTCGAGCCAGTGTGTGCATGTGTGTGTGCGCGTGTGTGCGCCTATGTAACAGGATGCAGGCATTGTATTCCAAGGTTCTGCCCTCACCCCCCAGAGAGGGCCGGGGCCTCAGGCTGCAGGGGTGCCAGAAGCAGTGTCACTGTGTGCTTGTGCAGGGAGGCAGGCGGGCAGGCGGGAGGCTCAGCCGAGTGTCAGTGTGTCTCAGCCTGTGTGGGGGTGGCTGTGCGGGGGTGGAGGCCTGCGGCAGGCACCAGAACATGTGCGTGCCTGCCGCTCGGGTGGCTTGGAGGGGGAGGAAGGGAAGCCTGTCCCTTTTCCTGTGCCCGTCACCCCCCACCTTGAAGACCTGCCCCCCCCAACTTCCCATCTTGGCTTTTGGCCCCTGCACACGATCTGGTCCCCTACCTTGGCTTTGCCACTGTCTCTCCCTCTGGCCTTGGGCTATTTCTCTCTGGGTGTTGGTTCCACCATCTGGGTTATAAATAGAGAGTGTGGATGGTCCTTCCAGGTCTGAAGCTCCTGGAGTCTGAAAACTCCCGTGTGTGTCCTCCACAGAGGGGAGCTAAAGAGGGCAATACCTCTCATGGGGCATTTCAGCATCTGCAGAATTATTCTGATCCCCATTTTACAGATGGTAACGTTGGAGTTCACAAAGGATCAGGGATCCACACAGGGTGGCCCAGGAAATTAGAGGCAGAATTATGATTGAGAAGAAGCCTCAGCTCAGGGTTCTCTTACCCATAAGGTCATGTCCTCTCTTCCCTAGGCGTGTTCCCCAGACACAGCAGCAAGGAGGGTCCCCATCCTGAACCATCCCCCCCCCCACCATATTCAGGGTGCCAGACACCTGCACACCAGCCAGTCCACCTTCTCAAGCCTCGTTCGGCTCATCCGTCAGATGGATGAGTAAGCCCTCTGCCTCCCTGAGAGACGAGCGAATGGATGGAGAGGTGCCTCACCGGCCCCCAAGCGCGGTGAATATGAGGTTATTAGAAGCAAAATGCAAATGTACCCCCCATCTTTGGGTGGTGTGTGGATGCCCAGGTGTTTTCTCTCCCCAACATTACCCCACTGAGGCTCCTAAGAGCTCAGCCAGGGAAGGATGGGATTGTTGAGCACACTTGGCAGATGTTAGAGCTTGTATCCCCTGAGGGATCCTAAGCACCCAGGACCCTGGCCCCCCAGTGTGGGGAGCAGCCTCTAGTCCCCATGTCCCCCACTGCTCAGCCCGGCCCAAGCCCAGCTTCTGATACACAGCTGTGGGGGGAAAAAGTGGGCTGGGGGCTCTTGTCCATCCCTCTGCCAACCTGGCTGGCCCCTGGAGCCCCTCCCTCAGCCCAATACTGCTCCTGAGTCCATTTCAGATCCCAGTTTCTAAAGAAAGAGTGAGCTGTGCTCTCTCTCCAGGCTCCCTCCATCCCTCTCTCAAGTAATATCTCCTTCGGAGGCTCTTTTCTGTACAGCCCAGTGATTACACAGGCTGCTAGAGCAAGTCTCTGCCTCCCTAGCCTCTCCTAGAGGTGGGATTCCAAAGCCCAGAGGATGTCAAAGGCTAGAAGAGGCATCCTCCTTCTCTGCCTCCTGGAGCCTGACCCCCTCCCCCGATCCTGGCCTTCCCAGAAGGTAGGCTCTGCCGGGAGCTCTGACCAGGCCCACCCTGACCACGAAGCCGGCATTACTGCAGTCTGCCTCCAAATGAGCCCCTGTGCTCCTCAGGTCTGGGCCTCTATTTCTCTCATCTCCTGGGAGGAGGTCAGGGAGGAGTGAGTTGAGCTAGTCTCTGGGGACTAGCTTCTAGGGGACCTGGAATCGAGATCCTGGCTAATCAGTCACATGCTGCATTGGGACCTTTGCCCAGGGGCACCAAGGGGCCCCAGAAGCCCCCGTCCAGGGCCCTGACTCCAGACCACACCCCACCCAGCTGGCTGACCTCCAGGTGGGAGAGAGGCAGCTTCTGTTAGATTCGTACCCCCCTATTTGGGCTCCTTGAAGGCCTGCAGTCCCAAGCCAGTCCTCACTGAGTGGGACGCCAGGAAGCACATGCCCTCCCCTCCAGCTGGGCAGCCCAGGGCCCTGCAGAAGGAAGCCCAAAGGCTCCAGTGTCTCCTCGCAGGGCCAACCCAGCTGCCTCTGCTAGTCACCCTGCCAGTGATCTGAAGCGGGCTCCTGGGTAAGGGGCCCAGCTTCTGGGTAGTGACCGCAGTGTCTCGGCTGGCAGGGACTGTGGGTCAAGAATGGAAGGCCGGGCCCTGCAGGCATCTTCCTCGTTTCTCCCAGCAGAGGAGGAGTTTGGCCTGGCCCCTCCCCCAAGCTGGGCAAACTCCAGACGGAAGGTAAACATGAGGTGCCCCCCCCCGCCCCCCACCTTGGGCTCCGGCCTGCCCAGCCTTCCAGGCTGATTCTAGCTGCAGCCCCTGCTGACGGCCCACGGGGTGCCGGGCCATATCTCACGCGTGCCCCCTTATTCCATCAGCACAGCCATTTTCTATCTCCAGGCTACAGGGGGCTGTCGTGTGGCCGGAGTCACAGAGCTATGGATGGTGAGATCCAGAGCCTGTGCGGTGTGCTGGGCCCATCCCTACCTGCCCCACTGGGCGCCTGGGCCCCCGCCTGCTCAGTAACATACCCTGGTGTTTCTAACCCAGGCACAGCTTAAAAGAGGCACAGAGCCTCGTTCTCTTTCCAATACAAGCATCGTGAATGCGAAGCCCATCACAGCCTTCCTAATGTCCTATAAGCTCCTGACACTGCACACGACATTTCATAGGTTTGTACTTTTCTTCTGGAGAATGTAGACTTAGGCTTTCGTCAGATTCCTGGAGGAATATGCGACCTAAAAAGGGTTAGGAGCCCGCATGGTTCTAGAAGGGAGAGGTCTGAAATGGATTAGACAAGGCCTGGCCATGCCTGCCACCCTCGGTTTTCCTCCCATGGCCCCACCAGGGCTCCCCGTCCCCTGAAATTCTGCCCCTGGCCCAGTCCTGGCAGGCAGGGGGGTTGAGAAGGCTCCCGAGGGCTCCCCATGCCAAGGCACCCCCACAGCACCCAGTCTTCATGGTATCCATCTCCTCTTGGGGCAAAATACCACTTTTATTTTCACTTTAAGTGCCTGAGTCACATCTCAACTCCATTTCACTGCACCCTATGACGCAGCCCTCCCAGAGCCGAGCCTCGGTCATACCCTGGAAGGCAGATCCCAGCTAATTAGGGACTCCTTGGGCCCCAGTGGGCACCGGAAGCTGGTGGAGAAGGGACCCTGCGCACATTTAGCACACAGCTCCAGTCCTCTGGAGCAGCTCAAAAACACACTCAGAAACACAGGAGGTCTGCAGACAAGAGTGAGCCCACGTCTGCACATGGGTGTTTGTCTGTTCAGGGACCTGGTGTGTACCTGTGGGTGTCAGGATAGCCTGGGATGTGAGCGTGTGTGTGTGTGTGTGTGTGTGTGTGCGCGCGCGCGCACAGGCAGCCTACTTGTACACAGCCACAGGCCCACCTCCCACACATATGCAGACACCAGCATGAGCTCACACATGCCTTCACCACCCACACTTCCACCAGAGCCTTTGGCCCAGGCCTCACACGCACGCACATAAACCTTCCCCTGTGCACGGCCCCTGTCCACACCCGGATATTCGTGTGTCCAGACCTCAGAGAGGTACTGCTGTGCCCAAGGCCCCCACGGGCGTCCTTACACAGACACAGACATTTGCACACACCCAGACCTCACACACATCTGCCTGCTGACGTGCATAGATCTCTGCCCTGCCACACTCGGGCACACGCAGTGACGCATATTCACGCCTTCACCCCCCTGCAAATCAGCCGGTGGTACTCCTTGTGCTACTTGCACGCATCCACTCTTGGAGGCTTTCCACAGGAAGCGCACCCCAGCACCTCCTCCTGCTGCACGCACGTGCACACTTGCAGCCTCTTGAGTGCACACAAGTGTACCCCAGAGTCGGTCCTTATACAGCACACATCCACACCTCCCCCCAGCACGTATCTGCTCACAGGGCCCCTCTCCCCTGCTGCTAGAGCAAGGACCACCCACGGCGTTGGAGCTGCCTTGCCCAAGGGGCAAACTCTGCCTCCAAACTACACCCCTAACCTGATCCATCCCCTGATCCTCCGCAAACCTAGCTGAGGGCATCCAGGGTGTTTCCCGGACACCCCGCAACCTCCTGGGCTACCGGTGGGGGGGGGGCTTTCCTCCCCCTTCCCCTTCTCTCCCCGACAGGCATCAGAGGCATAAAACGAGCTCGGGAGCTGGACAACTTTGCCAAGGGACCAGAGCTGGTATAGCACCAGCCCCGGAAATGGTAGTGCCTCCCCCAACTTGCCTGACTGCCCCTCCCCACCCTCCAACACCCAGGAAGCCTCACCAGTCCCTCCGTTGTTATTAACCCCTGCTGTACTGATGCCCTCTCTCCAAGAGGAGTTGGGAGGAGGTGCGTGGGGAGAGGATGCGCTTTCGGGGGGAAGTTGGCCACTCTGCCCAGTCGCCATTGGTGCCTAAAGTCAGGAAGGACTGCCTGGGAGCTGGCGAACTCTCTCCCATTAGAGGCGTCCAAGTTGAGGCCAGATGAACACCTCGAGAGAAAGTCGGCAGGGCGTTCCAGCCCGGGACTTAGCTGACTGGGAAGATCTCTTTTTAACCCTGAGTTTCTAAAACCTGTGTGTGCCCAGTCATGTGCACTCGCGTGTGCATGCGCGCGTGCACTGGCATGCACCATCAACCTTTCACCCCTACACACACACTCACCCAGCTGGCCTTGGCACATCTGTGCACCCGCAAACATGCCTCCACCCAGCTCTGGGCACTCTGCACAGGCAAGCGTCCCCAAACACACGCAGACTTCCTCCCTGTGTGTGCACGGGAAGCACGCAGGTGCACACCCCCCCTCGTGACGCTGACCCCCTGCACCCTCCAGAACTCTCTGAGGTGCAACTCACTTTCCCAGTTCCTCGAAGAGCTGGTACTCTTCCGTGAAGCGGGTGCAGGTGATGGTGGCCATCCTGGCGCTGGGCGGGCAGGCGAGGCGTGGGGCTGGAGGACCAGGACTGGGGCTCTGCGGCTCGGCGCCCGCAACTAGGGACCACTCGCCTGCCTGTGCTGCCAAGCGCGAACCGAGAACCAGCTTGACTGACGAGCCCGGGGCTTCTGAGCAGGGCACTGTGGCTGCTCACAGCCTCGCGAGCCTTCGTCAGCATCCAGGTCCCCATGGCAACCACCTCCGAAACGCCCTGTTCCCGTTGCCCCGGTAACTGCCTCTCCAACACCTGCCTGCCTTCCACTGCGAAACCTGCTCCCGGACGCCCTGGCCCGAACCACACAGAACACTGCAGGCCTGTGTGGGCCCATGGCGGGTGGACCAAGCACCCCCGAAGTGATGGCCTGAGGGAGGGGTCCAGAGAGGGGGAGAAGAGCAAACTTAATCCACAAGTGATCTTCTCTCTTCCCACCTCCCCCCACTCCAACTGTGGGTCCCTTGTAGCAGACAGGATGGGATTAAGTGGGGCAAAAAGGCAGTTGCCATGGTAACGGCTAGTGGGTGCCACATTCTGGGATGGTCCCCAGGAAAGACAGGATACAGTTACCCTGGCAACTTCATCTCCTCTGGAGAGACAGGTATTGCCCCGTTGCCCTGGCAACAGCCGGGTTCTAAGGTTTACAGGAAGCGATGGCTAATTCATTGGGATCTCTCTCCCAGTGGATCACTGTAGTCTGTAACTATCTCTCTGCTCCCCTCAATATTTTGTTTGGGCCTCTGCCTCTGTCTTCCTCAGTTGCTCTCATTCTCCGCTACCCTGTCCATCACACTGGCACTCTAGCTTGGGGGACAAGTGCAGAGGAGACATCCAGATTCTGGAGGGGACTGCCCTGCCGGCCCGCTCATCCCCACCCCTCTCCTCCATCCCATGTTCCCAGTGGGACCATGGAGATCTGGTCTCCTGGGGCTCATGTCCCAGTTTCTGCTTGTACTTCAAGTCAAGGTGAAAGAGGAGGAGGCAGGCAGTGGGGAGGGAAGCATGGTCTGGCATGGAGGGGAGTGGCCATGGGCCTGCCCTGAAATCCTCATTCCCTTTTCCTCATTCTCACGTTCCCTGCCAAGTTTGATTCTTCGAGGCAGCAGCCAGATCTGTGGCCCCAAGATCTCACCCAAGCCCTCGGGGTTTAGGAAGGAAAAGGACGGGAGTTAAGGATCGGAGTTCAACTCCAGCTCTGACGTTTATTAACTGTGTGACCCTGGGAAAGTCACTGCCCCTTTCTGAGACTCCGGCGCCCTTTCTAGAAAACAGAACAAAACTGCCACTGCAGAGGAAGGCGGTGAAGAAGGAGTGGGCTAAGGGCTGTGGAAGCCTTTGGGAAGTATGTAAACACGAAGCCTCTCTCTTTTTAGTTTCTGGAAGAGGAAAAGGAAGGTCTAAAGCGGGACCATGACCACCCCCATCACTAGCTTGGACTCCGAATTTCACACCCACCTCCTCCACTCAAGCTCATTTCACAGCCCACCAGGCCGAGGTCTCATGCCAGCATTTGCCCACAGTGAGCACAGGTCGGATAAAAGGATCCAGGATCCAAACCCTCATTTCTACCCCACCCCTCGGAGCCTCCAGCTTGCCTTACCGGTCACCTCGCTTGCTGGACGCATTGTCTGCTCGTCGCTCATCCCCAGCCCTAGCAGGTCCCTGACTCACTACCTTAGGTCCAGGGGCCCCAGGAGACATCTGGGTCCCCTCTCCCACAATTCTGCCCCTCTTCCGGGGAGTTGGGGGTGGGGGAGAATGATGGGGTTAGCTCTCTGATGCAGCAACTTCTTCCCAGGAAGGGAAGGATGGGAGGGAGACCGAGGGGAAGGCGGGGGGAGGCGAGCTAGGGAGGAGGGGTAATGGCTTAGCCACTAATTGCACCATTACCACCTTCAGAAAAAGGAAAAACCACTCAGTTTTGTTTCTGCGCACAATACGCTTCCCGCTCCTGCCGCCAACGTTGCAATTCAGCGGCAGAGAAGAGAGGGCCTTTGCTCGGGGGCGCACAGCTGGTGGGAGCGGGCTGGGCACGGAACACCACTAGAGGCAAGAGAGGCAGATGCGGGGAAGTGGGGGAAGGACCGCACCCCCGCCTCCCCGCCCAGACCCTCTAGCCCGCCCTGGGAGACGGCTCCCACTCGTGAAGGCGCTGCAACAGCCCTTAGGGACCACTGAAGCGCCCTCGCTCATTGTCCAGGGGAGAGGAGAGGAACTCCATGATCTATAGGCTGTGTGACTTTGGATGAGCGGCCTACCTTCTCTGCGCCTCAGTTTCCTCATCTGCAAAATAGAGTTCATATCGTTCCCTACCTCCGGAGCTGTTTAAGGATTAAATGAGATGGGCAGATGAGCACAAAAGCTGTCACACTGTATGCGCTCATCGATGGAAAATTATTACTATGAAGAGACTCAGAAGCCCCTCCCTCCTCACACCGCTCTGTCTGGGTCGGGGAAGCACACATCGCTATCCTTTAGTCCTAGCACTTTGTGGTGCGGTTCTCTGAGTCCCCATTGGAGTTGAGCTCATGGTTTGAGCATCACCCTGGCCCAGCCTGGCTTGCAGCCTTTTGCCAGGAGAACAAAGGACTAGAACAGAGGCTAGGAGAGGGCTCACATGCCCTCCTCTAGCTCACAGGTCCCAACTTAACTTAATGGGACTTTAGAAATTAACACATAAAACAAATAGCAAATGTGCCATGAGGCTGTATTAATGGGAGTCTGAAGTTCTGAACAAAGGAGGTGATAGTCCTGCTCTGCCCGGAGCTGGCTTGACCACCCTGTTTCCTGGCTCGCCCCATCCCCCAGTCCCCAGTGATGAAGTGAAGCAAGTTCAGAAGAAGACAGAGCACCTGGTGGGAGGTTGGGAGGTGGTACCATTAGGTCACAGGAAGAGTCAGGGGAACGAGAGGAACAGAGGCTAATGGCCAGCTCTCTCCCTGTCTCTGATAGGGACTACGGAGGTGGTCTGTGTGGATTCAGGGGGCAAGAACAACCTGGCCCCCCAACACCGTGTCACCCCCTCACCCTGTCTGTCCGTCCTTCCCTACCTCTGTCTCCCCTTTCAGCTCTCCTTCCTCCTCTCCTTTTTCTCTTTCTTGCCTTTCCCCATCTTCTTCCTTCCCTCCCTTGAGCCCTTTTTTATCAGTCCTCCCTATCTTTCTTGTTCCTTTTCACCTCCTTTCTTGTTTCTACCTCCCTCCCTCCTGCCTCCCAGTCTCTGTACCCCTTGTCTCCCTCCCGGGCTGGCCTGGCCCAGACCCTGTGCACGCTGGGGGACGTCCAGGACCTGGTGGCAGAGAGATGGATGGAGAAGAGGGAGAAGACAAAAGGTCTCCTTGGCAACTCTCATACACACCCTGCCCCCGCGTGCCCCGAACCTTGCAGAGCTTAGCTCAAGGGTGCGGGCCCTGCCTCAGACAGGCACCCCGTCTGGAGGGTAACTGCCACACTGCGAGACAGCTAATTCACTGCCTCCCCCGTGCCCGTGAGGCCGGCAGCTGGGCCTGCTGGTGGCAGGCAGTGAGGAGCCAGGCCTGCCTCTGTGACACAGAGAGAATGAGCCGATGATTGCGATGGGGGGACTGTTCCTGCCAGATCCCCCACTTTCCAGGGCCATGGCAGGCATGCGAGCTAGCACGTGTGCTCTGTCTGTAACACTCATGTGGTACTCAAGAGCTGGCCCGCAAGCTATGGGCTGGTGGCCAGGGGCGGGAGCCCGAGAGGTCACTGAGCACAGTTGTGACATGCTAAGATAGGGAACCTGAACGTGAACACAAGCTATACTCCAGGTATATGGGATGGGAAGGAAACAACCTGGGATGAAGGCCAAGTTCTTGGGGCATAGCAGAGGTGGAGAGGGATTGGGGGGGGGGCGGAATCAGAGCCCCGGAAGTATTGTGACAGCCCTACTGTCATCCTACCTTCCGCAGCCCACACAGACTCTCATACACATGCCCGAGGGCCGCAGGGTCCTGCAGGGCCTGGGAGGTGCCACAGAAAACGTGCCATCTGAAGGGTCCCCCACGAGGCCTGTCCCACTAAGGGCAGTGAGCATGGGGGGCAGACTCGGCGGTAAGTGGGCCAAGAGAGAAATGATCCAGCAGAGGGTCCAGTTGGAGGGTGATGTGGTTAATTAACAGCAGTGATAATGCCAGACTTCCACTGTGGAACGAGTGAGGGTTCAGGGAGCATCACAGTCCCCTGAGGGGTCCCGCATAGGAGGCAGTCCTTGCAGAGCAGAGGGAAGCAGGGAGCCAAGGGACAGAGGACAATGGCTGCTGGGCCAACATCCGCAAAGCACAGCCTGCAGTTAGAGGACCCAAGTTCAAGGCCAGCTGTTGGCTAAGAATGCTTATGGCAGGGGCCTCCACTTCCTCCTGAGAAATATGCGGGCAAGCTGTTCCTTCACGGACTCCAAAAATACGAAAAATAGTTATTTCCGCTTTAGAGCCAGGCCCCGTGCTAAGCATAATGCACAAGTTATACCTCATCACAGATATCCATGAGATAGGGACAGTCACTGCCTAGTTTGCAGAGATGTGGTGTGACTTACCCATGCAGGGTCTGTGTGACCTCTGTGCCCCTGCCCTGTGTTCTTTGGCCTACATGAGGGCTGAAAAGGCTCTGATGGAGCCCATGCCCCACACAGACGGAGACCAAGGCCCAGAGAGAGGAAGATGCTGCTTCCTCCCTCAGTAGCAGAAGTCAGGGGCAGAGTCGGGACATAATCCAGAATTCCAGACTCCCAGGACAGTGCTCCTTCCTTTACCCTGCCCTGCCCTCCCTCTTTCTGGTGCTGCAGGGCTGCTTGCCTAGGTCCGAAGGTAGCCATTAGGTACCAAGCGAGAGGAGGGAATATGGTCAAGTCCCAGGGTGGGGCTCAGAGCACCGTCCCTCTAGCCAGGTCCAGGGCTCCCTCCTGGTTCCTGGGAGACTGGTCGCCCCTGCCCAGGACTCCCCAGGCAGGGCCCAGCTTGGACAGGGCCACGCCTGGCTCTAATCTGGGAGGCAGATCTCCTGCCATGTGGTCCAGCCAAAGGGGAAGTAGAGGGTCTTTCTGGCGTCTCTGGGCTCCATGCCCCCAGCTCTGTGACCCAAGGGGCCAGAGCTGCCTCTGGTCTGCTCACCCACCCACCCCTCCCCACCAGGTGGTCCAAGCATCTGCCTAGCAGAGCCAGTCAGGGGCCTAAAACAGAGTCCAGACCCAGGTGCCTTGGCTGGGGGAAACTCAGGGGCCACAGGAGACGGGAGGAGATGAGCAGGAGCCATGCTGTCCCCTGGGCTAAGCCTCCCCTCCCAATGCTCTAGTCCTGGTGGCTCCTTACCCCAGTACCTTCCACCGATCCCAGCCCTGGGGCACTGGCAGCACCTTGGTTAGGCAGGCTCGGGGACTGCTGGGCTTGAAGGGGGCTCCTGGGCTGTCTGCTGGGTTCCCGGTTAGGTAGGACTCTGAGCCAGGCAAGCTCTAGGCTGGACTTGAGATCACACCGAGCTTCCTTCTCAGGGCATCAGGGGGCAGGCGCCAGCCTCTAGCCCCAGTTGGACTTCTCTGTTTGAGGCCAGGTTACCACAGGAGGGTAGGCCTTGGTGTCTAGGGATAAAGGGCCTTTTATGGTCCTGCTCTTATGGCCCCCAAAGGGCATAAGGGAAGCAGGGTTGGAGCTGGAGGCGAGGTCACCTAAGGCAAGGCCAACTCAGCAGGCCTGGGAGAGGCCTCCACTCAACTGGTGCAGGCCCGGAGCTGCCGGGAGCCCTGGCTCCATGCCGCTCTGGAAGGGCACAGCCCAGACAGCTGGGAGAAGCACCCATGAGCGCTGGAGATTCCCGGGTAATGGGCAGACTATGAACAACCCATCTGTGGGATATGCTGGGCCTGGGACACCGTCTTCTTCAGAGTCTCCCTCCTGAACAGGCAGAGGTGCTCAGGGTGGCCGGAACCCAGAGACTTCGGCCAGTCCTGGCCCATGCCCCGCACAGCCTGGGCATCGACACCCTAGAGACACAGACAGCTCCAGCTGGAGGGGTGGAGGAAGGGGCCCGGGACTTGGATGGTCACCTCTGTCCTGCAGCCCCAGGCCAGACTCTCCCTCCTGGGCTCAGCTCCCTCTGCAGAGGGGATGCAGCTCTGGAACCAGTGCCCAAACCCCCTCCGCTGCACCGAACCCACCCCACCCCTCCCGTCCTGCTCATCCACAAGCTGACGAGTCCTAACAGGCCTCCTTTGCCAGTGACAAAAATAACTATTTTCAAAATTCACAGCAGGGCTTTCGCCTACACACGCTGCACCGACTGGAACCTGGAGGGAGATTGCAGAACGCAGTGTGCGCGTGGAGATGCGCTCCGCAGCCAGCAGGCTCTGAACCCCCCACGCCCCTCCTCCCACCCCTCGGCCCATACCCCCCAGCACACCCGCACAGGGCCGTCCAGGATGACCAGGGAGGAGGGGCTCCTAAAGCATCCGTTGGACACAGGGGGACACTGAGGCCCGGAGAGGGTCCAGGAGTTGCCAGAGGCCACACGGTGGACCTGCAGCAGGACTGGGCCGGAACGCATACATTCCGATTCCTGGCCAGGCTGCCCACCTCCTCTCCCACTCGCTTGGTCAATGGTGAGCTCACACGTGCCCTCAGGACGCACGTGTGCACCCCTCCCTCCCCTCCCCCCTGCCGGCGTGTTCACAGACAGCACCGCACCCCTGGTTTCCAGGTTACTGCATTTTAATCAAGTGCATGGGCTCCTCCACAACCATTCCCTTGGCCAGTTCTCTACGACCCTGTGAGGTAGGCAGAGCTCAGGCTAGCATCCCCGATTTGCAGATGGGGAAATTGAAGCCCACAGGTGAAGGACCGGGCCCAAGGTCAAAAAAGCACCAAGCGTCCTGACTGTTGGTTCAGGGCCTCTTTTCACAGCCATTTCCATCACCCTCGATCCTGCAGCAGCTAACAGCCAGGCCAGATCCTCTGGGTGCTGGAGGCCAGAAGGAGAGCTTTCTGCCACAGCCCCCAGCCCCAGTGTGGCCCCAGGGCTGGCCCAAGCCATGTGAAGACCCGGAAGTCAGCTGCCAGCCCTGTTCCCATCCCCCACCCTCGGCATCAGACTATCCCTTCGGAGTAGCCAGATCACCATGCCTCAGCAGAGGTCCAGGCCTCGAGCTGCCTCCACGTAGCCCCTCACCCAAGCAGTACCACAGAGGTGCAGGGCCCAAGGGTGAGCTTTTAAATGAGCTGGGAGGTGGCAAGGTCAACAGCAACTCCACCATGTCCCCAGGCCCCAGGTTCACACCACAGAGCCACAAAATCATCAGAGCTCATTTACAGATGGGGAAACTGAGGCCCAGAGAGCTCATGCAGGCCACTTGAGGTCACAGAGCAAGTCAGTGGAGAGGCAGGATTGGAATCCAGGCACCCCAGTCTAGTTTATTCTCCCCCAAGCCAAGCCCTGCACCCTTCAGCTGAGGGGCTCTGTGCCCTCCATTTCCCTGCAGATGGGGAGTTGACCTCAGGCCCCTCCCTGGGGAGGAACAGGGCCAGGTTTGAATGGGGAAGTACATCTAGAGGGACAGAGATCCTCTCCGCCCCCCCGCAGGCCCCATCAAATCCGCTGTGACATCAGCCTGGTGTTGAGTTTACGAAAAAAGGATCGCAGCTTGCAAATCTTGCATTTTTTCTTGCGGCGCCCTCGTGAGAAGCTTCGAGCCCTGCCTGCCTCTTCCTCCTCTTCCTCCTCTTCCTCGTCACTGGCCCAGGGCCCCCAAGCACCCCCATTAAAGTCAGGGTGGGCCCGGGGATTCTCAGCCGGGTAGCGCACAGGGATGGCTGTGCGGTTATAGTCCGCCAGACGGGCCAGCAGGGCACGGACCACATCAGGCCGCTGGCCCGCCAGGTCCTCCCGTTCGTAGGGGTCAGCGCTGATGTTGAAGAGCCACACTGCCTGGCGGGCACTGGCCATGCGCTCGAGGTTCCACCAGCTGCCGGGGAAGGCGGCCAGCGTCTGCGGTGGGATCCAGTCGCCGTAGCCGGGGTCGCCTGTTAGCAGCTTCCACTCGCCCACGCGGATGGCGGCCTGCACGGCAGTGTTCCAGATGCCGAAGCCGGCCTCCAGGGAGCCATGCCGGGCATGGTTGTAGAGCGGGTCGATGTTGTGCAGGATCTCTGTGCGCGGCGAGGCCCGGCCCTCGCTGATGGCCGGCCACACGTCATAGCCATCCAGCCCGTCGGCCGCCGAGGCGGTGCCGCCGGCCAGACCTACCAGGGTCGGGTACCAGTCGGTGATGTGCACCATCGCCCGGCTGGTCCGGCGTTTCCGCTTGAGCAGGGGGCTGTGGACGAAGCCCAGGCCGCGCACCCCACCTTCCCAGTAAGTGCCCTTGCGTCCCCGCAGCGGCCAGTTGCTGCCCCCCGAGAAGGTCTGGCCACCATTGTCACTGGAGAAGATGATGACGCTGTTGTTGTAGAAACCATAGCGCTTGAGGGCCCAGGTGATGTTGCGCACAGCCTCATCCATGCAGGTGACCATGGCCGCGTACTTCCGCCGGGCCACGTTGCCCATGGTGCGGTAGCGGTACAGGTACTCGCGCGGGGACTGCAGGGGCGTGTGCACCGCCTGGAAGGCCACGTAGAGAAAGAGGGGCCGCCGGGGGCTGTGGCTGGCTAGGATGTGGCTGACACGCTGGGCATAGAGCAGAGTGGAATACTGGCCGCTGAGCCCCCAGGCCACGCTCTCGCCCTCATGCAGGTCGAAGCCGCACACCCCCGGCCCGTCGCAGTTGTCATAGGTGTAGTAGTCCACGTTGCCCGTGAGCGAGCCCAGGAAGGTGTCGAAGCCGCGGCGGGTGGGCAGGCACTCCTTCCGGTAGAAGCCCAGGTGCCACTTGCCCACCATGTGGGTAGAGTACCCCGCCTCCTGCAGCTTCTGGGGCAGCGTCACCTGGTCCAGGGGCAGGCAGTTGGGCTGCCGAGGGCGGATGATGGAGTGCTGGAGTCCCGTGTGGATCTGGTACCTGGTGGAAGGAGGGGAAGGCAAAGAAGGCCCGGGTGAACTACAGACCACTGCTCTGGCCCACCGGCCCCCAGTTCTCACCCGGACGGGGGCTCCGGTCCCAGCGCTTCCGGCAAACATACAGCAGGTATTATCGCATGGGAGAAGCACTTCAAATGCATCATCTCATTGAATCCTCAAAATCAGCTGAGCAGATATTATTGTCATTTTGCAGATGAAGAGCTTGAAGGTCAGAATGGTTAAACCGCTCGCCCAGCATCACACAGCTAGGAGGCCAGGGAGCTTAGAGTCGAACCCAGGTTATTCAGGACAACAAAACAATAGCAGCTAACACCAAGCACACGCCGTGTGCTCAGCATTGCGCTAAGCCCCTTATATGAATTATCTCACCAAATCCCCACTAACCTAGGGGGTGCATGCCTATCATTATTGTTCCCATTTTCCAAATAAGGAAACCAAGGCTCGGTAAATTAAATCACTTGCCCAGTGACTCAAACAACTTGTAACTGGAGTTGGGATCTGTATCCCAGGCAGTCTTCGGAGACTTCAGAATCCCGAAGCTCTAAGCCACTACTTTGCTCTGGAGCCTAGGGCACGTCCTGCCCTCTCAGGGAAACTCCTACTCACTCTTCAAAGCCCAGTCCAAATGTTATCCCCTCTGTAAAGTCTCTCATAACTCTCTCCAAGAATGAGTCACTTTTGCTTCTGGGTTAACATTTAGTACACATCATCACCGTCTTACTTGACCATGGGATTCTACTCAGCTGTGCATGCTCTTGGGCCCAATCATCGGTAACTGGGTTGTCCTTTACTCAATTTTGTGTTCTTGGCACTCAGGTGGTGTTTCAAGGACACTCAATTACTCATGGAATGAATGAATGAATGAATGAATGAGTGATGGCACTCAGAGGATTTCAGAACCAGAAGGGACCCAAGTCAACTTCTAGTGATTTACCTCATTTTAAAAACACAGTTCCAGAGGAGGGGAAGGACCTTGCCCAAGGTCACTCTGTGGTCAGGGGCAAAGCCAGGACCTGACCATAAATCCAAGCCGAGTCCAAGCACAGGCTCTCTTCCAGCAAACTAGGCTGCCATGTCCCCTCCCCCATGGTGGCCTCAGTTTCCTCATCTATAGGGGGGAGTTGGGTTGAATGGGAGATCTCTGAAAACCTTTCAGTTCGCAGATTTTATGAGGCCCGTTCTCATGTGCCTGCCCATAAGTTCACATGGCCCCTGGATCCGGTCATTCACGCAGGCTAATGCTGTGAGGCAGGAGTGAATGGTTAGCAGAATCCTATATTCCTCATTTATTCATTCAAATCCCTTCTGTGGTCAAGGCCCCTGTGTGATCTGCTTGGGGTGTCCTGCCTTTACTCAAGTCTTAAAAGTCCCAGAGTAAGTAAGGAGCTGGAACAACACCAAGGTTGTAGAATCCCACACCTTTTGCTCACCCCAGGGGAATCCAAATTAAGCCAACACCTGAATGCCTGACACCTTTAACACAAGCACTAGGGTGAGCTTTCCTGGTTTTAGTCTCCTTAACTTAAAGCTGTTATTGGTATTAGCTATCATTAGCTACTACTGCCATTTTTAACGGTACCTGCCACACACATTATTTCATTTAATCCTTATAAAAAAACCTACAAGACTATTATTATCCTCATTCTACAGATGATGAACTGGGGCTCTCAAAAGTACAGCCGCAGGCCCAACTGCAGACAGCTAGCAAGCAGTTGCCCCGAGCTTTGAACCCGGGTCTGCACAACTCATGCTGAAAACCTCTCAGTCAAACCCATGAACGATTCCATTTAACAGAGGCAGTACCGTAGGGCCCAGTCACAGCCGAGAGCCCCTTTAGAGTGCTGGGCACCGCGGAGCACTGGTTTGTAAAATGGGTGGGCCAGCTCAGAGTCGCCGAAGCTCGAAGTCTGTGAGTAACACGAGAAACGCTGGCTCTCTCCAGCTTCGCCAAACACGGCTGGGTGCATGAACAAACACTAATGAGAGTAGTCAGCATCAGTCGGACGGAGCCAGCTGCGGAGGGCGGGGGGAGCGGAGGGCAGACGCTGCCCGGCCACACTCAGCTAACTTCACAGATCAGGGGGTTGGAACGGTGCCCTGCTGGCTGCTCATTCCCCTGCTTAAACCAAAAGTCACCTCTCTGCCCTGCTGGCTGCTCATTCCCCTGCTTAAACCAAAAGTCACCGCTCAAGAGAGAGAGAAACGCTAACTTGTGCACAGTTCTCGGGAATGCAGATTCTTCCTCCCTCTTCTAGAGGGGCGGCAACATTTGGGCTTCACCACCACCACCACCGACGCCCCCACCCACAGCACATACATCAGCCCCTCGCCCTCTTCTCCGATTCTCTCTCTTTCTGTTCCCGGAGCTAAATGTCGAGTGCCCGAGCGAGGGAAGAAAAGGCACTCTTTGACTCTCAGCTCTGGGACCCCTGCCAACCACCTGGCCTCTCAGCCCCCTCTCCTAACAGACCCTACTGACTATAGGCACGAATTGGGCCCTCCCTGACTCCATGCCTCAGTTTCTCCCCACCCAGAAACAGGGAGAGCAAGGCTCCGGTTCCTGAGATCACACTCATGGCTTTTGGGTGGAATTTGGGAGAAGGCATGCCTTGGACCCCATCCAAGGAGGATTAGCTTCAGCCTTGCCAAAGGATTTTCTCCTAAGTGGCCAGAGTTTGCCTTCCACACCCCCACCTCCTGTTTCCCTGCTCTTTTAATCCTGTAATCCTGCCGCCTTGCCCATGGACAACCCCTTACGGAGAAAGCAGCACGTCTCCTTGGGACTTCCAGCCAATTTAGGAGGACTTTGCAGATGAAAACACAGAGGTTTGGAGAAATGAAGTAACTAGCCTAAGGTTCCATAGGTCATGGCATCCTGTGTCCTTCTGCTCCCCCTGTACGTCCCCTGGCTTCCTCTCCACGCAGCCATCAGACCATTTGGGGATATAGGGGCTGCTATTTATTGCCAGCCAAGCAGGTTACACACAACTCATCCCGTCGCCACTGTTTCATGTAAACACCGCTCTTCACTCCGTTTATGAACAGACAAGAAGCCGGAGGCTTTGAGGAGGGAAAGGACTCGCTCATGGCCTCAGGGGTCTGTATACAGAAGGGGCGTTAAAACCCAGTGTCAGAGACTGCCGTGTTCCTCCAGCAAAGGGATGACCAGATGTCTCCTTCACATGGTGTGTCATGTGTGTCCTAGAACATCAGAGGGAGGAAACCTCAAAGATGATCCAATCCACTCCACGGACGATTGGAGAAACGGAGGCCCAGAAGGGTAAAGGACATAACTAATGATCACACAGGCAACTGGAGACAGTCGTGTCTGAGGGTCTCAGAACTGGCCCTGAGTCCTGGTTTCCCAGGTCCCAGAGTAGAGGGGGCTGTGATCGCACAGGATATCTCCAGACCGGATTCATCTGGGGCTTGCACGGGCGGCCCTAGCAGCCTGGGTCATGCCTACCTGCCAGTGAGAAGTTGGCTCCGAGAAGGCGTGCAGATGGGCTGGATGTAATAATTCTCCAACTTGACACCCTCAGCTGCCAGCCGGTCCAGCGTAGGGGTCTCGATATCTGAGCCATGGTACCCCACGTCGTGGTAGCCCTGGTCGTCGGTGAGGATGAAGATGATATGGGGAGGCTGGGGTGGAGTGGCCGAGGGCTGCTCCACGCCCGCCTCCCCGGGCCCGTCGGCCACCAGGCTCGGCTTGGCCCAGTCCCAGGACAGGTAGCCGAAGCTAAGCAGGCTGACCAGCGAGAGGCCAGTGAGGGCGTGCATCGCCATGCCGGCCCGCGCGTCCCGGCGCACAGGGTTCCCGGGGCCTCACCGCCTCGCGCGCCCAGGGCGCACGGCCCGCACGCCCGCCGGCTGGCCGGCCTGGACGCTGCGAGATCTTTCAGCGGCCCCGGGGGTGGCCCAGGGGCTGGTCCAGGACCGGCGGCCGGACCTGCGCGGCCGCAGCGGGGCGCTCCGGGGAGGTCAGGCCCGCGCCGAGCCGCCTCGCGCCGCCTGCGCGCCCGCCCTGCGCCGCCCTCGCTCCCTCTCCCCCAGCTCAGCCGGGCCAGCCTGAGACGCGGCGTGGCGGCTTCCAAAAAGTGCTCTCCACCATCCTCCGACTCTCGCCTTCCTACTAGCCCTCGATTTCTCCCGCCTCCTAATTTCTCTCGCCTCTGCTTTCCCTTCCTCCTCCTCCCGACCCTCCAGCCCCCAGCCCGGCCTCTCGCCCCGCCCGGAGTCCCGAGAACAGTCTGGCTCCCCGCAGGGAGGCGGGCAGGACCCCAGCGGGGAAGGGGAGGGAGGCACGGGTTGGGCGGGCCTCGGGGGGACACCGCGGGAGAGAATGCGAGAAAGTTGTAACATCTGCCGGGGCCGAACCCCAGGTGGAGGGGCGGGACCCGGAGCAGCGGCTCCGCCCCCGGGCGGGAAGCCCAGGCCGGGTCGGCCCTCTGGCTCCGGCCCCCGCCCGGGCCCAAGCCGGGAAAAGGACAGAGAGGGGCTCCTTGGAGTTCAGTGGAACAGCTCCGGAATGGCCCGGCCAGACATTCCTCGATCTTGGAGTCTTAGCATCTCTGCGTGCCAGCCCTGGAAGGGACGCGCATAGTTTTCTATTCCAACCGGGTCACTCTGCAATTGGAGAAACTGAGGCCCTGAGATGGGTGGGACCTCGTAAGTCACAGAGCATGCTAGTAGCTTCTTCCCTGGCGCTCAGTGGCTGTTAGAGTGGCAGTAGAGACAGCAGTGGAGAATAGGGATGACTTTAGCAAGCCCGGGGGCGGGGGATGGGAGGGAGGGGGCGGTCTGGAAATCGACAAACTAGGTTCAAGCCTTTGCCAGCTCTCCTCTCCCCAACCCCTCCCCCTCCTCATCCTGCGGTTCGCAGCCAGAAGCCAGCGCTGAAATCCAGAGGGCTGTTGAATGCATCTTGTATCCACGGGGTCCAGAACTCCATCAGTACATGTTGCATGAGTCCATGGATGAATGGGCCTCCCGCATCCTGCAAGCCAACTGGCACCCAAGGAAATCGCCCCGGCAGAGAAGGCAAGCCCCAGGGACTCCTGAGCCAGGCAGGTATCATAAATGTGTGAAGCAGGGGGATGGTGTATTGCCAGAGGAAGGCAGGGGGGCCACGGTGAGCCAAAGACCACAGCCTTGTGTCCCGCTGACCATTGTCATGCAAGAATGTGGCCCAGGGTTTCCAGATCTTCCCATTTTCTAAGGACACCCAAATCCAGATTATTAGGAGAAATATCCCAACTGTTAAGTGCTAGCAACTAATTTCAAGCACATTTAAGCACTGCACATGCCAACTCAAACCTGTCGGAGGACTATTTTAGGCCATCCGGGTGCCTTTTGCAACTTCCAATGTTTTACTAGGCTACACTTGGAAATGGGAAAACTGAATAAAACAAAACCAGTTAGGGTTCTTTACTACCAGGGCTTCAAATGTTGGATATGCTCATCACCAGGAGGGGAGTTAGTAAAGCTGTATTTTCCAATGTCATGTGACCAAAGACCCTCCTTTTCAGAGCTTCTCCAAAGGCCACTGTTTGGGGAACTTGGGGAAACAGAGACTTCCCCGATACCATCTTTCCCCCATTAGTATTCTGTCGTGATCCCTTCCCTCTTCCTTAAAACCGCTTTCTGTGGGGAAAGAAACCAGACCTCCAAAACAGCATCCCGAGGGAATCCACATTTTGAAATGAGGGCTGCGTGGGGCCGGCCGCTCCTGTTTGCTCAAAGCCCCAGATTTAGGGTGACCAGATTTATCAGAAGGGAAAACGGAGCCTGTTTTTCTGGCAAAAGAAATGCTGAGGACAGACAGGAAAAATACAGCCTCCTAGGGGGAATGCTGCTAAATGGTGCTTCCGGAGGCTTCAGCCCGAAGGCTGTCGTGGGGGGTCAAAGTGGGACCAGTCACAGGAGGTGCAATGGACTTGGGTTTTGCATTCTGTGCATTCTGTCCCAGACCTCGGTCAGGAGGACATGGAGAAATGGCACAAGGGGAAACTGTCAAGGGAGGTGGGGTAGGGATGCAGCCTGGGGAAAAATAAGGTCTGGGGAGGCAAGCTCATAGGCTGGCGGGGGTGGGGGTGGGGAAGTGTCATAGGGACAAGACCAGCAGAATTTCTAAGAGTTCAAGACTGTGGGCACCGACATCAAATTGCATGTGTTCAAATCCTGCCACTTCTTTGGGGTCAGGCCTTGGGCAAATTATTTGGCCTCTGTCAGCCTCAATTTCTTCTTCTGCAAAATGGGATAATGATGTGAATGAGACACGACACAGTGTGCAGTAAAGTGCCCAGCACATAGTAAGTACTCAGTGAATGTGAACAATTATGATGATCGTTCTCTGCGGTTCTGGGAGAAAAGACCAAGTCCTGTGGGTGAATGTTACTGGGAGGCAGATTTCAGGCCAAATTGAAGGGATTACTTTTGTAGGAAATCTGGCAGTTTTCTTAATAAAAGGATGGCAGTGATGGGTGAATCACCACGTGGAGAGGAGTGGGTGGAACTCTGGGGCCCAACTCTCGTTCCCAGTATTCACATTTAAGAGCCCCTCAGAACTCACAGAAACCCATGTGGCCTCAGTGGGCACCATTTGCCCTCTAACGTCCTAGGGGTCTAAACACTGACCCTCAACTCTTCTTTTAACGCCATTACACAGCACGGCCAGGCTGGAACATTTAGGCTGGACCTTTCCAAAGGCTCAGGGATGACAAGGGGGAAATAAACAAAGAGTAACGTGAATCCAGGTCATATCGCTGTTAAGATGTGACTCACTCATCTTCCCTTTATGTCCCCTACAGGATGCCTACCTGCCTCCTTCCCTGGGACAGTGTCCATCAGCCCTACTGCTGGCCGGATGGACTGGAGAACTCCCAAATGTCTCAGGTTCAGGCCCAAAAAGTAAGTCGCAGAGAAATAGAAGTTCCCTCTTCAGCTAAGCTAGTCTCTGCAGTTTCTATCTCGGGACCCACTTTTTTCAAGGTGAATGACAGCAGGAGATCCACCCCTGCAGACGGGGAAGATCTGACCCTCATTCACATAGGTGCACGCTTACCCCTTCACCCCCCGCCCAGGACAGCTGCATTAGAGCAGTGCCAGAGTGGGGCGCCTGGGTGGCCCAGTCGGTTAAGCGTCTGACTTCAGCTCAGGTTCATGTTCTGGTGATTTGGGGTTTGAGCCCCTGCATGAGACTCTGTGCTGACAGCTCAGAGCCTAGAGCCTGCTTCAGATTGTGTGTCTCCCTCTGTCTCTCTCTGGTCCTCTGTGCCCCCATCCCGCTCAAGCTCTGTCTCTGTCTCTTTCTCTCTCTCAAAAATAAACACTAAAAAAATTTTTTTAATTAAAAAAATAATAAAACAGTACCAGAGGGGCGCCTGTGTGGCTTAGTTGGTTGAGCGTCTGACTCTTAATTTCGGATCAGGTCATGATCTTATGGTCGGTTGTGAGATTGAGCCCTGAGAGTCAGGCTCCTTGCTGAGCATGGAGCCTGCTTGGGATTCTCTCTCTCCCTCTCCCTCTGGCCCTCCCCTGCTCATGCATGTTCCGACTCTCTGTCTTTCTCTCTCTCAAAATAAATAAACATTTTTTAAAAAAACAGTACCAAAAGCCTAACATCTGCACACAAAATGCAGATCAGATGTAGTGGGGGTATAGTGTCGTTACTTCCTGTCAGACTTTAAAAAAAACACTGCACTCGTTCCCAGCACTGTGCAAGAGGGCATAACGTGCCCGCCTGTCCAGGAGGTAGGGAGATTCTGAACTAAAATGGGGAGCAACACTAAAGGACTTGGAAAGTTCTTTCCAACTTGAAAATGTTATGATTCAGATTATGTATCCATAGAAAACTTTTTAGGATACAGAGATATAAAAGTGAAAAAGCAGGTGAGTCTGTTTTGTGGCTTTGTCTTTCATTGCTATGCGTGTTGTGAGGCAGGTGTAGGGGGGGGTGTGTGTGTGTGGCCATCTTTGAGCTAAAATTAACTTAGTACAGGTATCATTTTCTCCTGACGTAATTGACCTTGGCAAAGATCTTAGGCACAGATTATACATGCTGTTGTCCTCTGGAGGTCAATGTTTCTAGGCTGGAGCAAATCAAGGACCTGAAAGATAAGACAGCAGCCTCTACACAGTCACAAGTGTCCCTTAATTCAGAGGAGAGCTTGTCAGGACTTCCTCACTCCAGACCTACTGACTCTTGCTTCACACGCAAATCTTACAAGGCTAATGATTTTGTTTCCGGGCCCAAGTACATTGGAAGCAGTTCAGAAGGAATATAGAAGAAAATGGCTTGAGGCACTTGCCTGTTTTCTAGTAATACAGTTTCACAGTAGAAACATCAGGGGGAAACAAAAGAATAAACAGAAAAATCAGACCGATGACTTCCCAAAGCCTGGGAGTTTGGGGCCCTTTGGTGCAAAAGCAAAGAGTTGTTTGTATCCATCTGAACAGACCGGAGGGCACCACCAAATCACAGCCACAGCGGTGAATGACGGGGTGCCGGAGTCCAGCTCCAGCAGGTCCAGGGTTCCCTGAAGGATGGACGGGGTCGGCACGAGAGAGAGTTTCTTTCTGATCACCAGGCAGGCATCTCTGCTCTGTCTGATTCTCTAGCTTTATTTATGGTGAAAGGTACAGTAGTAAATGATTTCTCATAGATAATTTTTACAAAACTTAGCTACAGGTACTGATGCTGTTATATGGGAAGGGCAGGTATTTTTTAAAACCAAGATATACAAAACTTCAGGTATAGCGCTAAGGAAGCGACCTTTAACCAAGAGGCAAAGAGCATTGTTTAGTAAAGGTCAGTTTTTTATGAGTTAGGGTCATTAGGCTGTTTATAGCTCTAAGAGAAAGTTCCCAGAAAAAACAGCATCCCAAGGAGACATAACGCCTGCTCTCACAGCCCCAAAGAGGATTGATACATTTTATCGCAGTAGTGACTTTTGCAACGTGTCCAGGCCCAGAAAGTAGTCAGTTATCAGTTAATTGCTCAGCTAGGAGGACAATTATATGTTGTTTGCCTTAGTCGCATTAGGGTGGATCTGTTTACTCATCATTTCTCTGACCAGGTACAATCACGCCTCAGGGACAGGGCAGGGGGTCAGACTGCTCCTGACACTAATCAGCAAAGCACTCCGGGGTTTGGTGCCCAAGCAGAAATGAAAGTTACAAAAGGGTAGATTTTGGTCGCTGTCTGGGGGCAAGAGACCGTGCAAACTTGCTGTGCCCTCGCCAGGAATTTTCACTCAACCGGGGAGTTCAGACAGCTCCCAACAATGGGTCACCCGTCGGAGTTTAAATTCGGTTCAGGGACCTCTTTTGAGGAAAGCTGGAGAAGGCATCAGCAGTTTTTCAAGGTTTCCATGCAGAATGGTTACATTGACAGGTCCACGGCGTCAGCTTCAGCTGTGGAACGTCTTCCCGGGAGATGCAGGCCCACAGCTCCAGCTGTGGTGGGTTCTGTAGTGAGGAGGACACCGCAGTGACACTGGGGGCCCCCTCCCCAGTGGCAGGCCCCGCTCACCCACCTCCTGTCCCTCTGCGGAGCCCACTGATCCAAGCTCTATGTTCTCTGCCCTTTACGCCCCGCGAGCCCCTGGGGACTCACACAGGAGCACAGAATTCCACTTTCGGGACCCTTTCCAACAGTTAGGCCATACCCTCCTGATGAGTTTCTCTATTCGAAAAATGCCTCCACCAGAGAAAGTTGCACAGCTTTTCTTGGTCATCTCGTCTAGCGGCCACCGGTTCTCGCTTTGCCTCCCACACTCTCGACTAGTGCATGTTAATTACAATAGCTTTATGACCAAAGGTGAGGTTGGAGGTGTTTAAGAAAGCCATGCTGGCTGTACTCTAGAAACTATATTGCCTGCCCAGCTGAGCTGGTCTCGCCAGTGGGCAGACTGAGGGGCACCCGAAGCCCAGTCCTTGCTGGATATTATTTGGGCAAAATGGTTCTGGGAAGAGAGGCATTTTCCTCCTTAATGCTGGTGCACCCCCTTTTGCATCTCTGGGAGGAGGGGACACACACAGCCATCCTGACCCTTGCTTCTGGCCGTCTTGGTGGTCTCACCGAATCCCCTTTGCTTTAGTGTCAGGATCCCCAAATCAGACATCTGAACCCGGAATGGCAAGAGCCAGGGCACCGTAGCCCCTTGCCTTTAACCCTTCACGGGGCCCCAGGCCTGGGCATTTCAATGGCTCCTTTCTCTGGCGCTCAATGAAACATTCTTCCGAGTAGATTATTGAAAGCAGAGCTCTGGGTCCACAATGGGCGCTCTGTGCTCCCAGCCGCTGCCCAATCTGTTTGCCCAGCCTGAACGCGGCCTCGCCTCTCGGCACGCTCCCGGCCCTCCACCCACCGACCCCGGCCCCACCTGGAGGCCAGCTCAAAGGGAGGCCATATGAAAGGACTTGTTCTCCACCTTCTCAGAAGTTCCCGCCGTGGCCTCTGCCAGCCCTGGGAGGAATTAGCCCAAAGGCCTGCCTCCAGCCCATCCATCCGGGGCTCTGCCCACTTTGATGTCCGGAGGCTTCCGTCCTCACGGGTCAGCTGGTTTCTCTCTCTCTCTCTCACACACACCAGGTAGGACTTTCAGAGGAAGAGGTGAAGTCCCAGAGCATCAGACGTGGGGAGGGGGGGCACTGAGATCCAGATAAATGGAGGGGCTCCTAAAAGGAAGGGTGACAGGCTGCCCACCAGCACCCCCTCTTCTGGGTTCAGGGAGGGAAAAAGAGTGCCAAGGGTTAAATGGGAGACCCCCTGGAGCCAGATGGCTGTGTTCCAGCCCAGCTTTGCCATTTGCTAGCTGTGTGACTTAGCTACCTGAGTCAACCTCCCCATGCCAGTTTTCTTATTTGTAAAACGGGAATAATTATAGTAGCTACCTCATAAGGTTGTTGTAAGGATTACAACAGAGAAGGCATATGAAGCTGTTAGCACGGTGCCTGGCGCATAATAGGCTCTCTCATGAAATGATAGCTGTTGTTATTATTGTTACTATATTTATATTCCATTGTCATTATACTTAGAGTCTATTCCTACAAGTGCATAGCTTCAGGAACAAAAATCTGCATTCCCTTGATCAAGTCCTTTTTCTCTTCCAAAATATTCAATGGCAGGGGACTGCCTGTAGTAAATGGCTCAGGCTTCCTGGCTTGGCTCTCAGGGACAGAACCTTGACTCCCACCTTCCTGATAACAGTCACTGGAAACGTGGCAGGTAAACGGGTCCTCTCACTGCCCTGACTGTTGTCACTGTCCTCATCTGCGATATTTGGAGAATGTGGCTTTTAGCACAGATAGAAGGAAATCCTGCCTGGGGGGGGGGGGGGGG
>CM053572.1:103950786-104169662 GCA_028646485.1 Cryptoprocta ferox | reverse complement strand
TGCCTTGTCTCTTCCTAGCTTCTGGTGGTGGCCATCAATCCTTGCCTTGACATTCTTTGGCTTGCAGACGATCACTCCTGTCTCTGCCTCTGTCACGTCGTGCGGTCTTCTCCCTGAGTGACCGTATCTTCACATGGGGTTCTTACCTTCTAATAAGGACAAAGTCGTATTGGATTAGCGCCCCATTCCCATCCAGGAAGACTTCAGCTGCCAGACTCTATTTCCAAATAAGGTCACATTCACAGGTGCTGGTGTCAGGACCGCAACGTGTCTTTCTGGGGGAACACAGTTCAACCCACGACATCAGGAGTCAGAAGGCATGACCCTTGGGCCTCTGGTTTCCCCTCGAGGGCGGAAGTGGGCATAGAAACTGAGAGGGAGAAGGTGAACAAGAGCTCTGGTCCTGGTACTGGGACACCTGGACTCTGCCGTCAGTGCCCAAGGCGACCTCGGGCACTCCCCTTTTCTAGGCCTTTCTGTCCTTCATGGTAAGATGAAGAAAAGCACGGCCCACCCCCAACCAGGTTCTTATGAGACTCCAAAAAAGCCCGCAGGGGGCTCTGCGGCCTGGAAACCCACACGCAGGTGAGAAGCTTGGCCCTCAGCCTTCGACTTCTCTCTCATCCTCTCACATGAGCTGGACAGCATTACTGAAATGGTAGTTTTTCTTAGAATTAGGCATGCTGGGCCCTCAGGCCCTCCCCCTCCATTCCCTGGGTTCTCTCATGAACTCTTCATTTCTCCTGGTTTCCTTAGTTCGGTTACTTAGCTCTGAAAGTCTTGTTTCCTTCTCTCTAAAGTGGGGAGATGGTCATTACCACATATGGTTGTCGCAAGTATTACGTTTGAAGGCAAAGCAGTTAAGTCAGCACATGCCTGACACATGGCAAACTTGAATACGCATTAATAATGGTTTGCTCCTCACCATAAGGAAACAGTTCCCACAACATATAGACACAAAATGCATGGCTGGGCCATTGCGTCTCCCGTTGGCTGGTGGGCCTTGGTTCGTGCATTCCTCCTGCAGGTTTGGATTCATTCGGCCCCCCCTTAGCACCGTGCCAGGCTCCAGAAAGGATGGGCCCAGTTTGCTGGGAGACCCCACTGGTTCTGCTCACTGTGTGGCTTGGGAATGGCCCCTCTCTCTCAGGTCCTTAGTCTCCTCATGTGCATAAGGAGAGCATTAACCTGGTAAATCTTCAGGAGGCCCCAGGAGCCCTCTAGCCTGTAGGGACTTCTGGCCCCAGACCTGGAGGGGCTGAGTGAGGGAAGGCGCAGTGGCGAGAGCTCAGATAAAGGCCAGGACTCCTGGTCCTGCGCCCTGCTCTGCCGCTGACATGTGGGGGCAAATCCTTTCCCTCGTCAAGGCTCTTTCCTCCACCCTAAAAGAGACTGGCCAGGATGAAAGCCCTTCCAGTCTGCTTTTCTGTAGTTCAACCGTGCTTTGGAACATGTCGAAGTTGTCCTCACCACCTGGCCTTAATGTCCACCTCGCCGTCCGCCAGAGGCACTGTGACCCACGTCCACGTGGCATTCTTCTCCAGCCCACTCCGCTCCTTGGCAAAGCCTTCCCTTTCCAGCCTACCTAAAACCGACACGGATACACGCAGCCCTGAGACTGCTTCTCCCCTAAAACATTCATTACCCAGTATCATCCAACATATGTATTTGTAGCTTACTTTTTTCCGGGCTCCCGCGCTAGAGTATGAGCCCCTATACCAACAGGGACCTTCTCACAGCCTTCCAGTGCCTAACATAGGACTGGGCACATAGTAGGTGCTTGAGGTATTATGGAAGGAAGAGAGGGAAGGAGAGAAGGAGAGGAAGGAGGGAAGTGGGGGGGGGAGGAAGGAAGGTAGAAAGGAAACGTTACCTACATCTCTGAATTTAGCCAAGATCACCTAAAATGCCTTTTCTTTCTCACCATGGCTGTTGCTAAGCGATGTCTTTTTGTATTTATCCGTTCAACCAATATTTATTGCCAGCTGGCTCTGCCCCAGGCATGGAGCTGAGCCCAGGAGATATGGAGGCCCTCTCCTCTGGGTCTCACATCCTCCGAGGAGGAGACAAGGTAACATTTTATCCAAACAAGAAACTAGGCTTAGAGTCGGTGCAGTGAAGGAGAACGGGGTACCGTGTGACACTGGAAAGGGAGTCACAGGCTTAGGACAGGGAGGAGTTAGGGAAGGCTTCTCTGAGGAAGAGACACGGGACCCCAGTGGTCAGTCAGGGGAGGGGGAGAGAGGCTGGCTCCCTGGGGGGGACCGTGGCAGCCCCGGCCTGCTTTCCCAGGGACCCTTGCTCCCCAGCCGTCAGCAAGACATCCTCTCCCACCACACCGGGACTTCTCACCTCTCTCTACAGCCTGAGACGGCAGGTCCTTCTCTCTGAGCTGTCCCTGCCTTGCCGTGGGCTCCACTGCCTGACCTCTCCACGGGGCAGTCCCTCCCCGTCTCTCTTTGACACATGCTGGGGACAGGCCCTCCACACAGTCCCCCACCTCTGCCCTGCTGCAGCTTACAGACCACCTCCCTCCCCTCCTGCCTTACCCTTGCGGTGGTTGTGGCCCTCTGACTCCCCTTCCCCTGTGGCTGGGGCACAACCCCATGTCCCCCCTCCCCCCCAGTCAGGACCTGGCTGACCCCAGGTGGCCTTGGAGGACGTCCCAGGAGGCCACCTGTCAGGCAGGCTCCATTTAACAGCAACAGCAATGATGACAACAGGAATAGTAGCAACAACAACAAACACGCTAATAATAACAATAATAATAAAGTACGTCCCTCTGACACTTGACTCAGTAGGTGGTTGAGCAGCGCCTCTGTGACATGAAGCTCTCTGTGTCTTTCAGAAGGGCAGGGCCTGTCTGCTCCACGCGCCCGTGTCAGGGCAGGGCTTGCTGGTGCCAGCGAGGGAGCTAAGGGCCTGCTCCTTTTCCGGGGAATCCAGCTGGGCTCCCCTCGTGAGGGAGTGGGAAAGGGTTAGGGAGCCATCAGAATCATGGATCTTTTCAAATGGGGGCAAAACCTTGGAGAAGCGAATTGGACAGCTATTTGCCCTCTCGACATTTCCATAAACAATAGCAATTACAACAGCTATCCTTTGTCTAGTGCTTACCATCCAGTGCCAGGCACTGCTCTAATCAATGACACGTGCGTCAATGGCTTGATCCTCACAAAAACTGTTATCCCCATTTTACAGATGAGGAAATTGAGGCAGGGAGCGTTATATCCCCACAGCTGCTACGTGAATGAGCTGCAATGGAAGCCAGGAGGCTTGGACGTCCAGCTCTTAAGCTCAACTGATGCAGCATTTCACAGTCACTTAACATGGCCCCGCACCCCGAATCGCCCAGGCTCACCCCTGCCCCAACTTGGAACACACAGGGGCCAAGGGGCCAGTCCTCACAGCCCACATACACCCCCAGCCTTTGTCCTCCAGACCAGGGGCCGTTTTCACGGTGATGGGTCTGGATGCCTTTTAGAAGAAAAATACAATTTTCTTTTGCACTCAACAAGCTCGCGTTTCTCTCCCCTACCTCCAGCCCCAGTGTTTACTTCAGCAAGGAAATGGCCTTTGAAGTCTTCACTTCTTGAAAGCTGAGAGGGAAAGGAGGCGCTACAAACATTTCAAAGCATGTCCACATTTTGGTTGGAACGTGGAATTTTTTTAAGGATTAATAACAGTTTTTGGAATCCACTGACCCTGCTGCTTTTTCAAGGCGAAGACAATAACCCCTTGAATATCATTGCTGTCAGGGTCTGGGCGGGGTAGGGGGAAACCCCGCGAGGGCAGGGAGCAATGCCAAGGGTCTCCTTAAGCAGAACCAGGCAGAGTCTGATGAGGAACAGCCCAAAGTGTGGTCCAAGGGGGAGATTTCACTGTAGCTCAGTGAGAGTAAGAACAATCTAGTTGGTACCAAAGCTCCATTCACTTAATTTAAAGCATTGTCTTTCGCTCAGGGGTTATGGTTTGTTTGATGTCGAAAAGTACTCCCTGGGGCACCTGCGTGGCTCAGTCAATTAAGCATCCGACTCTTGATCTCAGCTCAGTTCGTCATCTCGCAGTTTGTGAGATCGAGCCCCGCATCGGGCTCCGCGCTGACAGCACAGAGCCTGCTTGGGATTCCTTCTCTCTCCCTCTCTTTCTGTCCTTCCCCTGCTCATGTTCTCTCTCTTTCTCAAAATAAATAAATACACTCTTTAAAAAATGTAGGGGTTCCTGGGTGGTTCAGTCGGTTAAGCATCCCACTTCAGCTCAGGTCGTGATCTCACTGCTCGTGAGTTCGAGCCCTGTGTCGGGCTCTGTGCTGACAGCTCAGAGCCCGGAGCCTGCTTCAGATTCTGTGTCTCCCTCGCTCTCTGCCCCTCCCCCACTCATGCTATGCCTCTCTCTCTCAAAAATAAATAAACATTAAAAACAATGTACTCCCTTTAAGGAAATCATCATTATATTAAACAATAGCCTTTTTAAAGTGTCTTTAGCAAAAGAAAATAGTTGCCAATCCTATTTTGGCCTCCCAGTTTTTAATTTTTAAATCTTTTTGAAATGTGTCTGGTCTGTGAAATACTAGGGCTGAGAGTACAGTTGGGGAGGAAGAAATTGCTGGACCTAAGTTATCCCAAGTAGAAACAGGGGCGCCATAAGAGTCCACCAAAGTGCTGTAAGGTTCAGGGAAGGTCTCTCCAGGTGCAGATCCTGGGAAAGACTTCTCGGAGGAAGGGGCACCAGCTTCGCCACGAAGGGCAGGGACCACCGGCCACCCAGGGCCAAGGCAGAGCTCCAGGGAGAGGGAAGGAAATGAGCAAAGCTACTGAGGAAGAGGCAGAATGGCCCTAGGGGGCACTTGCTTGCCCACAGGCTCCCTCAGGCTGATCTCGTGTACCTCTAAGGACAACCCTGCAAGGAATATACTCCAGTTATCACCGTCTGACACCCTAGGAAACAAAGTCATGGGCAGGGTCCCACAGCGAGTGGAGGCAGAGCTGGGTGCTCACCCAGACCACCCGGGCATGACCAGCTACATAGTTTGCAAGCCCAGTGCACAGTGAATTTGTGGGGCCCCGAGTTCACACATTATTAAGAATTTCAATTGGGCGCCTGGGTGGCTCAGTCTGTTAAGCATCCGACTTCATCTCAGGTCATGATCTCGCGGTTAGTGGGTTCGAGCCCCGCATCGGGCTCTGTGCTGACAGTTCAGACCCTGGAGCCTGCTTCAAATTGGGTGTCTCCCTCTCTCTCTGCCCCTCCCCCACTCGCGCTCTCTTTCTCAAAAATAAACATTAAAAAAAAAAAAAGAATGTCAAAATGGTGACAGCAGAACATTCAGCCAAGCACAGAGCCCTCCTAAGTGCAGGGCCCAGTGTGACCGCACGGGCTGCATACCCAGGACATGAGCCCTGCCACTCAACCCGGAAGTCTAGCTCTTTATATGCTGCTGTTTTCCCTTAGATGCAAAGAGTTAAGTTAAACAGAACCAAAATCTGCAATATACCACATTGTTCCTCAATGGCTATGTTTGGGGGGTTCAGACCATAGGTGAATTTTTTCTACGTTTCTGTATAACTTATTATGTTTTTTAAATTTTTAATGTTTATTTATTTTTGAGAGAGAGACAGAGTGCAAGCGGGCAAGCAATGGGGCGGGGGGTGGGGCGGGATGAGACACAGAATCCAAAGCAGGCTCCAGGCTCTGAGCTGTCAGCACAGAGCCTGATGCAGGGCTCGAACCCACAAACCATGAGATCATGACCTGAGCTGAAGTCAGACACTCAACCGACTGAGCCACCCAGGAGCCCCTGTATAACCTATTTTTTAATACAAATATGAATTTCTTTAAAACAGGAATGAAGATGGTGCCTTGCCTTGTCATTTTAGTGGTTTTGCCTGCAGAACAGGAAGAATTATGGTTTCCTGGCCATTCTCTGAGCTTCCCTTTCAGCATCACCCCGCTCCTCGTTGTCCGTCATTCCCTCTGACTGTACGCCCCTACCCAGCCCCTGTCATGGCCCCAGCCTGGCCCCGGCCTGCGGTTGACTGTCAGGCCCAAAGCGTGCTGTGATGAACCTGAACACAGGCACCAATGGAGAGACCACAGCCTGGGAAAGAAACTAGGTCTACTTCCTGCTCTGCCACGAACGTTCTGTGTGACCTTAGGCAAGCCCCTTTCCCTCTCTGGGCCTGATGTCATAGTAGAGCCCTTTCACACAGAGTGGCCTACAGCTCAATTAGTCAAAGAGGCAACCCCACCCACCAAGAACCTTTCTTGAGTGTCCAACATCTCCACAGAGGGCATAGCGGGAGTGAAGCAGGACAGCCTGGGGGAGAGGCAGTGTGGTATACTGGGCAGACCTGGGCAGAGCACTGGGCCCTGCCATCAGGAATTCTAAGTTGGAGATTCTCGAGGTGGGTGCTATCTGCCCCTCTTGGGACCTCTGTCCTCTCTATTCCAAACTCTCCATGTCTTCCAACTATACCCAGAATAAATTCCAAACTCCTACCATGGCCCCGCAGGACCCATCTTGCCAGTCTCCTCTGCTGGCATCTCTGTCTCTCGCTCCTCCCTGCCCCCCCTCCCCAGCCTCCTGCCTTCCCTCCAAGCTCCTTTGCTCTCAGGACCTTTGCACTGGCTGTTCCCTCTGCCTAGACTTCTCTTCCCCGGACGTTCACATAGCTGCCTCCTTGCGTGTGGAGCCCCAGCAGCAATGTCACTCCTCAGAGAGGTTCCCCCAACCTCGAGAAGCATCCAGTGAGCCCAGGTCTGCGTCTTCACCGTCCTCCCAGTCATCTGAACATTTCTTGCTTGTGCGCTTTAGTGTCTGTGTGTGTCTCCCCTTTCCCAGTCTGTGATAATCAGCAATCAGGCCAGCAGGGACCTTCTGTCTAGTTCCCTATTGTGGCCTCAATGCCTCGCCATTCGCCATTCAATAAATATTTGATGAATGAGTAGAGGAAGGACTAGCAAGGACCTCAGTTTGCCTATCAATGCAGTGGGAGGGTAGGTGTTGCTCAGCTCTGGTCACAGATGCCTTTTCAAATATAACACAACTTAGGGATCCTTTCCCTGAGAAAGCACAGACACAACATTTTGCATCGAGTTTGGAGAGGATGTCCCCAGCCTCTTTGAAGCCTATCCCAGGCTCCCTGATCTTGCTCTGAGGTTTTCTGATTTGGGAACAGAAAACAAGGAAGATGAAATGGCTGTTCCTTTGGTCACAAAAGATGCTCAGGATTTGGCACTCCCCTTTCATGGACTTTGTATTTCCTCATTTGGAGGCAAGAGTGCCCCTTGATGCCCCCTCTCACTCCTGTACCTAACTCAGCAGACCCCTTGTAGTCTGGGCTCCTTATTCTTACTCCTTGGTTGGCCACCCTGGTTCCTTCTGGCCCTCTCCCCTCCTCTTCCTGCCTCTCGGATCTTAGGACAGCAAATTCAGGCCCCCTGGAGAAATGGTCTCCCTTAACACCAACAGAGTCCCCGTCTATAAAACCTTTCAACTTCATAAACTCGTAACTGCAGAAATCTGTCCAAACATTCCGGGGCGGTTGTAACTATTGGTGTTGGCTTGCAGACTTGAGCCGAGCTGCCAGGGCTTTAATGAGGAAATACTTAACAGTCCCAGCCCAGGGTAACAGCCCGGGAGGGCGGGGAGCCCACCGATGGGCGCCAGGGAGCCATGAGCTGGCCTCCACGGCACAGCAGATAAGACAGGCTGTGGAGCAATTTCTCAGAAAAGTGAAATTGACTTAATCCTGTTACCCTTTGCGGGTGTGGGTGGAAGAGGCTGAGATGGGTCAGGACAGCTGTCAAGAGCAAGAGCTTAGCCAGGGCTGAACTTTTGAGTTGAGAGCCCTGTAGCCAGACAGATGAAAAAGGCGCCTTCTCCCTCCCGGGCTCGGCGTGCTGGCTTTTCCATGATTAATGTGGAGAGAATGGCTTAGACGCTTCGGAGGGCCGGCCACGAGCAGAAGTGGTCCCTTTCTCCCTCCTCCTCAGGCGCCTGTCTGGAGGATGGTGGGCCGGGAAGGGTCAGCCGTGGTGGTGGGGTCTGCGGCAGGGTCGCCTGGAATTTGCACAAGGAGCCACATCACTGAACTCCCAGGGCCCCCGGCTCCCTCAGGGAGAGGGGCTGCTGCCACCCCAGCCGGGCAACTACAGAGAAGCAGCCGCCCGTGGTATTTCCCCTCCCACAAGCCACATGAAACAGCTCTTGGGGGAGCCGGAGAGAGAGCACACTTCAGAAGTGGGTGTGAAAATTTGAGCCTGGCAGATGAGGTGCCGTCCCCAAGAAGGGGGCAACTCTGCGGACTTGGAGACTAGTCCGAAGGAGTTCCCTTAGGTCTGGTCTTTGGGAGTAAGGGCGCATCGGCTATGCGGTAGGAGGAAACTGCCGGGCCGCCACACCCCTGCCAGGGGTCCCCTTTCCCTACAGAGTACGGACAGCGCCACACTCGGCACCCCAGGCTAGTGGACGATTCTAAAATCAGGTACCCAGAGGTACCAAGTCAAGTAGCATACCTGACTACCCCACACGGCCCAGCCTGTCACCGTATCTTGGAGCTTCCGTTTTTCAGGGCAGTTGGCCCTGGGCCAAGGAGATCCTGTAAATTCCAGGTACATGCAGAACCAGAGGTCATGCTCGTAGGAACCAAAGGATAGGGTCTTTCCCAAGAGAGTGATGGATTTCTTTTCCCTGCATTACATCAACAGTTCTTAAGACCTTGCCTTGCCTAGTGTCCTGTTCCCCACTGAGATTCTCCAAGACACCCATGGGATGAAGCCCTACTCTCTTCACAGATAAGACCCTGAGAATTATGCTTGAAGCCCTGGAGGTTAGGAAAAGCACTGGTTAGGTTCCTGACTACTGGATGGAAGAAGAAACTGAGGCCCCAGAAAAAAAAAAAAAAAAAGCTGAATTCCAATCATAAAATGGATTTTCCCTTGGAGGTCAAGGCATCAGCAACAGGCTGATTCTGCAGGCGGGGACCTCTCCAGCTCCGAGAAGGGAGAAGACTAAATGTGCCTCCCAACTCCCCCAGTCCTGACACACCACACACCACATGGTTCCACCTGCCCGGGACCCCTGAACATGGCCTCCCCTTCTGTTCTCTGCTCCCATCTCCCCCAGCTCCCATCTCTCCCATCTGACTGGGCCTGAGTCAGAGTCTCAAGGACCTCATCAGAGTTGGGGGGTGGTGGCGCTCACAGGCAAGAAAGCAACAGATGCAGGGACAGGAGTCATGAAAGCTGATTTCAAGTCCTAGTTCTCTGCTAGAAAGCTGTGCGACTGTGAGGGGGCGCTTTTTCCCATATCCCCGAGACTTGAAGAACCCATGACGTTTGACAAGGCTCTTTCACATACATTATTTCATTCTACACTTAATCTCTCGGGGCCTCAGTGTCCTCGCATCAAAATGAGGGGATTGAATCTTCAAGGCATGCCCCTCCGCATGCTGGTATTTTGTGAGAGACTGTGTTTTAGGGTATCTGATGTATGTGATTGTTCGTTTTAGGATTTATGTTGCTACAGTTCTGCATTCTGGGGTTCTAGAATATTTGGCTCCTAAAACTCAATGGCCTTTGGTTCTGAGAACATATGACTTTTTTGTTCCGTGATTGCAGATGTCCGTGTTTCCCAAATTTCTCTCATTCCAGAACCACCGTTACCACCGAGGCTATGTCTGCATACCACCTGTATTATTATTCATTTAGCATTTTTCTTTAAATAGACTCTTTTTCACTTAAATAAATGTCTTTAAAATGGAAACTTTATATCACTACTGCAAATGGAAAACCAGTCTCACCTGCCATAAATAGGACCTAAAAGTAAAAATAAATACAATAAAAACAATGTTATTAAATTCTAACTAGATACTGTTGCCTGCCAAAGGCTCGGAGCCCAGGGCCTGCTCTTAAAAAAAAAAAATTTTTTTTTTTAGCGTGCGCGCGTGTGCACACACACACACTCACTAGCAAGGCTTGGAGAGGTAGTAAAGACATGTTAGCATCAAATTAAAACAGTATAATGAGAAGAACTGAAAATATCACTGAACTTTTCATTTCCTTCTCCGTAAGTGCTTCTGTGTTCAGTGCTGTCCCTGGACACCACCTACATTCATTACCAAGTGTGTCCCTTCACCCTGCACATCACCTCGCTCTGCCCCATGTAGGTGAAGGAGGCTGGGATTCTTGCCTCGCAGGCCACACACACACTGTCCAGAGACAATTGTCCGCACTTTGTCCGTTTCTTCTCTTCTGGGCTTTGAGCCAGGGCTCCTTTGCATTATTGCAAAACCAGCCCCTCAGACTCCCTCTGCTCGTCTCCCTCTGGCTGCAAAGAAGCAAGAGAAAGCCTGGAAGCCTACCACCTGGAGACTGTTGGAGACACTCGTCCCAGAGCCAGCGACAGGACTCGGTGCAGGTCTAGTGACAGCTGGGCTTGTGGGCGATACCTTTGCTTGTAGGACAGAAAGAGCAGGCACAGCCCAGGCATGCGCACCCCCAGAGTTAGGGAGGTGAGGGCTTCGGGAAGAGTCCGATGTGACCCAGCACACGCCCCTGCGGGTTCAAGGCTGTGCTCACCTTTGTGGCTGGCTGCAGACCTAGGGTGGCATCAGGATGGGCACTGACCTGCGGGCAGGAAGACCCAAGTCCTGATCCCCCCCCCCCACACCGCCACTGCTGGCCCAATGGGGAACCTTGAACAAACCCCTTTTCCTCTGTGGAGCCACTTGCTGACAATACAATTGGACTGGATATACTGGCTCTTACTATCACATCCGAGTACTTATTGGATCATGCTCTATCTTAATCGTGCATTCACACTCAAGTCAATGGCTGCTGCTATTACTGTTATAACAATAATAATTATTATTTGAGCCTCATGATTCTTCAGGGAAGGGTAGGGTGCGCAGTAATTTTCTCGTTGGTAGGGTCAATACATATAAATGTTTTGGTACACAGTGGTACTTCATAAATTTGATAACAATTCCATTTCCCTCCTTCTAGGCTATCTGGTGTCTAAGAGTAACATCAGTCACTAGGCCCCATGACAACTTCTCCGTGAGAGTGACCTTGGCCCTACATCCAAGGCAGCCTCTGTTTGTCTGACAGCAGTACAATTTATGAAAAGCTAAAAGTATCTTCCTCTCTGCTCCCTGCATCCTGTTTGCATTCTCACCTCTTTGGCCTTTGCCCTTGCCCTTGCCATCACTGGGATGCCCTCTTCTCCCTGCCTTGTTTGATCCAGCCCCCAGGCCCAACCTCTGAGACCCAGCTGATGGTCCTGGCTGGACCTCTGGTTCTCTTCTGGGTAAGTCCCATGGCTAATCTGGCCCTCAGTTTGGAAATAAAGCATTGAACTGCGTGTCTTCCGAGTTCCTTCCAGTCCTGGCATTGCGAATGGCAGATGCTGTCGTGTCCACCACAAGAAGGACATGATCCTAACTACTTGGACTCCCTTGGTTCATTGAAGACCTGTCAGACTTGCAGTCAGGAGAGTGGGGACACTTGGCTCTACGGCCTGTGAAGGTTTATGGCTGTTGCCGCAGAGACCGTAGGCAACCAGAGGAAAGGGTTGTGCCGGTATTTACTGACCCTCACATCCTCAGCCCAGCACAGTGCTCAACACCAAAGCTACTCAATAAATACTTAGCAAATGAATGCATGCATGTTTGAAAAGCAGCACGGCAAGTATTATTAGTAAAAGCTGAGGTTGGAGTCCAATGCGATCAAGTTAAGGCTCCTTAATCTTAAGGTCCAAAGACAAGCGCCCCTCCCCCCTTTGTCTTTCCCTCCAGGCTCAAACAGCTTCATCAGTGTGGTACAGGAGTGTGTGTGTGTGTGTGTGTGTGTGTGTGTGTGTGTGTGAGAGAGAGAGAGAGAGAGAGAGAGACAGAGAGACAGAGAGAGAGACAGAGAGAGGAAAAAAGACTCTATTAACTTATTTTAACTAACTAAAGAAAATTTCAAATCTACAAGCATCCTTTCCCAACCCAATATTCATTTATTTATTTCAAAAACATCTCTTGAGAACCTCTGTGCTGTTGAGGGTACAGAGAGGGTTGGGGGGACAGGCATGGAATCTGGGGTGTCAGAACACTTGGTTCCTCGCCCCAGCGAAGACAGACACTGTTTGTCTGACTTTAGGCAAGTCATTTTCTTCTTAGTAGCCTAGTATCCTCATCTGTAGAGTAGAGGAGTTGGACCTGATAATATCTAAGGATCTTTTCCTTTCTTACTGTCTGTGATTGAGCTGTGCATTCCTCTGCAGGGGAGGGGCAGAGATTTTCTCAAAGATCTGGGAAGTTGTCCGTGCATCAGGCATTATCTGTAAACTAAATACATGAAATTATCACTCATTTTATGTGTGTTGGAGTGAGATGGCGAGTGCCTTCGCAAAAGGGTCTCAAACTTTGAAAGGTAGAACCTCTAACGGAAAGGCACTGGCTCCAGTCCTGACTCACAGGGAGCTTACAGTTTTGCAAATAAGAGAGAATCCAAGTAACTTTAACTACAAGGCAAGAAATGGATGTGGGTCCTGAAAGTTAGGAGACATCAAGACCAGTGATCTTTTAGGGGGTCACACCCCACTGAGAATCGGAGAAAACTACCAACTCTCCCCAGTAAAGATGCCCCCAGGCACCAAATTTCATGGACAATTACTTGGCGATCACAGGTCTCTGGTTCATCTCACAAACCTCAGGTTAAGAACTCTTGATTTAGGTAAACCCATAAACAGAAGTCCAGCAAGTCTGGAGCAAATGCCTAACTTGAATTCTTGAACAAAAGTGTCACATAAATTATTAAGAGAGGCTAGGGATATATAGGTCCACGGCCTAGGGACCTAGGGACAGGGGGTGCTGCTCAGGAAAAAAAGGGAGTTGGGGGAAGCTTAGGTAAAATAAACTGTGAGCCATCCTCTCTGTTCCTTCTGCTAGACAAAGCAATTCTTTAAGCTGTTTTAAAAGACCAAACTCATAAGCTTCAAAACGTAAACAAGCAAAGCCTCTTAAATCATTGGGGAATTGTTTATGAATGCAATTATTGGATTACATTGTCTGTTCATAATAAACAGACACTGGGCTGAGAATCCGCAACCTCTGTGATTGGGTGGAGAAGGGCAGAGAATCAGGAAGAGTCCCTGTTGGGATGAGATCCTGTCTAAAATGATCCTGTTCACAAGCAAAACCACGGCTGGAAAACTCTGCCTCCTTTCTCATGAACCTGTTCCTTGGGGTGCTAGAAACTTGATGGACAAGCAAGATTTGAAAGGTGAAATATGCTTTTGATCCTTAAGTGGTACTAATTTTGTAAGATACAGCCACAGCCCCCAGCACTAACAATTACGCCCAGCAGTCTCGTGGCAAAGGACAAAGGACCTAATGGCCAAGTGCAGTTTGATTGAGGCTGCCTGGCAGCCAAGGGCTTAGACCCCCTGAGTGAGGGTGGGGGTGGACTGGCTGGGGAGGAGGGAGGAAGTACAGATCACTGAAAACAGGCTTCTCGCACTTTGATGTATATCTGCATCGCCCAGGCGTCTTGTTACAATGCAAAATCTGATTCAATAGGTCTGGGGTGCACTTGGATCCCAGCAAGCTCCCAGATCATGCTGATGACACTGGTTCTCGGGCCATACTTTTATTGTGACCTTCAAGGTGATGGCCATGACAGCAGAGCATGGCTAAGCCCATAAACTTCAGAGTCAGACAGACCTGGGTTCAAATCCTGACTTCTCCATCTCACTAGCTGAATAACCTCAGTTACTTAGCCTCTTTGGGACTTCGCTCCTTACCTGTACAATATGAACCAGAGACAGGATTATTTGTCCACTCAACAAATATGTATTTAGCATCAACTCTGTGTCAGGCTTGTGGTAGGCCCCCAGGATGCAGCGGTGAGCTAAAACAGGCCTGGTTCCTGACAATCTTAGAGATAATGGATGTGAAGTCGTCAGCACAGTGCCTGGTACATGGTAAGAACTCAACAAATACCATCTATTTTTATTAGGAGGGGGAGGAGTATCATCCATTTTAAGCACCCAGGGGAGAGAACTCTTCTGTTCAATGCTGACTACATGGAAGGATTTGGAATTCGTCCTGCAAACCGGGAGACCCAGATGTAAAGAGTACATGGTCCCTCTCCTTGAGGAGCTCCTAGTCTAGTGGGAAGATGGGTGTGTAGCCTGAGCAGCCCCTGTACGCCACCCGGCTCTCTCCAACAGCCCACGTCAGCGCGGATTCACTCTGTTCACACACTTGGTCCTGGCCACCAGACTCTGCTCACGTCTCTAAGCTGGCACTGGTTCTCTGGTCTCTCTTGATTGTCCAATCCCAATTTTACTTTTCTTACTCTGCCTCCCATTTATCTACCCTTCCCTTACCCTTTGACTTGAAAATCACCATTCTCCCCTCAGGAAAGACCCTGCCCTAGCTCCTGCTACACAGGCCAGACAGCCTGTAGACCTCCCCTCAGAGCTGGGCACCACCCTGAGGGCCTCCCTACCTTCCTGACCATCAGGGTCACACCAATCAATCAATCCAGACACTGCACAGAAAACAATGTTGTGGGTTCTAAGGGATGAAATCACAAAGACTTGGACTGCTCTGATCTTTCCTCAGATCAAGGCCTAGCTGGGCCAGGATGGGCTTAGTCAAGAGGCTGGAGTTCTTGGAAGAAGGAATGACAGCCTGCTTCCAAGTGCGGTTGGCCTCGACACCTGAGTCCAGGCCCCCGCTGGGTCCCCTCCTTCCTGATACAGGCTTCACTGTAGTGGGGACCTCAGTCAAGGCCAGAGAGAAGGAGCAGAGGGAAACTTCAACAAACAGCCAACGACAGGAGACCTGGAGGCAGCCTCAACCTTCAAATAAACTGCAAGTGACAGGGGCTTCTTACAAAACCATAATGAGCCGTGCTAGGCCTTGGGGACAGGGGGGATCAGGGCTGAATCCCTGTCCTCACGGAGCTTACAGTCTAGCCAAGAAAGCCGATGCATCGGCAGGGCATTTCAGCATAGTACGGTGGGTGCTGGCAGGAGCATGCAGACCTGGCGTGAGCCATCAGCGACATTTCCCAGGAGGTGGGACTTCGGTAAGACCTACCAGAGAATGGAGGCGAGGCGGGGAAAGGTGAAGGGAGAGAGCATTAAAAGATGACTAAACAGCTCACGTGGAGGCTGGCTCAAGAGGGCTGGTCTGCGTGGTCGAAGCACCAATAAGAAGTAGGTGCAGAGAAGCCTGGGTGGCTCTGCCAGTTAGGCGGCCGACTTTATCTCAGGTCATGATCTCGCGGTCTGTGGGTTCGAACCCCGCGTCATGCTCTGTGCTGACCGCTCAGAGCCTGGAGCCCCCTTCCAATTCTGTGTCTCCCTCTCCCTCTGTCCCTCCTCTGCTTGCTTTCTGTCTCTCTCTCTCTCTCAAAAAGAATAAACATTAAAAAAATTTAAAAAAAAAAGAAATAGGTGTGGCAAGGAACAAGGCCAAGGGCAGGCCATGGAAGGTTGACCACGCTACGAAACTCAGGAGCCCTTTTGAGGGGAACGGAGGGTTCTACAGTTCAATTCAGCAATACAATGACGAGTTCCGTTTTATGGACGGGGAAACTGAGGCACCGAGGAGCAGCAGGTAACTGGCCTGAGGTCATACTACCAAAAAGTGGCAGGGGCAGGATTCAATCCCAGCAGCGTGAAGCCAGAGCCTACGCTCTTGAGCCCATTATTAAGTACATACACAGACACAAATACACATACATTAAAACTAAAAAAAAACCCCAAAACTCTGTACCCTGGGCACAGGGCACAGCCAGAGGCCGTACAGGCAAACTCTATTTAAACCCATTTAACAAGGAGCCTCTTAATGATCTCATTAGCCCGGACAGGGCCCTTAGGAAACTTGAGGCAAAGCCCTACTTTAAATGGGCCTTCTTTGAAGTGGCCACCACCTGAAGCAGCAGCCACCTGAGAGGGCGGGAACAAAGCCAGACTGTGAGGCCCGAACCCTCTTGGACAGGCGCCACTCGGGGCTGCTAGCGCCGGAAGACTTGGCCTTGGTGTGGCCCAGGGCACCCATCGGGTTTCCATGAGCTCGATCCCAGCCCCCTCTCCACAGGCTTGTTCAGATGGGTGACCCGACTGGCCGCAAATGAGGTCATGCTCCATGATGGCGACAGCCAAGAGCCTGTGGCCCTTTCTTAGGCCTCTCCCCATCTCAGGTTTGGACGTCAGCCTTCTGACTTGTTCTGGCTCATGACCATGCACGGGTTCTCCCTGACCCCAGACTCAACCTCCACCCTCTGTATCCCCCATTTCCTTGCATCAGTCCTCCTGTGTCTAGACTGACCAACTCTGATCTCTCCATGACCCGCTGAAGGGCGAGTGCCTGATCTTCCACGAGAGCTGCGGTGCAGACCCCAACAAGACAGTCTCCCATCCACACGAACATCTGCCTCTCTGGCCAGCTCTGGGCTCCCTCTGCCTCCGGCTGGGTCCAGCATGAAGGGGCAGGGGCAGCATCCCAGCAGGGTCAGGCCACCTTCCGAGCTGCCCCCGGAAGGCTCAGGGTGACCAACCTTCTGAGAAATAAGCACCTGGCCAATTGTCCCACCACAGGGTGCAAAATCCAGACAGGCAGAAGGGACTGATTCACCTTTCCAGAACTACAAGCCGAGGCCCTCCCAGCAGGCTGCGGCTGAGGCCCCTGCCTATTAATAGTCAAGCAGCTGTTTGCCTCCCTGAATGAGACTCTTTATTTGCAAGCTGCGTTGACAAAACAGATTCTGCTCCTTCCTGCCGGGAATATTTGGGGGTGGAGGGGCCGCAGAGAGATGTTTCTTCCTTCCAGGGAAGTTGAGAAGGTCAGCGCAGGAAGAGACATTAGTGGTGACCCCCCTCAACACGGGGCAGCCCAAAGCTAAGCTCATTATCACCGTCCTTTCTGCCCCCTCCCTCACTCCTCCCTCCTTGTTCCCAGCATCAGCCAACAGCCCCATTCTTCCCCAGGTACTGCCTCCTCGACATTCTCACCTCTCCTTTGACCCAGCCTCAATCTAGAAGCCAACAAGTCAGGTCCTTGGGTGACTGCCCCCTGCTGACATCCAGGCTTCATCTCCTGCGCCCCCAGCCCTTCGATCCACTGTGTCTGTGACTGCGTGCTCTCCCTTAGCTCCTGGCCTTTGCACATGCTATCCCCTCTGCCTGGGGCTCCTTTTTCCTGCCCTCTTCCCATGTTTAATGGTCCCTTACATCTTGGGCTAAAAGAGACCAGGAAGCCTTGCCTCCCCATACCTACCTCAGAGTGCTTTCATGCTCTGCTGAATTTACCCCTTCACCTGAAGTTCTAGGAGGTCTTTTTTCACTGCATTTCTCTGCCAGCCACAAGGATACTATATGACACTGAACTAAATCAGAGAAAGGGCATATGCATTCTTTCTTCCCCTTCCCCACATCAGTCACCAACTCCTGTTAATTCAAACTGGTTAAGACCAGGAGATCTGGGGGCACCTGGGTGGCTCAGTCGGTTGAGCATTCAACTTCGGCTCTGGTCATGATCTCGCGGTTCATGGGTTCGAACCCCGGGCTCTGTGCTGACCGCTAGCTCAGAGCCTGGAGCCTGCTTCAGATTCTGTGTCTCTTTCTCTCTCTGCCCCTCCCCTGTTCATGCTCTGTCTCTCTCTGTCTCTCAAAAATAAGTAAATGTAAAAAAAAAGAAAAGATTAAAAAAAAAGACCAGGAGATCTGGTGGGGCGCCTGGGTAGCTCAGTTGATTGAACATCCTGCTTCAGCTCAGGTCATGATCTCGTAGTTCATGAGTTCAAGCCCCGCATTGGGCTCTGTGATGACAGCTCAGAGCCTGGAGCCTGCTTCGGATTCTGTGTCTCCCTCTCTCTGCCCCTCCCCTGCTTGTTTGCTCTCTCATAAATAAATAAATAAATAAATAAATAAATAAACATTTTTAAAAAAGAGTCTGAAATAAATCATGACATCAGAACATTACAAACTCTTAAAAAAAAAAAAAAAGAGCAGGAGATCCGGAAATGACGGTTTGAATCACGGTTCTGCCTCTTACCAGTTGCGAGACCTCGAGTAAGTCACTTAACCTTACAAAACCTCAGTTTCTTCACCTGTAAAATGGAGCCAATCATAGTGCCTGCCCTGTAATGTTGTTGTAAGAAGCCAATGAGATAATGCTTATAAAATGCCTCGGCAAGTGCTTGACATATTCAGTAAATGTTAGCTGCAAAAATAACTTAACTTTCAACATTTTGATTCGAAGCAGAATCTCCCACCCATCCCTGCCATCCCCTCCACTACCACCCATGATGGTGATCCCTCCATAGCACATGCTTTGAGAAATGCCTGTCTAGGCTAACCCCCCTGCTATTAAACAGGCAAATCGTGGGAGGCCAGAAGGAACAGAGGAAAAAACCATGAACCTCAGGGTTGTGCACTGTCACAGGGCTGCACCTCTACTTATTGGCCAGGACAGCCAAGCCCGGGGCCACCTCTTGCAACGGCTGGCCTCCCACCCACGGAAAGACCAGGCCCCAAAGTGTTGGCTGTCTTCACATTAGAGTAGCCAGGCATGCTTTTAGGGTCCCAAAGCCCCTCAGGGTGCTAAGGCACGTTTGTGCCAGGGGTTAGTGGATTTCGTTCCTTCTCTGCCCAGTGGGCATGGAAAGGGCCCTGGAACGGTTTGGGGAGGAAGGAGATATTCATTCAGGCCTTGGAGCTGCTGCTCTCTGCTTCCAGGAGGTCCGTGGATTGTTCCCACTCCCCTGGACTTCAAAGCCTTCTTAAATTGTCTTCAAAGAGTGAGTACTAATCTCTGCCCGGTATAGGATTTTTCAGTCCCCAAAGCCCATTGATTTCCACGAGCTCATTTGATCTCATAGCTGCCCTCCCTGTGAGTGGAGTAAGGCTCTCCCCAACCTGGCTGATGGGAAATTTGAGGCTCAGAAAAGGCAAATGCGTTGCCTGAGGCCACAGGGTGAGGATGTAACCATGCCGAGGCTGGAACCCGGGTCTCCTGCTTCCCACCCAGCACTATCGGGTTCCCTGGCTATTGTTCAAGGTGGGGAGCTAGCAGAGTGTTCTTTGTGCTGTTAGACGCCCGGGCCGTTTAAGCAAAATCATTCTAAGCCCAAACACCTATGAAAAGAGGCTCACCCTCATGGGGATTCAGAGAAATACAAATTAAGCCCATTATGAGATGCCATTTTACACCCACGAGATTGGCAAAAAATAAAAAAATTTTTTTTTAAAATAAGGAGCTTGACAATACCAAGTGTTGGCAAGGATATGGTTACTTACTGCTAACAGGAGCGTCTGTGGGGAGAATTCAGAAAACCGTCTGGTGTTATTTTATAAAGTTGATCGTTCACTTTCCCTATAATGTAGCAATCCCACTCCTAGGCATATATATTCCCAGATATATATGCATGAGTGCTTACCATTTTGACCACATTCGTTATTAAAATTTTGAAATAATTTCAGGTCAGTTGGGAAACAGCTGCTACCCTGTCTCTCCACCCAGCTCCTTCACTGTGTGACCCCCTCAAGCCCCCATGACCTACCCCAGCTCCTCTCCTGGGGACCCTCCCAACATTCCCATGATCCGGGAGCTATACCTCCAGAATACCTGCAGCTCCATAACATTCATTCTGATCACTCCATGCCCTTACCTTTCCGGTTGTTTGTTATTATTATACATACCCCGGAGAAGCTCTGGTTCACATTCACCAAGAAAAATGCACAAGTTTATTCATAGCATTCGAGTTCTTAGTAGAAACAACAGCAACTGCAATAACCACAATAACAAATCAACTATAAATAACCGAGGGTGCGTGGACGGAAGATGCCCATCTGACTGCCCCCTTCTGTTGGGTCAGAGAAGCTGTCCGGGGGCTCTGGGCAGAGGAAGGAGACCGGCCTGTCTCCCAGCGTGGCCCAAGCCCCGTCAGATGCCACGCTGGGCAGCAGGTCCTAAGCCCCGCTTTCTGTGCCTGGAGTGACATGCCTTAGGGTTGTCTCTTATTTCCCAGCCAACGAGTCAGGTACTAATCTTCATCCCATTTTATGGGGAAGGAAGCTGAAACGCAGAGAATCAGTGTGGTTTGCCCAACGCCACACATTGTAGTGCTGTCTGATTCCAAAGCCCAAATCCTTCTTCAGCACTGTGGGCTCGTTGCCACAGACTGGGGGGTTCTGGGGTGCGAGATTTTCTCTGCTCAGGACCCCCAGCGTCTAGCACAGAGCCTGGCATGTGGAAGACGTTCAGCCGACAGAGATCGATACTGCAAATCAGTCGAGCAACCTGTCGTGTCTGCCCTCAGCCTCTGCACTGGCCTTACCCCTGCCTGGTCCCTGAAATCCAGGCCAAAAGGCCCTTTCTGCCCTGAGCTCCCTTGCTTCCCGATCTCCTGATCTTGAACCTGGACTTGTTAGACCCATCCCCAAGGGGCCCCTCCAAATCTTTAAACACAAAGAACGTGACTCTGCTCACAAGCACCTACTACATACGAGGAGTATAGACTCAGCTTGGGAGAAACAGCACGGACCACCAATCGTCCCCGCTTTCTGAAGCTCTCAGCCCACCCTGGGTGACCCCAACCCCGTAAGCACATCCTCCGGAAGCGTGGGTGCTGAGGTGAAGCCCACGTGCTTGGCTCGGGGGCCCCGCCACCAGTCGAAGTGGTAAATCACATTGGCACTGCGGCACTCGGCTGGGTGTCCTGTCCCCACATGCCTCCTGTCTGACCTTTTGCCTGAGAAAGGATTTGTTTTCGCTCCGGGAAGAGAGGTACAGCTGTGGAAAGTGCAACCTGCTCATTTATTTGTTTGGCTTCCTTAATTTAATCTCTTTAACAAATAAAAATAAAGATAGTGTGTTTGCACAAATAGCGACAGGCCCCGCCTGAGATGTTATTATTACACTTCTGGTATTAAAATCACACCACCGCTTCTGATGGGCCTCGGTGCCCGGGGCTGTGGGGAAGTGCTGGGCGGGGTAGGATCCCGAGCCCCCAGCACAGCTCGGCCAGTAACTGATGTCGGAAAAATCATTTGGCTTCTTCAGGCCTGTTTCCCTCCTTTATGACATAAGAGAGCTGAACACGCTTATAAAGACAAAGTTTTCACATTCACTACCTCATTTTGCCTTCATGATATCCATCGAGGAAGGCTTCTTGAGCCTTAATTTATCGGGGGAGAAATTAAAGCAGAAGACTCCAAAGAATCCAGGTGACGCAGCCAGCAAGAAACAGAGAGAGGACTCCAGTCCAGGCTCCCAGCCCCTGCCTGACACACTCTTGTCTTCACCAAGGGCTTCTCATACTTGAGAAATGTACACATGCCTTAAAAATGTCCCCCTGACCATGGGGCACCTGGGTGGCTCAATTGATTAAGTGTCTGGCTCTTGGTTTTGGCTCAGGTCATGATCTCATGGTTCATGAGTTTGAGCCCCATACTGGGCTCCGCGCTGACAGTATGGAGCCTGCTTGGGATTTTCTCTCTCTCTCTCTCTCTCTCTCTCTCTCTCTGTCTCTCTCAAAATAAATAAACTTAAAAAATTTTTTTTTCTCACTGACCTTAAGAATATTTCCAGGGATCTTAGGGGTCTGCAGACACAAAATATAAGAACCTGCTCAGTCTGATCTTTGTGAAAATCTTGGTTTATCCAGGAAGCTATAGAGTCATTGATTAACCCAGTGCCTATGTGATCAAAAATACAAACACTAACGCAGGTAGAGTCACGCGGCCGTGCGCCGTTATCAGGCAGACATCCAGAGGATCCGAAAATATTGCCTTTAATTGTTTTAGATTATCATGGAAATGAACATAAAAGAAATTAAAGTCTGAAAGAACTCGTGGGGATGCCGACCCCCCAGTCTGAGATTCTGTCAGGCTGCCTCCACATTGCCTGAAAGCCCCTCCCAGTTCTAACATTCTTTAAGTTTCCCTGGTAACCATCTGCCCGTGGAAATGACAATGAAGCTGATCAGCGGTCTGGTTCACTCAGTCCCCCCCTCACTGTGGCTCTGTGCCAGGGTCAAAAAGGCCTGAATGTACCCCCCTTCAGTGACATGCCAAAGGAAGAGGGAACCTCCCAGGGTCAGGGATGAGTCTCAAAGTAGAGAGTCTAAAAAGCCTCAACCTGAATGAACGTCGTTCATGTGTTCACTACCCCAGCCACTAACCCATCCGCTCTTCAAGTATTCACTCCTGCCCGTTATAGTCCAGGTCCTAAATTTGGGTGAGAGAAGATAGGGTGGGAAAAAAATAAGCAAAGTTTACCAAATGTGTATAATGTGCTACTCTCAATGTTATATAAACTCATATACGTATACATCCTCCAATAACATTGCTTGCTTTCTCCTGGGAAGCTGGGGAGAAGGGTGGGAAGCTGGGAGACTTTTCTCTGCATCCTTTCTGTACCTTTATAGTTGTACATCACGCGTGTGTGTCGCCTACTCCAGAAATAAGTTTCGATTGTAATCGCTCCCCACCGCCATCTGGTCCCTTAAGCAGACTGACCCCTCCGTGGTGGTGGAGGTGGTAGAGTGATCTGGGGTAAGTGGAGTGAATATTAGGCATCTTTTGACCTTATCGTCCATGGGCTCCGTGGTCTTGTCCAAATGACTGCTCACCCCAGAGGGCTTGCCCACCTCCCTCCAGGCTTGATCCTGCCCCAAGAGGGTGCTGTGCCCAGGATGAATTGCTTGGAGGTGATGGGGGGTACCCCCTGCTGTGGGCTCAGGAGACCTGTTTGTGTTGGCTGACATGTGGTCACATATGAGTGAAAGTGACTGGACACGTGTACCCTTTTCTTCCCCCAGGTATTTTGCTTGGAGCCATCAGACGCTCTCCCAAGCCTGCTGCCGTGGGTAATTGGCTTTCAGCACCCGTGGTGTGCATCCTCCCACCTCTCCTGCAAGATCAGGAATGCGAATCCATACCTGTCCCCACCTCCGGAGTCACCTAACTCGGGCTCGGGACCCAGGGCCTGAGTGGGAGGGGAGGGGTGCTAGGCCTGGCTCCCACAGGTCCAGTTCCTCCAGAGACCTAGCTAGATTCTGATATGTAGGTCAACTTGAAGAGACTGTTGGATCAGGCAACACTGGGATATCCATGCTGGATGGGTCTCAGGTAACAGAGTCTCTGGAGACTCTTCTCAGCAAATCCTCCCTTCCCTTCTGCCGTTGCCCTCCTCCCTCCAGCCTCACAGCATCCCTGAAGCTTAAGACGGTCTTTACCCCTGTTTTACAAGAGAGGAAGCTGAAACCCAGAGGTAAAGTAACTTACTCCCAAGTTCACCTCCCCTGAAAATCTCCCAGCAAGGGTTCAGCCCAAGCTGGCCCCCCTCGGGAGTCCATTCTCTTCCCACTCCAGCACAAGACCTCCTACAGAGGGCACCACGCCGGCAAAATGGCCTCTGCTTACCGCAGAAGGCCAGACCATAGAGGGAGAGATTGACACTGCAATTATATTAAAATGTAAAAATCCCTGTGCATCAAAAGACTCCATAAATAAAGTGCGAAGACAGGCCACCGACTGGCAGAAGATAGTAGCAACAGGCCCAGGATTAGAGCTCCCACAAATCAGTAGGAACGACACAGACAGCACAATGGAAACATGGCCCAGAGATACAAAGGCAATTCACAGGAGAGGAAATGCAGGCGGCCAGAGAAATGATGAAAACGTTTCAGCCCCACTGATCAGAGACATCCAAATTAAAAACACCAATGAGAGGCATTTGGCCCCCATCAGAGTGGCATAAATTCCAAAGCCTGACAATTGCTAGCGTGAGTCTGGATGTGGAGCGACAGAAGCTGGCCAGCCCTTCGGATACAGTCGGGCAATGGCGAGTGAACTGGAGGGAGCTCACGCGCCCACCCCAGGCAGACGCGGGAGACATGTGCAAGGACGTTCTTGGCAGTGAGGCTTGCGTGATGGGAAACTGGAAACGGCTCAAATGCCCATCAGCAGGAGAATAGATTAATAAATCGTAACACATCCTTGCAACGAAGGGGGTTAGAAGAGTGGCAACGTAGGTAACGAGCTCTGCGCATAACGTGCATAAATTTCAAACGAGATGTTGAAGGAAAACAAGCAAGTTGCAGAAGGCTACGTACAATATTATATCACTTACAGAAACTTTAAAAATCTGCAAAGCAATACATTGCGTGTTTTATGGATGTATACATATATAGCATAAACATAAAAATATGTATAAGAATGATTCACGCCAACCTCAGGGAACAGGGTGGTGGCTGTCTCTGGGCAGGAGGGTGGGGAAGAGGCTGAGACGCTCCTACTTATTTGCGATGTCTTATTTCACAATCTAGGTCCTGGGAACATGGGAGCTATATGTATTTGTCCCTGTGGTTTTCATACATTGAATGTTTAATTAAAAAAAAAAAAAAAACCAGGGGGCTAGACAATGGCTCCAAGGTCTGTTGTCTCCCAGGTCACTGATCACTGTTAGAAAATTCCATCTGGAATTTACCCCCTAGCCATTGCTCCTAATTTCGTTCCTTGAGGATCCCGTGTGATGGTGCAGGCTGGCAACTGTGGAGAGGAGGCTGAATCTCCCAGCCACCCCCTCCATCACCACCCCCTCCGCCCCTCACCATCCCTTCCAGTCTTTAAAGCAGATGGCTTTCACACAGCATGTTCTTTTCTGTGGAAAGTCCTTGAGAAGCCCAGACGCAAAGGAGGCTCGAAGAAATCCCACCACATTTGTCAGTGGCGTTCTCTCTGCTAAGCATGGACGAGGCTCAACAAGGGATGCTCAGCGGGAAGTACTGAGCTGGGTGTCAGGACATCTGCTGTTGGTTTGCTGGGTGACTCTGGGTGAGCGATAAACCTCTCTCAGCCTCGGTGTCTCACAGGTACACTGAGTGAAATGTGTGGTCTGACGTGGTGGTTCCAAACCTAGAAGCATTAGAATGACATCTGAGTGTAGATGCAGCGGCCCCATGCTCAGAACTGCCTGAGGTGGGGCCCTGGACTGTGGTTCTACTGGATTGCCAGGTGACTCCAATGCCCGGGGGCGGGGGCAGTTTGGAAATCAGAAGGTCATTCCAGGTTGGACTTTCGCATAGGTGAGAAAACGCTGTCCACATCGCCTTATTTTCTCTCCCCATCCCCAGCGCTTTCCTGCATCCTTGTTAATCATCACCCTGAATAGTTGATGCCAAAGCAGGGTGCTGGGTGAGAATGAGGGAGCAGATGAGCTTCCAGAATGCGGCCCCTCTCAGCCTCCCACTCCTTAGTAACCGCAGGGAAGCTGAGAAAGAAGACAGGGAGGGAGGGCAGGCACTTGCACCCCTCCACAGAAGGAGGAGGGGGTTGGGGGGAGGGGCAGGCACTCGCACCCCTCCACTGGAGAAGGATGAGCAGGTGGGGGGGGGAGGGGCAGGGCCCATCTGCTGAATTCCCGCCCCTCCACTCCAAGGCCTGGTGCCCTAGCCCCTGGAGGCAACTTCCTCCCTGCCCCCATCCTTGGCAAGAGCAGGAATCCCCCCAAATCACAGAATTCTGGAACATCAAAGGCAGAATGTTTTTTAGATCAAAACCATTCACTGCAATCTTACCACCTGTACTATTATTTAATTGCTACTTTCTTTTCCATTGACTCACTGTGTTTTTTTTTTACTTGAATGCCTACTTTAGCCCCATTCTAAGCAATAATATCTGTGAAATAACAGGTTTGATGTGCTAGTTATTTTTTGTCTAATACACATTAAAATAAATACATAATGATTTTTCCATTTTAAAATGTCCACCTATTTATGTCCCGAAGCCACTTTGTGCATCACCGCACTTTCAGAAACATGGAACTGGGCCAACCCTCTGGATTTACAGAGATGCAAACAGGCATGGGGAGAGGGGCAGCTTGCCAAAGGTCACGCCAGTGAGGTGAGCCCCATATTCCCACAGGCGTCTACTACACTGGAGATGAAGGGGCGCACACCAGAGGGCTTGTGGTGGGCCTCAGTTACCCTAGTGACCTTGACCTTTAGGGAGACCTTTCTTTGGTTGTACACTGCCCCCTCCTGGCGGGTCCTTCTGCAATGTGGCTCCTCCTGGACCAGGCGGGCAGGAGAGAGGGCCTCCCTGCATAGCAGAGATAACTGTGCTGAGGTGAGACTCTGGGGCAGTCAGGGAAGGCCCCATTGAAGAGGTGGTGTTTGCACTTGGCTTTGAAGGATGACCAGACAGGGATGAGCCTGAATGCCTATCAGGAAGCTATGATTTATTCTCATGGTCAGTGGGTAACCCAGAGGTTTGATAAGCAGGGGAGAGATGTGACGCCAAATGCAGTGTGGGGAATGGACAGGAGAGGGGAGAGTGGGGCAGATACAGCTGGAGGGAAGGGATGCGTGGCAGTGGTCCCGGGAAGTGGGATAGGGCCTACCTCGGCCTCTACCCCACTGGGACCTCACCAAGTCAGTTCCTGCCTCTGGGCCTGTTTCCTCATCCGTAAGAGGAGAAAGCCAGGCACCATGTTCCCAAAGGACACTCTCCCAGCTCCGAGAAATAAAACCACATAAATCAGAAATTATGCTGATTAGCTTGTGAATTGCTACACCCTTTTGGCAGTTAATCCGGCTTTAGCTATTAAAATAAACCAGAGCATCCCCTCTGGCCTACTTTCATTCCATTCTACAAAAATTAAAGCTCCAGTCTGTAAGGACGTATTTATCTGGGTGTTAGAGCGGTGCTGATGTCTTAGCCAGAGAATGAGAAGTGAATAAGCTGGCCCACGCTATCTCCCACCTCTGTCTGTCAGGAGTGCCCCCCACCCCCAACCCTGCAGCCGGGTGTCCACCCAAACCCTGCCCCTCACTCACTAGCTTCATGGCCTGGGCCTTACCTCCCTGAGCCTCACTTTCCTCCTCTGTAAACAGGGCAGAGAACTAGTTACCTGCTTCCTGGGGTGCTCTGGGGGGCTCAGCCAGTAAGTGCTCCCGCAGCTCAGAGCCGGTTCATGGTTCGAGAGCTGCGGCTCTTACTCAAAAGGCTGCGGCAGACCCCAATGTCTGGAGAAATGGCTCTGATAGATCACTAAGGGAAAAAAGTGAGTTGCAGCATGTAAGAAGAGAGATCAAACCGCGAAATGGGAAGGAAGGAGTAAAACCTTATGCAGGGTGTCTGTGTTGGTCTGAGTGAAGGGAGGATGTGAAGGGGCCTGAGCGCAGATCCCTGAGGTTGCTGGGGGGGGGGGGGAAGTGGGCTGGAAGTGGATGAGATGGAGGGAAGGACTAACTTGGTCTTTATACATCCCTGAATTGTTTGACTTCTGACTTCAGTAATCACCTTAAAACCTTTTGTAAACCTTTAAAATCTCTGATGAGACTGAAGAAAAAAGAAAGCAAGGAATTGTCATCCGGGGAGAGGGAAGGAGGCTGTGGGAAACCTCCTGGCCCAAGCGACTTGGGCCAAGGATAACCCATTGGTACAGTGAATGAAGGGGCCATCTTTGGGTCCAGGGGGCAAAGGCAGTCTTCCCAGATGGGCCACTCTCTTGAGAGTCCCAATGCCCGAAGGGCCTTTGTCTAACCTCTCCAACCAAAACAATTGTAGAGGATCAGAGAGGGCAAGAGGCTGGCCCGAGGTCACACAGCAGAGCCTAGCCAAAAAGGCAGTTTCCTGACTCCTGGCTCAGTAGCAAGCACCACCCTGTATGATGCTACCTTCTAACTCTGTGCAGGAGACATCCTACTGGGAAAAGAAGAATATCGTGTCTCACATGCTTAGCTTCTTTCCGCTCTGCTGACAGTCCTTCCTTCACTCATTTCCTGAGTGCCCTCACTGTGCCCTGCTTGAGAATTCAGGATGACTAAGGCATGCTGTTTACCCGAGAGGCACTCACAGTCGAGTGGTCTGGAAGCTTCTGGCTTTTACCACTAACAAAGACATCTTTTTCTAACTGGCAAAAAAAAAAAAAAAATTCTCTGAGACTAATTTTTTTTTAATGTGTTGTTTTGTTTGCTGCTGTCTTAATTGTTGCCATGTTATATTTTATCAGTTCAATGTTTTAATTTTGTGCCTGGGCCCTGAGGCAATTCAATGAAGAGTATGATTTAGAAACTCAAGGCGATAAAAAAGTTGTCCACAGAAGAGGATGCCTCCCAGGAGCCAAGGACAAAGCATACGTGTCTGAAATGAACTTTATTAGGAATAGAACAAAATCGAGCAAACTGTTGCCAGAGAGAAGGTATTAGAACATCCTGGTTTTGGTTTTGTTTTTTACTTTAGTATCAGTTCTTCATCTGCCCCATTATCAGCCAAAGATTCATCATCCCATTCCCTTTACATTGCTTTCTAGAAGCTTCCCCATTTTTGCTTCCAGGCCTGCACTCACAGTGTGTGTCGTGCCTGCTCTGCCCTCCTTTCTTCTTCAGGAGATAGGCTATATGCTACAACCACCCTTGCTCTTGCCAATATTTGTTGGCTGAGTTTGGGCTAACACAGCCGACAGGACAGCCCCAAATCTGCCTTCAGGGAATTTATATCCTACAAAGGTGTTCATTCTCAACCAGGGTAATGATACCACAGGGGAGTGAAAATTAGTTCGTGGAGGGGTAAAAAAAACCTTTAGTTTTTCCCAAAGATTTGTATGCCCGCCAGCCTGTTGACGATCTCAGTCAGTGGCCCATCCAGCCACCCAATCAGGAAGCTGGCCATTGCCATCAGTTTGAGTTGTCAACTGTCTCGGAGCTCAGGCAGCTGGTTATCAACCTCAGGGTCGCCCAGTCCACCCTCTCCCTGCAAACTGACTCCACTTCCCTCCCTGCCCAGAGTCCAGAATTTGGGCATCTCTCTTGCCAACACTTTAGACCCCCGTGCCCCTTTTCCCCACCCATCTGTCAGAACCTGAGACCTCTGGATAAACCCCACTCAGTACCTTCCCCCTGCCTGTACCTGGGTGACCCATGAAGGGGGATATCACTCAGTGGGACAGGACAGGACGCACATAAATTAATGATTGCCAGCCTCAACTGGGTCGTCAACACTGTCAGGCAATTGGGGATTTTGTGGGCAAGTTTGCTTCTCAACTGAGAATGCTCATTCTCCTACTTCCTCCAGACTCTTCACCACCTCTTCCTCGCTCTCAGCAGAAGACCTTGCCTCCCACTTGGCAGAAAAAATAGAAGCTCAAGATGAAATCTCCCTTAACATCCCACTACAAACCTACATCTACATCTGCACCCCATCCTCTCTTTGTTCCTTCTTTTGGTTTTAGAGAAGTCATCCCTCCTCCTTTCTGAGACCAACCCCTCCACCCACATGCCTGATCCCATTCCCTGGCACATGCTCGTGAACTTCACTCACTGATTATCTCCCCTATTCCCTACACCCCTAATTAATCTCTCTCCCCTTGATCTGCTTTTAAACAAACCCAGCTCTTTTGCACCTTAGAACACACCTCCCCCAACACACACACACACACACACACACACACACATACACACTGACCCTGTCACACTGTCTCTCTCCTCCATAAAGACCCACAGCCTCCTTCATCCCTCCTTCACTCATCAGACCACTGCCTCCTGACCTTCTCCATTACTCCACAAAAGTAGCACTCCCGAAAGCCATCAACAATTGCCATCCCTGTCATTAATCCAAAGCTCATGGTTCCATCGTCATCCCATTTGACTTCTTAGAGCATCCCCCATGGGTTCACCCCACTTGCCTGAAACTCTGTCCTTGCCTTCCTTCCCTACATCCACTCTCCTGGGTTTTCTCCTAGCTGTCTGTTCACTCCTCCTCAGTCTTGGCAGACACAACCTCCTTTGTGCAGCCCTAACCTGTGGGGATGCCTCTGAGCTCCATCCTGGGTCACTTTCTCTCCTCTGCCTGGGTTCTGCTCCTGGGCAATCCGGCCCTCATCCACGGCCACGATGATCATCTCTCTACTGACAACTTCCCATCTCCGTGCGAATCCAAACCCAGGCTCCCAAGTGCCTACTCAACATCTGCACTCGATGTCTCAAAAGCATTTCAAGCTCCACAGGGCTAAAGTGGAACTTGTGCTTTTCATGTCCCCCTCCCCCACCCTCCCCTCCTAGCTCTTCCCCCATCCCAGTCCTCTCCCAGTGGCCCCTTTCTCAGGGAAGGTAGCTGCCTGCCCATCTGCCCAGAAACCTCTGAGCCCATCCTGACACTCTCTCTCCATTACAACACATCTCTATGATGATTTTACTTCCTGATGACTCTGGAATCTTCCACCACACTCCACCTCTTACTGCCACTGGCATCGCCGCATTATATTCTCCCTGGATGTCTGCCTGTGCTCCTACCCCTACCTTGGTTTCTGGCATGTACACATACACACCCCACTGCACTCTCCACTGAGCATTCCCACAGGTCACATTAAAATGGAAAATCAGGGGCACCTGGGTGGCTCCATCAGTTAAGCGTTCAACATCAGCTCAGGTCATGATCTCCCAGTTCGTGGGTTCAAGCCCCGCGTCAGGCTCTGTGCTGACAGCTCAGAGCCTGGAGCCTGCCTCGGACTCTGGGTCTCCCTCTTTCTCTGCCCCTCCCCTGCTCGATCTGTCTCTCTCTCAAAAATAAATAAATGTTAAAAGTCTTTTTAAAAAATAAAAAATCACCCCGTCCTTCTTGGACCTACACTGTCAGTGGCTTCTTATCCTACTTAAGATGAAAAGAAAGATCCTTAATGTGGAAGCTGCCTCTGCCCACTTTCCACATTCCCCAGTTCCCCTGTTCTCCCGCTACGCCCTGTTACCAAGGCCTTTTCTCGCCTCTCCTCTAAGCTGCACCTTCTGTCTCAGGCCCTTTGCACTGGTTCTCCTGTCTTCCTAGGAGTCTTTCCCTCCCATCCTCACCTATACACAATTCAGATTTCCTCACAAACATCACTTCCTCAGGGAATCCTTCCCTAACCCCTCCTTCCCGTTAAATGCTTTCACAACAATGGTTAACATACATATAAGCACAGCACTATTGTTCGGAGCCCTTCTGAGCATTTCTGTTTAGAACGCAGTTACTCCTCATGACAACCCTATGAGGTAGAAAGTCTAATTATCTCTATTTTACAGATGAGGAAGCTGAGGCACAGAGAAGTGATGTAACTCACAAAAGGTTCCCTAGTTAACAAGAAGCAAAGCCAGAAGCTGAACCCTAGCCCTGTGACTCCTGCACGACACTTACTGTCCCATAAGAAAACTCTATCCTTTTCCTCTCTGCATGTCCTCGCTGTTTGTAACGATGTATTTGTATGATGTGTCTCCCGCTTTGGACTCTAAGCTCTGTTGGGGTGAAGACTACTTCAACCCTAACAGTAGGTGCTCAATAACCCCTTTGTACTAAATGGCTGAATGCAGATTAGTCTCCCCCCTCTTCCTCACTCACTGCATTCAGTCACCTGGCTCTGGCCCTGGCTCTTCCTGGAGCAGCAGTAACCCTAGGAGGTTCAGTTATGTGCTTATCCGTGTCCTACGACTGGAAGGAAAATGTTATGTGTCTGTACACATTCAAAATTTTCTACAGCAGGGTGCCTGGGTGGCTCAGTCCATTGAGCATCGGACTTAATTTCAGCTCAGGCCATGATCCCAGGGTTGTGCGATCGAGCCCTGCGTCGGGCTCTGCACTGAGTGTGGAGCCTGTTTAGGATTCTCTCTTTCCTTCTGCCCCTCTCCTACCATGCTTGCTCGTTCTCTCTAAACAAAGTAAAATAAAAGGGAAAAAAAATGTTTTAAGTCTAGGTGGTTCAATGTGTCTTCAGTTTCTCAATGGGTCCGTGAAGTTAAAAAGAACTGATGCAAATATTCCCCAGCCTACTCCATCCTCTCCCTGCCAACCTCCCCTCAACAAGTACAACAACCTTACATCTAGTTTTGCTCTCCACAAAGCCATCCTCCACATTTTGGTGACAGCAATCTTATAAAAACACAAACCCAGGTCACCCTCCTACATAAAACCAGTCAGAGATTCTCTATCACCCTTGAAACAAAGTGCAAGCTCTGCTAGGCAGGAGAGGGTGCTGTAGGGCCCGTTTATTCCCCCATCCTCCTGTGTGTATCCTTACTCGGTCCCTCTTTCCCACAACTACAGCCCACCAGCACAGACTGGGTTCTATGTTTGGGCTTCCCAGCCTGTGCCCGGTGGTTTCTCCTGTCTGTATACTGGCACTGCCCTCTGCCTGAAATGCCAGTCCTTTCTTCTGCAGAAGTAGAAATTCCTAGTGCATCGTTAAGCCTCAAGCTAGATGTCTCTTTGGGGTTAGGTGCCCCTCCTCCCTGCTTCCACAGGCTGTGCCCATCCCTGACGATGCGCTCGAGGCATTGAACCATAGTTGCTTGGTTACCGACTCTCCTCCTTGTGAGCCCCGAGGGCAGCCACCATTTCTTATTCATCTTTTTATCCCTCCATTCTAGGTGAACACCAGCCTAAGGTATGGTGCTCAAAAACGGTTTATGCAGTGAATGAATAGTCACGGGTCCTAAAAACATCTGTGAAATGAATAAATGAGTGGGTCACTGGAAGTTCCGGAGCAGAGAGAGATGTAGATTAAGATGTTCAGAGATGGGCAAGACCCTATCGCACCCGTCTTAGCTAACATGGAAGACAAATCCCTCCAGGGAGTAAGTCTGGAGGAGGTTAGATGGAATCATTCATCTCAAGGCCAGGAGGCGGGTCTAGGTCTCAACACGCCCTCCTCCCGCCAATGGGAGGCCTCGTTACCCTCCAAGCCTCCGCCCCTTTCACCCGCTTGAGGCGGGGGCCGGCCGCTCCAGGAGATAAGACTACACTTCCCGGCGCGCCTCGCGGCCAGGGCGAAAGAGGAGCCGGAAGCGGGCCGCGCGAGGTCTAAGGGCACGAGGGAAGTGGCGGGCGGGGACTGAGGGGGGCGTGCAGGTGAGCCGACAGGCAGGGGTTTGCCGGCATGGCTGAGGCCAGGAAGCGGCGGGAGCTCCTTCCCCTGATCTACCAGCATCTGCTGCAGGCGGGCTACGTGCGCGCGGCGCGGGAAGTGAAGGAGCAGAGTGGCCAGGTAAGCGTGCGCGGGCCGTGTGCGCGGGCCGCGTGCGGGATCTGGAGGGGTGCTGCCTGCGCCCCCTCCCGCGGCGGCCTGGCTTGCGCCCAGAGCCGGACTCTGCGGTGGTCCGGGCAGCGGCCAGGGGTACCGAGGGAGCCGCAGCCTCTGCCCGCCTCGGCTCCCTGTCCCTCTGGGCCTCAGTTTCCCCAGTTGTGCAGGGGGCGGGCCGGGATGGGAGAGCCGACGCGGAGGGCTTTGTAATTCCCGCTCCCACCTCCACCCCTTCCTGGTAGGGGCGGTTTAAAGTTTCCGAAGTCTCAGGCCACGTGGCTCCGCGGGCCGGGGAGGTTGCTGAGAGCCTGAGGGGTGGCTTGCGACCAGCCCCCCGGGGAAGGGTGAGGAGGCGAAAGAGAGCGCCAAGGGGAGGGGGCTTGTGCCCACTTAGTTGAGCTGAGGCTCGGGCCCTTATCCCTCCCGCATTGAGTCGGACAGCTTTGGGATTCGAGCTTGTGGTGGAGTCCTTGCTGACTTCATTCATTCTTTTCGGCAACTCCTAAACCGGCGCGCAGGGTGCTGGTGATGGAATGTTGAGCGCGGTCCCCCAGCCCCACTGAAGTTTACAGTCTAAATCTAGTAGGGGAGGTAGCCATAAAGAATCACGAAAGTAACTGTACCCTTAGCACGTTAGGATGTGTCGCCAAGGATGAGGCATCGGGTGATAAGACAGGATGGCAAGTTAGTTGCCTGTGTCAGGGACGCCCAGGACAGCTTTCCTTAGGAAATGGATGTTTTTGAGAAGAAAGGTGGATTTTCAGGTGGAGGGACCGAAGCCCTGTGGTGGGACGGAACTCGTTGCATTTGTATTGGCCTCTGGAAAAAGTCCATTGTGGCTGAAGGGTGGAGTACAGGGTGACAGAGAGGGTAGGGGGGCCGGCTGGAGCCCCTGGGTGGTTAGTTTGGTCTTCATCTGAAGAGCAGTGGTAGGCCACCGGAAGGTTTTAAGTTGGTAACGTGGATATTGACCTGATTAGTCATCGCTTTGGCTGTGGTGTAGGCTCTGGTCCTGATGCTTGCTCCCAGGATCTGGATAGACTGAAGGGTGATGGGCCCTAAGACATTATCCAAGGGTTGGCCCTCTCTGGACCTCGACTGCCTTCTTACTCCATTTATATCACTTAACAGGTAAGTGGGGCAAGAGACTGTACCCGTCTTCACTGGGGCATTTGCCCAGGCAAAAGTATCCTGTCCTCATGGAGGACACGTCACAGCAGGAGCAGACAGATGACAAATCTTTAAAAAAAAAAAAAAAAAAAAGCTAATGATCTAGTATGTCAGGTGATCCTATGAGCCATAAAAATAAGGCAGGCAGGGAGGGTAAGGAATGTCAGTGTTCGGTTATAAATAGGGTGATCAGGAAGCCCCACTGAGAAGGTGACATTTGGGCAGAGACCTGAAGGGAGTGAGGGAGTGAGCTGTGTAGTTAGCAGGAGAGAGCATTCTAGACAGAATAACGAGTCCGGATGGGGCGGGTGGCCTGACGAAGCGCAGGGACAGTGAGGAGGCAAGAGTGCCTGGGGCAGAGCAGAGTCAAACTGACCGTCGGGGTCTCCGTGTTATGGGCTCATGTGCTGGGCACTGACTAGAATATCTTGCTCTGGCCTGACCGCATCCTGCCAGGTGGGTGCTGAGCTCATCCCTGTGTTAGAAAGAAGGAACCTGAAGTGCGAAGAGGTGAAGGGGTGAGCTCAGCCACCTAACAGAGGCGCTCTGCCTGACTCCAGCCGTACCCTCTGGGGCATTCTGCCCAGATCCCTGACACTACTGTCGCCTCACTTTGTGCACTCAACCTCCCTGAGGCGCTTGACACCCTCGGTTCTTGACATTTGCAGAGTGGGCCACCTGGCCACGGCCCCAGAGGGCTGGATTCTACCCGGTTCCCTCTGCTTCTGCCAAGGCACCGGCACCATTTGGTTCTAGTCTCTTCCCAGCAGATGAGTGGACCGTGGTCATGCCACCTGGGTGTCTGGACTGTGCTTCACACTGCCCTGGGACGATGGACCCCCCTGGCCTTTAAAAGACTTTGGAAAGGTCAGGGGTAGAAAAAGCCCTGTCTTGTGGTCTCTAAGCATGGCAAGTGTCAGGGAGCTGGATAATGCTAGCCTGGAACATTCCAACTCCAGGCTCTCAAAGGTACCCCTCACTAATGTGTTGTCTTTTAAAAGGTTTTAGGTGGAAGGACTTGCCCTGCTTGTCTCTGGAAGGTTTGAGCAGCACTGACAGGGCCAAGCAGATGTATTTCCCTGAGCAAAAAGTCTCCCATGAGGCTTTGGAGAGTTGGGCCCAGAAAGGACCTTTATTGTGCTGGGGAGTTAATTGCTGCTTTTTTTTTTTTTTTTTTTTACTTCTCTGCAGAAAAGTTTCCTGACTCAGCCTGTAACCCTTATGGACATCTATACTCACTGGCAACAGTAAGTCTGACAGGGCTGAAAGAGTGGAGTAGGGACACCCCAAGCTGTCAGCTTGAAATAAACTAGGATGCTAATCTGGTCTATCATCTCCATAGCCCAGTGTGGACCCCAGTGTTGCTCCCAGGAAGCCAGGTAGCACGTAGGGGTGTCTGATGTGAGAAAGGACATTGGGAGCTGTCATCCGTGCTCTTAAGGACCAGAACTTCTCAGCAACTTGTTATTCATCCAGTCAACTAACATGTATAGAGTACCTACCTCCCAAATGTCGGGTCCTGCTCTAAGTATGGAGATACTGTCATGAGTGAGACAGACATGATTCCTTCTTTCCTGGAGCTGACCTTGGAGTCAGGGAGGGAGGCATGCCTCAAAGAAAGAAACAAATGTAAAATTAAAATGATAATAAAGATTATGGAAAGGACTTGGTGCCAAAACCAGGTTCGCTTAGCCTCACTTGGGGGTTTAGGGCAGGTTTCCCTGGGGCGACCTTTGATTTGAGAGCTGCGGGGAGTGAACCAGGGAGTAGGTCTGACGAGGCAGACGGAGTTTACCTGGCACTGGGAACTGCTGGTGCTGAGGCCTGTAGCTGCAGCCACAGGACAGAATAATGCTGGGCAGTTGGTGGGGGCCCGCCTCACTCAAGGCCTGATCATCTGTGTCGAGAAGCTGTGTCTTTGCCCCAAGAGCAGCGGGAGCCCTGAAAGGGGGACATAGAGAGCGGCGAGGTCACTGCAGCACAGCTTGGCTGGTCGGGGTGTGGACTCCCATCATCCAGGCAAGAGCTTATGGGGCTGAGACAGGAACGACAGGGTAGACAGTCAGCTGATTCCAGGAATATTGGAGGATGAGACTGGGAGCTGTGGAAGGTCTAGAGGGGCAGTCTAGTTGACTCCCAAGTGCCTGGCTTGTGCACCTACGTGGAAGATGGGCTGAGTGTGGAGCTGGAAGCAAATGTGATTGGAGGGAAAGATTTCAAGGACATGTTGAGTGTGAAATGTCTGAAACATGCAGAAACGAGGAAGGGGCGATAATCCAAGGACATATCAACAAAGGAATGGTTTGAGAAGGAAGGGATTGACCACAGTCAACCAGGCAAGTGAAGGGCCTGCAGTCACGTCCCATGAGGAATGATTAGAAAATACTGAATGGTCCAGGATGGAAAAGAGATGGCAAAGGGTCGGGTGATGTATCTGCACGTCTTTGAGGACAAAGGGAGTGGGGCGTTCTCTGGGGCTCTGAGAGGCTGAAGTAGGACCCGTATGTACCGCTTTAGGGAGACAGGCAGCTTCTGGATATAAGCACTTGGTCACCAGAGCTAGACTATGTAGAGGTAGGCTACGGTTCCTCAGAGGTGCGTAAGGAAAGGCAAGAATGGTGTGGAAGAGATCCCAATGTCCAGAGGAGAGCTAAGGTCTTTGAAAGTCCTGTCAGCTCAGCTTTCCTCTGCTGCTAAGGTAAGGTCAGGGCATAGGGCACACCCTAAACTTCCTCTCCCTCACCCTCTTCGACTTGCCCAGGTGTCTGGGTATGACAGCATTTCCTTCCCTAGAGAACCGCTTCAGTGAGCCCTTGTCACCAGCCCCTTCTGTGGGTGAGGGGTACTGAATGGAACGAGGACCTCACACCCACCAGAGGTGGCCTCACCTAATGGTTCCCAGCAAAGTTCAAACTCAACAACTAGCTGTATGACCTCGGGCAAACTTGGCTTCCTTGAGTCTGTATCTTCATCTGTAAAATATAATAATAGTAAATCAGGGGGGATCTGGGTGGCTCAGTCAGTTAGGCGTCTGACTTTGGATCTCATCTCAGGTCTTGATCGTGAAGTTCAAGGATTGTGAGTTCAAGCCCAGCATTGGGCTTGGCACTGGGCTTGAAGCCCATTAAAAAAAAAAAAAAAGGTAGTAAATCAGGTGCTAAACCTGACCATCAGAGGCATTTGTCCCCTAGGTGTTTATTGAGCAGCTACTATGCATCAGAACTGTTCTTGATACATGTGGAACCAACCAGAAGGGCAGGAAAAATCCCTGCCCTTTTGAAACCCTCTGTTGGGAGGAGGGAGAGAGGCAGAACACGCTGATAAGTGTAATAAATGAAACCTGTTTTTCGGGGGGAGGGGGGGGATTCCCAACAACTGGCCTTCCTGGGAACAAGGGACCACATCCCAAACTATGGCAGATAGAGCATGTCTGTCCCAGCTGGAGAACCATGGGACACACACAGTGACTCCCTCGGGGTGGGAGGGTGAGGTCAAAGGAGCTGGTACTTGAACGTCCCAGGGACTCAGCCCTCTGGGTGCTTGTCTTGCTGATGCCCAAAACTTACTGTTTGACCCTGAGCGAGTCCCTCAGTCGTTCATTTTTTGAGATGTGTGCTATGTGCTGAAGACGCTTAGTGAGCCAGCAGAGGATCCTGCCAGCCCCTCCCCCCACCCCGGGTTTGACCGTGTGGTGGGGGAGTCAGGCAGGAAGTAAGTAGAATCAGGAGAGAGAGGAGTGCTCTGAAGAAAATGAAACAGGATGACAGAGTGGAGAACGTCAGGGGGAGGGGAATCGTGATCAGGGAGGGGCTTTGAGGAGGCTGTATTGGAGATGAGGCCCAAAGAACGAGAAGGACTTGAGCAGAGTCTTCCAGAAAGGGGGCACTATAGGTGCTATAGGTTCTGGAGGAGGGAGAGCCTGGACGATGCTAGGAACGGCCCGCCCACAGGTACTGGCACATACCACTCGGTGGTGGTTAGCTGTGTTACCGTGTCATGTCAATGTCACCAGCCCTTACTGAATATTTTGGAGACTAATAGTTGTAAAAACATTGTATGAAATGGGTGAAAATGCAGACTCCCAAGTGTATCTACACTGTTTTCAAATTCTGTGTGCACATTTCCTGGTCGGGGGGGGGGGTGTCTTTCTTGTCAAATCTGGAATTGCCCTTCTCACCTGGTTGGTATAGCCAGTCACCCTTGTCCTGCAGGACGTCAGAAGTTGGCCAGAAGCGGAAGGCAGAGGAAGATGCAGCGCTTCAGGCTAAGAAGACCCGCGTGTCCGACCCCATTAGCAGCTCAGAGAGCTCAGAAGAGGAGGAGGAACCAGAAGCTGAGACCGCCAAAGCCAGTACGAGTCCTGGGGCCCTGGTAGGGGGTTGGGGGGCCTCCGTCGTTGATGCTTGTGGGAGCTCAGCCCTGGACGCTGCAGCTTTGGGGAACAGGCTTTTGGATATTGGATTGTTCAGGGGAGAGTCCACCTCCAGCTTCTCCCCCAGTGAGCCCTGGGAAGACCAGGACCTTCTAGAGAGAAGATTGGAAGGGCCCCACCTATCTACTGCAGTATTTATTTGAACCCTTTCTCGTGCCAGACATTGGGTCACAGGTAGTAGGCATCTAGTGGTGAACAGTAACTTAGCTGGGCCCTTACAGCCTAATTTGGGATACAACAGCTGCATTCTTACGAGCCTCCAGGTGATTCTGATAAAGATGGAAAGAAGCCCACATTTGTAGAACTGCTGGGAAGATTTCCGAGAGGGCAGTTGGCAGGCACCTTTTCTGTGTGGCCCGTGGCTGCTGGGAGGGCGGCCAGGCTTCCTGCTGTTTGGACGTGTTCAGGTTAGCACTGGAAGGCTGTCCCGGGCACTCTGGGTTCAGAGCATTGGCAGGGGTGACCCTGTGAGGCTTCCCAGCCGCTTCTCCCCCAAGTCCTCAGGACAGTCTGTACTTTAACCAACGGACTTGTGACTCCATAAAGGAATCATCCTTTTTCTCGGCAAGGTTATTGGCTTTTGCTTACATAGAAGGTGATTTCTTGATTTCTTAAATGTGCTTTCTGATTGTAAAGGAAATACAGGATTCATTATGGACCATTCCTTATAGGATATGAAAATTCCTAGTTAAAAAGGCAGGAAACAAATTCCCACATTCTTGCCACCTACAATTTGGCAAATTATTCTTCCGTTTATTTTTTCCTGAGCATGTTTTTTAAAATATTCAAGATCATATTGAATAGATATCTTATATCTTAATCTTTTAAGATTATAAATGCAAAACAGGTCCAGTTTGAACTATCCGTAAGCATATGGAAGAAAAATGGGAGGTTTTCTATTCTACCCAAGGTGGGTCCTTTTACCCCCTAAATGTATCCTGGTGGGTAACTTTAAAACTGTCCCCTTTGCATCTAGTCACACGGATAGCTGTGCATACGTGCATATCCACACCTACACACCATGTAAAAACAAGAATTGTTTAATTTCATACTGGTATTTGATCTTCATGGATTTTTATTTAATGAATTTTTTTCGTGATAAGGGGATCATAATTACACATTTTAAAGGCACCCCCCTTGAAAGAAACACACTGAACTATTCGTGGGGAACGTGATCCGATGTCTGGCATTTTTTTCAGCATAGTCCTTGCTGGGGGAAGGTGCTAGAGAGGCCCGTTGACATCACACTGGCCACAGGCTGGTAATGGATGGGGCTGTGTGGTTCTCTGTACTTCCTGTCTGCTCACAGATATGTCTAGAAAAGAGAGGGAGATGGAGTTAAATGCCAGGAAGAGTTAGACCATGCCATTCATCTCAGCAGTGTCCCATGTCACAGCATACCGTAGAAATCTTACCCTGTCTAAGATCTGGGGAGACAGTTTCCTGATGTAAGAGCACCAAGAATCTCTAAGTCTCAACATCTGACCAGTTCCCGGTCTCATAGTTCAGCTCCCTTTCAGCTCCCGTTTTCCGCTAGAAACCGTTGAACTCCCGAGCAGCTTTCTCTGTGGATCAGGGGCTGGCTGCCTGACCACTGCCCCTGTCCTGCCGAGTGACTCTCGGGGCTGCAGCGTGGTGACCTGTGGGGATGGCCCACCCGGAACTTGCGCGGTGCCTTCGAGGTGGTCTGCAGTGGGACTGTGAGCCAGCGCTTCCTTTTCTGGGGGCCTTCAGTGTCTCGTGCCATTGGGGAGCTGGGGCTCCGTGGGGGGTGCAGACCCGTGGCTATCGTGTTGTCCCACTCCTGGGGGATGTGGCTCGTGCACCCCACAGCTCTTTCCCACAAGTCCGGGCTCAGCCTCAGGTGCTCAAGCCAGCACCAGGCAGCCATGCCGATTGAATGGTTAGGTGAGCTGACACCTGCCAGCTGTTCTTCCATGAGGAAGAGCTCACCGGGTGCATCTGGCGGCTCTCTGTGTCTTGCAGCCCCAAGACTGGCGTCCACAAACTCCTCAGTTCCGGGGGCGGTTGTGCCATCGAGCACGAAAGAAAAAGCCCAGGTGAGTAGGACCACCTTCCAGGCTGTCGCCCGTGGGAGTTAAGTGCCCTGTAGGGGGACAGTCCCCTGTGTCAGAGAAGGATAGGGTTGTGGGTAATTACCCAACCTGGGTTCAAATGTGGGCCTTTATCACCAGCCATGTGGTCCTGGTGAGTCCCTTTACCTCTCTGGGCCTCAGTTTCCTTTTCTGTAAGATGGGGCTGACGCCCACTACCGTGGGCCACTGGGCACATTATGCCCCTGTAACAACTTCTTTCCTCCTTCATCCCTGCATTCCCCTGTTCAGCCAGCAGCCCGTTTACTGAGCCAGGCACTGTGGGAGGCAGTGGGGACACCACAGTGAACGGGATGCCTGTGGGTCTGAAAGCTCGAAGATCCATTTTCTAGACCACAGCTGCTGAGAAAGTAGAATACCGTTTACTGGTAGTCGACCAAGCAGCATCACAGACACGTAAAGCGCGCACATCCCTGAGCTACGTGGGGCGCTAACAACGCGAGCTAGTGAGAACAGCTGCGACAGGCTGCTGGTTTCCACTTAGCAAGTAACTGCCGTGTCTGAGAACTGTACTTGGGTTTTCTCCGTGCCTCTGAGGGGAAGTACGGTTCTCAGCCCCAACTTCAAGTTGAAGAAACAGGTCGAGGGAGGTAATTTGCCCGAACTCACAGGCTGGGAGGTCCGTGCGCATCATTCACCAGGCTATACCCAGTGTGTCTGTCACTCCTGTCCTTTGTAGGCAAAGACCAAGAAAGCCAGCAAGGTGGTGAACTCCACACCACATCCTGCCCCTGGGAAGGCAGGGGCCCACCTTCTGTCTGGGAGGTCGCCTAAGAAGTCAGCAGGGCCTGCAGCAAATGCCATCCTGGCCTCAGAAACTGAGGAGGAGGGCAGAGTCCTGGCCCTCGGGACCACGGCCAAGCCTGGTGAGCATCCCCAACCCCTAGACGCCAAGCCCCCCGAGTTTGGGCTGTGGAGGCAGGCCCGGCACTGCTTTGTCAGGCTCTGGGACATCTGGATTTTAGAGGTCTGTCTCCGTGGCAGTAAGGCCATGGTAAGTAAGTGCCTCAATAGGGGAGGGTCTGCTGCAGGAACATGTCAGGCTCTGCTAAGGGGGTTTGTGCAGCCCAGGTGATGGTGGAGAATTTTCTGGTTTATTGCTCTCAGGTGGGTACAGGCCCCACTACGGAGGCTGAGACTACACTGAGGCTTGGGTTCGCTCCAGTTTCTCGTGTGAAATAGGCATTGGCCCTGCCTGCCTCAGTGGGATGATGGGAGGAGATGTCCGGGCTACCAGATGGTGGCTGGTGTGTGGTAGGACCTAGCATGAGCCTTCCCGGGGTCACAGAGGTGGGGGGGGGGGGCACAAGGATAGAGTGGCACACGCCTCAGCTGTGGGGCTTCAGGATGGGTGGGGCCGAAGGTCCGCACGTGAGAAGCGAGCACACGGCACCTGCCTCTCGTTTCCTGGCCTGGCAGAGAGCTGGGGAGGGGAGTCTGGAAGGGCAGGCCCTCAGTCCTCTCCCTGTCCATCCCTCAGGAATGGCATCGGCCAACCAGGCTGGCAGCTCCAGCGAGGAGACCTCTACCTCGAGCGATGAGACCTACGTGGAGGTAATTGCCGCCCGTCCTCAGGAGCTGCCTTCCCTCTGCAAACCTCTCACCCTCCCAGAGGCCTGGCGGAGGCTTCGCACACCTGCGGGGCCAAGTCCGTTGAGCAAGTGTTTCAGGGTGACCGGGAGCTGGACAGGCTGAGGCCTGGGGAGGGGAGCCGGGTGCTGTCGTCACACCGCGGGTGTGGAAAAGGTCTAGGGTTGTGGGGGGGCGCTGCTGTCCGGTCTGTGAGACAGGGAAGGCTTCCTGGCAGAGGTGGCACTGGAGCAGGGCCTTGACGCACAGGGGATTCACCAGGAAGGGAAGTGGGGGCAGTGTTCAAGCAGAAAGAGCTGCATGAGCCCAGGGCCAGGCGGGTGGCCGTCCTGTGGTGTCTGGGCGAGTTGGGTGAGGCTGCTGAGCGGTTCTGGGCCCGCTGGTGGATGCCAGGCTGGGGCGCTTGGTCTGTGGCCTCATCTCTTCTCTGAACTGTGAGCAGGAATCCATTCCTTATTGTGCAGCCAGGCCTCGGGAGGGCCATGCAGGAGGTGCATAACTGCTGCTGCCGTGGGGACGGGGAGGGGTCCCTCGGAAGTCTGACTGCAGTGCTGATGGCTCCTATAAAGGGAGAAAGCGGAGAGCCCTGAGGGACCATAACCAGAACGTGACCTCGTTAGTGAGGTGCAAGTGCCTTAGAAGATGGGAGGTCGGCAGGGGCCACTTCCTGCCACCTGACCATGAGGACCACCAGGGGGAGTCTGGGTTTTATTCCAGGGTCTGTGAGCAGCCGTTTCAGGGTTTTAGGCACGAGGTAAGACGGCCTGATTTATGTTTGGAGAAGATCGCTGTCTGTGGCCCGGGTTGGAGGACAATGCAGAATAGAAGTAGTGAGAGCGTTGACGTGGCAGGCAGAGTGGGGCTGGTGTCTGGCACCAGGGCGCCTACTAGAAAGGGGGTGTGGAGGCAGAGCCACAGGGTTCAGGGGCAGATTGACCTGGTGCCCGGAGTGCTTCTCGCCTCCTGCCTCACCCAGTAACCTGTGAAGGTGGAGACCTTCCTCCTATCTACCCCAGGCCTAGCCACTCCCCACGTCCACCCCCCACTTTCAGGCCCTGGATACAGCCATCAGGGCACCCCAGGCTCCCATTCCTACTTGGCCCTGGGAAGCCAGCAGCCAGACTCCTAGCTCGGAGGTGGGGGCCAGAGGCCAGCACAAGGCCCTAGCAGCAGCGAGGAGTTTGTGCTTGAGGAGATGATTGCCCCAGAAAACCCAGGCCAGGTGAAGTCTAAGTAATGACGGAGGTGGAGGTAGGGCACTGCTTGCCTTAGCAATGTCTGAATTTTAGAAATAGCCCGGAGAGGGAGGGAATGTGCCCAAGGTACCTCAGTAAGCCAGTGGCGAGACTGGCATTCAGATCCTGGCCCCCCAGCCCTTGGGAAGGCCGCCGTGATCAGATACCTGTAGTTGAAGGGGCGGGCAGGATGGGCCTTCTGGTTGAGAGAGCTGCCCCTGTGTGCCGGGTGGCATGGAAGCACAGTGGTTGGGAGTTCTGCCCCCAAGGTGACACAGACACGGGTTCTGGTCGTGACTTTGCCCTTAATATTGATCTTGAGTGACTTAACCTCTCCGAGCTTCTTGTCCTTTTCTAGAAAAGGGGTGTAACGATAGCATCTGTCTCGGGGAGTTCTTTGAGAATCGGCTGGTGTTAGGAAAGGGCTTTATAAACCATGACGCCTCTCCTGGCCTCTCTCATTTCTTCTCTCATTGCATCCTCTCGTTCCAGGTGAAACCTTCAGTAAAACCACCCCAGGTCAAAACCTCGCCCGCCCCTGCCAAGGACTCTCTAGGGAGAGGGGCAGCCCCAACCCCTGGGAAGGCAGGGAATGTGACACCCCAAGTCAGAGGAGGTGCCCTGACCCCAGCCAGCAAGGCCAAGAAGCCAGAAGAGGACTCGGAGAGCAGTGAGGAGGAGTCTGAGAGTGAGGAGGGGGCCCCTGTGGAGCCACCCCGCCAGGTGAGGCCTGGGGGCAGACTACCCTGGGCGTCCTCAGAGCCCCCCGGAGGCTGCCGGATGGCTGTATGATGAGCACCTTGTCCCCTCTGCCAGTAAGACTCAACCTTGGGGGTTGGGGAGCAGGAAGTAGGGTGTGAAAACTGCAGGGCAAGGGCAGCTGGGCTTTTCAGCCCCCTGTGGAAATTGCCCCTTTTGCCTGAGCAGCAGCCTAGAAGGGCTACTTCCCACAGGGTGGCCCTGCACCCTACTCTGTCAGTAACTCACCTTTACCTCCGTTTCCCTGTCTCATGAATGGAATGTGGCCAGCTGGCCCTATTGTGAAGGGACTTAAGTTTTAACTGCCTAGTCCTCTGGCTTCTTAGGCCGAATCATGGCTTGTTGGCTAGCAGGAGTCTTGTTACCGTCCCTTTGCTGGGACCCACTCCTCTGGGCCCAGTGGCCAAGCCTCTGGCTGCATCTGAAGGGAAAGCAGAGGGGCCGGGAAGCTGCTGGAGTTGGAGAGCCAGGAGGAGGAAGCATCAGACAGTGGTGGTAAAAGGCCCCAAAGCCGGCCCAGTGAGGCCCAGAGCTGGAGGTCCCGGCCCAGGGCCGGATGGTAAAGGCGGGGTGCAATACGTACAGTAAGGTTCACTTTGCTGGTGGTGGCGAGGAAGGTGAGGCGGGCTGGGCTGTAGGAGTGCTTGGGGAAGGCCTTACGGAGATGCCTCGGCCTGAAGGAGTGGGGCAGGGGCATGGGCCAGGTAGACTTTGGGACAAAGGCCATTCTGCTGGGGAGCCCAGCAAGCGCCTGGGCCCTGATGTGGCAGTGGGGGAGAGAATCGTGACACAGCACAGCGAGGAGCACGCCGGACGTGGTGCCTGTGCTCACAGGGCTCTCCGCTGACGGAGCCCAGCCGAGGGGGCCTCCGACACCTGTGTATGGTGACTCGGGAGCGGTGCAGGGGCATCAGGGAGGACTGCCGTGAGGAACTGCTGTGTGTCTCAGACCTGGAGGCGGCAGCTGTGGCCGAGTGAGCTGGGCAGGGCTGTGAAGGCCCCAGAGTGAGAGCGAAGCTGATAGGCCAGGCCTGAGCACCAGTCAAGGTGGAGAGTGAGGAGCAGGGGGATCTCGTGAGCCCCAGCTAAGGCCTCGGCTTTGTCCCGAGAGCATCACTGGAGGGTGAGGAGGGGAACAAACCACCCTTTCTCTTTTACCAGGTGAAGGCCTCGGAGAAAAGTGTCCAGGTCAGAGCTGCCTCGGGTCCTGTTAAGGGGACCCCTGGGAAAGGGGCCACCCCAGTACCCCCTGGGAAGAGAGGGCCTGCAGCCGCCCAGGCCAAGACAGGGAAGCCAGAGGAGGACTCAGAGAGCAGCAGTGAGGAGTCGTCTGACAGCGAGGAGGAGCCGCCAGCTGCCAAGGCGCCTCTTCAGGTGAGGCCTGGGGAGGGAGAGTCCGTGAAGCCCGCATCCCTCCCCAGAAGGCCTGTCTGCAAGGCCCCTAGACATGCTCAGAGCCCTGCCCCCCCTTCTCATGTGTGGCGTCCTTTGCCCTTGTCCGGCCTCTTGTGTCTCCTCATGTCCCCCTTTGTGTGCTCCCCATGTCCCCCTTTGTGTGCTCTCTCCCTGATTCCACTTGTCTCCCTCCAGGTGCAGCCTTCAGGGAAGACCCCCCAGGTCAAAGCTGCCTCAGCTCCTGCCAAGGAGTCCCCTAGGAAAGGGGCCCCTCCGGTGCCCCCTAGCAAGGCAGGGCCTATAGCTGCCCAGGCTCAGGTGGGGCAGGGCAAGGGGGAAGAAGACCCAGAGAGCAGCACCGAGGAGTCTGACAGTGAGGGGGAGGCACCGGCAGCTGTGTCCCTAGCCGTGAGCCCTGTTCAGGTGAGGCTGCTGGACACCCCGCGATGGCTAGTCCTGTTCTGGAGAGCCTGTCTGTCAGCTTGTCCTCCCCTTCTGTGCCTTGGGCCCCGTGCCCCGCATTTGCTTTCCTCGCCTGTCTTCCCTCACACACAGTCCCCTGTGGGCTCCTGCCCAGATCCTGTCTTCTGTTCCTCTAGGCAAAGCCCTTGGGGCAAAACTCCCAGGGCAGAGCTGCCTCAGGTCTTGTGAAGGGACCCCCTCAGAAGGCGGGGCCTGCTGCCACTCAAGTAGGGAAACAGGAGGAGGACTCAGAGAGCAGCAGCGAGGAGGAGTCAGACAGCGAGGGGGAGGCGCCGGCCCAGGTGAGGCTCCCGCCTGTAAGTTTCTTCTTTCCCCCTCAGTGTCAGGAGCCCCCCCACACACACACCCACACGCTGCCTCTGTTTGCCCTCTAGGTTTCTTGTGTCTCTGCACACAGCCATGCTTTCCGCTCCCTCCCCTGATCCCCTGTGTCTTGCTACAGGCAAAGTCCCCAGGGAAAGTCCCCCAGGTCACCGCTGCCTCAGGTCCTGCCAAGGGGCCCCCTCAGAAGGCAGGGCCTGAAGCCACCCAGGGCAAGGCCGAAATGTCCAAGGAGGACTCAGAGAGCAGTGAGGAGGAGTCAGACAGTGAGGAGGAGGCACCTGCCTTGGCTCCTGCCCAGGTGGGCCCACCCTGACCTGAGCCACTGACATCAGTCGGCTCCCGGGGAGCTGTGGGGAGGCATGGCAGTAGGGCTCCACCCCAGAACCCATGGGGGCTCTGAGTTCAGGCTCCTTCTCTAGCTTCTGACTTCTCCTTCCTCTCAGGCAAAACCAGCTATGAGAACACCCCAGACCAAGGCCTCCCCAAAGAAGGGCACCCCCAGTACGCCGGCCCCTGCCAAGGTCCCCTCGGTGCGAGTGGGCACACCAGCCCCTTGGAAGGTGGGAGCGGTGTCTTCTCCAGCCTGCTCATCATCCCCAGCTATGGCGAGGGGCGCCCAGAGGCCGGAGGACTCTTCAAGCAGCGAGGAGTCTGAGAGTGAGGAGGAGACCACTCCTGCCCCCCCAGCAGGACAGGTGAGGCCAAGTTTGCCTGGCAGTCTCTGGGCTAGTCCTCAGGTCGCCCTTAGGCCTCCTGCCATACGTGTCTCTTCCCTGTCATTCCAGGCAAAGTCTGTGGGGAAAAGCATCCCGGTGAAAGCTGCCTCTGCACCCACCAAGGGGTCCACAGGCCAAGGGGCTGCCCCAGTACCCACTGGGAAGGCAGGGCCTGCAGCAGCCCCAGCCAAACCCGAGACGCAGGAAGATTCAGAGAGCAGTGAGGAGGACTCAGACAGCGAGGAGATGACCACAGCTCCAGCCCAGGTGAGGCCTAGGAGGAGCCAGCCCATCCCACCTGCACCAGAGCTCGGGGCAGGGCTGAGGAGAACCTTTTCTGGGCTGCGCTGGCCCCCAGGTGTGCAGAAGCCTCAAGGGCTGCCTCAGCTCAGCCTCGTTCCCCACTTTTCACTCGGTCTCCTCCACCTATCAGATGCAGTCTGTCCGGTGGCCTTTTGAGCTCCCATTGAGACTCCCTATGCCATCCACAAGCTCCGGCTCCTCTGCCTGGTGCTGTCCTGTCTCCCTCGGGGAGTTCCCAGGCCAGATGGGGGCGTGGATGCGCACACATCCCCACATAACGTGCCAAGGTTGAAAATAGAGCATGGACCTGGGCTAACAGCCTTGCGGGTGATAGCATCTGGGGGTTTCCCCGACGGAGGGCCTCCTGGAAGAAGGGGCATTGGAACTGTGGGCTGAAAGAGCTGGCCAGGGGGAATGAAGTGTTCCAGGCAAAAAAAACTTTGCCTCTATGCCCAGAGTGTGGGGGAGTGCCTGGCCTGAGGGAGCTGCCCCAAGCAGAGCACGTTGGTGGGATCGCTGGGGGAAATGGTGTGGCAGTGGCAGACAGCAGGGGGCTTGGGGCCAGACCGCCTGGGTCCCAAGTCCTGGCTCCATTTCCTAGCAAGTGATGAAGCCTGTCAGGGCCTTTGTTGCCTCTTCTGTTAACTGGAAATCCGCCTTCACAGGGTTGAGAATTTAAGGCGATCTCCCCTCCCATACCCAGCCAGGGGCCTGTGCACACAGCAAGCTCGCTCCTTTGCACCCCGAGGGTGGGCCAGGCTGATGGGGAGCAGAATCAGGAGTCTCTTCCTCCCAGCCTGGAAGAGTTGAGCCGGGAAAAGTGAAGACGCTCGCACCTCGCACTCACTCACCCACGGTTTATTATTTGTAATTGTCGCTCTTCTTCTCCCTCCTCCCTGCTCAATAACCACTCAGAAATTTTGCATTTCTATTTTCCCTCTACCAGGGCACGTGTTTGCTGTGGGATTTTTTTTTTTTTTTTTTTTTGGTCCCCCCTCTCACTGGTGCCTTGTGGGACCCAGGCTCCTGTGATTTGACAGTTGTGTGTGGGCCCTGCTGGACTCCCAGCCTGGCAGCTCCTATCCCGTTTCCACACATTCCGGGCCAATGCCTGAAAAGTTTTCACTGTGCCCATCGCTGAAGTATTTGTCTCCCCATCTGAGCCTCCCACTGGTACCATTAGACAGGTGTTCATTTGCTTTGGTTTCTGAAGGAGGAAATTAGAAGAGTTGTTTGCTGACCGGCTTCCACTCAACCAGCCAATGAGGGTCAGCGGGGCCTGTGCCCCCGTGTGTCCGCCTCAAAAGCCTTTGCCTTTCATGCTTCCCTCTGCTACATTTTGGCCTGAACTTCTCCAACCACAGGCATGATTATGTTGTGTGGCCTTCCTTCCTCTCAAGGTGCGAAATAAAGTGGCTAATCCCTCTCTACGGGCCCAGCCTTCTAGCCTGATGCCCTGTCAGGAGATGGTGCCTTGCCTAACTTCAAGAGGCCTGAATTTTCCCAGTGAGACCGGCGGGTCTGATGGGACTCTCATCTGAAGGGATAAGGATAGTTAAGCCTCTGTTATGGGGTTAGGAGGAGGAGGATTAAACGAAATAATACTTGTATGGCCTCACGTTCAAAATGCTATCAGCACCCACTAAGTGGGTTCCATACTGCTCAGGATAGCTGGGGTCAGAAGTGAGACACGTAGTCTCTGGTCTGCTCGGAGACCTCAGCCAGCTCAAAGGACACCATCCACGTGAGAGGAGAGGTTCGAAATAAAGTAACAAAGACAGGATTGGTTCTGGGAAACCAGATGTGCCAAAGACTGAGGAAGGAGGTGATTCCTGTTGATCTCGATTGAAATGCTGTAGGAAGGGAGGCCTTGTGTGAGAAGGGCGGGAGAGGTGATCAGTCAGTGTGTGAGGAATGGCTGAACAAGTGGTAGCGTGCCTTCGGGGTCCGACTTGTGGTGTGGTTGAGCTGACATCCTGTGATGACGTTACATTTACTTATCAATTTTCATGGCTTTTATAGATTCCCTAGGGTTTTTTATGTACAGATCTTGTTGTCTGTGAATCAGGACAGGTTTACTCCTTCCTCTTCAGTCTAGATGGCTTTTTTTTTTTTCTCTCTCTTTCTTGCCTTCCTGCACTGGCTAAAGCCTCCAGTGCAGTGCTGAGTAGCAGTGGTAAGAGCAGAGACGCCTTTGCCTTGTTTTTAATTTAGGGCATAGCGCTCAGTCTTGCACCATTTAGTATGATGATAGCTCTAAATTTTTCAAAGATTCCCTTTATCAGGAAGAGAATGTTCTTTTCTTTTTTTGAAGATTTTATTTTTAAGTAATCTCTACACCCACAGGGGGCTCCGACTCAACAACCCCAAGGTCAAGAGTCACATGCACTTATGACCAAGCCCGCCAGGTGCCCCAAGTTCTTTTCTGTTCCTAGTGTGTTGAAAGTTTTTATTAGTTGAATTTTTATCAACTGCTTTTTTCTGTTGAAGTGATCTTACTGGTTTTTTCCTTTGTTCTATTAGTGGAGTGTGTTACACTTGGTTGATTTTCAGGTGTTAAATCAATCTTTTGTTCTTGTGGCAAATCCCACTCGGTCATGATGTAGACTCCTTTTTCTTGCCGGGTTTGGTTTGCTAGTCATTTGTGACCGGTTTTTGTGTCTACATCCATAAGAAATATTAGTCTGTGGTTTTCGTGCGATGTCTTAGCCTGACGTTGGTATCACAGTGATAACTGGCTTCATAAAATAAGTTGGGTGGTATTCTCCCCTTTGTTTTCTGAAGGTTTATGTTGGATTGGTATTGTTTCTTCCTTAATAGAATTCACCAGTGAAGCCATCTAGGCCTGTATTTTCTTGTGTATAGAAGATTTTTTTTTTAAGTTTTTTGTTTTTTTTCTTGAGAGAGAGAGTGCAAGTGGGGAAGGGACAGACAGAGCTGGGGACAGAGGATCCAAAGTGGGATCTGCACTAACAGCAGTGAGGCCAATGTGGGACTTGAACTCAAGAACTGTGAGATCATGCTGTGAGCCGAAGTCGGACGCTTAACCGACGGAGCCACCCAGGTGCCCCGAAGATTTTTAATTACTAAATCAAGTTTGAAAATTGATTATCAGTATATTCAGGTTTTCTTGCTTCTTGAGTCAGTTCTATTTTGTACCTTCTAGTGATTTTGTGCACAGTTAATAATTTGTGCCTTTCTAGAAATGTCTGTGTTTTCATCTCCAGTGTCTTAATTTGGTGGCATAAATTTGTTCATAATATTCCCTATAATTCTTTTTAATTTCCATAGGGTCTATAGTGATGTCCTGCCTTCTTCCTAATTTTCAGTAATTTGTGTCTTTTTCTTGGTCAGCCTAGCTAAAGACTTAACCAATTTTGTTTTTCTTTTCAAAGAAATAAATTTTGGTTCTTTTTTTTTTTTTTTTTTTTTTTTTTTTTAAAGAGAAAGCGTGTGTGTATCGGGGAGGGGCAGAGGGAGGAGAGAGAGAGTCTTAAGCAGGCTCCAGGCCCAGCGCAGAGGAGCCTGACACAGGTTCAATCTCACAACTGTGAGATCGTGACTTGAGCTGAAATGAAGATCTGGAGACTTAACCCTATCTGCTCTGGTCTTAATTATTCCTTCTTCTGGATTTGATTTTCTCTTCTCTTTCTAGCTTCTTAAGGTGTAAATTTATTTTTGAGAGTGCACAGCGGAGGAGGGGCAGAGAGAGAGAGGGATAGAGGACCTGGAGCAGGCTCTGTGCTGACAGCAGTGAGCCTGATGTGGGGCTCGAACTCAGAAACCATGAGATCCTGACCCGAACCAAAGTCTGAAGCTCAACTTACTGAGCCACCCAGGTGCCCCAGGGTGGAATCTTAAATTGTTTATTGTAGCTCTTGGTTTTGTTTTGTTTTGAAGTTTATTTATTTATTTTGAGAGAATGCATGGGGGGGGGTTGGGAGAGAGAATCCTAAGCAAGCTGGTGGAACACCCCACCCCCTCCCCACCCAGCTGACATCATGAAGCCCTACACCTGAGTCAGGATCCCATCTCACAAAACGTGAGATCATGACCTGAGCAGAAACCAAGAGTTGGATGCCACCCAGGTGCTTCTCTTGTTTTTCTAATATAAGTGTTTAATGCAATGAATTTCCCTGTAAGGACTGCATTAACTTCCTCCCGAGGATTTTGAAATATTTTTTTTTTCTTATTCTTTGACCCGTGGGTTATTTAGAAATGGGCTAGTTTCTGAATATCTGGGACTGTGCAGATTTCTTTTTGTGGTTGATTTCTAATTTAATCCCACTGTGGCTGGAGAACATATTTGGCATGATGTCAGCCCTTTTAAGTTTACTGAGACTTGGTAGGTCAACTTAGTCCTGGTGTCTTTTGTTTTTTTCAGTGTATGTAGAAGACATTACTCCCCTCAGGACGACTTTTCTGTGCTGGTGAGCACTGTGGCCTTTATCAGACACAGCCTGTGCTCCAGAGGGTTTTCTTTCTTGAAGTCCTGATTCTTAATTTCACTTGGTCAGGTGTGGATGAGGGTAGCTGGGCTGTGGGGGATGTCACTGATTAGGTGACATCTCTGAATGAGGCAGGCACCTAGACAGGTTGCCAAACTCCTCATTACATCAGCAGGGTTTGCTCTCACACTCTTGTCAACAATCTCACGGCCAAAGATTTTATTTTTTGTTGGTCTCATTTCTCTAGTCTGTGTTTGCTTGGATACCCCCAACAGGGTTTTCGGGGATCACTTGGACGTCAGTTAAGATTAGGTGAAATGGAAGAAACAATAGTGGTTTTCTATCTTGTTCTGCCATGCTGAGTGCCTGGCTCCCACCTCGTAGACTAAGATGGCTGCTTGAGCTCCAGCTATTACCTCAGCATTCCTTCCATTTGGGAGGAAGAAGATACCTATTTTCTGCATGTGTAAGGAAGTCAAATTGTATATTCAACTTCCATTCTGTTAGCCAGAAGTTAAATTCATGACCACCTAGCTGAAAGGGAGCCTGGAAAACACCTTTGCTCTGGGCAGGCTTGTACTTAGCTAACATTAAGAAAAGTGCTCACAATAATGAGTTTACATGAGTGCTTATTATGTGCCAGACACCATGTTAAACACTATGAGTTTCTCATTTAATCCTCATAATAACCCTATGGGTGGGCCTGGTTATTGTCTCCATTTTACAGAGGAGGAAACTGAGGCCTAGTGAGGTCAGTGATTTGCCCGACTTCACACAGCCACTACATGGAGGAGCAAGAATCCAAACTCGGCATCCAACTCCAGAATCCATGTTCTTGGCTAACCACCCTAACTGCATCTCACCCTGCCCGTTCTGTCATTCCTGGTTCTCCTTCCAGGTGAAGACCACGGTGAAAACCCCCCAGACCAAAGCCAACCCAGCTGCCAGCAGAGCGGCTTCAGCCAGAGGTGCAGCCTCAGCTCCCGGAAAGGCGGTCGCTGCAACTGCCCCGGCCAAACAGGAGTCCCCAGCCAAGGCAAGTGGGACCAGAAGCCCCAGGAGGTGCCAGAGCCCGGGTGGCGAGGAGGATCGAGTGGTGGCCTCAGCCTGGACAAGGGTCCTGCACAGTCACACCATGGGTGGCGCGTAATCTAAGTGGGACCGCGGGGTCGACTTCCTTCCCCAATACTGTTGCCTCCTCACGATTCAGGTAAAGCCAACAGCAAGAGCCCCCCAGAGCAGTGCTGTCTCAGGGAGGGGCCAGGGCTCTGTGCCAGTCGTGGGGAAAGCCATGGCCACGGCAGCGCACCCGGGGCCAGTCAGGGGCCCACAGGAGGACTCGGAGAGCAGTGAGGACGAGTCGGACAGTGACGGGGAGGCCCCCACTCAGGTGAGGCCCGGGGAGGGCCGAGAGCAGCCCTGTGCTCTCCCTTTGGCTCCCTCCCCTGATTCTGTTTCTCTCACCCCAGGCGAAGCCCCCAGGGAAGACCCCCCAGGTCACAACTGCCTCAGCCCCCGGCAAGGGGCTCCCCAGGAAAGGGGCAGTGGCAGTCTCCCCCGGGAAGTCCGGAGCTGTAGCCACGAAGGCCGGGAAGCCAGAGGAGGACTCGGAGAGCAGCAGTGAGGAGGAGTCTGACAGTGAGGAGGAGGAGGAGGCGGCGGCGGTGCCGGCCCAGGTGAGGCCCAATGAGGAAGCAGCTATAATGCTGGGCCTCTGAGCCACTGCCACCCCCTCCTCGCTCAGAACTTGGGTTTGGGGCCAGGTGAGGAAGGAAGACCAAACTAAGGCTGTGACTCCAGGATCCTTATCCCAGCTGCCATTTTCCATGTCTGTCTAGGTGAAACCTGCTGTAAAAGCCCCCCAGACCAAGGCCTCGCTGGTGAAAGGCGTCGCAGGCTCTCCTAAATCTGCCAAGGCCTCCACGGCACGAGCGGACACACCAGCCCCACACAAGGCTAGGCCAACGACTCCTGCCAAGGTAAGAGAGGCCCGGAATCCAGAGACGGATCGGCCTCCAAGGAGGCTCGGCCTGTGAGGCAGGTACCATGCGTCCCCTGGGGAGCTGGAGGAAGTCCTGTCCCTCACCTGGGCCCTCGTGTAGGTGTGTACATCTCCCCAAGGAGAGCTCATCTGGAGTGAGGCCTGGGGAGTGGAGAGAGGGAGGGAGTGAGGGGCCAGCTTCTTTCTGGACCATTTTCCTCGTGTTTGCAGAATGCAGCAGGAACAGCTGTGTCCTGCAGAAGTTCAGGGGAACAAACTCCAGAACTTCTTGGGCTCAGACCTGGGATGGAAATGATTTACACAGGTCCTGGTAGTCAACATTGAGCCTTGGAGTCAGGAGAGACCATAGCGGGTGGTGGCAGCCAGGGCAAAGTGGAGAGCTCTTGCCCCATCCAGAAAGATGGTCCCCGTCAGCTCCAGCAGCCAAGTGTGACCTTGTAGAAGTGTACCTTTTGTGTGGCCAGATCTTCATGGTATTTTTTATTTTTTTTTTTATGTTTGAGAGAGTGTGTGAGCAGGGGAGGGGCAGAGAGAGGGAGACACAGAATCCGAAGCAGGCTCCAGGCTCTGAGCTGTCAGCACAGAGCCTGGCGCAGGGCAAGAACTCACAACCATGAGATCATGACCTGAGCCAAAGTCAGATGCTTAACCGACTGAGCCACCCAGGCGACCCCCAGATCTTTGTTTCTTAAGGGAAGCTGGAAATCCTTGTGCCAGGTCAGGCCCCATCCCTTCTTAGATTCCTGTTTTCTTCACGTGTAAAAAACAAGCACCAAGAAGTCTGTTAAGCGCTCCTAGCACGGACTTCTGCCCCCAGCGCGTCGGACCAACTGTGAGTGCTCTCTCTTGCTGGTAGACGTAAAGGGATGAAAGAAGTTGGCCCTGCCCTCAATGGGGCTTATAGTCAGGACAAGATGAAGTGACTGGATTATTGCAGAATCTTCTGGTAGTGCTCTGTCTGATGGAACTGGGAGGACAGGTCTCCGAGAGGCCGGAAGAGACAATTGGGCCGAGCTCGAAGGAAGACCAGGGGCTCACCAGACAAAAAAGTGGAGCTAGGCTCTGGGGCCCTGGGGGCAGGGATTGCTAGGGGAGGGGGGGAGGGAGGTGAAGTCCGGTGTGCTCCACAGAGGCCCTCTATCTAGCAGTCAATATTCACAATATTCACTTCTAGTTGCTCGTGACCAGTACCATTTATGGGGGCCTCAGTGCCAGACTAAGACACAAGGGTCCGGCCATGTTTAGACGTGCAGTATTTCGGTTGGTTTTTGTTTTTTTAAGTTTTAAGTGGTTTCCTGTATCAGGACATCCTAATCTTTGGGAGAAAACCTAACTGCAAGAGCTTAAAGGGGATTGGCTACCTCGTAGGTTTTGGGTACAAACTTTTAGGGTAAGGCCACTCTATAAAGGTGATTCGTTCAGCTCAGCCTCATCAGTGACCCCGATTTCTTTCTCCACCTGCCTCACTGTCAGGGCCGGGCTGCAGCACCCCCAGAAGAGCTAGGAAGCCCTCCAGCTGACCTCCCTACTCCTTATCTCCCTGTCCAGATCTAGGGCATGTGCTATCCCTGACCAAAAAAAAAAAAAAAAAACCCAAAAAGAACCCTGCGCACTGGTAAGGGTCTTGTTCTGTGATTGGCTGGGAGAAGGGGCAGCCCTCCTCAGAGCCTGGTACGGGGCAGAGTTGGGGTTCTGTGAGTAAGGAAGACGTGGGGGCATGGCTGTTGTGTGTGTTGTAGCTGTGACCCATTTAAAGATTAGCAAATGACACAATTCGGGATCTTCTAGTTGCCCTAGAGAAATTGGACTTGGGCAGCCTCGGTGGCTCAGCCACTTTGGTGGCTGGGCTGAGTAGTGAAGAGGGGCCTTTGCCCTGCCCTGGGCTCGCCGGAGCTGGTCTCTGCCAGTGCCCGCTCCTCTGGCCCCCTGACTGCAGCCTCTGCCCAGCCAGCCTTCCTCGCTTATGCCTGGCCTGGCAGGAGGGGATGGCAGCCTTAGGACACTTCCAGCTGGCCTCTGCTTTTACTGGGGTGTTACAGCTGGACAGGAACTGGGACGGGGCCACGGGCTCACCTCCGCAGCCTCCTCCTGGGCTGCTGTCTCCGCATTCGGATGCCCAGCCCTCAGCACTCCGGCCCTCTGGTTTTAGCGGGGCTGAACTGCGCATCCCTTACAAGTCAGAGTCAGCTCTGGAAGGGGTGTTGGCAGAGCGGAGGCCTGTGTTCCCAGTGTCTGTGGGGCACGCCAAGCCAGCCGTGCCGGTAGTAAGGGGCCGTGCTGCCTTCGTGGACAGCCAGCATGTGTGAGGCTCATTGCTCACTGGCCGTGGACTCTCCGCCCCTGGTCCCTCAGCTGTGTCCCCCCCTTGGCTAACACCTCCTTTCCCCTGCCCGTCTGCTTGTCCCCTCAGAAGGAGGGTGACCCCAAAACTGCCAGAAGCAAGACCCTTGCCCCCGCACCTCTGGAGAAGGACGCAGAAGGGTCCTCGGAGAGCAGTGACGAGGAGCTGCCGGCCAGCCAGGTGGGCCCCTCCTTCTCTTGGTGACACTACAGGCTCGGGGCGGGGCATGGGCCTCTGGTGGGAGGAGAGGGGGTGAGGGCAGGCTTTTGCCATTTAAACAGCACTTCACAGTTTCCTCATCTCTCCCTCTGATTCCTGATTCCCTCCCCCGGAGGGAGGCAGCAGGGCATCACTGAACATCAGGCCTCAGAGCCGGTGTAAGGTCCACGCCAGCTCTCCCAGACGCTAGTCCCATAACTATGGGCACACCTTAACCATTCTGGGACCCAGACGTTTCCACTGTAAGCAGGCAGGGTAACAGTCCCCACCCACCCCCAGCGTCTGTGCTCTGGGGTAGGAGGGCATGTGCTTTTGCCCGTTTGATGCTTCGGGAATCAAGGCCCAGTGAGCTGGCGTCAATTCCCCAAGCACTCACGACCCATAAGGAGCCAAGGCAGAGGTAGAGTGGCTGCCGGCTGGCCCTGCTGGGCCCTGGGAGCCTTCCCTATGGGCTTGTCTGAATCCAGGGAGCCGACCGCGCTGGCGCCCCTGTGGCACATGGTCATGTGCTCTGCCCAGACTGCACCCCTAAGGTTGGGACCAGGCCCACCTGGTCTCCCCAACTTTCTAAGTCTGTTAGACTGGTGTCCAGGCCTCTGTGTGAACCCCAGCCTTTCTAGCAGATGGCATTGCCCTTTGTCCTCTAGCCCCAAGTGCCCAGAAGCTTCTGCCAGGTCCCCTTGGGGAACACGAGTCCTACAATTGCCAGACGACTGGGGTCTTCTTAACCATCTCCCTCACATACCATAGCACCGATCAGCCTGGCAGTGAGGTCACATGCTGCCTGCGCGCCCCTAGCGGTGGGGCGGGGTGTCCGCTGCCTTTCTCAGGTAGCACAGATGATAATAACCATGATGAATGGCTACGTCTAACGTTGTGGGTCACGTTCCGTTTGCCAAGCACTGTGCTAAACGCCGTCCTTCATTATTCTGCTTAATTCCTGCAACAGCCTTGGGAGGGTAGGTCCCTCTTTTATTCCCATTTTAAGGAGGAAAGAATGAGGCTCAGAAAAGTCGAGTGACCTGCCCCAGCATCACATGGCCAGTAACAAACAGACAGACCTGGCTCAGTTTGAACCCAGGCCGTCCACACTCTGCCCGCTGCCCTGCACTGCCTCCACGCTCTTCTCTCCCTCGAAGGAGGAAGGCGGCTCAGGCATTGCCCTCCAGCTCTCCATGGCGCCCTTACGAGGCGGCCTTCTCTGAGCGGGATGGGGACAGCTGGGAGGGAGGGGGCCGCCTCGCCCTTCTCCGCGGGGGCGGAGTAACACAATTACAGTGAACATCATGCCTAAACTGAACCGTTTAATTGGTACGTTAGTCCTGAAGATTCTGGAGTCCCTATTAAAAAAGAACGGAAGTTGGCATTTTGCACTTTTCCCTAGGAGGTTTCAGGGGAGACGGCACAGCCTGGGGAAGCTGCAGCCTCCTCTGACTGGGGGGGTTTTGGCTCCCCCATCCTCAGCATGCTAACCATGATTATCATCATGATTATGCATTTGTCAAGCACTTATCTATCGACAAGTTTCACTCTGTTTTTATTATTAGCCCATCAGTGGGGAAAAGGGATCGATGCCAGAGTGGTGGGCAGAGCCTCAGGCTGGAGGCAGGGGGGCTTGTGGCTCCATTCCCAGGCTCCCTCACTGTGCCTCAGTCTCCCCACCTGCAGGGTTGGGCTCCAGCCTCTTTCTCTGAGAGAAATTTCTGGGGGTGGTCTGTGACTCAGCCCTGTTGGCACTGGCATCGTTAGCCCTGGGCCAGGGCCTGTGCTAGGGTCTGGGGCAGGTACTCTATTAAGAAGACAAAAGCCCTGTCCTCAAACTTCCAGCTAGAGTCAGAGAAGAAGACCTGTAAGGAACTAAACTGGGGCTTTAGGTGGGAGCCGTAGCATGGCTGGTCCTGGAAGGAGCTCCTGTCCAGTGCCTGGAGAACTAACTTCTGGTACAGCTCTGGCACAGTGTGCTGGTCACCCTGAGTGAGAGGCCACTTGCCCTCTCTTGAGCCTCAGCCTTCTCAGCCCGTGGGTGACATTCCCTGGGGGCTGGTGAACCACGGAACCTTCAGGCTCATGCCTGGAGAGTGGGGTTTCCTGGCCCCTTAGAGTAGGGCTGGCCCAGGACCTGTTAACCAGCCCCAGGCAGTTCTGAGAGGCTCTCGGGTGCCTTCTTGGCTCTGCCCCTCACTCCCAGGCTTAGCAGCCTGGGCCAGTCAGCCCTGCCTCCACTGTGCCACAGGCTGGAGTGAGGGCACAGTTGGTGAGCTCAGCCGTGACAAGAGCCCCAGGTCCAGTTCTGCAGGGGGAGGGAGTCCTGGCATTCCATCCGGGCCCTTGCCGACCCTCGCCCACAGGGAGGCCCAGCCCGGCGTTCAGGCCGCATCAGCTTCGAATGAGTCTTTGACTGTCACCCCTGTCTGCACGCTGTGCTTTGCAGCTTGCAGAGCGAGTCAGAGCCCCTCCAGGGAGCAGGCCCAGGCTGGGATTGCTAATAGCCCTTTCAACAGGTGGGAAACTGAGGCCCACGAAGCTCAGGGGTTGGGCCACGTGGTGAAGTCTGGCAGAGGTAGGATCAGAGGCGGGTTTCCCCCCATCTGTGGGTTGCATGGCCCACCTTTTCAACTATCCATTGCCACTGGACTCCTGTCGTGTCCAGGGCTCAGCCCTGGACCCTCATGTCCCTGCCCTCCGAGCCAGGCCCCCTGCACCGCCCCCGGCCCAGAGGCCGTGTGGGCAGGTGGAGCCAGGGAGGAGGCGGCGTTTGCTGCTGAGCTGCTTTTAACATCCCAGACGCTATTGTTTGCCTTGGTGGGTTCGGTGCCTCTCTGCATCCCCGACAATCTGTTCTTCTGTCTTCTCACATATATATAGATCCCCCCTCCCTCAACTGTAAGCCTTCTCCCACTTTCCATACTTCTCTCTTTCATCATGTGGGAAGGCAGGCTCTGGAAGCGGCAGATCAGAGCAGCCGCGGGGGAGGCTGTGTGGCAAGGGGAGGAAGGGCCCCAGCCCAGCAAGGCTTCCGCCCTCTGGCGGTTACCCGTCTGCTTTGCTTTTCACAGTGCCTCTCCCACTGCCCCCTGGGCCCCGGAGGAAGGCAGGGTGGTGTGGTGGGCAAGACCGGGTCCCTGGGCGAGCTTCCTGCTGCTGCACCTGCTTCTTGTGTTTCCCCCCAGGCCAGACGGGTACTGGAACTCAGACGAGTCTGACCTGAGGGTGGAGGGTAGGCTCATCTGACTCCCTGGCTCAATGCATGCGAGGTGCCCATGTGAGCAGTGGGCACATCCACTAGAGCTGTGGCCCAGCCTGGTCTGCGGGATCCCCAGAGCTGCCACCTTCTCTGTCTTTTGCCATCTCACTGGAAGATGTAAAGCCTGCCCAAAGATAGAACAGTGTCAGAGAACCCCCGCGTGTCTTCCCCAGCCTCAGCGGGTCTGCAGTCGTGACCAGGCTCGCTTCATGCAAGCCCTCCCCTCCTTCCCCAGTACCCCGGGTTCCTTTTTTTAAAGGACAGCCACCATTCACCGTCACACTGAGAAACTCACCTGCAAAGTCAGTGTCTCCGTTTCCTGGATTGCCTAAAATTGTTTACGTGTGGTGTGTCCAATTAAGAATTGACACAGGGGCCACACGCTACACTTGAGTCCCTTAGGTCTTAATGTGTTTCCCTGTGCAGTTTATTTGTTGAAGGCATTGGCTCAGTGTAGCTGGGTCGTGGCACCCGGGCCCACGTCTCAGGAGGCTGCATCATAGTCTCCGGGGCGGGGGCAGCTGGATTATGTATCACTCCTCAGGTGAATCGCGTGTTAGGACCGAGCAGCCGAGGGGCCTGGTGCTTAGAGCACCCTCTGGGCAAGCGTCTGGCCCTGGCTATGTTTCAGTTAGCTGTGCGTCCTCGGGCAATTCTTTTCCCCTCTCTGGACTTTAGAGTTTTCCCACCTGTACAACGGAGCCCCTACTACTGACCTCAGGGGTTCCTGTGAAGGTCAGATGGGCTCCTATTGAGCCGTGAGGTACCGTGCAGGTCTTAGCAGGTGCACGGGCTGAGGGCGCGCTGGGAGCGCCCTGGGCAGCTGCAGTGGCCTCTGCCTGCCCAGTGGCCCTGAGCTCTCTGGACCCCTTGCCTTGTAAAACCCCCCACCCAACTTCCCCTTTGCCTGGCCAAGCCTTTAATCACTTGGGGGGTATGTTTTGTTTTTGTTTTTCAAGGTGATTAAACCCCCTCTGATTTTTGTCGACCCTAATCGTAGTCCAGCTGGCCCAGCTGCAGACACCCCAAGGAAGGCCCGGGCCTCCGAGAGCATGTCCAGGAGCTCCTCCTCTGAGAGCGAGGATGAGGATGTGATCCCTGCTACGCAGTGCTCTACTCCCGGTGAGCACAGGCCTGTGACGCAGGGCTGACTCCCCTGCTGCGCCTGCCAGGCTCACCTGGAGGGCCCGCCAGCGCATACATAGGCATGCACGCACGCGTGCACCAGCCCGCACACACGTATGCACGCACAGACCCCATCGAGGCCCAAAGGGGAGAGGGTGCTGGGTCACACAGCATGCTGGTCAGGAGGGGCTTGGTTCGTCCCTATGAGGAACCACCTCTGATGTCCATCTCTGGAGGGGTACTTGCCACAAGTTCTGTGCTGGCTCCAAGGGTAGGAACCCACACCCGTGGCTGGAAGCTGCAGAACAAGTTTCTACGTAATCTCAGGAAGAGCCTTTGTAGTGACTGACGGCCTGAACAGGGAGAACGGTAGTGAGCATCCTGTTCTTGCTGGCATGTAAGGAGGCTTAGGTAGTCCCAAGCCAGACATTGTAGGCAAGGATTCCGTCTGTCAGTGGGAGACAGTGCCATAGCTGGGGTTTCTTTTACTTCCGAGAGCCTGCAGTATGACCAACGACATCAGGAAAACGGTTCCTACCGTGACACTTCTTGTGAGGAGAAGGAGCATACCTAGTCTTGGTAGGCTCATTAAACACAGAGTAGCACAAAAGAAAAAGTGTCACTGTGATCCCACTGTCTGGAATAATTATTGATGCTTTATAGCTGTTAACTTTACAAAAACCTTAAGCTGCATATGTGTTCTTAGGGAGCTCATACTGTACGTTACACTCAGTAATTTTTACCTGACATAGTGTGATGTACGCATTTACCACGTGGTGCCCGCTGGCCACGAAGCAGTCCTTTGGGTGGACTTAGCCTAGTTTCCGTAGGCAGGGCCGAACTAGAGAAAGCTAAGGGTTTTGTCTGGGGGCTCCGGGGCCAGCACGAACGGTGCTACGGTGAGGACGTGTAGCTGAGCCTTTGCAAACAACCCGGATATTCTCGTGAAGACTCTTCTAAATGCCCAGAGTCCCATTTCGGACCCGCGCCCCCTACCGGTACTCAAAGTAGGGGCCTGGCCGGCTGACGGGGAGCATCATCGAGGACAGGAGAACCGGGGGGAGGGGGAGCAAGGAGAGATCGTGGGGTCATTGCTACAGCACGCTGAGCTTGTGACGTGCAACAGTGACGTCTCCTGCTTGCCAGACTGAGGGAGGGCATCACGCAGGTCTCTCCTGCCGGTGACGTGAGCCAGGCCCCGGGAAGGGCTGATACCGGGATGGCCACTCGCGTGCACTGACTCGGGCCCCGTCCCGCTCCGTCTCAGCCACTAGAACAAACGTGACCGTGTTCACGGCCCACCCAAGGCCCGCAGTCAGGGCCAGCACCGTTGGGGCCAGCAGCAGTGAGGAGTCCAGCCGGGTGTCCGAAGGCAAGAAACGGGAGGCACCAGTGGCTCAGGTACCTGGCAGGCGAGGGAGAGGGAGGGCTGTGCGGGCCAGCGGGGGTGAGGGGCCCCCTGCCCTCCCGGTACCCGCACGTGCAGCTCGGTGGCACTGCCGTTGCTCTTGTCCACCCCCCCGCCCCGACCGGGTGCCTGGACACCTTTGAGCTAGGAGGAAGCAGAGTCCGAAGCGTGGTGTCCGGGCCCAGCCGGTGCTGCCCCACACGCCCTCGGCAGCCCTTCCGGTGTGGTTGTGCTTTTGGTTTCTTTTTCCTCCCAGTTTGGAATTGCCGGGGACAAATCTTGCACTTCTGTAGCGTAGAGAATAGTGACCTCCCAACCCTCACCGTTTTCAGTGCGTTTCTGTTGGGTCTTTGCCTAAATCTAAAAGCCTGAGCAGAGCTCACTGTTCAAACAACAGAGCTGAGCGCTGCCCTTCCACGAGACCGTTGCGATTTGTCCAGGATTACCCAGGGCCCGAACCCAGGTCTCCTCGCTCCCGGTCCATTGCTCCTAGGTTTTCTGTCCCCTTGCGCCTCACCCCTTTCTTCTGAGAGGAAGGAGGGAGCATGGGTGCTGGCAGGGTAGCTGGGCTGCGGTCACCGCACCCAGCAGCCTGCATCCGTTCGGCCATCCGGCCAGCAGATGGTGCCAGGCGCTGAGATGCAGCAGGAAGACAGGGAGTGAGCGTCCCTGCCTCACAGGCCTTTTAAACGAAGAAGCCAGAAAATACAGTAGTCACCAACTGCTGGGTGCTCAGAGGGAAGAGGTGTAAACTAGAGAATAACAGGATGGGCCGCTTGAGGAAGGATCGGCAGGACTGGCCTCTCCAAAGGGGCGACACCGAGGCCAGAGGAGAAGGCGAGCCAGGGAGTTCTCCAGCCAGGGGAGCACTTGGGGGTGAGAGGGGCCAGGCCGGACAGGCCGCGGTGGGGGCCACGCGGCCGCAGAGGGGGGGCCCTGCCAGCCCTCTTCCAGTTATCTCTCCCCGGCTGCTGGCGGATGTGGGAAGCAGGAGCGGCAGGCACCAGGGAGAACTTTGAGGAGGCTGTTGCAGCCACCTGGCTAGAGAGCTGTCCGTTGGCTTCAGATTGGGTGGGGGGGCCTTGGGTAGGGCCCGAGCTGCTTCCGCCCCCTGGGCTAGAAGCCTTTGGATCCTCTGAGAACGATAGGATTAGCTTATAACCTGAAGCCTGGCCCCACTTTCTGCCCACATGGTGGTATTGCTCGTTTGTCCCTCAGTCCCCCACCCCAGCCCCATGGCTCCTTGTGCAGATACGGGTCGCCTCCCGTGCCAGCCAGTATCTGATCAGGGCACGGCATAGATGGCATTCTGAGAACCTGGGAGTCTCAGGGCTACCTGTGGCTGTCCGCAGGTGACAAAGAGGAACCCTGCTCACCTCCCGCTGACCCAGGCCGCCCTGAAGGTCCTTGCCCAGAAAGCCAGTGAGGCCCAGCCTCCTGCTGCCAGGACCCCGTCTTCAAGTGGGGTGAGCTGGGGAGCCAGGTGGTGGTGGGGCCAGGCCCCGCCCTGGAGGGGACAGTGATGAACGATTACAGAGCATAGAAGGGAGGGCCCAGGTAGGGGCCCAAGTCCCAGGGCCAGCATTTACCTGCCCTGTGACTGTAACATGTACACTTCTGTCCCTCCTCCCCATGTCCCCCAGTCTCTGCTGCCTGGTCTGAGCATTCGTGGGAAGGCTGAGGCCTAGGTACAGAGCAGTGAACAGCCGCCTTGCCCGCGGGGAGCTGGGTGTCCAGGAGGCACCGACGTTCATCTCCCTTCATTTTTCCTTCCACTCTCCTTTTTCACCAAATTAGGTTGATGGTGCTCTGGGAACACTCCCTGTGATGAGGAGTCCCCAGAGAGCCCCCGTGCCGGCCAAAGTGACCAACAAGCTCAGAAAACCTGAGGCTCCTGCGGCCCAGCAGGCCACGGCCACTCCTGCAGCACGCCCCAGGGCCGAGGCCTCCGAGACCTCCGACGGCAGCGAGGACAGCAGCGGCAGCTCTTCGGGGAGTGAGGAGGACGCCGACGGGCCCCAGATGGTCCCCTCGGCCCACAGACTGGGTGAGGGTCCCCGGAAGAGAAGGCGAGGCAGGCCCAGAGAGGGGAGTGATGGCCTGGGGGAGCCCTGGGTACAGGCCTGTGCTCTGAACCTTCACTTGTTCTGCAGCCTGGGCCTCAGTGTCCCCACCTGTACAACCCCACACGGAGGTTGGTCCAAGTGATCGCAAACTCTGCTGTTTGACCACTCCCAGCTTTTTGGTACCAGGCTCATAACTGATCCCCCAAAATTCCAGAGTCATGCCCCCTTCCCCACCCCCAGAAAAGCAGAGAAGCGTAAGTAGGGCCTCAGGAATTAGAACAGAAGGTTCTGGCATTCATATGTCTTGCTTAGAAGGGTGTGAACAGCCGTTGACCTTGGAAGGGAGTCATAGGAGCAGGTAGAGCCTTGGGTGGGAGCGGGGGGGGGGGGACATGCGGAAAGCTCAGGCCTTCCCGAGGCCTCCTGGAGGGCTCTGCCCCACCGCGCAGCCGGCCTCCCAACAGGGTGCCTGTGCTCCTCCAGTAGGTCCGGCCCCCTCCACAGCAGAGACCTTGGTGGAGGAGACCACGGCAGAGTCCAGTGAGGATGAGGTGGTGGCACCCTCTCAGGTAACTGCCAGGGAGACGGCTGGCCCTTTGGGCGGCAGGGGCGGGGGGTCCTCGGGGCGGGAGCTCGAGGCCACCTGATGCCTGTTAGGCCGAAGCTATCCCCCGCGGCAGGGCCTGGGTTGTCTCCTCCCCTGAGGCTCCATTTCAGCCTAAGGCCGGGAATAGTGGACTCAGAGGCTGTAAAAAGGGCTCGCCTTGATTTTAGATGAGAGTCCCGGAAAGAGAGCTATTTTGTAACAGATGGGATTTCTTTAAGGTTATCTTCCGTACGCGGCAAGCGCTAGTGATTTTCCATTCGCCTTAGCTGTGAGAAATTGTCTTTTTAAATGTGCCTGACAAAAATACGTACTAATTAAAATAGTGCAGGAGGTCCATACAACGGGCTGATGTGCCCACCGCCGACAGGGCGGCCCGACCCTAGGGGCTCCCCGCTCAGGGGCTCCCAGCAGGCCTGCCATTGGCGGCTAGGTGGGGCAGGGTTCCAGCCCCGTTCACAGTGGGTTTCTTCAGTCTCTCCTCTCAGGTTACGTGACCCCTGGGCCGCCTCTGGCCAATTCCCAGGCTTCAAAGGCTACTCCCAGGCCAGCTCTCGAACCCTCGGCTTCCTCTACTCCCGCCACCAAAGATGCCCCAGACGGCAAGCAGGAAGTGGAGCCCCAACGTGTAGCAGGCACCGTATCCCCTAAAACAAGTGAGTCAATGGCCACAGGAAAGACACGGTGGGACAAGGCAATGGACCCCTTCTTTCCCTCCCTCAGGAAGAGTCCCACCGACATGGTTCTGTGTGTCACCAGGGCCTTCCCAAGCAGGGCCTGGTGCCCCGGCGCCCAGGTGTCTGGCCCTTAGGATATGGGACAGCCTGCAAGCCGGGTTATCCGGCTCTGTGGGATGCTGGTGAGCCCTGCCTTAGAGCAGCCTTGGTTCTTTCTAGCTGTGCCTGTTGACAAATGGACTCATGCTATGGGGTGTAGGGCCTCAGGGGAGCTTGGACAAAAGGCAGGAGCCACATTTGGAGACGTTGTTGGTACGTGGCAGAGACCCCTGGTGATGGACTGACTTGTAAAGCCTCTGACAAGACCCTGCCTCTCTAGGCCCCTGTGTCTTAACAGCACAGGGCACGGTAGATCCATCTCGTCAGTGTCAAGACACGGCACATCCCGAAAATAGTCACGTGGTGCTGGGGCAGACTGGAGTGCTGAGGTCACCTGGCCAGGGGTGTCAGCCGGCCCTGACTTGCCAGTGTTCAGGGACAGGCATCTCAGACGGGCACGCCTGGGACAGCTCTAGGGATTCCGCCCCCACCTTTGGTGTTCTGGGGCGTTACACAGGAAGCAGCGAAGTGGGCTTCTGGAGGAGGAGGTTGCCAGCGAAATCTCGGCCCTCCTCAGCTTCCTTCTCCTCCCTCTGCCCTGGGACCCCCGCTGTCTCCGCCCCCCTCGCCCACCACAGCCCTGGGGCCAGAGCCGCTCCGGATCTTGCACCCGGGGCCCGGTGTATGTACAGGGAACGGCCGAGCCACTGGGCACCTTCCAGAGCCTGGCATGGAGACGGTCTCATGCCTGTGAGGCCCAGAACGGAGCGGAGACCTGCCGAGTCACCTGGGTAGTTAGGGGCAGCCCTGGGACACTGCCGATGTCGGCCCCCATGTACACCCTGTCCATGGCTTTAGCTGCAGCTCGCCGGTGCCGGGTCAGCAGAGGAGTCATTGCTCACTTTCTTCCCCAGCGTTCTTTGTGAGAGGCGGGTGCGACAGGGAGACATTTTAGAGGGGGCTGTGGAAAGTTTTTTTCACACGTGTAGTCAGCACACAATTACCAAAGGAGAGCAGAGGCGTGGAAAATTCTAAACAAAGGCTGTACCAGAAGTCACTCTGGCAGGCAGCAAACCTGCTTAGTCAGCCGCCACGTGCATATACAGCATGCCCGTCACCCCCCAAGCTGCCTTGTCCCCTGACCAGCATTATCGTGAGGCTCAGACTCAGAATAGGGCCTTCGTTGTTCATCGGAGCTCTTACTTCACAAGCAGGGAAACTGAGACCCTGGGAGGAGCGTGGTCCCGCAGCCAGCCGGCAGCAGTCAGACGTGGCGTCTGAGTCTCTTGCCTCCCAGCTCTGCTTCTGACCGGACAATACCGTCTCCCTCCTGTCTGACCTTTCATTTTGTTGATAGATTCAGGCGCCTTCCTTAACGTCCTAGAGTCTTTTCCCACCCCCACCCTGACTTGAGTTTTCAGTGTGAGGAGACAAAAGAGCTAAGTTGTAAAAAGTAAAAAAATAAAGAAAAGAGCTAAGTGAGAAGCTACTGGGAAGGTGTGAGCAGGAGACCCTGATGGGGCAGAGTGACCACTGGGCTGCCCTCTCCCTGTCTGTACCGTGTCAAGGGAGGTCGACCGTGTCCCTAGACCCTTGGCCTCTTGCACAGTGAGTCTGTCGCGACTCTCCCTGACCCGCGACCCCATGTCCTGTCTCCACAGGCAGAAGAGAGGCTAGTGCCACGCCTCAGAAGGCCCGGAAGCCCAAGAAGGCTGCTGGGAGCCCCCAAGCCTCCACGCTGGCGCTGCAGAGTGACATCAGCCGGCGCCTCCTGAACGAGCCCTGGCCCCTGAACGAGGCCCAGCTCCAGGCCTCTGTGGTCAAGGTCCTGACGGAGCTGCTGGAGCAGGAAAGGAAGAAGGCCGCGGATGCCGCCAAGGAGAGCGGCAAGAAGGCCCGGGGGGGCCGCAAGCGGAAGCTGTCCGGGGACCAGACGGCCACCAGGGCCCCCAAGAGCAAGAAGAAGAAGCAGCCGGTAGCTGGGGGAGGTGGGGAGGGTGCGCTCTCACCAGAAAAGGCCTCCAGGACTCCTAAGGGGAAAGCCAAGAGAGCCGGAGCGAGTGGCGACATCACGGAGAAGAAGGAAAAAGAGTCTTCTGGCTCCCAAGGGGCCAAGGAGAAGCCAGAAGGGGAGCCAAGGACACTGAAGGTCGAGGGTGGAGACCAGGGCAACCCAAAGAGCAAGAAAGAGAAGAAGAAATCCGACAAGAGTAAGTGGGGGGCTGCAGACAGGGGCACGCTCCCTGCTGAGAGCTGCAGGGGATGGGGGGTGACGGTCCCATTTATAGGTAGAAGGTAACTTTGTAAAATAAACGTGTGGAAGTAACTTTGTAAAATAAACGTGTGGAAGCTTTAAAACGTCAGTTAAAGCAAAACAGTCCCAAGGGATGGGGCGGAAATCCTGAGGCAGGCCCCACGGGCTCTCAGGCCAGGGCCGGTGGTCCCCGAGGCCTGTGGGCCTGTGTTTGGATGGCTCCCCGAAGTGTGGGGAGGGCCGGGACCTGGCATCGGGAGGAGTGGTTCTAGACCTGCCCCGTCTGCATACTGACCCCCCCGCCCCGCCACGCTTCTGTTCAAGACGTTTACTTTCTTCCGTTAGAAAAAAAAGACAAGGAAAAAAAGGAAAAGAAGAAGAAAGCAAAAAAGGCCTCAACCAAAGACCCTGACTCCCCATTCCAGAAGAAAAAGAAGAAAAAGGTAGCGGGAGTTCCTGAGGGGTCTCTCTGGCCAGAAAAAGGATCCGGACCCAGTCCCCAGGGTGCCTGTGACCAGCCCCATCCTGTGCATGTCAGAGTGCGGGGACCCCGCAGAGTCTGGTCGGGGTCCAGGCAGGGGTTGGAGGCCTGCGAGTTGTGACACACTGGAGACCAGGGGAAGGCAGGTGCCACTGGGGAGGGACAAGGTCTGTGCGTGTAGAAGCCATGGGAGTGACCCTGTCTTATCTGTGAGGTCTGTGAGGTAGCAACGTTCTGGGAGCCCCCGGGAGGCTGTAGGCTAGCCAAGGAGGCTGAGGTGAGAGGAAACCTTCATGGGATGCGTGCACCCCAGCTTGCAGGGTATCCCCACCACAGGATTAAGGGTTCCAGAGGCCGATCACTGAAGTGGGCTGCGGGTGGGGGCGCCCACACCTTATATGGGTGCAGTTCTCACCATGGCCAGCGGGGCTTCAGCTGTGTTCAGTCAAGCCACGCATCTGTTACTCAGAGACCTGGGCTCCCTCCTGGGCAAACGGGGCCCCATCCTTGCCCTTGGGGATCCCTCTATCTGTCCTGGGGGGGGGCCTCGAATCCTCAGGAGGGAACCATCCTATCGCTTCCTGTGGGGGCTGCACGGTGGGGGGATATGCTTCAAGGTACCTGCTCACGCCCCCACTTCTATCCCTCACAGAAGAAGACAGCGGAGCAGACTGTCTGAGGAGCACATGAAGACAGGTACGCCTCCTGGCCCGGGGACCCCCCCCCGCTGACCTCCCCTCCCCTCCCCTCCCCAGTGACGGAGGGGGAGGGCAGCCCCAGCATCTGGTGCGCTCACAGGGGGCCGGTCAGGGAGGCTGGAGACAATGGTTCCATCCCTCAAGGTCAGGGGGACCAATGAGGCGGTGCCCGAAGTCAGAGCTGCAGCATCACAAGGGTCCGGAACAGCAATGGCAGTGACCAACACAGTGGGCGCCGGGATGGTGCCTCTTCGTCTATGACGAGGAGGCTCAAGGCCACATACAGCTTGGGCTTCTCCGCACATTGTCCAGTTCCTTTACCTTTTGATTTTGAAACTTGAGGGCGTAGCCTGGCGGAGAGGAGGACGGGTTCTTCGGGCCAAGCCATTCCAGGGGACCTGTGCTTTAGGGGCGCCACCCGGCCGATCGGCCCCCCGCAGCCAGCAGCCTCCTGGAAATGGGGGCGGCGAGGGTTAAGTGGAGCACTAAAGCACTCAGCCCAGTCCCTGGGACGTGGGCGGTGCTACCGAGCGCCCGCTGCAGTTGGTGGTGCTCCTTTCCGCATCAGAGATACTGGGTTTTGAATTCACTCTCTTCTCTTTGGAGAGAAAGGTCAGGAATCTTGCATCCGGATGTGTTTCCCTCACCCAGGGGTTTCTTAGCCAGGTGGTGAGTCGCCCCATGCCCCTGCCCTCTGCCCACCGTGGGTTGGAATTGAATCTTTAAACCTCCCTCCCTCCCTCCCTCCCCAGAAGAAGACAGCCAGCTGCAGTGTCCGTGCTGGCCGAGCTAGGGAGCCCTGCAGAGAGGCTGGTCCGAGGAGGAAGAGGAGGAAATGCATCGAGACCCAGTGACCTCCACTCACTGATTCCACGTCTGACTTCTGTCCTGACACAGAACGCTTCATATAGATGTGTACAGTATATATATATATTTTTTTAAGTTACCTGCCCCTCCCCCTTCCAACCCAACCCAACCCAACCCAACCCAACCCAACATGCCCCGAGGCCTCGGGACTTCCCCACCTCTTTGCCCTGCAGACCTAGCGAGGCCCAGCCTACAGCTCCTGCCATCCCCGGTCTCTGGCTGACGCTGAGGCTTTGTCCTCCTCTATCAGTTTTCTCCCTGTTTTGTTCGTGGTTTTTTGTAATGACTCAAAATAAAAGGCTTGAAGGAAAGGCGGGAGTTCCTAGTGCATCGGGACGAACATTTGCATCTGACTTATTCTTGGAAGGGAGAGTCTGGCCGACACCTGGAGGTGAACAGACCCCCCCACTCGGGATTTGTCCTGTGTACCTCGAGGCTCCGGGATGCTGTGGCGAGTGGGATGGACAGGTTGCCAGAGGAGCCCGTGAAGTGCCCCCAGGTACTGAATTGGTGGGGAAAGCCTCCAGGAAGAAGGGGCATCCCCACTAAGGGGGCAGCATGGTCATGGCTGCTTCGCCAGGGCGGACCAGGCAGGCACCCGTAGGCACGAAACGGCGGAGGGGGTGTGCTTTCTCAGCACCTTGGCAAGTTAGGGTTTGAGCTGGAGGCAGGCCCTCTCGAGGTACCACGGGCAGAGTAGGAGCAGGAAACCCAGTTAGGACCGAGGTGCCCTCGTGTCCGGGTCACAGAGGTTCTGTGAGGACGACGGCGAGAAATGTGAACTCAACAGAGATGGCGGGATGACCTCTGTAAGACTTGGTGAGGACTGCGGTGCACTTGCCTAGAGCGTGTTGTGGAGAGCTCTCCCCAGAGCTTTGAGCCTTCTGCCAGTGAGAGTAAGAGGCCATGCAGAGAGAGAGTGCTGGGCCGGAGGTCTTGGAGGCCCACATTGGCATCCAGCTGCACCCTTAACTTGGGGCCCTGCCCTATGTTGGCCTCTCCCCCCCCGCCAAGTGTGTTGGTTTAGAGCAGAGGTACAGTTTGGGTCGGGGTGAGCCCCTGGGTCTCTGCAGCCCCCACTTGCTGGCAGGCCTGACACTGGGGCCTGTGTTGCTGCCATGTGTCCTCACACGCGCACTGTTCTTAGCACGGAAGTGAGAACAGGGATCTGGGAACGTGGAAGCTGGACCAGGAGGAGCTTGTGCTTAGAGAACTAAGGGCAAGAGCCTGTTTCTTCCTGGAAGCAGTATTTCTGTGTGTTGACATGGAGCCCCGAGTATGTCTGTATCCGGAATGTGCATCCCCACAGCCTGGCCTGGCCCATGGGCCTCTGGTGAGGCAACCTGGCTGCGCCCTCCCACCCACACCACTGGATTCGAGGTCTCCATTACCTCCTTGGGATAAATGGACCCGATCCCAACAACAGTCAGGAGCCAGAAGTGTTCTACTTACTACATTTTATTCTCAGAGCTGCGGTCCTGGGGGCTGGTGACAAGCTTGGCTGCGCAGAGGGAACGGGGTGGGGGGGCAGAAAGTGCGGTGGGGTCGTGGAGAGGCTGGTTCTTCCTGGGTGCATGTTGCTAGAGGGGAAGAGTGGCTCGTCCCCCCCCCCCCAAGTAGGCTACAAAGCCAAGGCCGAAAGAGACACCAAAGGGTTTGGGTGTGGGGGAGCATGGTGCCCTCTCCCTGCACCTGTCCCCTTTGTCCATGGGCCTGGGTCTTGGGGCTCCGTGTTGGAGGCTGAGATGGGGGTCAGCCTCGCTCTCGGTCCACCTCCTTGGGCCGCGCATCCCTGCGGAGGGACAGGGGGCTGGGCAGCAGGGCCCGCGTCGTTAAATCTGTGCTGCTCCGACGTGACGTGTGTCCAAGGATGGTGGTGAGCCATGTGCCAGGGTGTCATGGAAGGAGGTGCAGAGTGGGAGCAGGGGAGTGGGCTGGGAGGGAGGAGAGGGGCTAGGGTTGGAGGAGAGCGGGGAGCAAGCAGGGGCCATGCAGGGCTGGCTGCGTGCTGGCGTCTGCTGCTCACATGGCCACTGTGGAGAGGAGAAGCGGCCAGTGAGGGCTGGGGTCCCCTGTTGTCCCTGACCCTTCCCAGCACCCTGGGAGCTCAGAGCAGTTGAGGACTTTCCACCCTACAGCCCCTAGAGGTGATTCTCGTGTGTGAAATGGGTCCCTCTCCAGCCGCCCTAGGGACATCTAAGGCCACACTGCACTGGCGCTCTGGGGAGAAGTTGCTGGGGACTGGGCGACCCTGCAGGAGCCCTTACCTTGGCCCAGGTCCTGCTTGGTCATGCCCAGCCCAGACGACAGGTCTTCAGGGTCCAGTGGCTCTGCAAAGGAGTAGCAAGTCCATGCATCACTTGGCAGTCCAGCCTCCCGCACCCACTGGCAAGGGGCCTGGGTCATTCTTCCCAGCCCGGCCAGGGACTCGTGCATGGTGCAGCCGGCGCCAGAGGGAGGGACTCTTGTCGGATGGCAGCAACCAGGTGTGGTCAGGGAAGGCCAAGGAAGGGGATGACGACACAGGCCGCGTGGGCCTGCACGGCGGGTGGTGCAGGGCTGCGTGAGTATCACGGGAAGGACGGAGGGTAGATGAGTGAGTAGATGAGTGGATGTAAGGAGAGAAGAGATCGATGGATAAAGGGGTGGCTGCCCCCAGGAGCTCGAGCGTCCCGGCCACACGTACGCCAGGCGGGACTCCTTGCCCCTCAGCCTGCCTGGACCTTCCTGCTCCTTGGACACGCCCTGGCCGAGGAGGCGGGCACTCTTACCACTGCAGTTCCGGTGCCCGCGGCTCCTGGTGTGGGGGACCTCGGTGCCGTTGGGGAAGACGCACCAGCAGTAGCCGGTGCTCCCATAGCACTGGAGCGGCTTATAGTCGCCGTTCTCATCGCACTGGGGCCTGAACGTGCCAGGGTGGACGGCGGGAACGCGGCTCACCTCTTCCTGGCACTTCGTCAGTACTGAAGCGACAGGCATGAAGACAGTGAGTGAGCAGGCCCTGGGCCACAGTCTCGGCAGAACGAGACAGATCCACGTACCACTGCTGTGGGCCTGATGCCTTCTGCCCAAGTGACTGTGCTCACTCTACCCACTGCACAGATGGGGAAACTAAGGCACGGACCAACAAAGTCTGAGATCAAAGAGGAAGTGAATGGCCATGTGGCTAATTTATCCCTGAACCTGACGATTTCTTCTGATACTCAAGGCCTATTAAAGTTTGGAATTGCACTTGTGCTGCTGATTTCTAAGGGAGAGCAGTGGGCATCTTGGCAAGTCTGAGCTTCTGTTACTGGGATTATCCAAGTACAAACTGGGGCTTTGCTGAGGATGTGCAGGGATTCAGACATCGGCTGGGAGTTGGTCAAGATGGCACTGAACGGGCCTTCTGTGAACCTATGATGGAAAAATCGGAGGCCTAGGGTGGGGTGGGCCATCGATCTTCCACTTCCAACACCGAAGCCCAGAAGGAAGACCCTTGCCCCAAGTTGCATGGCAGATGAGTGCCAGGATGGAGACCCGGCCCTCTCAGATGCTTTAGGGCTGAAAATCCTGCCATGCGTCGTCCACAAGATGGAAAACCCCCCTGGGCCCTCTTGTCTGGCCCCTGCGGGCTGTGGGAGCGTGAGGAGGTCCCTCTGAAGGTGGGGCATGGGCCTGCCCTGCCCCCTCAGGAACCCGTGCAGGGATGCGTGGAGGTCATTGTGAGGACACCTGGGATGTTGGGTGGTTTTGCTCCAGGCCAACTTGTGCAGCACCATCCTTCGCAAGGGAGGGCATCCCCTAAGAGGAGACCTCTGCCTCGTGGGCTCTCGGGTGGGGGTGGGGGGAGCAGCCAAGCCCGGAAGGAACAGGCAGGAGAGACAGGAATGAGCGCCCCGGAGAGTCCCGGTGCTTGGATCAGGGGGTGCTCCCAGAAGCCCTGGCAGCCCAAGGCTCCCACTCCCCATACCTTTTGGCGGAACGTTGATGGGGTGATTCTCCAGCGGGTCCTTGCTCATTTCAAACAAGAGCCACTGGTACATCCAGTTCTCAAAGACCTAATGGGATGAGGCAAGGGGTCAGGCTCAACAGCCCCCTCCAACCTTACCTGGCTTTGCCCCTGGGGACAGACATGGAGGGTCTGACAGGGACTCAACACCCCAGACTCCAGCTGCAGCCCGGACCCACGGAGTTTGGTCTGTCTGGGTGCTTCCTCAGCTCCAGCCCTCTTCGTGGTTGTGGCTTTGGTGGTGTCGGCAAGACGACTCCAGCTCCCTGGGGATGGCTTCCCCGGACCACCCCTTACAGCACCTCTTCCCAGCCCTGTCCTAGAGGCCAGGAAGGAGAGGGACGCAGTGCGGGGAAACCTGCTGACCTTCCAATCCAGGGTCCCCATGGTGTTCTTAAGGTGTTTCAGGTTCTCTGGGAAGCTCCCCTTCAGCTGCGGGTACACCTTCAGAGGGTCAGCCTCCTGCAGGGTAGTAAGGCAGGAAGGAAGGTTTAAAAGTGCTCCCTGGCAGGCAAGGTGAAATGTGCAGCCCAGGTTCCCCTGGACCCATGCCGTGCCGTAATGGGGCCAGTGGGGAGGGGAGACAGCAAGGGTCGTCCGGCGGCACAGCTCCGTGATCCCCAGGCTGGGAGTACGGAGACCCAAGTTCCAGGCCCAGTTCTACCACTAACCCCCAGTCTTCTACTCCTTACACACTCTTCATCCTTCAGGTCTCCCCTCCTCCACACCCCTTGCCCTGCCATCACTCAGTTGAGTCCTTTGCCTCTTCCCTTAGAAATCTCCCTGCTCATCACCTGGTCACTTGTCTATCTCCCACACTAGCCTGGGACTCCCATGGGATTAGAAGCGAGTCTGAGTGGTTCCCAATGTGAGCCCAGAGCCCAGAGCCTTGCAGTGCAGGGACAGAGTAGACATGCAGAAGAAATTTGGGGAGGAAAAAATGGGCATCTTGAGCAAGTCACTTCTTGGCTTTGGGCCTCAGATTCTCCCTAACACTCAAAAAAGGGGATGGCAGGGCGAGACTATGACATTTAAGGGCCGCACTGGCATTCTTTCGCTAATCTGGTGAGCCCGTAGTGATGTCTCCTCTGAGCCCAGAATGGCGCAGGCCTCCGAGCAGGCTTTCCCTTTGGGGGAAACCTGGGTGGGCAGGCAGGGCCGCCAGCTGGGTCCCACTCACCAGGAGCAGGTGCATCACGTGGTCCTGTGTCATGTTGCCATACTTGGTGGCGTTCTGTATGGGCTGTGGAAGGAAAGAGCAGAAGGTTACCAGCACTGGCCCACAAAGGAGCACCAGCAGCCAGAGTCTGGGTGAAGGTCCCAAGGCCCAGGTGCTCATCAGGAACAGGTCCATCTCTGCCACCTCCAAGCATGAGAGCTCAAGCAGGTCACTTTACCTGCATCTAGGTCCTCATTGGTCAAATCTGCATAACCTTTCCTGCCCAAGGCTTTGTGGACAGCAGATTGTTTTATGAACAAAAACATTACATCAAGGGCTTTGGGAAAGGAGGGGACCGTGAGATGCTCTGGGACACAAGAAGCACTTTGTAAGCATCCCAGGGATGGCCCCCAGAGGCTCTTCCCGCCCCGACCCCCGGAGCCCTCTTCTTCCTAAGGTGGGCCCTGTCCCCCGCTGCCCTCACAGAAGTCCACTAGATAACACTTCCCCCTTCCACCGCCCTGGGGTCATCCTTACCCCCTGGAGCAGGCCTCGCATGGGCATCGCCTGCATCAGCATGGGGGTGGCTACCCGCATCTTGTTCAAGGGCTTGGCAGCTGTGGGAACAGGAGGTACAGACAGTATGAGTGTGGCCCCAGTGCCCAGGGATTGGGGACCAAGGTCTCAAGCCCCAGTGAGAAGGGGCTGGGATTCCCGCCCAGAGGGAGAAGGAGGTAGGCCCGGCTGGGTGCAGGAATGGGGTCTCTGAAGTGAAGGGACGTGGGGTGGGGGCATCAGGATGGAGGTGGGGCACGAACACTTGGGGAGCTTCAAGCGCATGTTCTCCAGCTGCAGGTTCTGTGCGGTGACGGTCAGCTTGTCCAGCCGGCCCTGCTGCTGGTACAGGAAGTAGGCGGTGGAGGCCTGGCCAGCCAGGAGCAGAGCCACCAGGACAGAAACGCCTGTGTACAGGGCTCCTCTGCTGCACTTGCTGCTGGGGGGATGGAGATGGGTCAGAGGAGAGTCCACAGCGGTGGCTGCCCCAGGGACTGACAGAGTCGGGGGAAGCCCCATTTCCATCAGCCCCTCCACCCCCTCAGCTACCCCAGCACGCACGCACGCGCGCGCGCACACACACACACACACACACACTTTAAGCACAAACAAGTGCCTATGCACATGCAGCTTGAAGACCGTTGCTGTCCCTCTGGTCCTCCTACACAGAAATCCTAGATCTGCCCCCTGCACCTAGGATGAGTGGGGAAGAGCCAGGGACAAGTGCCTTGTCCTTTCTGTCAGGGGGTTTCCTGAGGATCAGGACTGCCCTCAAGGGAGAGGTGGTTTTCATCCTCTACCTACCCAACCCCTGCAGTGAAGTCAGAGAAAAAGGAAGGAAGTGGGACCTGGACAGCAGAGCATGTGGCCCACCTAAAAACGAGAAGTGAGGCCTTGACATTTCAGGGTAGGTCAGGGGCACTGGATGATGTCAGACTAGAACAGGGCCAGGTACCACCCCCTCTGGGGACACATCCTCTGCCCCAGACTCTCAGTGTCTTTGAGCAAATCTCTGCCATTCTTTGGGCCTGTCATGTACATGCCTCTCACCTCAGCAATTCTGGGATCTGGTGGTTTTCTTTTTTGAAGTAATCTGACTGTGATCACAGGAAGTACCCACCCAGGGGGGATTCAGCGGGAGTGTGGTGCCTGAGCCTGTGTGACTGGGAGAGAGTGTGTCACATTCCCTAAACTTGTAAGGTTGGCCTTACAGGGAGGAGTAGCCAGATGTCAGACAGCCCTTGGAGCTGTTGGCCTTGGATACAGTTTGGCAGGGCACGAGAACACAGCACAGTCTGGGGAATGTAAGGATCCTACGCCAGGAACATGAGAGTTCCTGGCCTGTCTTCTCCCACCTCGCCCCAGAGGTGGGACTGACTACTAGAACCGCAGTGGAAACTGTCAGGAGGACACTGCATTCTGCTTACTCCAGGAACCAACAAGGACACTTTAGGCAACTCCAGGAGACCCTTCTGCATAGTAACTCATGACATCACAAACACAGTTCACTCTCATTGGCTCTCTGCTTGCCAGTCCTCTGCAATTTCTGGGCCAAGGTCCAGCCCAAAAGATTGTCATTCTGTAGGACAAAGCAAACACCCTGAATGGCGAGGAGGAGACGAGACAGGAAGGGGAAATGAAAACAAATCCCACTTCTAGCCAGCCTCGAAAGGTTGTGAAAAGTCCACCCAAGCCAGGGTCTTGTCTGGGCTCCAGCTCTCCAGCTCCTTATCTACAGGCGCATGCTCACCCCTTTTGCAACCCCACACCCCATCTAATTCCAGTCTTAAGAGAAACTGAACCTCAGTTTCAGCCCCTTAGCTCAGGCACCAGGGGCAAGTAACCCCTCTGAGTGAGTAACCTGAGGTAGAAACAGCTACTCAAGAGGTTGTTACAGAAAATAAGATCCTGAGAGTAAAGCTCTTGGCGCCATACCTGGGCGCACAGCACTGAATCCTTTCTCAGGAGCTAATAGTTAAACTTAGCATCTGGTTTCCTTCCTCTTTTTGCATCTTGAATACCGTCCCCTGCTTCTGAATAACTGCCAACTCTTGTTACCTCCATCTTCATTTCCTCCTTTCCACTACCTCCTTCTTGAATAAACAGTAATAATTGGCTGAAGTCAGGAGCCAACCAGAACTAGCAGGAATCATGATACAAATGTTGCGAGGCAGAAGTGTTCACAAAAGGGTCTGAAATCAGCTCAAGGCTGGAATGGACTGAGCACACAGGGCAGGGTCAGTTTTAAAGCGGTAACTAAACTAAAAGGAAAACCAGACAAAGATTTGAGGAGGGGACCCCCTCTCTGTACACTGAGCCCATGCTGGGTCTGCAACTCACTGGGTGGCCTGAGCTCAGAGGACCTCCACCTTCCCTCCCTGCAAATCATGCCTCCAGACGGGGGCCCGATGGTAGAGTGAGCTCACACTTTGAAATCGGGCTAGTGCTGGGTTCAAATTCTGACTCCAACACTCACTAGCTGTGATAAGTTAGGTAAGTTGCTAACTAACAAAGCCTCAATTTTCTCTTATGTAAAAATGGGGATGGGGCACCTGGGTAGCTCAGTTGGTTAAGACTCCAACTCTTGATCTCAGCTCAGGTCTTGATCTCAGGGTTGTGGGTTTGAGCCCTGCACTGGGCTCTGTGCTGGGGGTGAAACCTACTTAAAATAATAATAATAATAATAATAATAATAATAATAATAATAATAAAATGGGGATGAAAAAAGTACCCAACTCATAGGGTTACTGTGAGAATTAGGATTGGGGTTAGCACATAACTAATAATAGTAATTACTAACTGGCTGAGGACTGATGACAGGTAGACAGTGAAAGGGAACTATTAATCATGACTAGTATCATCGTTTTTATTATTTTATTTTGTTTCAGTTTAGTTTAGTTTGTTATTACTGAGACCCAGAGAGAAGCAGTGATTTGTTGCCTGTCTCCCAGAATGCAGTTCCTCATGACATCTCTGAGCGTCTCTCCCAAACCCCTTTCTGCCTGGTAACAGCTGACATCATAGCTCTAAGTCCCTATAATTTGCCAATTACCTTTTTTATCCTTTTAAGATTCTATTTTTAAGTCATCTCTATACCCAATGTGGGGTTCGAACCCACAACCCTGAGATCAAGAGTCACATGCTGTATTGTCTGAGCCAGCCAGGAGCCCCAATTTGCAAATTACTTTTTGAAGATTGGGGACTATGGGGACACAGGGTAACTGCATTCTTTTTTTTTTTAATGTTTATTTTTGACAGACAGAGAGAGAGCAGGGGAGGGGCAGAAGGTGTGTGGGGGGAGACACAGAATCTGAACAGGGCAGCTGCATTCTAACCCTGCTTTTTTTCAGGAGACACCTGGATGAGAGAATCCTGGGGCTGGGAGAGGGGTCCCGGGTCCTCTGGATGGCTGTGCCAGCCCCTTGCTACAAGGGAGAGGGACACAGCCAGGGCATGCCCACATCAACCTTCAGTCCCTTCTACAAATTTAGCCAGAGTCCCCCCTTGCCTTTCTCGGACCCCTTCCAGCATCTCTCCATCCCTCCCGTAATGGCGGACGCGTCCGTCTACTCAACAAACACCTGTGACTACACTTCCCTGATACAAACTCATACCTGGATCCAGGGAAATCAGGGAAAACCCCACTGTGATGAGCTGCTGCTACCATCCTCTTTGAGAAACTCTGTTTCTCCATCTAGGATCTGTAACATTTTCCAAATCTAGTCCGAAGTTTCTAACCTAGGATTCACAGTCCAGCTTCAGGAGGTCTACGAGAGCCCGGGGCTCTCTCCTGATGTTCAGAACATAAGTGTACCATGCAAAGAAATATAAAACTCCTGCCCTCGAGAAGCCCCCTCATTCTACAGGAGGGAGAACAGAAAACCCGAGCAGGCCAGAGACTTGCTCAAAACCACCCGGAGTCAGGGCCTGAATCCATCCGTCCTACGGCTCCCAGTCTAGTGCCCTTCCCGCAGCACCTGGGCACGTCTGTGCAGTCCAGGGTTTGTGTGCTCTCTCCTGCAGCCCACACGTACCTCTCCGGGGCTCTGGGGCGCTGGCCCAGCATGGGCAGCTGCTCGTGGTTGGAGATAAGGTCGCGCTGGTCTTCCATGGTTCTGGCCTCTAGTCTTCCCCACACCTCCTGTCTCTGCCGCTGCCTCCTGGGTATCTGGGACCCTGAACCCGTAGCTCACCTCTTGAAGTTGGGGCTGAGGAGGAATCTGATTCGTCCACAGAAGGCCACTCCGCCCGCTAGTTAAAGTGGAAGTGAAAACCACAAAGCTGGAAATACCCCCACTTGGGCAAAGCTGCCTTTAACAGGGCAGGATGAGGGGGGTGAGGCTCCCCAGACAGGTAGAAAGGCCAGCATACTTCCATTGGCTGCTCAGGGCCCTCATCACTTGTTTCCGGGCAGACCTCTGGATTCATAGGCACTTTGGATATTTCAAAAAACAGGCAAATGTTCACTCCCTAGACAGGAAATCACTTTGAAAGAGAAATGCCTTTGTCTCCCCTGTTCCCCCATAGATGACTGGGTGCAGGAAGGGAGGGGAAACGGTGGGCTCAGTGACCCCCCTGCTGCCTTCTAACCTGTGCATTTTATGAACTGAGTCCATGGTTCTAAGGCTCTGGGACTAACATTAACTGCCACTTACTAAGCCCTCCATTGTGCCAGGCACAGTGCTAATTGTTTTACATGCTTTGTCTCATTTAATCTTGACAGTGACCCTCTGAAGCCTGTTTTATTTTACTATTCCCATTTATAGGTAGGGACACTGAGGCTTTGAGAGGCTACGTGCTTGCCCAAGATCATGCATCCTAGAACTGGGGAGTCTATTTTTAACCACTCTGCTCTTCTGTCATGCTGATGTCCAAACCATGTGTTTCAAATTCAGGACAATGGGGGCCTCTGCAGAAGGCCTGGGAAGGGTACCCAGGGGAGATTTAACTGTGTTGGCAAGAGTTTATTTCTTACTAACTGTGGCTTACATACCATATTTGTTTTTATTAATCTTTATGTCTTTAATGTGTTTCAAAATATACATTAATGATTTTTTTAGTAATTTTAGTAGTTTTTAAAGACTTTGTGGTTTGGGGTGCCTGCATGGCTCAGTCGGTTAAGTGTACAACTTTTGGTTTCAGCTCAGGACATGATCTCACAGTTTGTGAGTTCGAGCCCCGCATCAGGCTCTGTGCTGACCGCTCGGAGCCTGCTTGGGATCCTCTCCCTCTCTCTCTGCCCCTCCCCTGCTCATGTTCTTCCTCTCTCTCTCTCTCTCTCTCTCTCTCTCTCTCTCTCAAAATAAATAAATAAACTAAAAATATATAAAGCCTGTTAAAAATAAAAATAAAATAAAAATAAAGACTTTGTGGTTTGAATATCCAATGAGTCTAAGATTTCAAAAGCCAAGGGAGATAGTGTATGTATTTTGAGGAGAGGGAGAGCAGACATGGCCTTCAATGCACCAGACCCGAGTTCAAGTTCCAAGTCAGAAAGACCTAGCGCATGACCTGATCCAGTCCCTTGACCTTTCTGAATTGTTTTGCTCCTTTGTAAACGAAGGACAATAATACTAAACTTGCCAAGTTGTAAGATTAAATAAGCATTTAGCACAGAGCCTGGTAACCATAGGAGATGCTCAAGAAATGAAACTGTTACTCAGATATTTACTAGTAAGATATTTTCTGGATAATCAAGACAAATGAAATTATGTATCCATACAAACGAGCACACATGTTCCTAATAGCCCCCAACTGGAAGCAACCAAAATGTCCATCAACAAGTGATTAGATAAACAATTTGTGGTTCGCCCATACAATGGATACTCCTTGCAAAAAAAGGACTGAACTATTGATACACATACAATCTGGATTAGTCTCAAAATAACTATGCTATATGAAAGAAGCCAGAACAAAAGAGTATATACAGTATGATTCCATTTAGATAAAGTTCTAGGAAATGCAAACTGACTTACAGTGACAGCAAAGAAATGAGCAGTTACCTAAGGATTGAGAGGGTGTGGTGCTGGAAGGGACAAGAAGGAGGGACGACGAAGTGGCACAAAGAAACTTTGAGGGCCCCATCTTGATTGTAGAGCTTTATTCATGATGTATGCATATGTCAAAGCTTAGGAAATTGTACACTTTAAATACACAAAATTTATTATGTGTCAATTACGCCTCAATAAAACTATTTGCTTTTAAAATAAGACTTCTTAAAAACATTATTTTTTAAGTTTATTTATTTATTTTGAGAGAGAGAAAGCAAGCAGGAGAGGGGCAGAGAGAGGGACAGAGAGATCATGACCTAAGCTGAAACCAAGAGGAGGATGCTTAACTGACTGAGCCACCCAGGCGTCCCTTTTAAAAACATTTCTTAAAACACAAGCGACAAAGAAAAATAGTATGTTGTACTTCAAAGTCACTATAAAGAAAGTGAAAAGTCAGCCCACAAAATAGGAGAAAGTATTTACAAATTATGTATCTGATAAGGGTCTAATGTCCAGACTATATAAAGAGATATTAGAACTCAACAGTCAAAAAACACCTAATTTCAAATGGGCAAAGGATTTAAGCAGATCTTTCTTCAAAGATGTACAAATGACCAATAACCAATGAGAAGATGCTCCACATCATTAGTTTTTAGGGAAATGCAAATCAAAGCCACAGCGAGGTGCCACTTCACATCCACTCTGATGGCTATAATCAAAACGACAGACAATAACAAGTGCTGACAAAGATGTGGAAAAAGTGAAACTGTCATATATTGCTGGTGGGAATGTAAAATAGTGCAGCTGGGGCTCAGCCATAGAGCAGGCCACTCTTAATCTCCAGGTTCTAAGTTCGAGCTCAACATTGGGGGTAGAGTTTACTTTAAAAAAAAATAAAATAAGGGGCACCTGCGTGGCTCAGCTGGTTAAGAGTGACTCTTGGTTTCAGCACAAGTCATGATCTCAGGGTTCTTAGATTCTCTCCCTCCCTCTCCCTCTCCCTCTGCCCCTCCCCACTTGCGCTCTCTCTCTCTCTCAAAATAACCTTAAGAAAATAAAATAATAAAATAAAATGGTACAGCGACTTTGAAAAACAATTCGACAATTCCTCAAAAAAATTAAACTGGGTTACCATATGAGCCAGTAACTCGGCTCCTAGATCTGGCACAAGAGAAAGGAAAGCATACCCCCACACAAAGACCTGCACACAAATGTTCATAGCACCATTATTCTTCGCAGCCCCGAAGCGAAAACCACCCAGATATCCATCAACTGATGAGTGAATAAATGTGGCATATCCATACAATAGAATATTATTTAGCCATAAAGAGGAGTTACTATATCAACAGAACTGTTGTTTTCTCGAAAACAATGAAGTACTGATTCATGCCACTGAATGTTTGAATTTGGAAAACCTCATGCTAAATGAAATAAACCAGACACAAAAGGCTACATACTGTATGATTCTATTTCTGTGAAATGTCTGGAACAGACAAATTCATAAGAGAGAAAGTAGATTTAGTGGTCGCTGGGGGCTGGGGTGGGGAGGGGAGGAAAGAGAATGATTGCTAATGGATACGAGGTCTCCTTCTGGGGTGACGAATATATTCTAGAATTATAGAGAGTGGAGATGGTTACACGACTTTGCGGATATATGGAAAACCACTGAGTTGTACAATTTTAAAAGCTTGAATATTGTGGTATGTGAATTATAGCTCAATTTAAAAAAAGATTTCTTGGTAATGATGGCTAGAACACACATATAGCTTCACTTCCTCTCTCAAAAGACATTTTTTTATGTAAACTATACGGACAAGGAGGACAGAAGAGAAAGCAGCAGCAGAATTTTAGAAGCTGGAGAGCATGTACACTAGAGGTAACTCCTAGAGCAGATGCCAGAAAGCTGAATCCTAAACCTGCAGCTAGGAAAGCTGAGAAGCCACCTATATGCATGGCAGATGTAACTCTGCTCAGGAATTGGGATATTAGGCAACAGGGTAGGAGTAAAGGTGGGACTAAGAAGAGGAGGATTGGTTGGAAGTCTGTTTACCAAACAGTTGGATACCCACTTCCTCTCCTTCCACAAGTACCCCCTCCCCTCTCTCAGAGAAGACTGGAAGTTTAGCCTCTGGCACAGTATAGGACATGGGCTGGTACTAAAGTTGAGTCCCAGCCTTCTCTCCACTCCCAGTTCCCCGAATGCTAGAAGGCAGTGCATGGGAAGATCCTTCTTTGGGGAACATGAGCATCCCAAGAGAAATGACCTAAATATTCTGACACTGGGGGTTCCCCAATGAAACAAATAACGTTATAGGGAAGCCCTCAGTGGATAAGCCCTCGTCATGGCTCCCAGCTTCTACTTGGTTTTTTAGATAATCAAGGGTTATGGACTATCTGTAGAAAGCCTCTAACATAAAAGACAATGAACAAAACCAATAACCAAACCCCAAAAAAGCACCATGGAGGAACAAAATGGCCATGAATAGCATTAGAAACATAAAATATGATACTATGACCATGAAACAAGAATAGGATGCTATAAAGATATAGGTACCATTAGAATAAAAACACAGCTACTGAAGATTAAAAGTACAAGGGCAGATATTAAACAATTAGTAGATGGAAGATAAAGTTTTTTTAGTTGCTCAGAAAGATAAATTTTCCACAAAGATAAAAAGAAAAACCAGAAAGAAAAGAGAATTAAAGACCAGTTCGGGCGGCCCAAGAGCCAAATATCAGAGTTCCAGAAATAGAGAACAGAGAAAATTAAGGGGAAGAAATCATCAGTGAAATAAGTCAGTACAATTTCCAGAATTCAAGGACATAAATTTCCAAACTGAAAGGGCCCAGAGAGTACCAAGGAAAAGGCATGAAAATAGTTTCAAACCAGGGCACATCCTGGTAAGGCTTCAGAAAAATAAAAACCAAGAAAAGATTCCGCAAATTCCAAACTTCCAAAAAGGAGAAAACAAAACATAGACAAAAAACCAGGAATCACAATGACTTTGGACTTCTTAACAGCAACCCCGGTAACCGGAAGATAATGAAGCAATGCCCTCAAAATTCTATGGGAAAATTATTTCCACCCTAGCATCTTCACCGAGCCAAATTACCAAATATGTGAGGGTGTCATGAAGATATTCTCAGACATTCAAGATCTCAAAATTTTTCCTCTTTCAGAAAGCTTCAGGAAGGTATGTTCCACCAAAATGGAGGCGTTCACTAAAAATACGAGAAGACCTGGGACACAAAAAACTGAAATTCCACTTGTGAGAAGGAATGGGGATCCCCAAGAGGGTGGTGCACAGAAATTCTAGGAATAAAACAAAACATCTACGTTGGCTCAGGCCCAAAGGCTCTGAAAGACATCTCAATATGACAAAATTGATAGATATGTGATATGCCTGATAGATATCTCATATGTACTGAGAGGCAATTTGGATAATTTTTGGAGAGTATAAGATTAAATTATGATAATTTCATAGAAAATTAAGTAAGTGATTAAGGAACACTCATATCCTGTTGGTGGGGACGCAAACTGGTGCAGCCACTCTGGAAAACACTATGGAGTTTCCTCAAAAAGTTAAAAATAGAAGTACCTCATGATCTGGTAATTACACTATTGGATGTTTACCCAAAAAATGCAAAAACACTAATTCAAAGGGATACATGCACCCCTGTGTTTATTGCAGCAGCATTTACAAAAACCAAATTATGGAAACAGACCAAGTGTTCACCAACAGATGAAGAGAGAAGAAGATGTGGTGGAATATTATTCAGTCATAAAAAAGAATGAAATCTTGCCATTTTCAACCACATGGATGGAGGTAGAGAGTATAATCTAAGAAAGTCAGAGAAAGACATATATGATTTTACTTATATGTGGAATTTAAGAAACAAAAGAAAATGAACAAAGGAAAAGAAAAAAGAGAAAGACAAACCAAGAAACAGATTCTTAACTACAGAGAACCGATGGTTACCAGAGGGGAGGTGGGTGGAAGGATGGGGGAAAAGGGGATGGGGGAATTAAAGAGTACACTTATCACAGTGAGCCCTGAGTAAACTATATTGTACACCTGAAACTAATATAACACTGTATGTTAACTGTACTGAATTAAAATTAAAAATTAAAAAAAAAAATAAAGGGCTCCTGGGTGGCTCAGTCAGTTGAGCAACCCATTCTTGATTTCAGCTCAGGTAATGATCCCAGGGTTGTGGGAGCAAGCCCTGAGTCCGGCTCATGCTGAATGTGGAGCCTGCTTAAGACTCTCTCTCTCCCTCTGCCCCTCCCCGACTCACACTCACTCTCTCTCTCTCTCTCTCTCTCTCTCTCTCAAAAAAAAAAAAAATAAAATTTAAATAAAAAATTTTAAAAAGGGGCACCTGGTTACCAAAGTAACCAACTCTTGGTTTCAGCTCAGGTCATGTCTCAAGGTTCGTGGGTCTGAACCCCACATGGGTCTCTGTGCTGATGGTGCAGAGCCTGCTTGGGATTTTCTCTCTCTCCCTTTCTCTCTGTGCCTCCCCTGCTCACATGCACATACTCTCACACACAAAATACATAAAATTTTAATAAAAAAATAAAATAAAAAAGAAAGAAGGGGCACCTGAGTGGCTCAGTCGGTTAAGAAGCCAACTCTTGATTTCAGTTCAGATCATGATCTCGTGGTGTGGGATTGAGCCCCAAGTCAGGCTCCATGCTAGACGTGGAGGCTGCTTAAGATTCTCTCTCCCTCTCTCTCTGCCCCTCCCCTGCTCGCATGCTCAAGAAAGAAAAGAAAAGAAAAGAAAAGAAAAGAAAAGAAAAGAAAAGAAGGGAGGGAGGGAGGGAGGGAGGGAGGGAAGGAAGGAAGGAAGGAAGGAAGGAAGAAAAGAAAGAAAGAAAGAAAGAAAGAAAAAGAAAATTAAGTAAATGAAAAACCAAGATAACTATTAAGTCTTGGGAAAACAAAAGTTATATATGAAATGAATAATAATCCTTGTATACTCTGTAACTAAAATTGAATGTCATATACATTGTCATAATATGGTAAACATTGAATGCTGATCATAAATAACCAAACATATAACAGAGTTATAAGGGAGGAGGAAAGGACAAAAAGGGTGACATAGAAGGACAGAGGAGGAAAGAGTGCTAAATCCTCATCTTCCACTGTGAAAAACCAACCAGATAATGTTTAAAATTGAAAAATCAGGAAGTAAAATCAGAAGTTATTTAGAGATACAGAGATAGATACCAAAAGAATCAGCTAAAAAAGTTTGAACTGGTATAAGAGGAAGGTGAGGAAATGCTATTTTTCATAGTAAGCCTTAGAGAAGTATTTGATTCTTTAAATATGTAAATTTTTTGTAACTTTGATATAAAGTAAAACTAAATTTAAAAGTAATGAAAAAAACATATCAAAGTCAAATGATTCTAAGCCACCCAGGCGCCCCAAAGAAAAATTCTTCTTTACAGAAGAATGCAAGAAAACTAACATAGAAGAAAGATAGAATTAGAAAATCACCTCTTCATAACCCCCAGGATAATAGCTGGTTCAGGTAAGGGCCACCAATGGATGCCAAAACCATAAGATGAAAGGTTGGAGTTTCACACACTGTAGTATCATCCCAAAGGTCCTCACTGGTTGCAAAGAGGGAAAGGCACTTTACAATGGTGCGGTCCTGCTCTCAGCACCAAGTGCTCAAACTTAGCATCACCAACAGTGGGAGAGCCTGACATTATGTTTCCTAATGGGATATAACACTGAGCATCAGCTGCGAAATATGTTTGTTTGCTAAAAAACCATTAACCTGAATCTACTTTTTTTTTTTAGTTTATTCATTTTGAGAGAGAGAGAGAGAGAGAGAATGGGGGAGGGGCCGAGAGAGGTGGGAAGAGAATCCCAAGCAGGCCCCATGCTATCAGGCTCAAACCCACTAAGCGTGAGATCAAGACCTGAGCTGAAACCATGAGTTAGACGCCTAACCAACTGAACCACCCAGGCGTCCCAACCTGGATCTCCCTTTAGACCTAGGTTTCAGTTTACAGTAATTAGAAGAGTAGAAGAACAAGTTAAATGACACCAGGAGAAAAAGACAAATCCAGGGATAGTCCCCAAGACTAAAGATTTAAAAGATTAAAGAAATAAAAAAGAAAAAGAAAAAAGAAATGTAGGGGCACTTGGCTGGCTCAATCAGTGGAGTGTGTAACTCTTGATCTCGGGGTTGTGAGTTCAAGCCCCATGTTGGGTGTAGAGATTACTTAAAAATAAAATCTTTAGGGGCACCTGGGTGGCTCAGTTGGTTAAGCGTCTGACTTCGGCTCAGGTCATGATCTCGCGGTTCGTGGGTTCGAGCCCCGCGTCGGGCTCTGTGCTGACAGCTAGCTCAGAGCCTGGAGCCTGTCTTCGGATTCTGTGTCTCCCTCTCTCTCTCTGACCTTCCCCTGCTCACGCTGTCTCTCTCTCTCTCTCTCTCTCTCTCAAAAATAAATAAAAACACTAAAATATTTTGTTTAATAATAAAAATAAAAAAATAAAATCTTTAAAAAAATAAAAGATTTAAAAAATGTAACAACCAGATGCAATTTATCTTGACAAGATTCTAGTTTGAAAAAAAGCTATAAAAGATATTTTTGGGAGGCTAAGGAAATGTGAATCTGGATGGAATATTAGAGGATATTTTGGAATTGTTATTGCTTGCCTTAGCAATAAGTGTGATAATGGAATTTTGGGCTGTTAAGTAATTATTTATGTTTTTGGGAGCTGAAGGCTGAATGAAATACTTGGAGGTGACGTGACTTGATGTTTGCAACTTATTTTCCAATGGTTCAGAAAAAAGATACAGATAGATAATAGATAAAATCAACAATAGTTGATTATAGATGGTGGGTACGGGAATGATAAACTTGTATGTATGTTTAAAACTTGGCATAATCAACGGCTGGCGGCGATCATATTCAAACCCCACAGAGGACCTGCGCCGGCTACTAAGAAGACGCTGTATTGCCATCAGCGCTGAACTGACACTTGTGGGGCAGTGGGTTCCTTTATAACATGGGCACATAATACATGTTGTAATCTTTATTGGACTTGCTCAGTAACTATTCAAAAGTTTTTTGTGGTTTTTTTTTTTTGATAGGAAAAAATTCCAGCTCTACCACTTTCCAGATATGTGATTTTAAGCAAATTACTTAACTCCCTTTTGCCTCAGTTTCCTCAAATGGGCATACTAATAGAACCTATCTCATTGGGTTGCTGGGAGAATTGAATGAGTCAATACACACATGCCTGACACAGAGACTAAGTGTGCAGTAGAATTTAGGTAACTCAGTGATGTGATTTTCCCCGCAAACTTGCTACATCTGAATTAAGGACCCTGCCTGTGTACAGAGATTTGGAGCTACTCAACGAAAGGGAGCAGCAGGTACGTTTGTTTGAGCCTGTGTATCCTCCCACCCGGGACCTTCCTGGGAGTCTTGGGGTGTACCCTTCAGGCTAGTCAGTTGAAATGCCTGCTCCCCGTTGGTGTGGATGCTCCAGGCTCCAGAGGTTTGAGTTCCTGCCAGTTCACTTGGGTGAGTCAGGAGGTGGAGTCTCCCAGGACCTCAGGCCCATCCCGTTCTCCTCCTCAGTCCCCAGGTCCTTGAGAGGGAGGAGCCGTCCCAGGTAGCAGGCAGGCAGTACATATCCAGCCCTGTCCACCACCCCGCATGGCCCGGCCATTCTTTTGATGGGAGGTCTCCATGGATTCTGATATACTTGGGCCATAACACAGAGCCAGGAAAGGGGCTCTTTGTGGGGAAGGAACAGGTCTGGGCTCCAGTCCCACATCTGCTATACATGCCCCAGGCAAGTTACTTACTTCACTTCTTTCATTCACTCATTGAACACTTATTTATTGCATAGCTACTTTGTGCCAGGCACTGTCCTGGGTACCTGGGCTACATCAATGAACAAAGCAGATACCTATCTCTGTCCTTATGGAATTTACATTCTAGCAAGAGACAAGCAAGTAAACTATACTGTTGGTTAGAGAGATATGAGCAAGCTGGGGAAAAGGGAAGGTATTGCTGGGGCAGGTGGATGGGGGTAGGGTGCAGTACTTTATAGGGTTTTGAGATGCGCCTCATTGGCAAAGCATAGGCTTGAAGGTGAGGTTGTTTACCAAGCCCATGTCTTGGCGAAGAGTGCCCTCGGCAAAAGAAAGCCAGAGAAAAGGCCCCATGGTAGGGATGTGCTCGGCATGGTTGACGAATGGCGAGGAGGCTAGTGTGGCTGGAGTGGAGCCTCTGAGATGAAGAGTAAGTACACATGAGGACAGTGACATATGGGGCCAGGTCCCGTGGCCATCTTCATGACTTTGGCTTTTACTCTGAGTGAAGTCAGGAGCCATGGGAAGACTTTGAACAGAGGAGTGCTGTTATCTGATTGTGTGTGTGGTTTTTTCTTTTAAAGAATTCTTTGTTTTAATGTTTATTTATTTTTGAGAGAGAGCAGGCAAACAGGGAGACACAGAATCCAAAGTAGACCCCAGGCTCTGAGCTGTCAGCATAGAGCCCAACACGGGGCGTGAACCTACCAACCATGAGATCATGACCTGAGCCAAAGTTGGACGTTTAACCAACCAAACCACCCGGTGCCCCTCTGCCTGTGTTTTAAAAGGGTGGCCTGGGCCGCTGTGTTGGGAATCTCACAGGACTGCTGTGAAGGTCTAAGGAAAGGTAACAAAAGGCCCTGAATACAGTACAATGCTCTGGGAAAAAGGGACTAGCTGTTCCGCTTCTTCCCATCTCATCCAAGGGACAGTCGAGCACGGAAAGGATTTGATTTGCCCAAGGTCAGATGTTCTACAATCAACTCAGCATCTGGAACTCCCAGACTCTTCTCCCAGGTGTCATTTGGGCAGGTAGGTAAATAGCCTTTGGACTTGCGGTCTCAGCGAGCACATCTCAACAGGACTGACTGAGCCGTCCTCCCCTATGATTCACTCATCCAACAAATACGTATTAGGCACAAGTTCTCCATATAGGGAGATATGGGGACATTTGAAGACACCTGGTGAGGGCTGAGCCCGTCATCGGTGGAGCAGGAGTCAGGTATCAGTCGGAGACCAGGCCACACCAGTGGCTGGGGGTAAGCTTAGGGGCCAAGGGTCAGTCTGTGGCCGGAATCAGATCACAGCATGAGGCTGGAGGCAGAGACCAGTCAGGAGGCTGTGGAGAAAAGCCAAGCCGAGAGGCAAGGCCTGATGGAGCCTATGACTGGGAGCATGCGGAAAGGGGACGAAGAGTAAAACGTCAGAAGGAAAGTCCACAGGAGTTGGGTGAGACTGGATATGAAGAAAGAGGTGGGACCAAGATGCTGCTGAGGACTCCTACTTGGGTGACAGAGATGATGTCATTCACAGAAACAGGAAGTCCTTGGCACATCTGAGGAACAGAAAGAAACGCCACGCATCTGAGCATGGTGAGCAAGGGGGAGTGTGGTTTCAAATATTGTTGATGAGACGGGCAGAGGCCAGATCATGCAGACTTTGGTCTTAGTAGGTATTATTCCAAAACCATGGGAAGCTAGCAGAGGGTGTCAGGCAGTAAGGGACTGTGTTTGGCTTATGTTTTAAAATCATGTGTGGCATATAGGTTTAAGGGGGGCAGGAGTGGGGAGCCTGGAGACCAGTCAGGAGTGAAGTAGCTTAGGTGAGAGATGGTGGTGTTTTCCGGTGCTGGCGGAGACAGGGAGAAGTGGATGGATTCCCTATCTGTTTTGAAGGGAGAGATGTCAGGTGTGGGAATGAGTCAAAGGCAGGGCCTGGGTTTGGGGCTGTATAATGGATGGTGGCATTCATCAAGATGGGGAAGATGGGAGAGCACATTCTGGAATAGGCAGACTCCAGGGTTTGGTTCTGGCTACATTCGGTGTGACATCCATATGTAGACATCAGGTGTATGGTTGAAGGTACCAGACTGAAACTTAAAAAAAGAGCGAACATGGACATTTGTCAATAATCAACTCACAGATGGTATTTAAAGCCGTGGGACTAGGGCTGAGCCCTGGGGACCCTCAACATTTAGAGACTGGATGGAGGAGCAGCCCTGACCAGTACGGAGAAGTCATCAGGGAGGAGGACAACCAGGAGAGGGTGTGCTCACAGACCCCAGGAAGGGGGTGGGGGAGGATGGTTTACTGCGTCCGATGCCAAGAGAACAAGATGGAAAAGAAGCCCCATGGGCTCGGCCACGTGGGGGCCACGGGAGATGGAGACAAGAGCAGGTCGGCAAATTGGGTCAGGAGGTGACTGAGAGGGGAGGAAGTGGTGTTAGCATGAAAGCGGGGGCAGAGAGTTGGGGGTCAGCAGCCGGAAGAGGACTCAGGTCATGGCCTTCAAGCCTGTTTGTGGCTGGGAAAGGTACAAAGGGAACGGGGCAGGGACTTGATGGTCTGAGGAGGCGCTTCTGCACAAGCTGCCCCTCCAAGAAAGGCCACTCTGTCATCCGGCCTCCTCCCCTCCACGGCAGTCAAAGCCACTCCGACACCACCTTCCTTCTCCTCGGGACTCAGACCTCCCGCCTCAGCACGGAGCTCATTTCCCCAGTGCTGCCACCGCCAGCGCCGTCCGCTGGATTTGAGCAAAGTGAAACTTCCTAATACACCCAGGCCTTTGTTCCTGGCTTTCATTCCCTCTTAGGGTCTCACCTCTTTGACTGAGCGTAACCGACTCCCACATAATTTCTCACCGTACTGTCACAACAGCCCTGCGAGCGTCCGGGGGATTTAGGAGATGTCCAAGAACTGCTCGTGAGCCGCGAAGCTGGGACGTGAACACAGGCCTAGGCTGTCTGCGGAGCCCATTCTCCTAACCACCATGCCATGCTGCCTCTCACTCATTTTGGCCAATCTTAGTGTAGGCGACGCCTCCTGCACTCCTGTTCCCATGGGATGGATTTGAAAGGCAGATGGGATTCTTTCCCCATCTTTGTTTCATGGGGGCAAGTTCTACAATGACTCTTCAGACAAGCTTAGTTCACCAGGCTTCTGTCCTACCCAGGAATGACCCTTTCTGAACACTTCCTCACATCCCTGAGAATCTGTTTGCATGCCTCGAGAGACAGAGAGCTTACTACATCCACGAGCAGCCTGTTCTAGGCAGTAGGAGAGCGTAACAATCCAAAACACGGACTCCAACACAAGTTGCTTTGGCTGAATCTCAACTAGTATCCTGTGCCTCAGTTTCCTCATCTGCAAAACGGTAATGATAGAAATACCTACTTCCTAGTGTGATTATGAGGATTAATAAGATGGTACACTTAAGTTGCTTGGTAAGTACCTCATAAATTTGAGTAGTGAACATTATCATTTTTCCTGAGGGCGAGTCACAACTCACCTTACTGCAACCTACATTCGTCAGGCCCTTGGAATTCTACCCTCTTCTGCACTCACCTGCAGTTTAATCCTATTGTTCTGCAGTTCTCAATTTTCGTTTTCTCCTGATGCCAGGTTTGTTTTGGGGTGTTTTTTTTTTTTTTTTTTGGTAAGCTCAGTTATTTATCAGGCAAACATGGTTTTCCTAAGATCATGATTTCTCCTTGACAGAGTCACTGGTTGTCTGCCAGGCAAGCTCAACATTACCAAACACGGAAGTAGGATGGGAGAATGACAGCTTAAGGCCTCACCTCCTACCCCCACAGGCACACTGTTGGCTCCCAGGTTTTGCACTCCCTGAATTTGGAACCCCGTGAGTGGGGCCACGTGACTGCCTATCTACCATCATGGCAAGATTATGTCATGATGGAGAGCCTAGATTCTGGAGACAGAGCCAAGTTCAAATCCAGACTCTTCTGCTTACTTGTAATGTATCGTCTTGGCCAAGATACTCAGTGTTCCTGAGCCTGTTTCTTCATCTGCAAAAATGAGATGATACTACCCTTGCTTACTTCATCGGGTGCTACGAGGATTAAGATAATGTATATAAAATGCTCAGCACAGTTCCTACATCAATAAACATTTGCCATGAATATTCTAGGGCTATGCTATCTAATAAAGCAGCCACTAGCTCTCTATATGTGGCAGTTGAAGCCTTAAACGTGGCTAGTCTGAATTGAGATGTGCTGTTAAGTACAGAATATGCACTGGATTTCAAAGTTTTAGTATAAGAAAAGAATGTAAAATACCTTGATAATTTTTTATATTGCTTATGTGTTGAGATGAAAATATTTTGGATATATTGCATTAAATAAAATATAATTGATGTTATTTTTTCTATTAATAGGTCTTCTAGAAAATTTGAAATTACATGTGGCTCAGTTTTGTGGCTTGCATTGTATTTCTTTTGGACAGTACTACTGTGGTGGGGCTTTTGTTGTTTTGGGAGGTGACGGTGGTGATGGTTGTTTTTTGTTTTTTTTTTTTTCCAGTGGGGTGGTGGGAAACATTATAAGTGGTTTTGAGGTATTCGAATTTTAGTGGCTGTATGGGTCTCTTCTAGGCGGTATTTGAGCTGTAAGGGCTCTTTGGAGATTAAGTAGATCCAATCTCTTCTCTCTAAAGATGGGGCAACTGAGGCCTACCCGTAGGCCCAGGGGATATGCCTAGGGCCAGAGAATCGATGATAGCAGAACTCAAATAAGAACCCAGACACTTTCCCCATCCCAGCAAGCAGCCTCAGGCCAGAATAATGCTGCCACCTGGTGGCCACCATAAATGAGCGCCACAATCAGGGCAGCAGGAGGCTCCCTCGGGAGCAGGCCTCTGCTGCCATCTACTTCCCTGTCCTCTGCAGAAGCTGGAACGGGAGGATCCTCCACCACCCCCTTGCCAGTCTGACTGCACAGAGCCCCAGATCGCCAGGGGTATGACCGTGTAGTGACTGAGGGCATAGCTGTGGTTACAGACAAGTGAAGGACTGAATTTCAGCTCTGCTCCTTTCTAGCTATGTGGCCCACAAAAGCCACTTATCTCTGACCCTTGGTTTCCCATATGTAAAATGTGGGTAATAAAAGTACTTACCTCAAAGTGGTTACATTTGAGTCCACAAAATCTACAAAGCACCACCACTTAGGCACTTTTCCTGGTACTGGGATATAGCAGTGAACCTAAAAAGACAAGCCCACAGTTCTCAAAGTGTGGTCTTGAGACCACTGACAGCAGCAGCACCTGAAAACTTGTTAGAAATGCAAATCTTGGGTTCTGTGCCGACAGCGTGGAGCCTGGAGCCTGCTTCAGATTCTGTGTCTCCTTCTCTCTGCCCTCCCCCCGTTTTTTTTCTTTTCTTTTTTTCTCTCTCGAAATTGAAAAAAAAAAAAAGAAAGAAATGCAAATCTTCAGGCCTCCATCCCAGATCTACTGATTCCGAATGTGACGCCTGCTCAAGGTTGAGAACCATGAGACTTGGACACATAGATGTATGTATCAGGTGGGGTTAAGTGATATGAACATGGCAAATAAACGGTTAAATATCTTGAGAATAATGGCTGGGGGCGGGGGTTAGGTGGAGAACACTAATTGATCTGTGAGGGTCAGGGAGTGCCTATCTGATAAGGTGACAAGTTCCAACAGACATCTGAAAGCAATCATCTAGAGGAAAGGCTAAAAGGGTATATAGGTCTTTTCCCCTTCAGAACACATCCTATATTTATAAGTCCTGGGGATAGACTATAGGTGACTATAGTTAATTTAAAAAAAAAGAGAGACTTCCTGCCAACTGCGTACACACATTCTGCTTGTCTCATTGGCCACAACTTAGTCATATGGACCACACCTAACCACCTGCAGTTTTTATTTTGATCAACCACATATCCAGCTAAAAACTGAGACTCCTATTCACAATAGAAAACGAAGAAAAAGCACAGGGGAACAATGGTCTCTGCCATACTAAGCGATTCTGATGTAACTGGCCTTTGGGAGTCTGGTTTATACTTGTATGCCTCCAATGGTGGGAGATCCCTATCTCATGAAAATTTTATTCCCTCTTTGAGCAGCTCTTTTAGAAAACTCTTTGATAACCCAAGTCTACCTCTCTATAATTCCTACCATTTTAGGACTACACGGAACAAGCCTGCTTGCTCCTTCTTCTCCAGGACAGAATTTTCCTGTTTTAGGTCCCCTATACATTTTCTCTTTGAACCACCTACGGTCAATGGCTCCCCTGAAGCCATGTCTCAGGAAGGGTTGATCCTGCACTAAGAGATTAAAAATGACCTTGACAGTAACCTCATGGATGACAGGGAGCCACATCATCACCCAGGTCCACGAAGATGAAGTGGAAGACTAGTGCTCTACCTCAGGCAGAACGTGAAGGACACCATGCAGAAATTTGTTCCAATCTCATTGGACTTTTGTTATTTCTTCAGATTTATTTTGCTGTTCACTAATTCTTCCTTCTGTTGGCTCTTGTCTGCCATTGAACCCATCCGTTGAGTATTTAATTTCAGTAATTGTATTTCTCTTTTGTTCTTTTGAAGACACCTGATTATATTTTGCCTACTTTTTTGTTCCATTATTTAAACATTCATGTGTAGTTATTTTTTATTTCAGAGAAGAGAGAGCATGAGCTGGGGACAGGGGCAGAGGGAGACAGTCTTAAGCAGGTTCCACAATCAATGCAGAGCCTGATGCAATGAACAATCCCACGACCCCAGGATTATGACCTGAGCCGAAATCAATAGTCGGAATGCACAACCAACTGAATCACCCAAGTGCCCTGTTATGTAGTTTTGTATTTTGGTAATTCTAATATGAAACCTTTGGGTTATATCTTTTGTTTTTGTTTGGGGTGCTTATTTTCATGTGTTGATATCTTTTTTGGGAGTGGAGGGAGGAGTCATATTTGGTTGAATCTGTGAGAAACCATTGGGCCTCAGTTGTGGTTCTTTCCAGAGGATCTGCTTTTGCTTTTTATCAAGAGCCCGGACACAGTCCTTAGAACCATATTAGCCCAGAAATCTGAGAACTTCTGGCTTATTGTGAAGGTCAAGCTCAGCTCCCTCACCTTGGGGCTGAGGATAGGGAAAGGGGCAGAGCCTAAACTAAACTTCCTGGCACTGACTTGGTATTTGCATTGAGGGCTATCCCAACTTTCTTTGCTTACAGCCGTTCACTAATCCATTTCATCTTGAACTTTTCTCTCATTTCTTGAATGCCCCTGGGGATTTTTTTTTTTTAATTTAATTTTCTTTTTAAGTAGGTTCCATACCCAGTATGGAGCCCAATGCAGGGCTTGAGCTCATGGCCCTGAGCTAACATGGAGAGGGCCACTTAACGGACTGAGCCACCCAGGTGCCCCTCCTTTAGTTCTTTGAAGCCCAGGAACACGTATTTTAATGTATCGAGGATTTAGAAAGGCTCTTTTAAACTATCTAGTTTACAGAATCGATCTAGTCTACAGTAGGGGGAAGCCCATTCACCTACTCTTTCAGTGATTCATTAAACAAGTCATTATTGAGCCCATACTCTTCCAAAGACTAAGGCTGAGGGCTGGGGTGGGGGACACTGAACAAGATGCACTTTAACTTCTCAGAGCTCACAGATTAGTGGAGAAAATAGGCTAGAATACAGAAGAACAGAGGTGGCACATGGGAAGTGGGGGTGCTGTGGGAATTCAGTGGAGTACCTTGAGGGGCATCCAGAAAGGTTAACTTTGAGAGAGGGATGAAGAACAGATTCTAACAGGTGAACAGAAGATAGTGAGGTGAAGTGGGGGAGAGTAGATGCTGAAGGTGACAAGCTGGGAGGGGACGTGAGCAGAAGACCGAAGGCACAGAGAATTGGAAAAGCAAAAGGAACTATAGACTTGGCTTGGGCAGAGAGCGTGAGGTATCAGCAGGACCAGATAACAAAGCACGTGGTCTAGGGCTAGGCAGGCTTGTTTAGCAGACTTGCAGGAGCTCAGGTCAGAGAAAGGAGCCAGGACGGCAGTAGGGACCATTTCTAGGCGCCTGGTTGGGGATGCAGCTGCAGCGCATGGCATCAGGCTCACCTGCCAAGGCTGGGCTCCCGTAGTTCGTGGTCTCAGGTGGGCAACAGCTCATTCAGTCTGGCCTGGCATGCCTGTGGCGGACAGGCTGCTGTTCCAACCCAAGCTGTGCAAGCCGGCTCTCCTTGCAAACAAAACCCTGAAAGGAACTGCTTTCAAAGACCTGCCTGATTGCATCTCTGGTTACCAGGAAACAACAGGACAAGTTGCAAAGTCCCATCACAGGAAATAAAAAGAATGCTCTAGCAACCGCCAGCATTTTTCCACAGGATCCCAGCCAGCTGTCATTCTTGCTCCTTGGCATAAGAACTGAACGAGCTTAAGAATAGCAGTAGCTTCCTCAGAGGGAGGCACTGTGCTAAACGCTTTAATCTTAATTCTTATGATACCCTATGAGGCAGCCATTATCATAGGAACTTTCACGAAATGGTCAAGCAGTTAAGTAATTTGCCTCAAGTCAGTCTCAAGCTGGGGAACTAGGTGTTTTCATCCAGGCATGTGTACCTCTTGAGGGTCTGTACACATCCAACCTTAGCAATCAGGCTGACAGTAAGAAAGTACTCTGGTTTTTTTCTCCCCAAACATTTTTAACTTTGGAATAATTTTAGATTTACCAAAAAGTTGCAAAGGTTACATAGCTTTTCTATAAGCCACTCATTCAGTTTTTCCATTAACGTCTTACATTACCACAAAATATTTGTCAAAACTAAGAAATTAACGGTACGTTACTAATTGCACTTCAGGCCTTACTCGTATTTTACCAGTTTTCGCACTAACGTCCTCTTTCTGGTTCAGGATCCAATGCTGCATTAGCGGTCTCTCTAACCTCCTTTGGTCTTCTATCCTGGCTTTTCATCACTTTTGACTCAAGCACTGGTATTCTGCAGACTGTCCTCTAGAGTATCAGAGTTCAAGTGCTCTCATCATCTTGAATCAGAGTATTTTTGACCATTTGAACAACGCAGGTTTTAACTACATGGGTAATTCACATGCGGATTTTTTCAATATATACGCAGAGCACTGTATTCTCTCTTCCTTACAATGTTCTTAGTAAGATTTTTCTTCTACCTTCCTTTATTAACCACCAAACAGTGCCGCAGTCCCCATCACAGAGCCCTATGCTAATCTCCTGCAGAACACTCTGTACCATCTGGTGCCACTGGGTCCTTGGAGGAGGATGCAAGCTTCCGGAGAGCAAAACTTTTTTAATCGCTGATGAAAATAGGGCTTGGTGTGTATTTGTGGGGTGACCGAATCTCTGTGTACTTTATGTACTGATGTGAAACAATCTCCAAGATCTGCCAAGTGAGAAAAAGATGCAGCAGAGTGAACCACCAGTTTTGCACAGAAGGTGTGGGGGGGCGAGTATACACCCACACGTGTTTATATATGGCTCAAGTCTGGAAGGCTCCTCTTCTGCTCAGATTGCACTTGGCTCAGCAGTTTCCACTCTGCTCTGGCTCTTTAAGAACTGGTCCGTTTTGGGAACCAACATCTCCTTTTCAAAACAAGGTCTCTAAGGTCTTGGTCGGCTTTAGACGATGGAGGTAACAGTGCCACAACCAGCAGTGTGGAAGACACCCAACCGCACACCGGTACCTCACCTCTCCTTAGGCTCCTCCCAGGAAGTCACTTCACAGAACACAAGTGCATCCTGTCGCACGTCGGCGGCCTAACCAGTATCTCCTGTGTTCCTGTTTAGCAAGTTATCTATATCCTCTGCAGTAATGTATCTATTAAATGCCTCCTGTTTTATCCTCACTTGTGATTGCAAGTCAGTCTTACGCTCTGGTCAAACGTAGCTGGGAGGAGAGAACCAAATATCCCTGAAGGGTGGCCCCTACATGAAGGAGAGAAGACTGGAGTCGAAATGGCTTACACAAAGGCAATTTATTAACAGAAAACAATAATTTGAGGAATCCTGTTCACAGACGGCGACCACGGCGACCCCCCTTCCTGCGGGTGCTATCGGAGGGGATGGGGGTGACATCCTCTGTGGGGAGGAAGAGAAAACATCATTGCCTAGAGACAGATGGGAAGGAGTCCAGGCCTCCCTAGACCAGTGGCCTAACACACCAACAGTGGATCCCTCTGCTTCCCACACGAATCCTCCATATAGAACACATGGACACGGTGTGCTGTTTCCTCAAAATTTCTGCTGTAGTCTGAACTGAACTCATTTTTATGAAGGGAAAACGGAGGCTCAGAAAAGACATACAACTTACATACAATGTCAGAAGCAGGTGACAAATCAGGTTTCCGACACCCAGCCCACTGACTCTCTAGTGGAAAGATTCTCCTACTAAACAGGACACCCAAGACTATCTTCTTTTCAGTCAGTAAAAGGCTGAAAATATCTTTGAATGAAAAAATAAAATCTTAAGGAGGAAAGGGTTGGACCACCAGATGGTGGGATCAGTACATGATACTCCCATGTGCACAGACACAGGGAAAGGCTAACATCTCAGGGGCTAAAAAGGGTCAGGAGATCACAGGCGGGAGGGGGCAGGCACTACACAGATATAGAGGATTCGCTGTGATTCTCAACCACAGGAGTTGCCGCTCCCTGCATTCATTATCCATGGTCACAGTGACTGGTGTACTCTAATACTTAGTAGGCAAGGACCAAGGATACAGATGGTCCTACAATCCAGGAGACAGACCACGCAAAATGCCAACTCCCTGAAGAAACACTAAAAAGGATGGACACCAGCCACTGTCTCAAGCCCTATGCACCAGTGTGGGACACAGAGGTTAAGAAATCAAACTGTGCTGTCCCAATGCAAAAGAGAAGGTCAACATTTACAACAAAGTGATAGGGGTGGTCAGGGAGAACTTTTGTCAGCACCCATTAACAACCTTAATTGCCAGCAGTCCCCAGACCAAGCACTGCATCCACTGGGTACATCACAAGCTTTCTGGGGTTAATACTTCAAAGCAAATCCAAATGCCAGCTAGAAGGGGACACTTACCAATCCGCCCAATCTTCATTCCTGAGCGGGCAAGGGCTCTGAGGGCTGACTGGGCCCCAGGTCCAGGGGTCTTGGTTCTAGGAAATGAGGATCAATGTTAAGAAAAGCTTTGTCCAACTCATTAGGGTATCCTTCTAAGATCCCATAACCCTCTAGTTAAGGAATCTGCAACTTTCCTTAAAAGGCCAAACAGTGCAGAGCCCAATGTGGGGCTTGAACTCAACAAACCTGAGATCAAAAACTGATCTGAAATCAGAGATAGACACTTATCGACTGACCCACCTAGGCACCCCCAAACAATGAATACTTAATGTTTAATGGGCCACTTATGATTTTTGCTGTATTACTTTCTGGCCCATGGGTCATAGTTTGTGCTCTGCTCTGCCTGCAGCCCATTTAAAGCACTGTCTCTTTTTGGCACAGCCTGTAATTCTTTTTTGGTGATCTGTTCATTTCCAACTGCTCTACCTGTCCCAAACCAAGACACTAGCATCTTCTCAGTGGACCACTTCGTCTGGTCTGCTGCCACAGAGGAGCCATCGTTTCTGTTTTGTTTTGACGTAAGCTCTATGCCCAATGTGGGGCTTGAACTCATGACCCTGAGATTAAGAGTTGCATGCTCTACTGACTGAGCCAGCCCCATGTCCCAACACAGCAGTCATCTTCAAAAATGTCCAATCTTGGGGCACCTGGGTGGCTTAGTCGGTTAAGCATGTAACTTCAGCTCAGGTCATGATCTTGTGGTCCGTGAGTTCAAGCCCCGCATTCGGCTTTGTGCTGACAGCTGAGAGCCTGGAGCCTGCTCCAGATTCTGTGTCTCCCTCTCTCTGCCCCTCCCTCACCCATACTGTCTCTCAGAGAAGAGAAAAAAAAGAAGTCCAGTCTCAGGGCACCTGGAAGGCTCAGCTGGTTAAGTGCCTGACTGATTTTGGCTGAAGTCATGATCTCATGGTTCATGGGATTGAGCCCCACATCGGGCTCTGTGCTGACAGCGCGGAGCCTGCCTGGGATGTTCTCTGACCCTCCCTGGCTAGTGCTCTTGCTCTCTCAAAATAAATAAACTTTAAAAATGCCCAATCTCATCAGGTCATTACTATTAAAAGGTTCTTATGCTTCTCCCACCCTCTGTGGCTGAAGTCCAAATCCTTACTGCTTAAGACCTAACAGGAACTTGTTCCTGCCCAGTTCTCTGATCACAACTCATAACTCTTTCCCACAGATGTGCCAAGTTCATTCCCACTCAAGACTTTTCCACTGCAGTCGTGTCTTGCAGAGTATTTTCTCCCCGTCCTCCTTTCACTGGACCAATTCCTGGCACAACATTTAGGTCTTAGTTGAAATTACACCTTGTCACTAACTCCCAGGGCTGACACCAGACCTTCGCTTCCTAGCACTTGCCACAAATGGAAAGCACAGGCTCCTTAGGTTGTTTAAAGTCAGACTCTCCTACCAGCCTAGGTGCCTCTATACAGAAGAGGTGAGAGCTACTGTTTTCCATCATTCTTTTCTGGTACCCAGAACATAATACTTGGTATGCAGTGAGTGCTCAATAAACACAGTTAAGTCGGGGAGGGGGGAGCGGAAGCGGTGGTGCAGCAACCAACTACTAAATATGAACACACTTACGATGTCTTGTGCAAAGTCACAAAAGAAAAACCCAGCCTCAAATCCAGGGGCTCTGGCATCCAATCCCAGAGATCTCACCACCGGGCCCCGGCCTCATGTACCTATTTCCTCCCGTGGCCCGGAGTTTGATGTGGAGGGCGGTGATGCCCAGCTCCTTGCACCTCTGGGCTACATCCTGGGCAGCCAACATGGCAGCGTAGGGAGAGGACTCATCTCGGTCAGCCTTCACCTTCATCCCACCAGTCACGCGGCAGATGGTTTCTCTGGGAACAAAAGCTCATGGTTATTTCGCTCATGCACAAGGATTCTGAGTGCTTATCGCATCCTAATGAGTAAAGAGCACCACAGTTCAGGTACGGCAGAAGATGAAGGTCAACTTGAATATTCATCCTCCTTTCTAACAAGACTGCCACGGGTTCTGCCCTGATGAGGTTCAAAGACCCGAATTAATGGGATACTGTATTAACAATATAAATTTACTTTTATGTTTAATCCTCTCAATTGCTCCATGAGGTAAACATTATTAACCTCACCTTATAGATTATGACAAAACCAAAGCTTAGAATTTGAGTGAGTCTTGCTAATGGCAGCCAGAACCTGTATGTAGAGCTGACTTCCAGTCCACCACTGCTCCTCGAAAGTAGCAAGAAAGGGAGGATTCAAGGACCACCACACTTCAAGGACACAAGGGCACAGAATGTCTCTCTTGTAACTCAAATGCCTGGGAAATCACAGTATTTGCGACTAAACAACCAACCACATTTCCTTATCTGAACTTTTTAATTCTTTCAAGAGAACCCCTTACACAGCCACCCAATTCCAGGGCCATCTCTTCGTCCAGGTACTCACTTGCCAGAAAGATCGGTGACATGGACAAAAGTGTCATTGAAGGATGCAAAGATGTGGCACACACCAAACACATTTTCTCCTTCGGCTACCTGAGGTCCAAGGCTGATGACCTGTTCTTCCTTCTTTTCTTTCCCCTTGCGAGGTGCCATTTCTGGAAGGAAGTAAAAAAATCCCGGAAGTTAGCAATGGACAAGAGATTTCCACAACCCTTTTCCTGGCTATTAAAGGAAATCTCCAACTTTTGCTCCTCTGTGTCTCCCTTCCCTCCACCCTGGTCTGTGCACTCTCATCTCTGCCTAAACTCACTTCTCCCTGCACTTAGGAGATTTCAACTGGGGACTCAAGAAGCAGAGTGCCTGGAGATAATCTTTTTACGGAATTTACTAAAAGCACGGATCATAGCACTTAGAGGAAAGCAGCCTAGAGTTCTTAGCAGCAAGACCACAAGTATCCCTCCAATTTTTACCAAGTGGGCCTCAAAAACATGAAAAACACTGGCTTAGGTCTCTAGAGACCTCAACTGACAGCTCTGCACACCCGGGTAAATCAATTCTCCCTGGGCCTTATTGCTCGCAATATAGATCCTGAGAAACTGTTAATGATTTGTTCAGGGTGACACAAGTCAGTTGCAGAACAGTAAGGAGAACCAGGTTAAGGGATTCCTAGTCTACACTCCACAGCGCTTCCAGTACCAGGAGTGCCTCTGGTCTCCTGGACCCCAAGTATCATTTACTGGTTAGGCTCAAAGACTTTAAGACTACATCCAAAAATGATTAGAAGGCCAAGGCCAAGGACCTACCCACGAATTGGTGACAGCTGAAGACGCTTTATGGAAGACACCTGCTGCCTGAACTCTACAGTAACTCCCTGGCTTAGAATTCAAGGGTCCCTTACCCACATACCCCCACCCAGCTTCATCTCCTACTAACATCCCGGGCCCTACCAGATCCGTCCAAAAGCCAGTTTAAATGCTATCTCCCATCCTGTGGCAATTCAGCTCCTGCTATCCTTCCACAACTTATTAAAACCAGATTCTTTCTTTTAATGTTTTTAAATTTCTAAATATTTATTTATTTTTATGAGATAGACAGAGTGTGAATGGGGAAGGTACACAGAGAGGGAGACATAGAATCCGAAGACAGGCTCCAGGCTCTAGGCTCCAGGCCGTCAGCACAGAGCCCGACGTGGGGCTCGAACTCATGAACCGTGAGATCATGACCTGAGCGGAAGCTGGACGCTTAACCCACTGAGCCACCCAGGTGCCCCCAAACCAGATTAAGCTTTTACTAGAACCGAGCGTTAAAGGCAATAAAACCTATCCTTTTGGAAGGCTGATGGAAAAGCCCCATCCCAGAGACTCAACGTTAGAGAAACCAAGTGACTCCAATATGACATAGCATGTAATAGAAGTGCAATTATACCCTCAGAGGAGGAACGCAGGTAAGGGATGTGGGAGGCTAGGAGAGGACTACCTTCTGCCCAGAGCACCTCCCGAGACTCAAGAATCGGAACAATTTCCTAACACTTCCAGAAGACACTAGAAATTAGAAGGCCTCCGATGACTTAGGCTGTACCCCTCCAGGTGAAGGTAAATACGGCCTTGCCTAGGTTTGTAAAGACAGTAGCAAAACCAAAGGCCTGGATCTCCCCAGTGCCTTCCTTGCACGAGGTCTAGTGAGTGACCACAGGAAACACAAGTGTAGGCCTTGGATGTACTAAGTTAACTATTCCTCCGCTCAAATTACATCCAACGGACTAAGAGCTGTAAGGAAGGGGCCATGGGTGCTCACAGGCAAAGCCTCAAGTTCTGCCTGGGGAAGCCCAGAAAAAGCAGCAGATCTGGGCTAAGGAAGCACGACGACGAATTCCTGCTGTGGCCACTCCACCAACGCCGATGTACCGCGTCCCCGCCCCATGCAGCCCTTAAGGGGCGGTGAGAAAGGTCCTCGCAAAACGTATAAACGCATGGTAGGTGCTTGGCCAACACTGACGTACATTCCCTACCCTCAATTTCAGGCTTTATACTGCGCGCCCCAGTACTTCCAACGTGCCAGACGTAGCAATCAACCGGGCTCAGGGAGCACCCAACACAGGGCCGTTTTTTTCTGATTCCGACCCCACGGAATCCGGACGACAGTTAATCCTATTTCCCAAACAAGGAAACACACGACAGATCAGGCGCCAGGCCTGCGACCGCTCAAGAAGCTGGCGGACTAGAGAGAAGCCACATCAGACTAGGGTCCCCGCTCCTTCCCAAACATGCTGGGCGGCCCCTTAAACGGAACCGAGGTGGCAGCGAGGAGCCAGGGCCTGCAGGGCTGTAGCCACACTCACCCCCACTTCCCAAGCTCCTCCTGGAGGCAAGAACGCCGCCTTCCGAGACGAGGCGCGCCCGAGTCTGGGGTCGGCCGGCCGCGCCCCTCTCCCCTGGCACCTCACTCGGCTTCCGCGGAGACACCCCGGGCCCGCGCCCCAGACCCCGAGGGGTCCCCCTGCCTCAGGATGCCACTCGATTGAACCCGCTGAGGCCTCCTACCTGCGCGTCTTCCCTAGACTCCGCAACCGGAAAGAGAGAGCGAGAGGGGGCGGGGCGACGGGTCACGTCCGCGTTCCCGGAAGTGTACGTCTGAGGTCACGGGGAGAGGACGGCGGCCGTTTCGGAGGAGTTGAAGACTCGCCCTCAGGAAAGGGGATGTACTTAGAAGAGCGCTAAAGGAGGCAAGGGGCAGGGAGTCGCTGCGAGCGGGTCTGCTTCTGAGACTGCACGAAGTAGCTACATCTGCTGAGTGACGCGGGCCCGCGTGCAAAGATGGCGGCGGCCGCGCCTAGACGGACTTCTTCCATCCTGACCCCGCGCCTACTCAGTCCGGAGGCGGCAGCGCCTCTCGTGGCGCGGAGGGCAATAACAACAACAACGGCGATCATCACCGACTGGTTGGCTCTGTCCTAAGCAAAATAGGGATAAATTAATTATTCAATATTTATTATATACTAGCTTGGGCTGAGCGATTTATATGCATTGCTTCATTTAAGCCTCACAAAATTATCAGATAGGTAACTGTTTTGATTTCTCTTTTACAGATAAAGGATGTTAACTAAGATCACGCGTTTGTGGCTGATTTGAAATCCTGACTTCAAAAACTGTATGTTTGATAGCCACCTCCATGTATCCCTCTAATTGTGAAGGACCTTGAAGGGTTGGGAGAATGTATAGATGGAGACATGGGAAAGGGCAAAGAAATAAGTCACGTGTATATATGTATATATACACGTATACATATGCATGCATATATATAAAGCCCATGTAATGGACTACATATATTTCATATATATGAAAATTTCTTAACAAAATGAGCGATTATACGGAGTAACATATAGCCTTTTCTTCACTAGAACTGATGCCACTGAACATCTTGAACTCAATTTAGGGAAGACCTCCTTTTTAAAAAAGTAGTGATTCGTTTCCCCTTTACATAAGTAATTAATTACGGAATACCTAGAAAAGAGAAACATAGAAACATTCTCAAAGGAGAACAAAAGAGAAAAAAGAAATGACAGTCTTACCCACCACAATTAACACCTTCGGATATGTCCTTTCCAAACGTGATCTATGCAAAGACATACAGAAGAGGCACTTCTTTTTTTTAAGAAAAGAGAATAACCTTGCAGTATTTTTTCCTGATGGTTAAAAACAATCTATGCTCATAAACAATCCACTTAATATATAAAGTATATAGAAAAAAGTAAATGTCATTTCTAAATTCTTCTAGTGATACCACCATTATCAAATTATCATTATTGAATCGGAGCATCATTCCAGAAATAACTTTCTATATCTATATTTTTATCATATAACACACAGTCTTAAGTAAATGAAATCATATTCTGTATGCCATTTGGTAACCTCTTTTTTCCTCAACGTTGTGGACATCTTCCCATAACTGTAGTAGAGAACTACAACATTTTTTTACAAATATTTAAAATTTTATTTGTTATTTTGAATAGTAAGTGCATTCACAAAAATTTAAAAAACTACAACAGATATGAAAAAGTATGCAAAAAAAAAAGTTTTCCTCTCACCTCTACCCCCAGCAACCCTATCCTCTTCCTTGCAAACAATCGGGAATAGCTGTATTTTTTTAAAATTTTATTTAATGATTATTTATTTTTGAGAGAGAGAGCAGGGGAAGGGCAAAGAGAGAGGGAGACACAGAATCCAAAGCAGGCTCCAGGCTAGCACAGAGCTGAATGTGGGGCTCAAACTCACAAACTGCAAGATCATGACCTGAGCCACGCTTAACTGACTGAGCCACCCAGGCGCCCCAAGGAATAGCTGTATTTTATCATTTTTAACTACTATCTGGTATTCCTTTGTATAGCTGAACCATTATTTAACCAGTTCTCTGTTGGTGGACACAAAATTTGTAAATGTAGACAAAACTGTCTAGAACACACTTGTGCCTTTCTTTCCTCAGGGTAGACTGCCAGAAGTCAAAAGGAATATATATCTGAAATTTTGATACATGTTGCTAAACTGCCCTCCAGAAAGTCCATGTCAATTTCCACTTCCGCTTAGCATTGTATTTCTTCCACGGTTAGTACAGTGAGATGTCTCTTGATGAATTGTTTTGAGCGTTTGCATATTTTCTGTGAATTGTCTGTTGATAGTCCTGAAAAGGGAGGGCTTTTTATTCTCAAGTAGTAAATTCCTCAGTAGAAGAGGTATGATAGCAGAGACTGGAGAATTGTGGAATGAGTTCTTGCTTTGGATAAGAGTTGTACTAAACAGACCTCAGTGAGGGAAAACTTGAAGGGAGCATGGCTTAATCTTAGGGCTGAAGGCAGTCCATACAGTTACCTCTGTAATAGCCAGGCATCTGGCCTGCTCAGTTGGTAGAGCATGTGACTTTTGATCTCAGATTCATTAGTTCAAGCCTCACGTTGGGCATAGAGCTTACTTTTAAAAAATAAAATAACACAAAGCAAATGCTTGTTCTTTAAAAAAGAAGAACATATTTCCTTTTACAGGAAAGTCTTATTTTCATATCAAATCATCAAAGCCACTGCTTTCAAACTCCGCTTTGATGATGGAATCGGCATATGTATTATTTCTACAAAGAGTTATTAGTTGTGTGTCTTTGGGCAAAAATTGTAACCTGTCTTGGCTTTAGTTTTCTCATCTGTAAAATGGGATAATAATGGTATTTTTTAAATGTATATTGAAGACTTTGTCTTCATTGAGTACTTGCTCTGTGCCAACCTCTGAGATATAATAATACTGACATTTAAGCTAAGACTTAAAAACAGAATAGGAATTAGTTACATGAAGGTGGAAAGAATGGTCTGGACAGGGAGAACAATTTATGCAAAGGTTGTGAGGTGGGCGGGGGTACTTGGGGAGTTCAAGGAATTAAAAACAAGCCAAGTATGGGTGGGGTACTGTGTGCGAGGGAAGAGGGATGGGAGATCACGCTGGAGGAATGGTGGGAGCCACTTTCTGCTGGGTCCTACCTCTCTTTTGCTTTGCCTGCTTTCCCCCATCCCACCCTGCCCCATGCACTGTCAACACTGTGAGCACAGGGAATATGTTTGCCATCACCTCTCATGCCTTATTCAGTTATTCAGTAAAGACTTACCGAGCACCTAGTACGTGTCTTGCACTGTTCTAGACACTTGGGGTACATTTGTGACCAAAAGAGACAATGATCCCTGCCTTCTTGGGGTTTATATTCTGGCAGCAAGAGCAGGCATAATATCTAAATAAATTCCCCATTATGTTAGAAGGTGACCGGTGACTATGGAAAGAAGAAAACGTTGAGTAAGGTAACGGATATTGCAGGGGTGGGGGAGTTCTCGGGAAAGGGGTGGGGCATGTGGCAGATTTAAATTGAGAGGGCAAGGTAGCTTTGTTGAAAGATTTGAGCAGAGGGGGAGGCAGGAAAAGGAGCAAGGTTTGCCAGTATATAAGGGAGGATTATCCCAGGTGGAAGGAACAGCATGTACGGAGGCTCACAGGCGGACCACTGACATAGTCCAGGAACAGTAAGGAGGCCAGTGTGTCTGCAGCGCAGTGAGATGTAGTGATGGGAGGGAATGGGCAGTATGGGCACACCATGTAGGCCTTTGGGTCACTGGGAGGACTTTGGTTTTTATTCTGAATGGAGCAATCAGAGGGCTTTGAGCAGAGGAGGGACAGAATCTGACTTACTGTTTTTTTTAAGTTTATTTATTTATTTTGAGAGAGAGAAAGAACATGACAGGGGGAGGGGCAGAGAGAGAGGCAGAGAGAGAATCCCAAGCAGGCTTCATGGTGTCAGCATGGAGCCTGATGTAGGGCTCCATCCCACAAACCATGAGATCATGACCTGAGCCGAAATCAAGAGTCAGATGCTTAACCAACCGAGCCACCCAGGCACCTCCTGACTTATATTTTAATAGGGCCAATGAGCATGCTCTGTAGAGAATAGACTCTCGGTGGGTGTAGGGGTGGAGGTGAAGGGCTAACATAGAAGGAGGGGTTCCAGTTTAGAGGGGAAAGATACTGGTAGCTGAGACCCAGGTGGCATCAGTGGGGGCAGAAAGAAGTGATCTAAGTTCGATCATAGTTTTGAAGTAGATCCAATGGGATTTCTTGATAGGTTACACAGGAGGCATAAGAGAAGGAGAATTAATAAAAATGATTCCAGCATTTATGGCAGAAGGAACTGGAAGGATGGAGTGGCCATCAGCTAGGATGGGGAAGGCTGAGGGTGGAGTTGATTTTTAGGGGAAGATCAGATGTTCAACCTGAGGCCTGAGTCTGAGGTGTTCAGTGCACATTCAAGTGGAGATGCCAAGGAGGTTTTGGGGATAGATGAGTCTGGAATTGAAGAGAGGCGTCTTCAGGATCTGGATGGTATTTGAAATCATGAGACTGTTGGTGACCACTGAGGGGCTGAGTGCAGGTAGAGAAGGGATTCAGAGACTGGGCATCAGAGCTTGGGGATAAGAGAAAGAGACAGCCAAGGAAAAAGAAGCAGGGAACAGTAAGATGGGAGAAAAACCAAGAGGAGGGTGTATGAGAAGTCAAGTGAAGAAAGGGAATCAAGGAGAAGGGAGTATCTACCTCGGTGGGGCCGAGAATGTGCGTGGATGCAGCAACATGGAGGGCACTGGGGACCTCTACAAGAGCGGTTTCAGCATGCGTGTGTATCAGGGGGACGTTTGGATGGAGAAGATTTAAGAAAGAAACAAAGGTAACGTGCAAAGGCAGAGGATGAGAGAATGAGGAAATAGGATCAAGAGGTTCTTTTGGGTTTTCCTTTTTAAGGCTGCATCCACAACAGAAGTTTGTACACTGATGGGAGTGCAAATTTGAGGAAGGAGCTGTGTCCTTGAGCTTGTGAGATCTGATGGGCTTTAGTGCCCACAGGGAGTAATTGGCTTTGGGTAGGAGTGTGGGTAGTGCCTCTGTGCAAATGGGGGAGAAGGAAGTGCTGCAGGGAGAGCACTGTGGGGGTGGGAGCTTGAGAATGGTCTCACTGGGGGAGTAGCATGAGGCTGGGGGAGGGCAGAGGGATATGGAAGGTTGGAGGTGAGAGAAGGCTTTAAATGATCGCCGAGGTCTAGGGCAGTAGAGGATGATTCCAAGGCAGCATTAAGGGCCAAGGGCCCACTTGAGGTTGGTAGTTAGTGTTTTCTCCAGCCATGTTCAGCTGCATGGATGCAGGCATGGAATAAACAGCATTTATCAAGAGACAAGAACTTGAGAGATGGGCAGGAGAATGAGGGTGAGTGCCCAGAACAGTGACCATGACTGAGCATGACATTGAAGCGGGATGACTGGGGCGATGAGAATGTCAAGGGGCTAAGGAACACCCTAAAGACTGCGGCAAAAGGTCAGAGGTCCCAGTGGGGCCAGGGACAGCTAAAGTCAGTTACCGGCTGATACTTTGGGCTGGGAGTCAGGGGCCAAGGGGCATGAGATTGAGATGTTGGTTCAAAGAGGAGATGCAGGCATTGGTAAGACCATGGGAGTAAGTGGTCCGGTTGGGCCCGGGAACGAGCTCCTTAGAGAAGAGCAGATCCAGGATGATGGCAACATCCTCTGTGTGTAAGCCGAGAGGACCAAGGACTGAAACAGGGACAGTCTGATTGAGTGTGAAACTGAGTCCAGGATAAAGAAAGTCCTTGAGGATGACAGGCTATGCCCCAGGGGTTGGTAGATGTCTGCACTGAGGTGGAGTAATGCTCGCTGGCTAGGCACGTGCGGTGACAAGATTCAAAACTGGCATCCTTTAGGGAGGAGGGAAGGAGCATGGCCTGGAAATGACAGTGAGGAGCAGGAGGACAACATGCTCCATTCTGTGGTTCCTGCCTCCTTCTCTCTATTCCATTGTGGGGAAGCCACCGGGAGGCCTGCAGGGAAATGCAGCATCCTCAGGGGGGGCCAGGTTTCCTAGGACGGGGCGGGAATATCCAGAGAAGAGATTAGGAGAGAGAGAGATCCCATTGCTGATGGTCTGGCATTCCTTTGTTTTTTTTTTATTAATTTATTTTAATGTGTATTTATTTTTGAGAGACAGAGACAGAGTGTGAGTGGGGGAGGGGCAGAGAGGGAAAGACACAGAATCCAAAGCAGGCTCCAGACTCTGAGCTGTCAGCACAGAGCCCAATGCGGGGCTCGAACCCACAAACCCAGAGATCACGACCTGAGCTGAAGCCCGACACTCAAGGGACTGAGCCACCCAGGCGCCCCTTTGATGGTCTAGAATTCCTGAGGGCAGCAGAAGGCTTTGTGGGGCTGAAGGGGAATCGAAGGTAGGGACCGAGGAGGGGCTGCCAGGTCCCCAGAGTGCAGTGACGAGGGGACCAGAGTGCAGTGGCGAGGAAGGCCCTGGGGTGGGGTGGGCAGATACAGGCCCCAGAGACTAGTGACTGAACATTGCAGCTGCTCAATGAACAACCGTAGCAACAACAGCGTCTACATTAATCACTTACGGCATGCCCGACCCTCTACTAAGTGAGGTGCAAGTATCGTCTCATCGAATCCTTTCAATCATCCTGTGAAATGGAAATTTTTTATTCCCCTCATTTTACAACCAAGGAAACAAGGAAGCAGTCAATAGCTGTCAGTGGTGGTGCTGGAATCTGAGCCCAGACAATCTGACTCCAAAGCCTGGATATTTTTTTTTTTTATTAGAAAGAGAGAGCATGTGTGAGCCTGACAGAGGGGCAGAGAGAGAGAGAGAGAGAGAGAGAGAGAGAGAATCCCAAGCAGGCCCCATGCTCAGCATTCAGCCCAGAGACCACTGTGGGGCTCGATCCCAAACCCTGGCTGGGATCATGACCTGAGCCAAAATCAAGAGTTGGACATTCAACTGACTGAGCCACCCAAGCGCCCCAGAGAGCCCAGCTATTTTAAATCTCCGATCCAGGAGCTTCCTAAATATCTGCTGAGTGGGTAAACGAAGAGCAGGGAGTTGGCCTGAGAAACCCAAACCCAGCCCTTTGCTGGGAACCTGAAATGCCCCACGCTTCCTATGCTCAGCAACTGTTCATACTTTAATTTGCTCATAGATTCCATCCTCTGCTCCCCTTGGAGGCAAGTTTTGCAAAAGGGAGCAAGGAAAGATGGGAAGGGAATAAGAAGCTGTGGCCCAGAGAGGATGAGTTAGTTCACCACAGACACACAGCCTCCTAGCCCAGTGGGCACGAGGCTTTGGAGGCGGGGCCCAGCCCAAAGCAATCCCTGCGTCCTTCCTGGAAAACCTCGGTTTCCATCCTCCTCAGGCTGTGACCTGCCTGCTTCTGAGGCTCACAGGACTCACCCCCAGTCTGGGTGCATGGGCCCCGGACCTTCCCAGCACTTACCATGCAGAGGGAAGCATCACAGAGCCTCTGTCAAGGTCATTGTCTGAAGGAGGACTACAGGCAAGAAGCATGGAGTGTATGAAGCCAGCTTAGCAGCAGGGTGTGTGGGGTGCCTGTGGGGGCCACAGAGGACAGGTTTAGCTTGGTCAGCGGCCTCTAGGCAGGTGCCATTCAAGTAGAGGCCCAGAGCGGGAGTAGGGGTCAGCCAGGACAGGCACATGAGGGTTGAGGAGAATTTCCAGGCTGAGAAGTCAGCCTGTGGCACGGTCTTGAGTCAGCGGAAAACGTGGATCACTCAGGATCATGCGTGAAGTTCCGTGTGGATGGAGGGGAGGGAATGTTGGAAAGTGAGCTCCAAGATTGGGGGTTGAGAGGCTAAGTTTCTGGAAGGGCAGCCCCCGTGTTTGCTCCTAGGCCCAGCGCCGCCCAGGGAGGGAGATCAAGGTCGGGGTGGGGGAGGTCCCAGGGAGCTGTTGCCTGAGCCGAACCAAGGTGCTGAGAATGCCTGCTCCCTCCTAGGCTTCCCACTAGGTGGCACCTGATCCCCACAAGGACAGGCCTTGGCCCAGGCTGATCAGGGGTTGCTGTTGTGTTAGGGAAAGGCTTGTAGTTTCTGAGCCCCGAAGTTGGTTGGGGAGTGTGAGAGTGAGTCTGTGTCTGTAAATCCGCACCTCAGTCAGGACATCCACCTGGGATACGGTTGTGATGTGGCCTTGGCATACATTCTCCCTTCGTGCCTCATCATGCCACCAGGAGCTCAGATTTTTATCATTTTCTAGAGTGGGAAGCCGAGGCTAGAGAAGGTCAGGGATGTGTCCAAGGTCACTGGGCCGGTTCAGAGTGGAGTAAGCGGATAGAGGTTACCACCAGGCCCCCCAGATCTGGATCTAAGCCTCTGCACCTATGACGCCGCAGGACTGGCTTTCAAAGGACCTGTTCTGGGTCACCCTGAAGGGAAGAGCAAGGCCCAATGGATTGGTGATACCAGGATATGGATTCTGCGTCATTTATCCATTCAGACCACTCCTTGAGCACCTACTATGTGCCAGGCACTGGGCTAGGCATTGGTGAACAATAAGACAATGGATAGCATAGACGGGAAGGCACAGTCTAGCAGGGGAGACAGCCAGACAATATATCAATAAAATAGCTGACAACTTTATCATTACGGATTGTGGTAAGTGCTGTGAAGGAAACAGGCAGACCCAAGAAGGTCACAGGGGTGGGCTCCTTCTCTCGAAGGGGGTGAGGACCGGACTCTGAGGAAGAGACCTGAAGGCTAAGAAGGCACAGCCAGAGGAAACAGCTAGTCCAAACGCTGCCAAAGCAGAGAAGAGCCTGAGGGACTGCATAGAGGAGGGGTTAGGTGAAGAGGGGGAAAGAGGTAAGATCATCCAGGAGGCCAGGAGCCTGGTGAGCCCTGGTGAGGAGGGTGCTGTGGGAAGGCAGTGAGGAGCTGTATAAGCAGGGCATTGCATGTTCTGATTTGTGTATTTCAAAGCTCACCCTGAGGGCGTCTGGGTGGCTCAGTCGGTTTCAGCTCAGGTCATGATCTCACTGTTCTTGACTCATCAGGCTCTGTGCTGACAGCGTGGAGCCTGCTTGGGATTCTCTCTCTCTCTCTCTCTCTCTCTCTCTCTCTCCCCCCTTCCCCATTCATGCTTGTCTCTCTCCCAAAATAAATGAATTTCAAAAAACAAAAACAAAAACCAAAGCTCACTCTGGCTTTGTTGGGAGAATCAGGTAAAGATGGTCATGTGGGTGAGAGATGGCAGCTTGGAGCATGATGGTAGCTGTGAGGATGGGGGGACCAGGTTCAGATTGGAGAGATACTTTGGAAGTAGAGTCTGTAGGATTTTCAGATGGATGGGATGCAGGGGTGAGGATAATTCCAGGTTCTAGGGTTACTGGGTGAATGGTGGGGCCATTTATCAAGGTGGTGGGCCCTGGGAGAGGTCATGATTTTGGGGGGGGGAAGCTCAGGCCCTGTTACTTTTGGAGCTACCTATGGGACACCCCAGATGGGGCAGGCAGTTGAGGCTCACTGGAAAGGTGGGGGCTGCTGGTGTAACTGAGGAGCCTCTAGACTGTACTAATGTCAAGGGATTGGAGGAGGTCGCACAGCCCACAGTCCAGGTGGCTCAATGGTGGAAGGTAGCAAGGGCCCCATCACTGGAGGTGTGCAAGGGAGCCTGGCTGATGTCAGCCACGGCTGCTGGCAAGGGGAGGCCTCTTGAGGGAGGTGGAATGAAACGGCCTCTGAGGGTGCCAGAGACCAACCCTGGGTGGCCCCGGGACTCTGCGGAGGATCTGGACATGCTGACTGTCTCTTTGTCTGGTTAGATTCTCCTTCTCGGTTGCACTTCCCCCACCGCCATCTGGCAGGGCCCAGAGATAAGACCCCGGGTGGGGGGTGGGGAGGCCAGCCTCAGGGATGGGCTGTAATTTCAGCTGGGGGCAGAGTTCCTGAGTTTCAGTGCCACCTGGTGTGAGGTTCCTCTTTCTGACACCTCCCTCAAGACTGGCTCTCTGCTGACAGTCCCTTCTTCCCAACTGCGGGGCTCTTCGGCTAGCTTCCCACCTGGAAAGACATTGAGTCAGGTGGCACCGCATGGTGGGGAGGTGGGGGTGGGGAGGGGTAATTGGAGGGGGCTGCCAAGTTTAATTAGTGGTTGTGAAGCCCTGAAAACTGCATCTGAGAGCCTCCCCCCAACCTTGACTTTCATCTTCAAAACTTCCCCACCAGCCTGGATGAAAGGGCCAGGGAGGGGCCAGGTATTAATAGTAATTATTAGTTTCACTAATAAAGAGAAGAAACAGGATTATCCCCAAGCTTAACTTGTTCTCCCCTCTTTGTCTACCTCTTCTCTCCTTCCTCCAGCTCTAACTCTCTCTTCTTTCCTCTCATCCTCCTTCCCCCTCTCTTTCTTTCTTTTTTTATCCAGGCCTTGCCATTTCTGTGTGTCCCTGCTTTGAGGCCTCCGGACCCTGCGTCTCATCAGATATTTGTGTTGGGGTGTCTGGGGCACCAGGATATTTGGGGAGCACCCCTTTGCTAGTCTGGGTTGCAGCAGGAGGGTAGGAAAGCATGTGGGTGTGGGCGTGCGTTAGGGTGCCTGTGTCCCTCCATTCATTCATTCATTCACTGCTTTACAAATGGTTCTTGAACACCTACTAGGTGCCAAGGACTGGGTTGGGCCCCAGGGATTCAATGTGGAACAAGACAGACCTGGGCCCTGCCCGTGGAGCCAACATCCAAGGGAGGGAAGAGGGCAAATAAACAGCAAACTGAGAAGTACACATGAGGTCACAGATTGTGAGGCACACTAAGTAGGGATACTTAGCAGATAGGATGCAGAGTCATGTGGGGGACCAGGGAGGCCTCCTCGAGGAGGTGGCATTTGGGCTGAGACCTGAGTGATGGGGAAAATGGTCTGTGGCAGGGAGAACAGCCTTTACAAAAGCTCTGAGGTGGGAAAGAGCTTCGCATGTTGGAGGCTGAGAAAGGAGGGTAAGGTGGCCCTGTGGCAGGAGGGGAGAGCTAGATGGAGAAGGGACAAGATGAGGTGGCACGTGGGCGTGCCCCTGTGCAGCACACCAGCCCCCACACCTGCTAGGATGCTCTGCTGTCTTGAAATTCTTAAATTTTTTTAAAAAAGACATGGATAAACTTTTTTTAAGTTCATTTATATTTTGATAGAGAGTGGGGGAGGGGTAGATGGTGTGGGGGAGGGGCAGAGATCTAGAGAGAGAGAGGGAATCCCAAGCAGGCTCCGCACTATCAGCGTGGATCCCCAAGCAGGGCTCGAACTCACGAACTGTGAGATCATGACCTGAGCCAAAATCAAGAGTCAGATGCTTAATCGACTGAGCCACCCCGGCACTCCCTCAAATTCTTAATTTTTGAACAAGGGGTTCTGCATCTTCATTTTGCCCTGGACCCCGTAAATTATGTAACTATTCCTGGCTGGGAAGATCGGCAAAAGAAGTGAATGTCTGTGTAGAAATATGAGGGCCACTGGGCTGGTGTTTGGGGAAGGAAGGAAAGAAGGAGGGAAGGAGGGAAGGAGGGAAGCTAAGTGCACACGTGTGAGCTTATCAGTGAGGCTGTCACACTAGCTTAGACCACATTAGCTTAGACCAGGGGCTGCCGTTATGTGTGGAGGGCTCACACACAGATGTGGCCCTAACCGACATGCTCCAAAGTCCTGTGGCCCCTGCTACATTTCCCAGGGCCTGTTGCCTGAGGGGCCAGGCCTGAAGCAGCACCGTGAACAGGGAGTGAGGCCGGCTCATCCCAGGGCCCCACTTTGGGAAACTGGGTGACTCCTTCGCCCCAGGTGAGGCAGGCCTGTCTTGCCTGTACCACTTGAGACTTTAGAGCCAGGCAGACTTGAGTTCTAATCTGACTCTACCTAGTGGATGTAAATAACTGAACTTTGAGTAGGTGATTTGCTCCTCTGAGCCTCAGTTTCTGCATCTGTAAAATGGGGGTTACCACTTAAATTTGTTGAGGGGATAAAATGAGATAATAAGGGAAGAACTCTTGGCCGAGTCAGAGCTTGGTAAATATTTGCAATAATAGCTATTATTATCATACAATCTGGAACCTTGGGTAAACATTTGCTTCTGCCTCTAAATGTCTGCATAATCAAGAACAAGCACTTAATCCTCCTGGGCCTTGGTTTCCTCTTCTCTTAAATTGGAGTGATAGCAATCTAGCACATCTCTAACCGGGGTGGTCAGGATGAAGCCACATGATCACTGGAGCTTCTCTGTAAACTGGTATGTGCGCATGTGAGTTGTTGGCACACTCTTGACCATTTGGGGGTAGGTTTTCTACAAATCTGCCCACCTGGAGAGAAAAGGACCCTTGGGTTATTGGCAGCGCATTGAACCTAGTTCCTGGATTCCAGCCCTGAGTATTGCTCTCACACTGAAAAGTCTGCCCTGAGAGTGAACCTCAAGTTCAAGGTCCGCATTTGGGCAAGGAAGAGGAAGAAGGTCCAGAAACTGCAGCAGGGGAGGGAGAGGATGAGCTGAGGGACGACAAAGGAGCCGGAGCCCAAATCCCTGGTGGCCTTGCTTCCTGCCTCCCTTGGGTCAGCAAGCAACCAGAAAGCTATGAGAATTAGTCTCTGACCATGGGCCCCAGGGGACAGGGTTGACAGACCCCCACTTCATCAACCACATACACTCCCAGCAGCTGATTGGCAGGTGCCTCCAAAACTCATGGGGAGCCCTAAGCAGCACCAGCACCAGCCTGGGAAGGGGGGCCTCTCCCCCCAGAGGAGTTCTGGGCAGGGGAACCTGGAAGAGAGAGCAAAAGGAACCTTTGCCATTCCTGAGTGAAGACAGTAAGCTCTGGGTCCATGTCTAGGAGCGGCCACCAACCAGCCACGTGACCTTGGGGCTATTTAGCCTCTCTGTGCCTCCGTTCCCTCATCTAGATCACGTTACACCTTCTGAGTGTCGCTGAGAGAGCTAAGCACTCTAAGGTTCTTAGCAAAGCCTGACACACAGTGAGTGCTTTCACAGCATTTGCTGCTATTTTATATTCTTTACAAGATGAGGCCACTCAGCGAGGTGTGACAATCTGTCAGATGTCCCGATAGACTAGTTCAAAGCCCTCCTCTATATTTTGCTATAGTTTTGGCTGACAACAATCATTCATTCATTCATTTACTCAGTAAGTATTTATGGAGCAAGTTTATGGCAGCAAAGGGGCAGATGGGGGGCCCCAGGGCGGCTTGGTTCCTGGAAGGGCATTTGAGCGAGAACTAACCTTTATTCAGCGCTAACTGTGGGCAGATTCCCACTACCCCGGAGGTGGGCATGAGCCAGCTGACAGCAGAGGGAGTCCAGGTGAAGTCGCACATGCACGCAATCACACAGCAACTCAGTAGCAGCACTGGGACTCAAACGCAGGTCCACCTCCCTCTCAAGTTTGTGCTTTTCCAAACCTAGATTCCAGGTCTACCTTCCTGCTGCCCCTCCCCTCAGGACCTGGCCCCTGCCCCCGCTTTGGCACGGCCACGTCCCTAGAGGCCAAAGGTTGGGCTGTTTTCTGTTGCCCTCTGTCGCAGGATCTTTGTCATTTCCTCCCTGGTTCTCCTGACCATGCGGAACAACCTTGGGGCTTTCCTCAGAGGGGAAACCCGGACTGGGAGCAGCCCGTGGAAAACGTGGCTGCGGGTGACTCCTGATGTGTGCTTCCTCAGCCACAGAGCATCTGGGTGCCTGGGAGGGGGGCAAGGTGGGAGGCTCCCGGGGTGGGTAGGGAACCAATGATTTCCCAGAGGCTTTGACATGGCCCCTCTCTGGCTCTGTTGCCCGAGACAGGTCATAGCTTCTCTTTGGGCCTCAGTTTCCCCACCTGTAGAAAATGGAAGAGTCACAAAGTTCCAGCGCCAGGCTCTCTGCATGGCATTTGGGCTGGGAGTTTATGTGCTGTGGGCAAGTCCTGTCCGCCTTTCCTCTTGCACTCTTGTGAGGATGAAGTGGGACCACGGCTGCACAAAGCCTTTGAAGTGGAGGACGGAGCTGGGTGATAGCAGGGGCAGATCGATGTTGACTGAGCCCCTCGCTGTCCAGCTCCAGCTTCTGCCTTGCCCAGACTCCTGCCTGTACCTAGACCCTCTGTAGGACCCGAGAGCCTGCGGGCAAGGTTCAAGCCAGGGGGTCTCTGAGCCTGGCATGACTACCCCAAACCAAGAAGTTATTCAACTGGAGGAAACACCTGTGGGGCCTTCCTGCAGCTTCCCCGATGTTTTGCCATGCTGGGTTTGTGCCTCCGCTTTCCCCGCAGGCAGAGACAGGGGAGGGAATTTGGGAGTAGGGAAAGGAACCCCGTGGCTAACCAGAAGGCAGGCTTCTGGCAGAGCACAGCACTTGCCTTATGCCTCTATCGGGAAACCCTTTCCGCTCTCCAGCCTCAGTTTCCCCATCTGCACAACTCAAGGGATACATCACATGACCTCAGAGAGCCCTCCGTGGTCTTCCAGCCCTAGACGGCAGGTTTCTGACTTCTGCCCTCCTCCGGGGATCTGGGCTTCAGCCTCCAGCAAATGGAGACCAGTTTCACCCTCAGTGGACTCCATCTGGGGTTTTAACCACACTTCCCTGCTCCATCTGCTGCAGCAGTCCCCAGCTGCTCTCCAGAGTGGACAGAGACCAAGGGAGGGAGGCAGGGGCATGCCCCCTCGCCAGGAAGACTCAAAGGCAGGAGTTTCACTTCCAGGCTTGTGCGCATGGATGGAGAGATGATGAGCTGGAGAGATGGCCGGTGCGGCAGCTCCACGCGGCCGGGCCAGCGCCCTGGGCACATGGGCACGCCCACCCCCTCTTCCCCTGGCTGGGCCAGATGGAGGGGAGAGCCGAGGGGAGGGCTCCTTGCCCTCCACCCCCCTGGGACTCTGCAGGGGCCTGGATTTCTTTCCACACAAAAGACATCGGGGTGGGGTGGGGGAGCCTTATCCACAAACAGACTCGGGGTAGACTCAGGGAAGCATTTTAATCTGGTGGAATCACTATTGTAACATTATAGAACCTGAGTAGGCTGCAGAACTCTAGAATCTTGGAGGCACAGCCTCCTAGAGTTTTAGAAAAATGAGGCATAGATTTTAGATCTCTAAACTGCTGTCCAACACTGTAGCCACTAGCCCCGTGTGACTAGTGAGCACTTGAAATATGAGTCCGAATTGAGATATGCTGTAAATGTAAAATCCAAGTGGATTTTGTTCAAAAGAATTTAAAACATCTCATTAATAGTTTCTTTATAAAAATGCATGTCAAAATGCTAATACTTTGGGTATATCGAGTTCATATGATATATTGCTAAAATTAATTTCACTTATTTCCTTGTATTTTTAAAAATGTGGCTACTAGAAAAATTTAAATTTGATGTGTGGCTTGCATTATATTTCTAATGGACAGAGCTGTTCCAGAACCTAAAAATCATAATATTTAAAGATCTTAGAATCACGAAGGGTGCCTGAGTAGCTCAGTGGGTTAAGCATCCAACTTCAACTCAGGTTAGGATCTCTCATCTGTGAGTTCCAGCCATGCATCAGGCTCTGTGCTGACAGCTCAGAGCCTGGAGCCTTCAGATTCTATGTCTCCCTCTCTCCCTGCCTCTCCCCTGCTCATGCTATGTCTCTGTCTCTCTCAAAAATAAACATTAAAAATTTTTTAAATCTTGGAATCAAGAAATTGTGCCATTTCAGAATCTTAAAGTGATAGAATTTTAGAACCAGATTTCCAGATCTTTACATCGCTTATTTGAATCTTAGACACTAACTCTCAGAGCCTAGAAGAATCTGAGAAGAATCCTGGTCTTTCTCCCACCCAGAGTAGGGATCCTTCTATCCAACCCTGACCAGTGCTGATGAGCGTCTGCCTACCCTTTCCCATCACCTGGCGGAAAGCTCCCTGGGGCCAAGGCCGCTGGGCTTGTTAAATGATTAGTTTCTCCGTGTTGGGTAGATCTACCCCTGCAGCTTTTTCTGCCTTTGAGATTGGTTCCCAGAGCACCTTCCAGGGCCTCCCAGACAAGTCTGCATCCTCCTCCCCACGAAGGTAGGGAGCCTGGGTCCTGTCCCTCCCCCTCCCAGGCTGCTGATCTGCACGCTACAGGGACTATTTGATAACTGTTCCTAAAGATGGGCTTCAAGAACCCCCAAGCAGGGACCCTCAGCTCCAGATGGCCCTCTCTGCTTCCCCATCCCTCAAAACTGTTCCTGGGACCCCAATCACAGAGGTAGGGGGAGTCCTTTCAGCCTCTACCAATTTGTAGATTATCCTGTCTGACCATCTGGATAACTGGCCTGGACCTCATGGTCTTCACCCTGCCCTGTTTTCAGCTCCAGGAAGATGGGGGATGGGTGACCACAGGTACTGGGGCATTGCGCGGCATGGGAATCAGGGGGTCGTGTTCGAGTGCCCGGAATCTGCTTGAAAAGTGCTTTCAATTTTAAGGGACTCTGAAAGGAAGAAGGAAGAGGCTTTTTTCCCCGCCGGACCGAATCAGGAATTCCAAGGCAGGACTAAGTGGCAATGACTCAGAGGACCCTGGGACTTCATTGGCAGAAGACCAGAGGTCAGTCAGGGAAGGCTTTCTGGGGGAGGTGGGACTTGAAGGAAGGGGTGGGGAGGTGGAGTAGCGAAGAGGTGGAGGTGAGGGCACCTTGGACCGAAAGGATGTTTGTGCTCAGGTCCTGAGGGGCCCAGGCTGCCTGGAGTAGAGGGGTCAGAGGTGGAAGGGCTGTGATGGTGAGGCAGCTGGCTGAGGGCAGCCTGTGAATTAGCCTCTGGGGGTGGGGTGTACACTTGAGAGACAGGGAACTCCAAAGAGCTATAGAGGAATGTTGAAGATATTATGGCATGGTCCTGATATCTCATTTACCCTATGAGGTGACTAGAACTCTCCGCATTCTACAAAGAAACAATTGGAGGCTAGTTCAGTGACAGTGAGCGAAGCCTGACCTTGGATTCTAACACAGGACAGTCTAGCTGCCCAGCTCTTAAGCCCTGGATGGAGAGCGGTTAGGGGAGAAGGGAGGTGGGTGGCGGTACATGGTGGGCACGTTTTAGGAGTGTGAAAGAGTGGGACTGTGTGCTGTGTGCACATGGCAGGAGGTACCACTGCATGTCCCTCACTCTTCCCTCCCTCAGCCCCGCACTGTCTCAGGACAGACCCAGCCCAGGCAGGTCCCGTGAAGAGGGGCCTTAGAATGATAAAACTTCTGTGCCCACTGGAGCAGATAGCCCCAGACCACCATGCCCATCAGGGAGCCAGCTTCCCAGCAGGTCAGCTCTGCCCACTCCCCATGCTGGCACATCTGCAAGGGCCCAGGAATGATGTCTACACTCGGTCCTGGGTGTCCTTGCCTTGCTGACGCCACCTCCTCAGCCTCTGCTACGCGTACAGCAGGGCACCAGGGAAGAAGGCTGCCAGGCAGGGCCCTCCCAGGTCGTCCTAGCTCTGCTCCGTCAGAGGTGATGGGGGCAGGGCCCTGCTCCTCCCTGGGCCTCAGTTTCTCCATTTTTGGAAGGAGGCAGATTGGATTGGTTCAGGAATCATACACTCAGATACCAAGGGGGCCCGTAATGCAAATGAAGGAAGTGGACTGGGCATGCGTATGGAGTGGTGGGGACCAAGGAAAACGGGACAGCAGCCTCCAGACCAGGTGACCTAGACCATCCCTCCCAGCTTTACTGAGGCAGGGAAGGGGGCTGGTGGTAGGCAGCTACTGGGGCCTTGAGCCTCAGTTTCTTTAGCTAAAGAATGGACATTAAAATGATTAACCCCACTCCCGGGGAGGGGGGGATGAACTAGGATAATTGTTGGGAATCTTACAGAGAAATGCCCCCTCACTTTGATTAGTGTAATCTTTTTTTAATGTTTATTTATTTTTGAGAGAGACAGAGACAGAGACAGAGAATGAGTGGGAAAAGGGCAGAAAGAAAGAGACACAGAATCCGAAGCAGGCTCCAGGCTCTTAGCTGTCAGCACAGAGCCCAATGCGGGGCTGGAACTCGTGAACTGCAGTATCATGACCTGAGTCAAAGTCAGAAGCTTAACCCACTGGAGCCACCCAGGCGCCCCCTGATTAGTGTAATCTTTTGATTGAGTGATGTTAAAAGTATTTAGCTCCAGGGGATTAAGTGAAGAGGACTGAAGAATGAGGAGGCCAGATAGTGGAGGAGTGGAGGAGAAATGGCCTGGGGGCAAGGGCAAGGCCAGGCAGAGTACCTCGGACGGGCGGGAAGCCGGCAGCAGCAGCCGAGCTGTTTGGGAAAGAATAGCCCCTCCAGGCCCCTGGCACCTGCCACCCTGATGGTGCCTGAGCTTTACACTCAGCGCGTCAGGCTTGAACTCAGCCCTGGACCCTGCCCTGCCCTCAGGGGATGTTGAACTCTTGCAATAACATCATTTAGAGACCACCTGTGCTTGTATGTTTGTCTTTCACCAGGTTGTAATTGGTGCATCACAATGAACACAGAAAAAAAAAGGGAAATTAAGCGATTTACATTTGTTTGCAGAACCCATTACCTCCTGCAAGAGCCTTGTGAAGACGTCACTCTCCTTCCCTGTTCTAGCTGGTCTATGGGTCCACATGGTCAACAGGAACCCCTCAGGGACTTGGAAGAAAGCAGGCAGGTGGTCTGAAGACCACGTTTAGCTGCAGCTCCGCTCTTTGGCCAGCCTCGGGGACCTCCTACAGGTGAGCCGCATCTCCATTTTCTCATCCGCAAAATGGGGGTGGAAAATCTCCCCTGTGTCTACCTCTCAGGACTGCTACGTGGTGCCTGGCACTTGGCTTACAGAATGAGATGCTTTCCAAAACAAAGGACAAGTGCTGCCCTGGAAAGGGGTTGTGCCGGGTGAGCCAGCAGCCGGCGGCAGCTGCCGAGAGTGAGGGATGGTCTGGGGAAAGGATGACATGGATCTTTTAGGTTCTGCCTGAAACAGGAAACCTGGCCCCAGAGATGGAACTGCTTTGGAAACCAGCTGCGGCATCGATGGAAGTGGGTGTACAACAGGGAAGGGTAAGAAGGGACCCCCTGGAAGTGAGGGAAGGGAGCACCAAACCTATGTGGGCTTGAACAATGTGGGGGCTCATGGCCCCTCAGCACCAGGGAGGTGGGGTGAAGGAAAAGTGACAAGAACTCAGTCCTTTAGTTGGATGGACCTGGATTTGAAATCTCCTCAGCTACTTCTGTCTGGGTGACATTGGGGAAGTTTCTTTGCCTCTCTGAGCTTCATGCTGTCTGGGTTGCTAAATGGGGGGCATGCACTAGAGCAAGTAATTAATTGCTGTTAATTGCTCCTATCCCCCATCTCAGACAGTCTCTGGTTGGCTTCCAGAACATTTTATATCCATTGTCCATCTGAAGCAATGGGAATAATTGGGATAATCTGCAATGGGATAATCTGCCCATTTCACAGATTTTCTTATTTAAGAGATATCAAGATCTGCCAGGAAGAAGTCAATCTGTGTGTGTGTGTGCATGCATGTGTGCGCGTGTGTATGCATGTGTGTGCGCATGTCTGTGCGTGAGTGCATGCATATGTGTGTGCGTGAGTGTGTGCATGCATGTGTGCATGCATGTGTGTGTGCGTGTGTGAGTGTGTGCTTGCGTGTGTGGGGGGGGAGAGAGAGAAAGAGAGAAAGAGAGAGGAAACTGTTACACCATGTGGTCAATGTTGTAATTACGGTGACTATATTCTCCAAACCACAGATCAGGTCACGTGGCTGGACAGAGGCTATTTTCTGCCTCCACTGAAGTCCAAACATGAAATCACATGTAGTTACACACTCATTGAATCACCTTTTATTTTTTTAAAGAAGCAAATGACATGAAATTTGGATTGTCCTTGACAAATCCTACTGTAGTCCTAGAAAATCACTAGAGCCACGACTGGGGCCCACAAAGAGCCTTGGCAGGAGCAAGAAGACTTCCTGGAGGAGGTGCTGCTTAAGGGGCCTTGAAGACTGAAGAGGAGGTCTCCAGACAGAAAAAGAGGAGGTGGCCCAAATGCTCTTAGGACATTTGGAGTCTGAATGTTCTAAAGACAACCGTGCTAGGAATTAGGGATGGTGGCAACTGTGTCTGCTTTTTCAGTTACTTTTCACTTTCACTGTTCCAAAGACCTCCCGCAAAACAAAATTGTTACAGGCCAGGGTAACAACCTTGCATTATATCTTCTGAGGCATTTACTTGTCCTCTCTGCAGTGAACGATGCATTCCTCAGGGGCAGGGGCCATATCTGTCTTGTTCATCTCTGTGTCCCTCCTCTACTTGTCCTCCCCCATAAAGATGGCATGAGAAAGACTATAGGAGAGGTACTAAAAGGTGTCAAATAAATCCATGAATAAAGTGCCATTGATGAACTTTTCAGAGGTAGACAGTCTCTCTCTTTGGTGTTGAATCTGTTGAATTTCAGCTCATCTGTCTGGTTAGTGACTCTGTGCGGGGTGCCTACCCCACGCCTGGTGCCGTGCAGGGTGGTGGGGCTCAGAGATGTCTGAGACCAACAAAGGGCTTGTCCACACAGAGCTTATACTCTAGGGGTAGAGATGGGCAGAGGACAAACAACTACAAGGACAAGGGTGATGAAGAGGGGGTGTGACTTGTAGACCCGCAAGCCTGGTCTGGATTAAGGGTGTAGGGAAAGCCCCAGGAAGAGATAGAATTTAGCCTGAGACTTAAAGGATCCTAGTTAATACTTAACTAACATTTATATAGTGTTCATCCCGTGACAGATACCACCCTGAGGGCTTTACATATTTAACTCACTTAATACTCACAACAGCCCTGTGAAGCACAATACATTGTTGTCCCCATTTTAGAGAAGAGGAAACTGAGCACAGAAAGGTTGACAAATAGGACAAAGGCCATATAGTTTATAAGTGGAAAGGCCAGCATTCAAACCCAGGCAGTCTGGCTGAGTCCACACTCTTATCAAGGACTTAGGTAAAGGGAAGGTGGGGCATATACCATTTAGGATAAGAGGTGAGGCTGGATATCAAGGCAGGGAATTTACCCTAAGATCAATGGGAAGCCATTGGTAGTTTTAAGAAGGAAACAAGTGCGATGAGGTTGCATCAGAGGGAGCAAAGTGGGAGGGAGGAAGAGAGAGAGAGCAATTAGCAGGCTGTGAACTTGGACCATGGTAGGGACAAAAGAGCCGCTTGGACTAGGACGGCAGTGGTGCAGAAGAAGAAATGGGGTTGTTAGGTTAAAAACAAATCTGGAGCCAGAGCCAGTGGGACTGGCTCATGAATAGGATGTGGGGACAAGGGGCTGGTGTCAGATATCTGGACTGGACATGTGAGTTGGGGACACAGGAGGAGGAGGAGAAGCAGATCTGGGTGGAAGATAATGAGTTCAGCCTCTGACTTGTGGAGTTGGATAAAGAGGACCTTCGGACAGCCAAGGGACTTGTCAAGTGGGCGGTGGAGAGGCCACCTGCAGCTGAGGAGGGGGTCTGGGCCCCGGGGGAGTTGTCAGCACAAAGAAAGTCCCCAAAGCTCTGGGAGGTGCAGCTGTGTCCTGAGGGGAAGGAGGAGGAGGGCATCTTGACAGCCTTCCTCAGGACTTCCTGGGGTGTGGTTAGAAATGCAGGTCCTCAGCTTCACCCAGTCCCATGAGGCAAATTTCATGGGTAGGCCCTGGGCCTTGCCTCCTCGGAAGTGCTCTGGGTGACAGAGAGAGGAGGGCCTTGAGGCCAGCTTGGTGAACAGCGACTCCGAAGACTTGGGAAGAGTAGGAAGAGGTAGCTAGCTCTCCATGGTGGGGAGCTATCCCAGCTCACAACTGCCCCCCAAATGCTTTGGATCTGCAACTCCATTGATAAGATGCCAGATCTCAATCAGCTTGGTCAGGAGGATGGCTTTGTGACCGGACTCACCTCCCCTCCCCTCCCCTCCGCCCTCCCACAGCATGGCTCTTACCACCTCCTCCACCTGCTTACAGCCTTATTCTCCACCAGGTCCTCAAGATAATGTCTGATCCATGGAGCTTTCCCCAAGAGGTTACCTATCACCTGCTCCTAACCCACCTCTCCAGTTTTCTTGCTCATTCCTTCCTTCCTGCTTCCTCCCCCTTCTCCTCCTGCCCCCTGCCTCCCGCCCATGCAACACTCAGCTTTTCCTGAACACATTCCATGTGGCCTTTTCCCAGTTCTCGTGCCGAGCATGTCCTTCTCCCCACCCCAATCCTACCTGTTCCTCCTGATCCTGCTCTGAGGCTGCCTCTCCCCAAAGCTCCCTCATTTTAATCCCCTCTTACTATGGGCCATAGCATTTGCCCTGGTCCTCCCTAGCAGGCAATCAGCTTAGCCAGCCCCTGGGCACAAGAGGGGCATGCAGATCCTCTAAACATGATTGTACACCTGAGTGCAGACCCTTGTCTCTTTCAACCCTGCCTCTCCCTTACAGGACAGGAGCTCAGTGCCTGGCACAGTGAAGACAATCACAGGACCTCATGTGGACCGAAAAGGTCTTCTAACATTTTTTTAAAACGTTTTTTAATGTTTGGGGCACCCGGGGGGCTCAGTCAGTTAAGTGCCTGACTTGGGCTCAGGTCATGATCTCATGGTTCATGAGGTCAGGCCCCACCCCGGGCTCTGTGCTGACAGCTCAGAGCCTGGAGCCTGCTTTGGATTCTGTGTCTCCCTCTCTCTCTGCTCCTCCCCCACTCAGGCTCTGTCTCTCACGGCCTCTCAAAAATAAATAAACATTGAAAATTTTTTTTCAATGTTTATTTATTTTTGAGGGAGAGAGAGAGAGAGAGCATGATGGCGGGCGGGGCGGGGAGGGGGAGGAGGCAGAGAGACAGGGAGACACAGAATCTGAAGCAGGCTCCAGGCTCTGACCAATCAGCGCACAGAGCCCGATGCAGGGCTCAAACTCACAAACCATGAGATCATGACCTGAGGCAAGGTCAGATGCTCAACCCACAGAGCCACCCAGGTGCCCTGGAAGTGGTCTTCTAAAGCAGAGATTAGCATGAGGAAGATTCTTGGGGGGGGGGGGGCTTGTTTCACCTGCCAAAGACTCAGAGCATATTCAAGGACTTTTAGATCATTGACCACAGGACCATAGATGGTAAAGGATAATTTGCTGGTGGATGCTGATTTCCCTGCCCAAACTGGTGGCAGGGCTGGAGTATGCACTAAGAAGTCGCAAGCCCATCTTTGAACGTGGCCTGTAATTCGGGCCGGTGACCACCACTATAACTTAATAGTATCCTGCCTAATATCATTCCTGTCTGATGGTACTCCATCCAAAGCTGTCATATGGGCACATGTAGGAGTCAGGAACCCAGTCCCATCCCCCAGCACCTCTTTTTGTTCAGGCCTTAGCATCTTTCCCCTCTGAGACATGCATGGGCTGGCTGAAAACCTTCTGCCCCCAGCACAAAATTACTTTTTAGGAGAACTGGGGTGAGTCTATCCTACTCTCACATATCAAGCTTGGCTTTTCTACCTCTCTTGGCTCTGCCCTGGTTGCTCATATACGTTTTATTTTTAAGTTTATTTATTTATTTTGAGAGAGAGAGAGAGAGAGAGAGAGAGAGAGAGAGAACAAGCAGGGGAGGGACAGATAGAGAAGGAGAGAGAGAATCCCAAGCAGGCTCTGAGCTTGCACTGAGCCGGATGTGGGGTATGATCTCACAACCATGAGATCATGACCTGAGCTGAAATCAAGAGTTGGACACTCAACCAACTGAGCCACCCAGGCGCCCCTGCTCATGTGCTTTGAGCTTTGTTCCTACAGTTAATCTTCAGCCTCAGAAGGCTGTCAGGAAACTACCAATCTACTGTTTTCCAAATCTGCCCCAGCCTCACCCCAGGTTCACAGAGTCAGGATCTGCAGGGGAGGGGCCTAGTTACATACATCATTAGCAAGCTTCTCAAGGCTCACTAATGAAATTCACCCCTCCCCCTGCCTCACCCCTCCTTATTCAGGATAGTTCGCACAGGCCAAAAAGCCCCTACCTAGAGCAGTCAGATCTGAGCAGAGACTCCATTCAGCTCTCTATAGACTCCCAGAAATCATCCCATGTCTCTGGGCCTCACTGTCCCCATCTGTTTAATGAGTCTTGCCTAACCTGCAGGGTCCTTGAGAGGGCTGAAATGACACTGGCGATGGGAAACTGAGGCTCCGTGGGAGAAGAAATCTGCACAAGGTCATCCACCTCTTCATCTGCCTGTTATGTGCCAGGCGCTGAGGATTCAGCTGGGAACAACTTGTTGGGGGAGATGACATTCTAGTAAACAATGAGACCAGTAAATGAACCAGATAATCACGATAAAAGAAATAAAGGGGTTTTCAAGAGTCAGGGCAAAGGTGGGATAGGGTGGGGTGGGGAAGGCCTTCCCAGGAGGGGTCACTCCGGCAGAGACGTGGTTGTCGGGGAGCCGTCCGGGGAGGCCCTGGACAGTTGTCCTAAGCCCAGCGGCGGCAGAGCCGGGAGGCCCCCTCGGGCCCGGCCAGGGCGCTCCCAGGGTCCCCGGAGGCGCGGCGGGCGCGGGTCTTTGTCTCCCTGGTTTTCTCTGAAGCCTCTCCGACCCCCAGCGCTGTTCCCTCTTTGACCCCGAATAACTTGTTGGCTTCCCCTGGGCTTTGTTTCCCCGGGGTCACCGCCTCCAGGACGCCCGGCAGCCGCCCCGGGGCCCTCGTGGGTCCCGCATCTGACACCCCCTCCGGCCCCCGCCCCCTACCCGCTCCGAGACAGGGGTCAAAGGCAGCCCGCGTCACGTGGTCGCCGAGCAGCACCGAATCGGCCGGGAGAGCCGAGGGAGAATCCGGGTGGAAGCCGAGAAATCCAGCCCCGATAGCAGCTCCCGGTCCCGCCCCGGCCCCCGCCCCGGGGCGCTCGCCGCACGCCCGCCGGCCGCCGGGGCCTCCGGAGCCGATCTCGGGCCGGCACCCACGCTCCATCACGGGATCGAACCCCGCTCCCACGGCCGCGATTCGGGGAGGTAGGCGCCGCGGCCGGCGAGGGGAAGGGGAGACAGGCTGGGGGCCCTGGGCGCGCGGGCTCGCCCCTCTGTGCGCCGCCGGCCTGCGGGGCGCGGGGTAGCGCGCCCCAACTTCCAGCCTTCGGGGAGACCCCCACCTTCCCGCCGCGGGACCGCGGGGTGTGTGTTGGGGGGGGGACTGCGAGCTGCCCCAGCGCCGTGCGGGGGGCCGGGACTGGGGGCTGGGCACCGGGCGGGCGGGGAGGGGGAGGGGGACAGCGGGCGGGAGGCGGAGCGGGCGGTGGCGGCGGCTGCGGCGTGGAGCGGGGGTGGGAGCGGCGGGAGGCGGCCGGCGAGGGGTTAACCCCGGCCGGGGCCAGAGCCCGGCGGCGCCCGCACGGCCGCGGGGGGAACCCAGGCGTCCCGCGCGGCTCGCCGGGAGCGCCTCCTCCCCCGGGGGGCGCCCCAGCCGTGGCAGGTAAGGGGCCGGGAGGGCCGGGGCCAGCCAGTCCCCTGTCGCCGGGCCGGCGGGGCCCGAATCGGGCGTGCAGGCCGCGCGGGGCCCAAGCGGCCGCCGGCGCAAGTTTAGTGCGGGCGGGCGCCGGGCGGGCGAGCCGAGTCTGCCGGGCCCCGCGCTCGGGGGTGGGAGGACAAAGGGGTGGGGGGCCGCGCTGGGGCTGGGGGCAGGCCGGGGTGCGGGCGAGGGCAGCGCGGCAGCTGTAGGTCACGGATAATGTCACTCACGAGGAATGCCCCCTCCCCCTCCCCTACTCCCGAACAGGGGAAACTTTTGTCTGGCGAGGGAGGGGGTTAGAGGCCGGGTCCCCGCTTGGGGCAGGGTGAGGCGGCCGGACCGGTTTTCTCGGGGCTGCTGCGAGCGGCCTGGTCTCTAACTCTCTTCCTCTCTCAGGTTCTCGGAGCGAGGAGCCTCCGCTTTGAACGCTGCTCTTTAACACCCCGGGACGGGGTGGGGAAGGGGCACCAGGACAGGACGGGAATGTGGGGACTGGCCTCCTGGCTGTTTCCTGGATTGAGCACAGGGGTCAGCCAGGAGCCATGGCTGGCCCAGGGGATTCAGAACCCCACCCCTGTCTAGGCCCCCTCGCTCTATCTCCCCCCCCACCATCTCCCTAGTCATTCAGAATGGCCTCAGGCAGTATTACCCCTAGTCTTGAGGTGCAGACTGGCCTGGGTGTCTGGCACTTCCCAGCTCTGTGACCTTGGGCGGGTTCCTTACCTTCCCCTCACCTCAGTTTCCTCACCTGTAAAATGGGAAAAATATAGTATATTCTGGAATAAGGATGAAATGAAAACCTGTGGTACCTCCGTAAACTGTGGCATGTTTATATTCAACAAGTATTTATTGCATGTTTACTATGTGCCAGTCACTGGGCTAATTGTTTTGCTTTGTTTTTTAATGTTTGTTTATTTTTGAGAGAGAGGCAGAATAGGAGCAGGGGAGGGGCAGAGAGAGAGAGGGAGACACAGAATCCCAAGCAGGCTCCAGGGTCTGAGCTGTCAGCCCAGAGCCCGATGCGGGGCTTGAACCCACGAACCATGAGATCATGACCTGAGCGGAAGTCAGTTGCTCAACTGACTGAGCCACCCAGGCACCTCTGGGCTAATTGTTTTACATACATTATTTTATTCAGGTCTCCCAGTTTACTATTAACCACATTTCACAGAGGGGGAAGCTGAGGCACAGATGGTAAAGGCGACACAGGTGAGAAGTGGTAGAACTTGGATTTGACTCTCCTCCCCTAGCCCGAGTCTCAGCTACAGGTCTCTATAAGGTCCTGCTGTGACTGAGCTCATGGTGTCATTTTCAGTTGAAATTATGAGGACACTTGTCCCCTCTCCCCATTACTCTTACCCCCCCAGGTGATGCTCCTTTTGCCTGGTACTGGCGCAGGGTGAGATCTTGTGCCCTGGCTCTTGTTACTGTGGGCAGCTGGAGCAGGAGGGAAGTCCAGTGGTGCCTGGGCCTGGAGCTCCGTGGTGGTCCCGACTTCTGTTGCTGGCTGGGTCGGTGGCAGGAATGCTCTGCCGGTGCGGGTGGTGTAGGGAGGAGCTGGTCTCCCTGGCTCCAGCTAGGGACAGCTGGTGGCTTTGTCAACAGGCCTGTCCCCAGCACCCAGGGGAAGGCAGAACCTTTCATCTCCATTCGGACCAGGTCACTTTTAGATCAGCAGGGGGCAGAGGTAGGACCAAGAAGCTGAGCCCTTGGGGCGATGAGAGACAGAAGGCCAAGGGAGTTATATCTCAGGTGTCCACTTGTGTGACTCATCAGCAGGGTCCTTATTGCTAAACTGATGGCCTGCCCTAGGTGCTCCAGTCCCAAACGTCCCTGGGGACGGTGATGGGGGGGTGGGCTTTGAGCCAGTGTCGGGATTACAGAACCCTGATGGAAAATGCATGTGTGTATGGCGTTTCTGAGCCCAGGGCACAGCGTAGGCCCTCAGTAAACGCTCTGAGTGAATATGCGTGGTGACCCAGACTTCCGCCGGCTTCAGTGCTCTGTGCTGGCCCACTCTTTTGATGAGGGTACCATCTCATGGCTGCTGATCAGGCTCTGTTTGGCGGCCTTGAGTGATTTCTTTAAAAATGGAAAACAAACTGCTAGTTAATAAATGACTTCTTAAAACAATGGAGTGGGGTAGGGAACAAAAGTTCTTGGGAGATGAAAGTTTGTGCATTACTGTCCTAGCTGATCCCAGGGCTGTGCCAGCACTGTGTCTGGGATTTGCAGGGTCTGTAGGTTTTTGCTGGGGGCCCTCCTGGGTTGACAGACCACTGTCAGCCTCTAGGAACAAGAGTGGAAATTCCACTACTAGCTGGACTTTGAGGGGACTCCGAAATGCAGGGCAATGAGTGGAGGGGCTGGACGGGTGAAAGGAGCCCTGAGGGATGGGGATGACCCTTTGGCATGTGGCCAGACTGTCCTTGTCATGGTGATCTCAGAGCAGGAAGAGAGGCCTCTGGGAGAATCAACAGGTGAAGGCAAGGAGCCGGCAAGCAAGAAAAGATGGATAGTGAGCCTCCTGTCAATAAGGGGCATGCAGGAAACAGTTTTAATTCACAAGTTGAGGATGTGGTCGAGTATGAAATCATAGGCTGAGGGTTGGCCCAGGAGCCAACTGAGAAACTCTGCATCTGAGACACGTAGAAATGGACTCTGGTCTCAGCAGCTCCGAGCTCTCTCTGCCCCGGGCTTTGGGACTGCTCGACCCGTCTTCCATACTTTGGGACCAAAGCCAGGTCTGCAAGTCCCTAGAGATTGGGCAGACTTCTGCTGGCTTGGAATTTGGTTTTGGGTATGGCTCGAAATATCTGGACTGTTTGGAGGACTTGGACATGCTTTACATGAAATGGAACATTAGGGTAATTCGTTAAATATGTATGGAAACTTGTCTGCGGAGTGGGGTGATGGGGAAACGAAATGGGGTGAGGTGCCGCTTGTTTCCGAGCGGAGAGGCTGCTGGTCTGATGGGGGAGGGAGGACGAGGATCGGTGACGGTGAGGAGGCAGGACGTGGTCAGTGATAGATGGGCTTTGGAAGGTCAGTAGAGGGGAAAAGCTCTTCTGGTTGTTAATGTCAGCAGGGCTTCCTGGGGGAGGAAGTGTTTGTGAGGATGCAGGCTGTGGGAAGGGGGGCAGTGGAAGGCAAGGCTGGGTTGTGGGGGGTTTGCAGCATCCTGCTCAGGAGTCTGGATTTTATTCTGTAGCCGGTGGAGAGGACAGAGGGTTGTAAGCAGCTCGTTGAGTCGAGGCCTGCTCCTGTGTCTCGTGCCAGGCTCCTTACAGACGCTCCATTGAAATCTCACAATACCCCTGCAAAGTAGCTGCTGCCGCTGGTAACCCCACCCCTGCCCCATTTTCAGATGGGGAAATGGAGGCTCAGCGGGGTTGAGTCACTTACGGAGCTGTATTGGAACGCGTGCCAGAACTGTTTTTGCCCTAGTGTGCTGTTCCTCTCCGAGGTCATTTGGCCAAAGATGGTGGCGAGACCGGTTGGGTTGAGACCAGCTCAGAGATGGTGCTGATTGTGGTCCCGCAGAGAGCTGACCAGAGTCTGGCTCAGGCCGTGGGACTGAGGAAAGGAGGAGGAGGAGGAGGTTGAAGGACTTTGTAGCTGCTTCGGGGATCGGGGTCATTACAGGTGATCGGGGTCATTTCAACCCCCGGCAGGGCTCTCTGTGGGCAGAGGGCATAGTCTTGTCCTGTGCCTCCTGAGGGCAGAGACAGCAGCAAGAGCGACAGGAGGCGAACGGGAATGAGATGCCTAGGGAGAGGCGAGGTCCCCATTGCTAAAGGTGTGCAGCGAAACTGGAGAGTAGGAGAGGTTGCGTGTGCCAGGAGGGTCAGGCCTGGGTGACCTCTTTCAGTTCCCTTTTCTTCCGAGAATCTCAGTAGCTTGGGGGGAGGGTGCTGAGCCCAATTCCACCCCGTTTTTCTCATAGCTCTTCAGAGCTGCCCCTTTCTGTGCTTCTTGGGAAGTTCCCCATACTGGCCCGGCCTGCAGTGCTCTGCCTGGGAGAGGCCTTCCCCTCCGTGCAACACACTCAGCACAGCTGACCTCCCAGGGGCCCCTTGGGATGTCTGGACCAGCTGCCAGCAACGGAGCTCCCGGGACTGTGGTTTCACAGAGGACCGGAACCTTCTGCCTCTGTTTCCCCATCTGTGAAATGGGATCGGTCTCTCTTTCCTCAAATGTGTGGAAAGCAAGCTGAATCATGAATGAGTCTGAATCGGTAGGAATTGAAGGGAAGGGCCAGTGGGTTTGAAAGTGAGGAGGGGGAGGGGGGAGGGTAGACGCAGGGCTATCCCTCTCTTTCCTTTCAGTAATGGTTAATAATGCAGGGTCTCCTGGCCTTGAAAAGTCACCAGAAGAGGTGCTTTCTCCTGCCTGCAGGGCCGCTATGAAGTTCTGCCCATCAGCCTCAGCTCCGAGGTTTGGAGCTTGATGGAAGGTGTGGATGTGAATGTCTAGAACTGTGTGGCCTCTGGGGTAGAGTCAGTCTGCAACCAAAGGAGTCACAGAGGGGACCAAATCTCTCTCTAGGTGGAGAGAGTTAATATTAAGTCCCCTCCTAGCCCTTTTTATTTCTACCTTTCTTATTTCTTGATTCAGATTGGGTTAATCTATTTTAAAAATATGCATTGTAAATGAGCATTTGTTTATTTTGAGGGTAAGGCATGGGAGGTAGCCCACTGTGTGTCCTCTGCCCCATCTCCCATTCCCCCCCAATCCTCAAGCAGAACCTCCCCATTTTCCCTCCCCGTGTGTGCCCGTCCCTGCCTGCTTGCCCATCTCTGCTCATGGTGAGGATGCCGCACCTCAGTCACTTCCCCTCACCCCCCAATAGTCCCCCACCAAGGCCCAATGCCAGTGTCCTCTCTTCCATACAGTCATTCCTAATGCCACAGAGCTGACATTGTCTGCTCCCTGCTTTTGCATGGCAGGCGCCTACCTCTATATGGCCCTCTCATGGGGCCCTCACACACCTGGCTTTGAAGTCTGGTTTCTTAGGGAAATGTCTCATTTCTCCTAGGCTCCAGGCTTTGGAGGCAGGGGCTGCCTGTGGCCCATTCCACCAGTGGGCGGCATTGCAGAGTAGAGTCAAAAGTCATGGGTTCAATTCCCAGCTCTGTCATCATTAGCTGTGGGATCTAGACAAAATTACCTAAATCTTAAATCCCTCTAGGCATCAAGCAATAAGGATAGTAATAGTCCTGTTTTGCTAGGATAGTTGAACAAATCAGCACTTTACCCAGAGTAAGAGCCCAGTAAGTAGCTCTTCACAGATAACAATGGGTATTCTTATTGTTTATACCTAAGGGGTGGTCTGCCCTTTCAGAGATGGAAGGAAGAATCCTTGGGGTTTGAGTTCCTGAACTTTCCATCTGATGGCCTGAGAAGATTTATTCAGAAGAGGAAACTGAGGCCCGGAGAGACAGGGCAATTTGCATGGGGTGTGGGAGCCGCTAGTCTTATCCAGGAGGCCTGACAGGATTTCTTCTGTCGCACCTGTTTTTCTTCTTCTGTCCTTTTCATCAAGGTTAAGGTGCTCAAGTTCTGTAAGGCCCAGTGCCCTCCCTGCTGGTGGCCATGTTGACTGGTATCTAAAACTTGCGCCAGATAAGGCGGCCTGGCTGGCAGGTCCCGCGGCTGTCCTTGAGATGAGAGCCCCGTACCCCAGACTGTGCCCACTGTGGGCTGGAGCCTCCAGAGGCCTCCCTCCCAGCCTCCCTGTGCCCTGGGAAGGGGAACAGGACAATGGAAGGGAGAGGTGGCCCGGTGTAGGCCTTGGGGTAGGTGAGTAGGGCACAGACAGGGCAGAGGCTGGGAGCCAGGCTCTGGAGCCAGGTGGTCTGGGTTCAGATCCTTGCTGGGTCGTTTCCTACTTGTGGCTCCTTGGGAAGCTCTTTGGTGTCTTCATCTGCACAGAGGGGATCGAATTGTCCCCATCTCACAGCTTCTGGAAAGATTATGCAGGGAAGGTACTTACCTACAAGCTGAGTCCATGTGAGTTATGATTATTGTTGTAGCTGCTGATGTTGTTATGGAATGGGGAGCTCATTTCATCCTCCCCAGAGCAGTAGGAAGTAGGCATTGTGTCCCCCTCCCTCCCTAGCAGATGTGGCAGCGAAGGCTTAGCGAGGTGGAAGGCTCAACCTGGGGAGTTCAGGCTCAGGGGATCCCCATCACGGCCTGCAGGTCTCCGAGGGGCTGCTCTGGCCAGACAGAGCACACCTATTCTGCATGGCCCTGGAAATGAGGCTCAGAGCCAGCCAGAAGGAGGGGTGGTGTGGGGAGGGGTGGAGCAGAACCGCAGCCTCATGCTGGGATGTGTGAGGTGCGGCGGAGGCTCTGGCTCGTTCGCACCCGAGGTCTGGCCGTATGAGGCAGGGTGTGGGTTCTCCTCACCCCTAGGCCGGCCACACATCGGCCTGTCTGGGCAGGTCTGGGGTGACGGTCGGTGGAGGTCTGCTGTAATCACTGCTCCGTGGCAGCCACCTCGGGTCTACACTGCCTGCCCAGGCAGAGGCCAGGCGAGTGTCATCATCACAGGGCCTCCCTTATGCATCACTCACTCCCCAGGTTCCCTCCCTCCTCAGACCATGGCACTACTGCTCACGCTTTTACAGGAGCGTTAGTGTCCCCTACTCATGAGAGCTCTACCTTATTCAACCCTGCAGGTTAGGTCAGTGGTTTGCAGGGTTGGCTTCGGGACTAGTAGCATTACCTGGGTATTACCTGGGAATTTGCTTGAAATGCAAATTATCTGGCCCCATCCCAGACCTACTGAAGCAGAAACTGGGATGAGGGAGGAAGGAGGAGGCTAGCAGCCTGTTTTAAGAACCTGCCAAGTAATGGGGCACCTGGGTGGCTCAGTCAGCTAAGCGTCCAACTTCGGCTCTGGTCTTGATCTCGTGGTCTGTGGGTTCGAGCCCCGCGTTGGGCTCTGTGCTGTCATAACCGCTTGGAGCCTGGAGCCTGCTTCAGGTTCTGTGTCTCCCTCTGTCTCTGCCCCTCCCTGGTTCTCATTCTGTCTCTCTTCGTCTCAAAAAATAAATAAACATTACAAAAAATTATAAAAAGCTGCCACGTAATGTAGTTTGATGCTAAAGTTTAAGAAAGACGTGGTTAGAGGGGCGCCTGGGTGGCTCAGTCGGTTGAGGGTCCGACTTCCGCTCAGGTCATGATCTTATGGTTCATGGGTTCAAGCCCCACGTCGGGCTCTGTGCTGACAGCTCAGAGCCTGGAGCCTGCTTCGGAGTCTGTGCCTCCCCCTCTCTCTGCCCCTCCCCTGCTCATCCTCTGTCTCTCTCTGAAAAATAAACAAACAAACAAAAAGGAAACACTTGGTTAGATAATTTAAAAAAACAAAAAAACATACTTTTCTCCTTGGGCTCTCAGCGTATTCAGATGCCCCACAAATGTCGAGGACCCAGAGAAAAGCCCAGTTTTTCTCCACCCTGTCTTCAAGGAGCCACATCGTCTTGTAACAGCTTCCCGTCTCCAGTGGACAGTCTTGTTGCACAATAATAAGGTTCAGTAGAACCCCAGCACAATTACAGGAGACAGTGCTGGGGCCACTTGAGGAAGGCGGGATCAGGGGACTTGAAGGGCGGAGGGCTTTGGGGAGGCAAGGGCGGGTGCCAGGAACAAACCAGCTGTGTTCCGGGGCTGGGGCTGGGCAGAGAGTGGGGGTCCTGCTCCAGAGAAGGGTGTGCATGTGTGTGTGCACGTGTGTGTGATCACAGTGGGTGGATGTGGTCTGAGAGGGTTAGGGGTCCTTAGCAGTCACCAGTCCAGTGGTTTTCAGCATCTCAATAATTTTATTTTTATTTATTTTTATTTTTAGAGGGAGAGCACATGTGAGCGGGCGAGAGGTACAGAAGGGGGGAGAGAGAGAGAGAGAGAGAGAGAGAGAGAGAGAGAGAGAGAGAGAGAATCCCAAGCTGGCTCTGCACTCAGCAGAGCCTGACGCAGAGCTTGATCTCATAACCCTGGGATCATGACCTGAGCTGAAGTCAAGAGTCAGACACTCAACCAGCTGAGCCACCCAGGCGCCCCAACTATGTCAACAATTCTAATGAAGATGATCATATAATTTCCACTCAGCATTTTTTGAGAGCTTATCAGTGCTTACTTGGCATAATCCTATAAAGTGGGCCCTGTTAGTGTCCCCATTTTATAGATGAAAATTCTGAGGCCATACAGCCATAAGGTGATAGATCTAGGAATTCTGTATAATTCTATAGGGGTGCTCGGAAGCATGATCTCTTTGGAAGAAGGGAAGTGAGAAATTGTCTTGGAGTGTTTATGTAGCAGGCGCCACTTAGAGTGGTTTTTTAAAGATGCAAAAATATATCTAATATCAAATGAGTGAATTCAGTTTTGGCGGGGGTGATGGGATTGTGTTGCAATGATTAGAGCCGAAGCCTCTCTGTTGGGGCCTCCACTTGCAGACGCTGTCATTCTTTCTGTCTTATGGATGGCCCTTTGAGGCACACAGAGACCCACTCAGTGCTGAGTTCAAGGTCCCACAGCTAGGACAAGAGATAAAATCAAAGAAAGAAAAGTGGGTCTCTTCTGGTTCTAGGGGGAGGGGTGGGGGTGGGGGTCAAGACCAGAGCCCTAGCCTGCTGCTCATTTCTGCCTCAGTGTCGCCGAGGTATCGCCAAGGACCTGGAGGGTTCCCTGACACAGAATGGGAACCCCTTCATTTCTCAGCGGTGAACCCAGGAACAGGGACTTGCCCACACAGGGCCCCACATGGTGTCCTGATGGGGACAGGAACCCAGAGCCCTCTCTGTTCTGACCAGGGAAGGGTTTCTTTCCCGAAAACCGTCCCTGCCCCCACCCCATCTTTGGCAGGCTGGGTAGCCGTTGCCCTGCGGGGGTGGGGGGTGGCCCAGGGCAGTGCTGGGGGCCGAGACGGGTGTGTCCTGGGGAGAAAGCTGCCAAGGAGAGGCGGGGCAGCTTCCAAGGGAAGAACATTGAGAAGCCCCAACCCCAGACGGAAACCCAGTGTGTTTTCTAGGTCCTGGGAGGATATTTGGAACAATGGAAGTAGGATGAGGCAAGCTGGACTATAAAAAGGGCTTCTTGATATCCTTTTTAAAAAAAAAAAAAAAAAAAGTAGTCTTTAGGTTTGACTTTTGTTTCTCCGAAGGATGTTTATGTAACTTCCTGAAAGCGGGGTCCCAGGGCGGCACAAAGTTTGTCAGATGCCGCTGTTTACATACTCAGCTGGGAGCTGGGAAGGACTTGATAGGGTGGTCTCCACATTTGACAATTGGTGGAACTGAGGCCCTGAGAGGCAGGACGGGCCTCCTTGAGGTCACGCAGTGAGACAGCAGAGAATTTGGCACCAGAGCCTGTGTCTTCTGGGGCCTTGCAAGGGGCTGTCGTCCTGCCCAGGGCTGTGGCTGGCATGGGAGCTGGGCAGGGGCGACGGAGGGGGCCCCCTGGGAAACGCTCCGAGCCGTGGGGTTAGGGCAAGGCCAGGGCTGGTCTGTAGTGAGGTGGGCTCCCTGGATGGTGACTTGTGCTGTGGGCAGGAGGCTGGGATGGTGTGGTTGGTGATGCCACCCCCGTCCAGATGCCGGGGCCCAGCTGGTCCCCGTCTGCCCAGCAGCTGGGAGCTATGAGTCACACCCAGTGGGTGCAGTGGTGAAGGCTATTGTCTGTCGTGATTTATTCTGTTCTCCGAGCCCCGAAGGCATGACCAGACCCTGAGCCGTGATTCGGGTCCACGCCTGTGAACTTCAGCAGCTCTGAGTTTGGGCTCCACATTATAGATGTGAGGCATCCCAAAGGGCTTGGGGGAGTCCTCTCCCTCGACCACCTCCTATCTCTTGATGCTACGTATCCTATGATCTTGACTCATCCATTCTCACCAGTGCAGGAGTCTGTGTGCCCCTGAAATCACACACAACATTTTGTGGGCATTTCTATGCATTCTTTCCCTGCAGAGAGAGTCTGGAGGTTTCATCAGGTTTTCAGAGGACTCGGCTCTCCCCCCCAAGTGCTGACAGGAGGACAGGGGGCCACATGCATGTACTGCCGTTAGGGAGGTTGCTGAAGAGGCGGGGTGGTTCTGGTGTTCTAGCAGAACGTTGCCTGGTGGCAGCAGATGGTGCAGAGTGTGGTCTCGGAGGCCAGTATTGGGGTCCAAGCCACACCGCTCACTTAGGAGGCCTGTGACCTTGGATAGGTTGCTGTGTTTTTTTTTTTTGCACTTTAGTTTCCCTGTCTGTAAAATGGGAGTAATAATAATTGTCATCTCATGGTGTCACTGACTCTTATTTTTATTTTTTTCTTTCTTTTTTTTAAACATTTTTTATGTCTTTATTTTATTTTGAAAGAGAGAGACAGAGTGTGAGCAGGGGAGGGGCAGAGAGAGAGAGGGAGACAAAGAATCTGAAGCAAGCTCCAGGCTCTGAGCTGTCAGCACAGAGCCCGACGCGGGGCTCGAACCCACAAACTGCGAGATCATGACCTGAGCCAAAGTCGGACGCTTAACCGACTGAGCCACCCAGGCGCCCCTTTTCTTTCTTTTTTTTTTAAATTTATTTTTCTTTTTTTTTTCTTTTGTAGTTTATTGTCAACTGACTTTAGATAAGAGAATCCATGAAAGCACTTATCCCAGTGCCTGCTACAAGGTCATCACTTGCTAAAAGTTTGCTATTATTATTAGTTCCAGCTCCACAGTCCTGTTAAGTGCCTTATCTTGGGGTCTTGGTCTCCACCTTTAGCTCTGTAGTCTGTGCTGGGCTTTCCAGACACTGCAAGGCAAGGTTGGAGAGTAGGGGTAGATGGGGAGGGAGGGAGAACCCTCTCCGTATTTCTGGGACTCTCTAGCCCAGGCCCTCCCTGGTGCCTTGAACATGGCTTTGTCCTGAGGCAGGCTTATGTAACCAGCTAGGCCTGACCAGGCAGGACACGATTCTTAACCTCGTTTTGTCCTCCATTGTCTCTTCCTCTGATGGAGCTGTTGCCGTTAGTTGATCTGTCCCTCAAGCTCCGGGGATGAAATTAACCTGTGCTATCCTGCCGCCGAGTGATTTAATCCGGAGACTTGCTGGGCAGGCGGCTCCTACCACCTGGGGATGTTCAGAACGGATGCCTCTGCGCCTGCTTTGGGGACAGAGACAGGGACTCCTTTTTAAGAGGAAAGGCAGGCAGTAGGCTAGGGGGCCCTTGCCCCGAGGCCCCGGTGCGTCCGGTGGGTATGCGTACCCCTCCCCAGGATTCCCTCCCAGGAGTGTCCCCCCATCTGACAGCCCACACCAATCCTTCTCTCCCAGGATACCCTCCCGGGGACCTCAGCTGCAGGGGAGTGGGCTTCCGCTGAGCTCCATGGCATGTTCTGTGTCCCTTTCAAGAAAACAGAGGCCACAGACTGGCGGGCCACATCTGCCCCAGGGGCACATTCTACTTAGCCCATGCCAAACATTGAGCTAATTGCCAAGAGGAGATTTTACCTTAAAAAAATCCCGATTTCTGGCTTTACTTCACAAAGCGGAAGATGGGAAAACTCGAGCCTGCGTTCTTCACACACCCTTACCTGGTGTTTCGGGCCCTCCAGGTATCTGAGTTTGTATTCCTCTCCTGGAGGCATGAACTACTTTCCGCCTTGTGTTAAACAGCGTCGTTCCTTGTCTGTCTGCTTTGTGAGCTTTTTGAGAATGGTGGGGGGCGGGGGGCTGGCTCATCTCCACTCCGAGCGTGGTGCTCGCACTCAGGGCTGCGTACACAGCAGGGGCAAATTAAATACCTCCTTTATGAACGAAGGTGTGGCAGTGGAGCTCCCCGCCGGCCGCGAAGGTTCCATTTAATAGAGGCCTCTGGCTCAGCCTGCCCCGTGGCGCTCAAATCCTCCTCCCAGATAAGCTGTGGCTGCTTAGCCACTGACCCAGGCAGCTTCTTAAGCTGCGGATACACAGTCACTGAAAGTGTCATCCCCATGCCACAGTATCACCACAGAGAGGAACATGTCACCTGCAACTGTCCCACGTTTCACTCTCCCTGGGCGCTTGGAGGAGTTTGTGGGGAGAGGGAGGCCAGGGTCAGCAGCCCTCAGATGGCACCAAGTCCAGACTTCTGCGTCCTGGGGGTACAGAGGGAAGGGGGCGTCAGTTCAGGTGTTTACGGGGATGGGCTTCCCCTCTTTCGAGCCTTTCTCTGCTTTTCTCTGCTCCTAGGATACGTGCTTCATCGGTTGGCTCCTCTGTCCAGATGTCTGTCTGTCCAAGGTTTATTTCACTCTTTCAGCGGAAATCCTGAGCATCCCTTGAGGCCAGCGAAGCTGTCTCCTCCTGAAAGAGGCCTTGGCTGAGAGCTTACAGTTCTGGGTGCAAGAAAAAGCTGGGAAGCCTGTAAAGACTACATGCAGATTTCTGTCCCCCATCTTTGGTTCCTTTGATCTACGGTACAGCACCCCCTCCCCAGAGGGTTCAGACATGGGGCTCTGTAGACAGGTTTTGAGGACCCTGTCTTAACTGGGGAAGCCCAGGGCTGCTAGGGAGGACCCTTGGGTGGCAGTTGTGCTGTGTGACATCAACATGCCCCTTTCCCTCTCTGGGCTTCTCTTTTGCCCTCTGTGTGAGTTCCTTTCTGGGGTTGTGGCTGAAGGGGCCTTGTGAGCCATCCTTGGAGAGAATGACAGAGGTGATCAGTGCAGGTCTCAGTGCCTGGGTGGAGTGAGGCCACCAGTCACTGGGCCAGGCCCAGAGAGGTTTCACATTTGTCAGGTAATCATGGGAGGAGGAAGGCTGTAAGTCTGGGTCAGAGTGGGCAGGGGCTGTGCCCTGGGTATCAGACCCCACCGAGCGGACCTGAGCCCAGGGAAGTTGGAGTCTGGCCTGTGTGTCCCAGTGACCTGGCCACAGGCTGCGAGGTGCCCCACCGTGTGATCCAGTGGCAGGCAACCTGAGGCTTCAAAGTGCAGGCCTGGACACGCCGTTTACAGATGGGTAAAGTGAGGTACAGATGGGTCACACAGGAATGCATGGAAAGTCAGGCCTAGATTCAGGTCATCTGACTCTCAGGCAAGACCACACTCCTCTGTCCCCACCTCCCTCTGTGCAGGGTCAGTGCCAGATCACCCAGCTGGGACAATCGTCTGATTTTCTGTGTCGCCCTCCAGGCTAGAGCCTGGAAAAGTGAAGTTACCATCATCACAGCCACCCTGGAGGCATGAAACTGGTTGGGTGTGCAAATTAGTCCTCGAACATTCTCCATCCCATTGTTTTGTTTTTCCTTAAACTGTCTCTGATGGGCCAGCCCCCTCGGTGCCCGTTTCCGCCTGGCACTGGGCTTCATGCTCTTTATTCTGGAGACAAAGCTTCCTTCTGATGGCCCTCAGTGCTACAGCAGGAAAAGGGTAGGCGTGGCACGGAGTGGGGGGGGGGACCCTCCTCTGCTGCCTCCTGCTGGGAGCAGGGGGGCAGGGGGCAACTTCTGTCAGATGCTGGACCGGGACCAGCAGCACCAGGGGTGGGGGTGGGGCACTGGGAGAGCTGGCAGTCGCAGCCCAGTCTCTGCTCCTGCTGGTGGCTGGAACCGCCCCACGGGCCCAGCTGTCAGACCCAGTAGTTCTCCCCCACTGGCCAAAAGGGTGGGCAAAGGCACCAGACCGGGGCCAAGGCAGAGTCCTGTTCTGGTGCAAGCAGTCAGTTGTCCCAGGACAGGATGGGGATTGGGCCAGGAACTGTTCATGTGACAGCCCTTGGAGTTTCAGCTGGCACAGGTGACTGGCCTCCAAGCGACACCGGTCTCCCGGGGCTGCAGAAACCAAAAGATGTGTTCAAAAAAATGGTTTTTTTGTCAAGCGTTCGGCTTGTTCTGGCGCTTTTCCTTGCCCTGCGACACAGCGGTGGGCGAAACAGACCACGTCCCTGTTTTGGACTTGGGGCTGACATTCTAGCGGTGGGGCAGAATCAACAGAGCAGCAAATACCAGTTCAGTCCTGGCTATTTTTCAGGTGCAAGAGGTGCCTGGAAGAAAAATAGAGCTTGGTTGGGGGTAGAAAGAGTGACTTGAGCAAATGGCCCTGCTGTGTTGGGCGGTGGCAGAAAGCCTCTGGTAAGAGGGCCAGCAGGCAGACTCCCTGGGGGAGGCGGGCGGGAGCCGAGGGCTGTCTGGGGAAGAGCATTTCAGGCAGAGGAAACAGCACCGCAAAGGCTTTGAGGCAGGAGGGTGTGGGGTGTGTTTGAGGGACAGCCAGGAGGCTGGGGTGGCAGGGACGGAGACCAGCAGAGCCATCCTGGTGGGAGATGGGGCCGGAGAGGGGTGAGTAGACTGTGTGCCCGAGAGGACTTTGTTGTTCAGTCTGTGTACAGGTGAAGCTGCTGAGGGCCTGGGGCAGGGTCACCCTTGTTTCTGCACACATTCGGGAAGGACTGAGTGGGCTACCGCCCAAGAAGTGACGGGAGGGGGGAAAGCCCCTGCAGGCACTCAGATGAAGGCGGGCTCAGGGTGACCCCTGTGCAGGAGACAGCCAGAGGGGGGATTCGGGATCGATTTCGCCGGCTAAGCTGGTGGATTGGGTGTGGGGTGTGAGAGGAAGAGGGTGCCCACAGTAAGGATTCAGGCCTGACGCACTGGAAGGACGGCGTTGTCATTTACCGAGACAGGGAAGGCCGCATGACAAGCCAGTTTGGGGAGAGAAATGGAGATTTCAGGCCAGATGCGTTATGTTGGAGCCTTGGCTGGAGTGGAGGGTGCACGCGGGCAGAGATTGGTCCTGGGCCTCATATTCCCGCTGTCGGAGGGGCAAGTTCCTGTGCGAGTGTGAGGGGTGCCCTCCCGAACGAACTCCGAGACTCTGTTCTCTAAGAACAGATGTTTCCCGGGCCCTTCCTGTTCTTTTCTCTCTTTGCAAGCCTCCTCCTGCTTTTCCCTTCGGAGGAAAAAGGCGGATTCCGACGACTCATTGCCATGGTGGTCGCAGCCTTTCTACCCAGCACGGCTCTCGTGGGGGCTGGAGGAGAGCCCTGGAGGCCTCAGACCTTGGCTCTGCTCCCCCCAGAGAGAGCTGTCACGCTGGGCCTTGGTTTCCCCTTGTGTACACAGAAGTGGGGAGCCGGCCCCAGGGTTCTCAGGGCGGCGGGCTGTGCCTGAGGAGGCCACCGAGCACAGTGGGTAAGAACCCCGGCTTCGCAGTCCAGGTATGGCTGTGAATCCTTGCTCTGCTGCTTGGCTGTGAGACTCTGGGCCGGTGATATAACCTCTCTGAGCCTTAATTTTCTCACCTGTGAAAATGGGCCAACCGCAGTCCCTTTGTCCGAGTTGCAGTGAAAGTTAAATGAGAAAATTCACCCAAAACACTTAGCAAAGGCCCTGGCACATCTTGTTCTCTGTTAACTCAGGCTGTTAGGAACAGTGACCTGTGTGGTTGGTCAGGGGAAGGGGTGTTGCCTGGTGGCACAGGTGATGTGAGAGCAGCTGTGAGTGTGGGGACTTGGCCTGAGTCCTCTGGGTAAGCCCCTGACCCCTTCTACCCCCCAGAGCGAGCACTGATGGCTGGCCCTGCTGGGCTCTCCTGCCTTCCCCAGGTGGCGGTCTCTACTGACATGGCATGGATAGCCTCTGCCTTGCTCAGGGCCCTCGGGGATGGAGTGATTATTTCCCTTACGTTCTCCTACAGGACCTTGGGCTGTACATCCCAGAGGCTGACCTTAGGACTGAATGTGGGGCTTTGAGGGGTGGGTGACATTGAGGGGACTTGAGTTACATGTAGGGCTCTGGACCGGGCCGGTGGGGGCAGGGCAGGCCTGGAGAGGCATTTCACGGGGCACTTGACTGTGCCCTCAGTTCCTGGTCTGGGTCCAGAGGAGCCGTGGAGAGGTTGACAACGGGCGGAGGAATGTGGCCGCTTCAAGACCACACTTCACTGGTGCCCAGGCATGCCGGCTGGGCCCTGGGCTTTTTTTTTTGCAAGCCTGTTTCTCAGCAGTTGAGCCATGCCAGGATGGCCAAGGACATTTCAGAGACCCCAGGGCTCACAGCCAGGCTCTCGCCAGGCATTGCTTGTTTTCCCAGGGTCCAAGCGTTTTTAGGGCTGGAGGGGGCTCTGGAGCTATTCCAGGGACTTTTCTTAACAGCTGGGTAAATTGAGATCCAGAGAGAGCAAGGCACTTGACCAAGGTCTCTCAAGGCCACCTCCCCACTATCTGTCACCTCCCTTTGTTCCCATGTCCTTTGCTTAGACTCCTGGCCTCCTGCCCGGATATTTGTAACAGCCTCTGTCTTGTGGGCTCTCTGAGAGCTTTGTTTGTCTTCCGATTATACTGTTGCCTAACCTGTCAGGCACACGTGCAGTTTGAGTGTGTCTGGTCCCAGACGGAGCAGCGCGACGCAGAGGTTCAGAGCCAGCTCTGTCCCTTCCTAGCATGGTGCCCTGGGGCAAGATAGCCACAATTTCAGAGCCTCCCTGTCTCTGTGAAAGGAAAACCGTAGTAGCACTGACTTTGCGGGGGGGCGTTAAATGAGATAATATGTGAAGTGCTGGATGTTATGCTAGCATGGACTGAGCTCTCAAAAATGGTCATCGTTATAAATGCTCATGAAACTGAAGGTCAGGGGCACGGAGGAGTTGACAAAGCTTTGGACTGGTAGGCAGAAGATGTGGCCTCCGAGTTCACTCTCAAAGACTGCCTCACTGCGTGTCTTTGGGGACGTCACTCTGGGAACCTCTGGGAACCCCATTTCCCTCATTCGAGAAAGGTGGAAGAAATCCCCGCTATGTTCGTATAAGGCTGTCATGTGATGCTGAAGCAAAGTCTGGGAAAAAGCTTTGCATCTGTGTAATGGTTTAAAAATGGCACGGCGGTACCGGGCTGTGGTGTGCTGATGGCGATGGGGACATTGTACCCACAGTGATGGACAGCTGGCTTGGCTGCAGGCTGGTCAGTCTAAATGCTCAGCGCCCACACAGGCTTCCCATGCCTGCCTGCCCGCTCCCGGCCTCCACCAGCCTGCCTTCCACAGTAGCCTCCCCACCGCACACTCGAAGGTGTGGGAGGTGCAAAGACCCAGTGGCGTCTTCCAGGCCCTAGTGGGTTTTGGGTTATCTGTGGCTAATGCCATGGAATGTCGGATTATAGCCAGACACTGGTTCGAATCTCAGCTGAGCACTTCCCCACTGGGGGCCTTAGCAAGTTGCTGCATTTCCATGAGCCTCAGCTTCCATGCTTGTAAGATGAAGCCCTAGTGAAGTGGAGGCCAAGCATTTAGCAAAGGGCGCAACACATGGTTATCTAGGACAGTTGTGTAATGTGTGCCTGGACTTTGAGGACTGATGGGAGAGGGAACCAGTGTGCCCATTTCTGGGGATGAACTGTAGAGGTCAGAGACGCCCAGCTTGGAGGTAGCAGGGCCCTTGGGGTCATCTGGCACAGCTCACTTTGCCAGTGAAGAAAGCTAGTCCTGGAAGGGAGCAGGCGCTTGGCTGAGGTCACTGGCAGGCTACAGGAGGGCTGGGCCTGGGGTGAACTTTAAGGAGCCCCTCAGTCTCAGGTGCTACTGGGAGATGGTGCTCCCTCTTTGCCTGGGGCAGGTGCACACAGCAACAGCTGAGACTGGGCACCTCCCTACCGTCTGCACCTGCTGCCTCCCTTGGCTCCCCCTACCCAGGTCTGGGACTAGAACTCAGGTCTTCTGACCCCAGGAACCGAGCCCCAAGCCTTGGGAGTGCAGGGACATCTGCGAGTCACCTTCTAAGGATCTTACAGAGGCCCCTCGGGCCCCTTTGAAAGGAATCGGCCATTAAGTAGGTCACCAGATACTTTTCACTCTATGCTCTCTAGTGTCTGTGTTCCAGAGAAAGCGAGGCCCTCCTACCTGCTCCTGCCACCTCCTACCCCTTCCCCTGCCAGCTGTGCCTCCACGTGAGCATGTTGAGCCCCTCACACTCAGTGCACGGTGGTGGTGGGCTCCTGTCACGGCGGCAAGCCCCAGCAAGCCTAGAGGAATGCGGCCACTCTCAGGCGTGCCCTGAGCAAAGCCCCCCGGTCTCAGCAGGCCCGCGCTGTGCCCACCAGGCCTCCAGGAGATTAGGGAGCTTCTGCGGCTCTAAGTGACTCAAAGCTTACCCTTCCTGTTTGTTGTCCCCAGTGCATCTGGCTTCCCTCCGCGCTGGCCACAGGGCCTGGGGCGTTTTCGGTTTCCCTAAGGCTTCCGTGTCCTGTGGGCAGCCCTGTCCTGGGGCATCTGTCTGGGCCAGTTTCCCGTTCACCCCCGGTGGGCCTGTTGGCTAGTCCTCAGGTGGTTGCTAAAAGGTAACCGAGGCTGATAATCCCTGCAGGAGTTCTTAGGGTTTATTGAGGCCTGGAAGTGTCCTGGGTCACCGTTACGATGTGACACGAGGGGACTTGGACAATTAGCCCAGTCTCTGTCCCTGGGCCCACACCTACAAAAACCCCCATATTTTTTTTTTCCCTACCGCGACTCCTAAGGCCTGAAATTCTGCCATTGGCAAGTGGCCTTGTGCTCTCCTTGACGTCCTCTAGAAAGGCAAATACTCTTGCAGTGTGACCAGTCCTGCATGTTTGCTGCTGAAGAGTAAAGCCAGGCAAGCTTGGCCCTTTTCCAGCTGCCTGTATGACCGCAGCCATGTTGCTTCTCCTCTCTGGGCCGCGTAAGGCCCTTTCACCTGACCCCTCAACACGCTGGCCTGGATTCCACACCTTCCACACTCTGGCAGTTACCCTTCTTCCTCCTCTGCTAGGTGAGGCAATGGGAAGGACCCCGCAGCTGAGTCGGCATGGGGGCAGAGCCCAGAGGCCAGTGTCGCAGACACTTTGACCACCAACCGGCCCAGATAGCTGGTGTCAGGCCTTCTTCCTGTTCTTTTCAGGATAGGGGGAGAGGCAGGTCTGGAGGGGGAGGGGGCTGCTTCACATAGGAAGTCAGGCGGAGCTGTAGCCAGAGTGCAGATTTCCTTGCGCCCAGCTCGGGTTCCTCCATGCCAACGGCCACCTTTCTTGAGAGTGTCCGGAGGGGCCATCAGCATGAGGGCCAGGGACTTGCTTTCTCCTCCTCCATGGAGGGGGCCTCCAGGCAGGGGCCGCCGCCTGCGGTGGGGCCCCTGAGTGTGGGGCAGTATCAAGCAGGACATCCTCTTCCTGAGGTCAAGGAGGGAGGGGCTGGTGGCTTCTGGCAAGGAACCTGGTGGTGAGGGGCCTGGAGGCTTCCAGAATGTGGTTGATGGCTCAGGGTGCCCTAGGGCCACCCCTTCCTCCCTCCCTCCCGGGGAGGGGACTGGCTGAGAGTAATGCCATTTGTCCTAGCTCTGGGATTAGGTGCGGCCGCCTCAAGTGAGGAGTGCGCAGACACTGAGAGGATGCAGTGAAGTGAAGCAGAGCTCAGCGCTGCTGCCTGGAGGTCTGGTGGGTCTTGCCCTTCTCTCCCCGGCCTTCCTTTAGCCTCTGACCACAGCCCCGAGGCCCGTTCCTCCCGTCGAGCCCTCCCTGGTCTGTCTGGATGTGTGTGTGCCCGCAGTGCGGGCCTGTCACAGCCACGCAGGAGGGGCCTGGGGGTGCACGGAGAGGGGCAGACTGGCCCCAAGCCTGGCACTGGGTCCTGTCTGCATTTAGGACCAGGAGCAGGCTCCTCAAGGGTCCCCGCCCCCGGACCAGCCTGAGAGAGACGGCTCGGGGCTGACCTGGCAGGTTCCTGATGGAGGAGAAGGAGGTGGTGGCTGAGGGATAGGAAGGAAGGGCTCAGTTTCTCTTGAGAGATGGGCGAGCCTGTGAACCCACAGAAGCCAACAGGTCCAAGAGTTAAAGATTTACCACAGGGCCGTTGTGGGGGAGCAGGAACAGTGAGGTCCCAGGGTGCTCAGAGGTCACATTCATGGCTTCAGTCTTGTCTAGACTGTGAAAGCCACAGCATGTCAAAGCCAGAAGGACCCCTAGAGAGTCCCCATGTTCTTATTTGTTGTGTGGTGGGGGCTGGTCACAGCCACCCCGCCTTTGTTTGGGATGTAGCCTCTGTCTGGGGAGAGCCCACTAACAGTTTTCTTGATTCCGAAAGTGTTCTGTGACCCAGGAGGTCACAAACTTCTGATCTTGTCCAGTCGAGGAAACAGAGGTGAGGAGAAGGGGACGGGTCTTGTCCAGGGGCACCTCGGGAGCGAGTGGCGGGGCTGGGGTGCTGATGTGGACTCCAGGCCCACATGGGTTTTGGCTTCTGCATCCATGAGATGGGGTCCACCCCACCCCCCACCAGTACACCTGCGTTTTGGAATCTCTGGGGCGGGGAGGCATCTGGTGACCTGGGGTAGACCCATGGAAGGACAGGGGCTGGGGCTGACCAGCACTGCCTGGTTCCTCTGGGGTGGCAGGTGGGGGTAGAGAGGTCCAGGGCATGACAAACTTGTTTCTGTGTCATCGGGAAAAAGTGATGAATAAATGGGGTCGTGGTAGGTGGCTGGTATGCAGGAGACCCGTGAGGCATGCTGGTCACCATTTCCCTTCGAGTTGGCCCTCGAAGTTGAGATTGCCTGCTTTTTACCCTCACTCCTGCGTCTCTCTCTTCTTCCTTCACTTGAGGCTGCTGCCTGGGCCGTGGAGGCAGCCCCCTTTCTAACATGGACACCTGCTTGTCAGAGACAACAGAGGCCCCAGGGGCAGGGGAAGGCAAGGACCCTCTGGCTGAGGTCTTGCCTTTCTGGGAACCTGTGGTGTCCTTCTCTGCCAGTACAGACTTTCCCGTTCCTGGAGAAATTGGGGCAGCCTGTGTGTAGGCAGCTGGGGTGGGTCATCTACAGGAAGCCTCTCTCTGGACATGCTCTAGGCCACAGACCTGGCTCAAGAATGGTGTGGAATGCCGGGCATAAGGACTGTCAAGGGGTTACAAACAGGGGCTCCAAGGTGGGCTGGTCCGGGGTCATCCTAAGCTCTGCCTCTCCCTAGCTGTGTGACTTTCAATCAGTTGCTTACCCTCTCTGAGCCTTAGTTTCCTCATCTGTACAGTGCATATATCAGTGACCCCTCCTCTCTGAGTGTGAGGATTGGGTGTGACAGATCAGAGAAGGCTCAGTGTGGGGCTGATGAGTTATCAGCTTAGCCAGTGCTGGCTGCCGTCAGGGAGGGAGGTTATGAGATTTGCAGGGAAATACCATTCCATTCCTTTTGAGTGCCTATGATCTGAGCCTAAGAAAAATAGGAATGGATTTGACTCTATCATAGATGGATTTGGGGGTTGGGTGGAGAGAGCCCTATTTGGGGAAGCCTCATGGGCTAAGTGAAGAACACCCTGTGATGGGTCTGTGTTAGGGTCTGTGTTAGCTCCGTCTGTGTTAGGAGCTTTGGTGGGACTGGGCGGGTGGGAGTGGGGCGGGCAGCTGGTCCTGACCTGTCTTGTTCCGGACTCTGCCCCTCCCCACAGGCCGTCTTGTTTGTTTGCTTGGTAAACCCTTTCTTCAGAGCCAGTGCAAAAGTAAACTCTCAACTCAGGCCCTGTTGGAGGAAAGACAGACTCTCAACAAGCCGGGTCTAAGTTCCCGAAGTTTTTTGTTGAGCATTCTCTGCCGGGGAACCCAGAACAAATCCCAGGTTAGGAACCTGGGAGTGAAGCAGCACTCGGTGCTTTGTTTGCGTGTTGATTGATGGCTGATTTGTGGGTCTTCCAAGACGGATGGTGAGAAGCTGCTTTTGATGTTAAAACACACATAAAATGGATGAAAACAAAGACAGAGCTCCATTCAAAGGGGGCAGAGAATAGGACGGACAGAGCAGTAGCGTGCGGTAGCCGTCCTGCCTGAGCACAGAGGACCTGTGTCGCTGAAAGATGAGACGCGTAGGCTCTGGAGCTGGGTGGCCCATGTGAGGACCCGGTCACCCCCTCGTTAGCTCTGTGGGCTGGGGCAAGTCGCACGCCTCCTCTGGGCCTCACTGTCCTCATCTGTAAAATGAGGAGAAGGCAGGTCACGGTGCGTCGCTAAGGGTTAAATTAGCACGTTGTACAGGCATATTGTGTCTACAGGCATATTGTGTCTAATAAACGAGAGTTCCTATTATTAATGCATTTAGCTCCGATCCACAAAGGGAAGGTAATTGGCAAGGGCGCCTCTCTCTTGAGCACCTACTGTGGGTAGAAGACCACACCTGCCTTGGAGAGCTTTTGGTGAGGTTGGGGGACCAGTGTTCTAGTTGTGACAGTCTCTGGCATCTGGCAGCATGGACCCAGCACTGCATGCTGGGACACAGAGCAGGAGAGCCCATCTAGGACTTTGAAAGCCACAGCTGGCCGAGCCCAACGCCTGGCTGAGGCTGGCCTTGGAGGAGGATGGGCAGGCTTTTAGTGGACAAGAAAATGGGTCAAGGTAGGTGGGGGCGGGGCATCCTTTTCTCTCTCTCTCGGGATCTCAGTGTCCCCGTGTGCTCACCGCGGGGTGGACTGCACACTGCAGCCCCGAGGCTCTGAGCCAGATTGCCGACCGTCCCTTGGTGGCGGCCCCGGACTCTGGACTCTGGGGTGACTGATGGGCAGCGGCTGGGCCCTGGGCCAGAAGGCACTGCGGGCCTGTGGGGGAGGGGGTGTGCAGTGAATTCCAGCAGAGGAAGGGATTTGCTTCTGGTTCGGCCTCCCAGGGGTGTCATCGGGCTGGAGAAACTCCTGCACAGCTGGGAAGCAAATGTGGAGGATTTTCTGTGCCGCGCCGTACGCGGTGGGTGGGGCAGGCTGAGGCCCGTGGCTGGTGGAGCTGGGCGGCGGCGGGGCGTGGCGGGGTGGTGGGTGGTGGTGTGATTGTGCAGGGGGTGTGGCGGGCCCGGCCGGGAGGGGTTGGGTCAGCTGTGGGGAGTGGCCTTGGGATTGCTTGTGGGGCCGCCAGTGCCTGGGCCTGCAGCCAGCCCTCCTCCCCCGGCGCCCATTCACATACTTTTGAGGCTGTTTGCTGGGCTCTTCCTGCACCTCCGTCAGCTTCCCACCCCGCACTTGTGGCCCAGATGGTGACACCATTTGAACATGTCAGCACCATGTGAGTGTGCCTGTGCATTTATGTGCGTATGAGTAGGGGGGATCTGGGGAAAGTGTCGGGACTGACCCAGGCAGGAGATCAAAGCTGGGCTTCGGTGAGCACCCCGGGCTGCAGGGACCTTCCTGCATTTTACCCTGCAGCAGCATCACACCAGAAACATAAAACCTTGGGGTTTTAGTAAAGCCTGCATCTCAGTGCCCAGTGCCATTCTCGGTGCCTAGCGGTGATCGGTAAGTACAGAATGAGGGGTCCGGGGATGGGCCATCTGCTTGTTCCCAACTTCCAACGTACTCCCAAACCCGCCCCCGTTTCTGCTCTTTCTGGATCCACTGTGAATTTGGTATGTGACCCCGGGCCAGTTGCTTCCAGAGCCTCAGTTTCCAAATCTGTTAAGTGGCTAATCATTTTATTAGCCTGTATCGCTGTGTGCCAGGCGCTGAGCTGTTCGGCACACATCATCTCTTCTAGTCTTGGCAGCAGCCCTGCAAAGATATAAAGCCTGTTATACACTTGGGGAAACCAAGGCTCAGAGAGGTTGAGGGATTTGCTCAAAGATCACGGGCCTGGTAAATATTGGAGGCAAGATTCAAGGCCAGGCGGGCTGGCTCCATTCTGAGCCCTTAACTGTCATGCTAACAGCTGGTGCACGGCCACTGCACAGAATGATGCGTGCAGCCCTTCACAGGAGGTCTGCTGCTCACAGTAGGCGCCAGGTAAATGTGAGAGCTGGATCATTGGGTGCATTTCACCATGAAAGGCACAGGAAGCTCAGCCTCCGAGAGTTCTTGGTCCTACTCCTGGCGTCTACCTGTCCATCCAGGGCAGAGACGGACCCTCTCCCCAGTCCTGATTCTCAACAGCTTGGTTTCTGGAAGGCCCCTGGCCTTTGCCTCCTCTCTCTCCAGGTCCTAGAGAGGACTGTGGGGGGAACCAGAGCGTTTTGGAGTAGGGGGTGGGTGGGGAAGGGAGTGACTTTCAACTCCAGAGCAGTGGCCACAGTTACCGTGGTATTTCCCGAAAGTGCAGCGTTGCCATGGCATCTCCATGACAACCAGAGCATCTCATTCATTATCCCCAGCACCTTGGCAGGGAGAGCTGGGTCTAGGGCTGGGAGAGCACAGTGGGAGCCTGGCTGAGGGCTAGGGGCCTCAGTGGCTGAGACCCCCTCCTGCTCTCCCCATCCCAGCTAACATGTCCCTGCAGGCCCTGGAGCCACCTCTGTCTCCTGGGGTCTGGGTTCGAATGGCATCTCTGTCACGGACTAGCTGTGTGATTTTGGCCAAGGGACTTAACCTCTCTGAGCCTCATTTAATGTCAATAATGACAGTAGTTTAAGGCTTAAACGAGATAAGGTATGTAAAAGTGCTAAACACAGTACCGGCTAGGCTACTGGTAAATGCCTAATATGTGGTAGCAGTAAAAATAACAATGGTGATAATTCTAACGGTATCATTGTTGGTATTATTTTTATTATAGAAGCCCCTGGGTTTCATGGAGGACTGAAAGACCAAATTTGAAGTTAGGAAGGAAACCTATTTGAGTCATGATTTAGTGGTTTCCTATGTGACTGTGGCAAGTCATTTCACTTTGGAGCCTCAGTCTCTTTATCTGTACATTGGGAGTAATAACAGCTCATTACGAGTCATTCATATCTTGATTACTCAATTAGAACCTCTGCCTGGGGAGAGTGGTGGGGGCTTCCATGATGAATCAGACTTGTCTCTGCCTTTTGGAGCATCCAGGCATGTGGGGAAGGAGAAGGAATGAAATTAGTATTTGAGGAGGGCCTGTGTGCAGGTGCCAGGAAGGGCCTCTGCCTCTGCGGAGGTCAGTCAGTCCTGCGTCTGCCCCCGGATCTGGAGCCTACAGGGTGCAGAGTTGTGTCTAGAAACACCTCCAGTCTCCTCTGCATGGACCTCACGCTCAGGTGCACCCAGGGACTGGGCAGGAAGCCAAAGGAAGGAAGGAGGTCGGCCACGGGACTATGTTAACTGGGGAATACGTGCCTCAGCTGATGGTGGCCTCTGGGTGCCCAGTGTCAGCCGAACATGCTCTTTTTATTTTTATCATTCATTCATTCATTCACTCATTCATTTATATGTCCAACTAAGTGAGGGGCAGATAGAATCCCAGGAGGAGCAGAGAGAGAGACAGACAGACAGAAGCGGGACTCACCCGAAGCAGAGTTCATGCTCACCTGATGTGGGACTCGAACTTACCAACCATGAGATCATGACCTGAGCGGAAGTCAGATGCTTAATGACAGCCACCCAAGTGCCCTGAACATGTGCTTTTTTTTTAAAGTTTATTTATTTATTTTTGAGAGAGGGGGAGAGAGAGGGAGCGCGTGCGCACACAAGCAGGAGAGGGGCAGAGAGAAAGGGAGACAGAATCCGAAGCAGGATCCAGGCTCTGACCTGTCTGAGCCGAAGTTGGACGCTTAACTGACCGAGCCATCCAGGCGCCCTTGAACATGCTCTTTTTAAAGAGAAGTTAGAAGTCCCAACTTTTATGTGAAATCTCCTGATTTTAAAATAATGATAACTAATTTCAAATTTAAGTAAAAAGCTGTGCAATACAAAGAATTCACGTTTGCGTCCTGTCTTGGCCTAAGGGTCCTGGTTTTCCTGGGCGGCACTATGGAGGGGAATGGGGCCTGCGGAGGCCTGAGGAATGGGGCTTGAGAGCAGGAAGGGGTGGTGGATAGGGATGACTTAAGAGAGGTGATGACATTGGAACCAGGGTCTTGAAGGATGAGTAAGTGTCCCAGGGGGCAGGGGGAGGCATTCCGGCAATGGGAACTTCATTAGCAAAGGCCTGGATGCATGACCAAGATTGGTGACTGGTTGGGCGAGGTTGGAGTTTAGGAAAACTGCTGGTGATGTCGGCAAGACCCAGGCAGGCCCAGGGCAGCAGGGGGAGCATTGGGGCCTCAGCCCCCAGCTGTCCTAGAGGACTTGGTGGCTCCAAGGGGATTAGAAGCCCCCCCAGCTCTCCATCCCTTGAGCCACAGGGTCTCTGGAATGCAGGTGGGGGTGGAGGGTCAGGCGCAAGGCCTTTGAGAGGGTTGCAGTGGGGGACAGTGACGGAGGCACCCCTCGCCTGCTTGCTGGTGGCCGGCACTTGGTTCACAGAAGCATCTAGCCCTCTCCCCACCCCCACCCCAGAGTATTTGGCCTCTCTGGGGACAGGGGCTGGTTGGTCCCCTCTCTTTCTCCCTTTACCCTCTCCTGGGCCTGGCCTTTGCCCTCCCGTTCTCTCTGGCCTCCTGGCCTCTAACCATCTGGCCCCTGCTTGTCCATCTGGCTCTAGGGAAAGGCCAGGGCCTCTGCAAATGGGGGTTTGGGATTCCGAGGACTGGCTGTCAGAGGCTTGAGAGAGAGCACGGAGCTGGCCTGATCAGGCTTGGTGGGTTCAGTTACACCCACACCGAGACTACATTAAGGAAGCAACAGGAGTGCACAGTAAGAGCGGCTGACCCTCATTCGGTGCTGTGCGCCAGGCATGGTCTGTGTGCTTTCCGTGTGTCAACTCACTTGATGTTCACAACCACAAGAGCATGTCCAACTTTGCTGTCTTACAGATTAGGAGACTGGGGGCACGGAGAAGCTAAGTAACTTGCCCAAGATCGCACAGCTGCCGGGCGGCTGCGCTTGGCTGTAAATGAAGCCGCCCACTTCCGGTCTGCGTGTGACCATAAGGCTCTCTTAACATAGGACTTCAGGTCCACGGACATGGGGTCTGGACTCCTTGAAATTGTTACAAGATTTTCCAGCAGCTATGCGTATTTTTTATGGGAAAACGTCAGATTCCCACAGGGGTCTCTGGCCCCTGGGTGCCTGAGACTGTTGTTTGCATCCTTAGACTCACACTGAAAGTCTGTTAATGCAGTAGACCGAGGGCCAGTGACCACAGCACCCAGGCCTGCAGGGGAAGTGCGGTTGGGTGGCCGGAGTGGGCAGGTGCCCCCAGGCATGGCGGGCAGGTCCCGGGCAACTGTCCCTCCCCACGCACTCACTGTGCTCCGATCCGGGCCCCAGGCCAAAACGCAGGGCTCACTGTGGCTCCAGGGCAGAGAGCTGCCCTTATCAGTGGGAAAAGGGGAAAAGCAACCTGGAAATAAACAGGACTGTCACCCCAGCCCTCCAGCTTCTGCCCAGGAAACCTGTTCCTTCTTGCCCTGTTCTCAGCCGGAATTGCAAGGAGTCCCTGGAAAGCTTTGCACACACAGTCCCTTATCTCCAAGCTCAGGCACATGCTCCTCCCCATTCCTACACCTGGTCAACTGTGCTTGTTCTTCTGGTCAGTTCAGGAACCACTTCCTCCAGGAAGCCTTCCTTGACCCCCCCCCCTTCAAGGGGAGTTGAGTGTCCCTGAGTCCTCTCAAACACCTTTCTCCCACTGTTACAGTCGCCCCCCTGCATTGTCGGCGCCTATTTTCTTGGCTGCCATGGGTTCCCCATGGTGCTGGCATAGAGCAGGGACTGGGACTGAGTTAAAGAATATCAGAGGTGGAAGAGCTCCCAGAGAACATCTGGCCCAAGCTCCTTCCTAACAGGCAGGAAGCCCAGAGAGGGGTTAGGGTGTGCTCTGGGTCACACAGCATGTCATTGGCAGAGCTGGGAGCAACACTGGTGGCCTAGACATGTCCTCATTTCATACTCCTGTCTCTTGCTTTTGAGCACATCTTTTCTTATCTGTCTATCTACCTATCTATTTATGAGAGTGTGAGAGTGGGGGAGGGGCAGAGGGAGAGGGAGAAAGAATCTCAAGCAGTGTGAAGCCCCACGTGGCTCCCGACCCCACAACCCTGGGATCATGACCTGAGCTGAAATCAAGAGTCCTTAGCCCAACCGACTGAGCCACCTAGGCGTCCCCTGAGCACATCTTTTAAAAATATTTGTTTTCCGGGGCACCTGGGTGGCTCAATCAGTTAAGCATCCGATTTTTGACTCAGGTCATGATCTCACAGTTTGTGAGTTCGAGCCCTGCGTCAGGCTGTGTGCTGACAGCTCAGAGCTTGGAGCCTGCTTCACATTCTGCATCTCCCTTTCTCCCTCTGCCCCTCCCTTGCTCTCTTTCTTTCTCTCTCCCTCTCTCTCTCAAAAAATAAACATTAAAAAAAATTAAAACAAATAAAATTTATTTTCACAAAAATAGTAAATGAATATTATAGAAAATTTAGGAAACAAAGAGAAGAAAATAAAAATCATTCCGAGATAATCATCGTTAACGTTTTGGTTTTTTGTTTGTTTCAATTTAGTACCAGTTTCTGGTTTCTGCATAACAATTTTCAACAGAAATATGACCATGCGTAGTGTTTAATAAGTGTTTTCTGCTTTAACGACATGTATGGTAATTATATTTCTATGTCAGTAAATGTCTTTTCTTCCACATACTGTAAATGTTGTAAGTGGCTGCCTGGGCTTCTATCTAATGCTTGCATTATAATTGCTAAGGACAATCCCCTATTGTTGGGCATTTGCTACTGTAAATAGCACTGGGATTTGTCTTCTTGTGGGGAAATCATTACACACTTGTGCAATTACAGCCTCTGAGATAAGTTCTTAGAAGTGCAATTGTCTGGTCTCTGGTATGCTGCGCCCACACCCAGGGCACCGTGTAGTCTTGGGCTTCCCCCCCAAGTGCAAGTCTAAGGCTTATATTCACTCCCTGGCTGTGTCAGCCCAGCCCCTCACACCTTCTGCCCGTCCCCATCCCCATCTCTCGCCTTCTAGCTTTCAGCAGCTGTTTCCACTGTGTTTAAGTGAGACTGGAGGGCTGTGCTGGGGGCTGGTGTTTGGGGTGAGGAAACTGGGGCCTTAGTTTATCGGGTGTGGGTGCGTGGTCTTCATTTCCCCTGCAGGGAGATTAATACAGGTGGAGGCTCTGGGCGGGGGGGATGGGGCTGAGAGGAACCCAGGAACCCCGAGTCCTGGCTGCCTGATAAGGCTGCTCGGCCCATTCAGACAGAGAAATGGGTGGGGAAGCGCTGTGTGGGTGAGGATGCGGTGTTCAGCCGTGATTCAGAACCCCACCTCTGGCTCCCAGGCCTTGCACATGTTTGTTTCACTCTGTCCTTCCTGCCTCTGGAGTTGGCTAGCTCTAGTGTTGGACTCGTGTAGCTATAGTAAACAGCCGCCACCCTTGTGGACGCTTGGTGTCGCTCTAAGTGATTTATGGGCATTATGTACATTAGGATCAGGGACCTCATCCCTGAGCCTCTGGTGAGGCAGGTTGTCAACCCTGTTTTACAAACTGGAAGACTGAGGCCCAGAGAGCTTGCAGGAACTCCTAGAGCCAGGCCGGGCAGCAGCCCTTGAGTTGGGCCCACCTAGGTCAGGGCCCGAGTGTCCTCAGCCCGCGGACTTCTCACTCCTGGCTCTCCTCTGTCCTCTCCACAGCCTTGGCCCCGGGGGGCCCACTGAGCGAGCGGCATGCGGCACCCCCGGGCCTGCCCCGTGTCCTTCGGCCCACTGCCCAGCCCCCCCAGGAGGCCCTGACGCCCTGGGGGCACTTCTGCTGTGCACAGGACCACGTGGGGGTTTGCCATGGTGACATAAAGGCGCGCAGAGGAAGGAAGGAGCGAGACCGGCCTGCGGACTGTGCCCCTGGCTGGGAGGAAGGGCCGGGCGCCCGGGTCCTCCACTCCTGCTGCCCGCTGAGGGCCGCGCTTGCCAAGTGACTGTGAGTTCGGTGGTCAGTGGACGACTGTGCTCTCTCCTGCGCGGGGCCTGGGGGTGGCCAGGGCAGGCGGGCCTCCGGAGGCCAGGATGCCCGCCCTGGCGCGCCTCCGCAGGCTGTGTCGGCACGTGTCCCCGCAGGCTGTCCTGCTGCTGCTGTTCGTCTTCTGCCTGTTCAGCGTTTTTGTGTCGGCCTACTACCTGTATGGCTGGAGGCGCGGCCTGGAGCCCTCCTCGGCCTCGGCCGGGGGTCCTGAGCCCGACTGCGGGGACGCGCCCCCGGTGGCCCCCAGCCGCCTGCTGCCGCTCAAGCCGGTGCAGGCGGCCGCCCCTTCCCGCACGGACCCGCTGGTGCTGGTGTTTGTGGAGAGCCTGTACTCCCAGCTGGGCCAGGAGGTGGTGGCCATCCTGGAGTCCAGCCGCTTCAAGTACCGCACGGAGATCGCGCCGGGCAAGGGCGACATGCCCACGCTCACCGACAAGGGCCGAGGCCGCTTCGCCCTCATCATTTACGAGAACATCCTCAAGTACGTCAACCTGGACGCCTGGAACCGGGAGCTGCTGGACAAGTACTGCGTGGCCTACGGTGTGGGCGTCATCGGCTTCTTCAAGGTACATGGTGGCGGGGGGGGGGGGGGTCTCCCCCAAGCAGGCAACAGCTCTGGCTGAGTCTGAAGCCCATGTCTACCCTCGATGGCTGAGGGTCTGGCTTTTCTTATCTGTAAAATGGGTATAATGGTAGCCCCTACCTCCCAGGATTGTCATGAAGGGTGGGTGGGGGAGTATATGTAAAGCGCTCGGAGCACAGAGTGCCTGGTGTCTCATAAGTGCTTTTTAAGTATTAGCTTTTCTTAGGAGCACGTGGCAGGGGATTGGATGGGACCCGGCACGCCTCAGGCGCTGGCCCAAAGGAAGCCCCGGGAATGGGTGTGCAGTGGGAGAGGCTACGTCCCTTGAATGTCATGGCAGTCCTCCCAAGGGATGGCGTGTGCCCTCATTTTGCAGAAGGGCAAACCGAGGCTCGGGAGGGTTATGTGTCTGAGGCTAAAAGTAGCCTGGAAGTGGGAGAGCCAGGATTTGAATGCAGACTTAGATGGTGTGGGCTCTGGATCCTGTGCTCCTTCCTCTTGGCTGTGGCGGGCCGTGGCCCTCCTGAACAGGGCCATTTTGCATTGGAGGAAAGAGGAGAAGGAAATCCCGGTGGGCAGGTGAACTGCCCTGGGCTCTGTGGGGGCACCGAGAATGACTGCTGGGATCAGAGTCCTTGCTGCATGTGCGGTGAAGAAGCTGTCTATGGGGAGGAGGAAGTTGGGAACGGCTGGGCGGGGAATCTAGAGGCTCTGGCCAGAGAACTCTCCTCTTCAAGGTGGGTGGTAGGGACTCCAGGGAGGCGCGTGGGGACATGCATCTCTTCATTCAGCACATTTTTACAGAGCACTTACTGTGTTCCAGGCCCTTCGCTAGGCACGGGGGACACGGTGGTGATCAGAGCATGCAGTCCCTCGCTGCTGTCACGGAGCTGACATTTCAGTGCAGTGGGGTGGGGTGGGTGGCAGACAACGAGCAAGTACACATACCAAGTGGCAGGTGGTGACAAGTACAAGAAGGAATAAAGCCGGGAAAGGGCATGGGGGTGAGGGGGATGGGCACTTGACGCTGTTTCTGATGGAATGGTCAAGAAGGTTGTCTGTGACAAAGTGCTGGAAGGAAGTGAGGCAAGGAGCTGCAGAGCTGTTTGTGCAGAGGGCCTTCCCGACAGAGGTGACAGATCCCAAAGCAGGCGCTTGCTTGGTGGGAGCTGGGAGAGGAGCAGGAGTGGGTCAGAAATGACCCATATCCACTGACGGGGGCCTGTGTGTCCGTGTGTACTGGGCCCTGTGCTCAGGGTAGGGAGGAGCCTGACCCAGGGGAGGAGTCCCCCGATGTGTCCTTTCATGCATTAATGCGGCAGGCTGCTCTGCCACTAAAAAGGGTTTTGTGGGCCAAGAAATTGAAGGCCCTTAGAAGTCCTGCAGTAGAGCATCCTGGTAAGGTTTGTTCCCCAGCTGGCTTGATCACAAAGCCCTTTATTTCAAAGAGCAGCCTCTAGGAAACGCTGGCCTGGTTTCTGGCTTTACAGTGGCATAACCTCAGACTCCCTTCATTGTCTGTTTTTTTTTTTTCTCTTTTCCCCTGGACTCTTCCATTCCCTACCATGAACTTCATTAAGTTTCATTCAGAGCCCCAGGGCTGGAAAACATCTCAATGGCCGACATTTATTGAGTTCTCACCCAGAGCCATGCACTGTCCATGGGCTTTCTGTGAATGAGCTCATGGAACGCCCATCTGCCGTCCTCTAAGGCAGGTGGCTATCATTCTGATTTAAGAGAAAAGAAAATTGAGGCACAGAGGGGTGAAGAAATGTGACTAATCGTCTCTCCAATGAGTCCAGATCGAGGATTTGAACCCAGGCAGCCTGGCTGGAGAGGCTGTCGTCTTAACCACTGTGTGAGGAGTCCAGGGCCTCAAATGCCATTTATGTAGCAGAAATTATGTCCACGCACAGCTCTCTCGTAGTCTATGGGGACCAGGCAGGGGGCACAGTTGGTGTGCCAGCGCTTGGATTCTATCTAGCCCCAGTTCTTCGCTGTACAGAAGGTGAACACGAGGCCCGGGGAACAGGGACACGCTTCCAGTCATACTGTAGGGTCACTGGGAAGTCCACTCTCTGTGTTCTTCCTACCATATCGTGGAAGACAAGACCCCTCCTTGGAGGCCTGGGACTTTCTGCTCAAATGGAGCCCTCTGGTGGCCAAGCTCCGTCTTCTGGCTCTTTCCACAAGGGCCCCCGTCAGTGCTGTGCACTGGGCTCGCAGATCCAGAGGGTTTGTGGACCCCAGAGGTCTCGGGACTCTCGCTTTCCAGTTCCCACTGACGCTGGGTTCCCAGGGCAGTATATGAGCAGGTGCTGGAAGGTCCAGACCCTGGTTCAAACCTTTCTGTCATTTTCAAGCAGAGCGACCTAAGGCAGGATATTCAACCCATCTGTAAAGTGGGGCCCGTCACAGCCCTGCCTCACTGGGCCATGTTGAAGATGACAGTGGGTCGCACCCTCCGCCACCCAGTAAATGGCAGCTGCCACGCTTTGTCATCTCCTTGTTCAGCAAACACAGCTGGTGGTCTCCTTTGTCTTGTGGCTCTGACTTGTGCCCCTAGGAGGTCCTTGAGGATGGGAGCCCTGGTTCCTGCCGCTGTCAAGTCTCAGCCTCGTGACTCCAGGAGCCCCGGGGCTGAGCACATCCTGGCAGAGGAGTGGCAAGGGCTACCCAGCCTCTCTCATTGCACCCCGTGTGCCGCACACTGAACTCATTGCTTTGCAAGCCTTACCGTGTGTAATTCTCACAACCGCCCTGTGAGGTAGGCACTTTGTTTTCAGGTGAGAAACTGAGGCTCAGCAAGTGAAATGGCTGTCTGGAGTAACATAGCTGAGTCAGTCAGGGCCAGGATTTGACAGCCACACTCATGCCTTCCAACCCCGCCGCAGGTGAGACTGTCCGAGCAAACGGACCAACAGATGTGGGGACCTGAGATGTGCAGAAGTGGTACTTCGGGAACCTTGGGCGTCCCGAAGTTATCCAGCTAGCTCCCATCCGAGTCTGTGTTAAGCCTCCCAAGTCGCAGGGCAGGGTCCTTCCTCCCTCTACCTGGATGGCTCCACAGGGAGATTTGGTGTCTCCGGAGTTGGTCCTCAGTGCTGAGAACAGGAGGGTCCCTCTCTGGTGGGCTGACGCTTGCAGTATGGGTCAGTCTCTGTGATGCTGAGGCTTACTCTCCATTCCTTTCGTTGCCCACTGGGGTGGACGATCAGCAACTTGGCCTTCTCTCTTCCTCGACGTCTCCCAGCTGGGCAGCTGGCCGAGCTGCCCAGTGCCTGGCAGTCAGCTCAGGAACAGGGCTTTGAAATGGGATCCCCCAGTGCCTGTGGTCCAGAGTGGCCTCCCAGGCGACAGCAGGTGATGGACAGGCCTGAAATGTCACTGGGCCCCACTACCTTTGCCCCCACACAGCCCAAGTAGCTGACCAGTGCTGGCTTCGGGGTCCTGTGGACCTGGGGCTGGGCAGAGTGGCCTGTCAGGGTGGGACTCTGTGCGGGGTCTCAACACTCCAGGTTGGCTCAGGACAGGGTGGGGTGTGGGCAGGTACCCCTGGTATGTGGAGAATTGAATGCAGTTCCCATGTTGCGTTTTATAAGGCCAGAGCCCTGCAGAGCTTTTGTGGGAATTGGAAAAAAACACTTCTGCATGGTGGATATTAGCAAAAGACACCCTCTGGGGAGAGGCAGCTCCACCTGGGACACAGCTCAGTCCTCAGCTGAATGTCCTTGTGCTGTGCTCCCTGGCCAGCACTCCTGGGTGGTCCTCTGTCCCGCCCTACCTTCCCCTCTCGCCTCATTTGGTGCCCTTCACTGTGCCCCACCCCGCTCATTCTCCACACAGTAGCCAGATGGGTCTTTTTAAAATGCAAATTGGAACCTGTCATCCCTCTGTTCCAAACCCTTTGATAGAGTCTTTGATGGCCTCCACTGCCACCTCAAGCCTCCAGGGTCCTCAGATCTGGCCCAAGCTGACCTTCCTGTCTCATCTCCTCCTCTCCCTCTTTTTATTTATTTATTTTATTTTTTTTAATGTTTTATTTATTTTTGAGAGAGAGAGAGAGACAGACAGACAGACAGACAGCATGAGCAGGGGAGGGTCAGAGACATAGGGAGACACAGAATCTGAAGACAGGCTCTAGGCTCCGAGCTAGCTGTCAGCACAGAGACTGATGTGGGGCTCGAACCCACCAACCGCGAGATCACGACCTGAGCCGAAGCCGGACGCTCAACCGACTGAGCCACCCAGGCGCCCCACCTCCTCTCCCTCTTGATCACTCTGCTGGCCTCTTGCTATTCCTTGAGCCCTTTGCCTTCCTCAGGGCCTTTGCACTTGCTGGTCTTTGAATGTAACCCCAGCTTTCCCACTGGTCGATACTCATTCTTTAAATCTCAGTTCAAAAGCCCCTTCTCCGGGAAGTCTTCCTCAAGCCAGCTGACTATGGCCAGTTTTTGACTCTTCCAGAACCATGAACTTCTTCCGGGTAACATGGGCCACACTGAAGTTTTATACTTATTTCTGCGATTTTGATGGCTGTCTCTCTTCCCTGCTTGACTTTAAGGTTCATGAGGGCAGGAGCCACGTCTATTTTTCCTCACTGTATCCCTGGCACTTAACATAGTACCCGGCACAGTGAGTAGTTATGGAATGAACAAATGAAACCCCTACTGAAAACCTGTCATGTGCCAGGCAGTAGGGATCTGTCTCTTCCTTTCTATTTATTCATTTATTTATTTATTTATAAAAGTTTATTTTCAGAGAGACAGAGAGAGTGAGAGCAGAGGAGGGGCAGAGAAAGAGGGAGAATCTCAAGAATCTCACGCTGTCAGCCCAGAGCCTGGCACGGGCCCCGAACTCACAAACTGTGAGATCAAGACCTGAGCCGAAATCAAGAGTTAGAGACCTAACCGCCTGAGCCACCCAGGCGCCCCTCCTTTTCATTCTTTTTTAAAACTCCAGTTAACTCATCAAACACTCATGTGTTTGCTCCCACTGGGTATCAAGCCTGTTTTGGGCACCGGGGCTCCAAAGGTGGAAATGATATAGCTCCTGCCTTTGAGAGGGCAGACTGCTGAGACAGAGACCCTGAACAGATACTGCAACAGCCAAGGTGAAAGTGGTGCAGGTGAGACTCCCACCTGGCTCCAGGAAGGCCAGTGCAGAGAAGAGGGCATGTGCATTGGGCTTTGAAGGATGAACAGGAGTTTGTCGGGCCAAGAATGCAGAATGGAACTGGCACGGGGACAAGGAAGAATTGTACCATATCCAGAAGCAGGTGGCTGGGATGGGGAGGGATGGTGCGTGAGTCTTGGGAAGAGGAGAAGGGGTGCCGTGGACACTGTCTGCAGATCCCAGGCAGCTGGGCAGCGCCAGGTCCTGTGAGTAGAAGGGAGGCAAGAAGCTGGACTCCGGGGGGCAGGGGCCCTCGGTTGCTAGGTGCGTATGGAGGGCTGGGAACGCCATGGGGCAGACTGTCTTTGCTCCCGCACCCCCCCCCCACACCTCTTCTTTGATCTCATCTGCATTGGCATCCACCTAACATTTCTCCTGAATAAAGGACTATATGGCAAAAGCCAGTGTGGAAACCCCAGGCAGATGAGCCTGGTAGCCAGTGGTGTGTGGGCTGCAGGGGTAGACCCTCTGGCTGGGTCATTGTGACTCCTCCTGCCCCTATGTGACGGAGGGCAGCACCCCCTCGGAGCCTCAGTTTCCCCACCCACGAAGTGGGATAATAAAGCCTCCTGAGGCTGCTATGAGGACCGAATGAGCAGTTGGTGATGCTGCCGGCCCTGTCCTGAGCACTTTGCCAGAATCGCCCTCTACCACTCCATGAGGTGTTCGCCATTGTTGGCCACATTTTACAGCAGACCACACGGAGGCACAGAGGTTACGTAACTTGCCCAAGGCCAGGCAGTCTGGTGGCAGAGTCCGGGCTCGCAACTGCTAGACTTTTCTCTGTGTGATTTTGGGCAAGTTACATAGACTCTTTGAACCTTAGTTTCTTCGTCTGTAAGATGGGAATCACAGTGACGCCTCCATCATGGGGTCACTCTGAGAATTAACGGCATCCCTGCGTGCCAAGTACATGGGTTCCTGGCTTTGGTAAGCACGTCATGCGTGTTAGCCGGTATATTACTGTGATGGGCGGAGCCGGGTTTGCACAGCTAGGTTAGCACGGGGCCAGGGACATGAGAAGGCCTCCACGAATGTTAGAGAATGCTGTTGACACTACTGTTATCAGTCCCCACCTGAGACCCTGCGGTCCATTGGGGGTTCTGGATCTGACGGCTCTGCCCCCCCCCCCACTCCGCCCACAGGCCAACGAGAACAGCCTGCTGAGTGCGCAGCTCAAAGGCTTCCCCCTGTTCCTGCACTCAAACCTGGGCCTGAAGGACTGCAGCATCAACCCCAAGTCTCCACTGCTCTATGTGACGAGGCCCAGCGAGGTGGAGAAGGGCGTGCTGCCCGGCGAGGACTGGACCGTGTTCCAGTCCAACCACTCCACCTACGAGCCCGTGCTGCTGGCCAAGACGCGCTCGTCCGAGTCCATCCCTCACCTGGGCGCGGACGCCGGCCTGCACGCCGCGCTGCACGCCACCGTGGTCCAGGACCTGGGCCTCCACGACGGCATCCAGCGCGTGCTCTTTGGCAACAACCTCAACTTCTGGCTGCACAAGCTCGTCTTTGTCGATGCTGTGGCCTTCCTCACCGGCAAGCGCCTCTCACTGCCCTTGGACCGCTACATCCTGGTGGACATCGATGACATCTTTGTGGGCAAGGAGGGCACACGCATGAAGGTGGAGGACGTGAAGGTACGGCTGGGGGGGCCGGGCACATAAGGGCAGGGCCTCGCCACCTCCGGACCTTGGGGTACCCCAGCATGACGTTGCCGTCTGCATCCCCCCGGTGCAGTCGATCGCCCTCCCTCGGCCAGCTGGTTTTATTAATTGTTTTGCCAGATGAAAGCGTCCCTGAAAGTTATATTGAAGGATCGAATATAGAGGAATTTTGCGTCTGGGGCGTGAAACTCGGAAACATACCTGTGGGGGCGGGTGGTGCGAGACCCAGTCACTGAAGCACAGGGTGGGACCTGGGCAGGGCGGCCTCTCTGCCTTTGAATTCAGACCTGATTTTTCACTCGCGGAAACGTTGCTGTCGGTACCGGAGCCTTCACAAAACTTCAAACGAGAATTAGAGCTGGAATCATACACACGGCGTCGTTGAACGGAGGGCTGTATAAATAGCGGGATGCATGTGTTTATTTCACAAAGTGTTTGCCAAACAAAAGTGTATGTAAAAGCATTTTTGCAAACCTCGAAATTTTACTCACATGCGTCACGGCGAAAGAGAAGCTCCAAATCGAGACCATTAAGGAAGCTTTAAAATGCAGTTTTCATCCACTCTCTGTTTTACTCAGAGTTCTTTGCAAAGGAAACGATCGCTCGTGTAAATGGGGAAATCAGTGCCGGTTGTCATAAATAGAGGGCAAGCACAACAGTAGAGCCAAGGAAAACAAAGCCCGGGGATTAAATTCTGCCGGGATACTGCTGCCTGCTGACCTGGTCCTCCCTTATGAGATTAGCACCAACCCCAGACTTCCCTTTGATGTTAGGATAGCAAAGGACACTTCTCAGAGGAGTGCTTTCCTCCTACGTGAGTCCGTGAGTGGGTGCTGTGTTCCCTGGCATCCTATAGTCACTGCTGGGGTCGGCCCTGGGGCCTGGGGGGAAGGCTGTCGGAGCACTGGGGCCTGGGTGGGGGGAGGCCACGGGAGCACTGGGCCTGGGGGGAAGGCCGAGGGAGCACTGGGGTGGGGGGGAGGCCGTGGGAGCATTGGGGCCTGGGGGGAAGGCCGCGGGAGCACTGGTGCTCTTGCCTGGGTCAAGGGTGAATGCTCTCCTCTTCCTTACACCTCTAGAGGAGGAGAACACAGTGAATGGTGTTGGGAAGCAGGCACTGTCTGGGGAGTCGAAATCAATTTGACCCTACGTTGACTGGCACACCTGGGCAGTCCCTTCTGGTGTCTGAGCCTCAGTGGAGAACTGACAGGAGGGGCGGACGGGAGGCTGTCAGGCTCTTTCCTGGCACCCCCAGAGGGTTCACAGAGAAGCACGTGCAGACGCAGACGAGCTAAGCTCTCAGAGCCCTCCTGGCTCCCACCTCGAGGGACTGGGCTGTCTTTGATCTGCTTTACGCATTGTGTTTGCTCCTGAGATATCACTTCCTCAAGGGCGGTCATGCTGAAAGAAAGTGTTAAGATGATTCCTGTTGAGCCTTCCAGCTCTGAGCTTCATGGCCACTTCCAACAAAGTAGACTGCATGGTCTTCCACTCCCTCCTCTGCAAACACAGTCTTGGCTGCCTGTCCAGGGGGGTCCCTGGCACTGGTTCAGGGCTAATCCCATGAGGAAACCAGGCTACCGGGTTCACCGTGTCCCCCACGAGCCCTGAGTCGCCCTACTTGATTCTTATCTTCCCCGTTTTTACAGTGAGGAGGGTTGATAGCAGTTTGGAGCTATTTCTGTCAAAGAATATTGAGAGAGACACCCTCTTCTGCGCACTCCGCTCAGTGCAGACGGCAAAGTGCTTCACCAGCCAGGGTCCCCTTTGCCTTAAACATCCTCGTGAGTCTGAAAAGGCAGAGGTTTTCTCCCTCCCCACCGTCCCTTCATCCCAAGCACAGGCTACAACTAAGCCTTTCTTTTGGAGACATGAATGTCGCTCATCAGCGGGTACAGTACTGGCTGTACAGTGCAATTTACATAACACCAACAGCAATTGTGTGTTTAGCGTCTGGCAATCGCCATGCTCTGTGCTTCGCTCGTTCTGTGTACTGCCTCATCTGATCCCCATAGCAGCCCTGTGAGGTGGGTATTGTTGGAAGTCCTGTTTTACAGAGGAGGGCACTAAGGCTCAGAGAGGTGAAGTCACTTGCCCGAGGCCACACAGCTAGAGCACGCGCAGCCATCAGGTAGAGCCTGGCCTTGGAGGATGCCAGTGGCGGCCCCAGAAGGGCCAGGACTTCCTGGTTGCAAATTACCCTGACAGCAGGCTCTTGTGGATTTCTCAGCGGCCCTGTGCATTGTGCAGGGTGGGGACATTAGGAGTCCCGACTCCAGAGTACAAGCGTGGGTTTGTTCCACAGCGTCGGCATCCCTTCATTGACTTGCCGAGCGCGGGGTGTGCCATGCATGGGGACACTGCATTGCTGGGCACACAACACATCTTTGGAAAAGTCACGGTCCTGTGACATCAGCTTTGCACTTACTGAGAGAGATCCTCCACATTTGACAGACACAGATAGGAGGCTCCCAGTGGCAGTGACCACGGACACGGCGATGCCACCACTTTACATTACTTACCGAAACATCTGGCAGTTTTACATGCAGTATCTCATTTAATCATCCCAAGAGCCCCATCAGGGAGATGTTATTATCTCCATTTCACAGTTGGGGAAACTGAGGCCTGGAGTGGTTACAAAGCTTTTTCAAGGACACAGAGCAGAGCCAATCTAGAGTCAGGTCTTCTCTCGCCAGAGGCCTGGTAGAGGTGGTGGCACAGAGCTGGCTTTGTGGCTGTGGGACCCCACACTCAGAAGGGGCCCGTACAAGGTCAGTGCTCTGCGGTTGCCTCTGGACATTTTAAATAATTTTGGAGCAAGAATCTCACATTTTCATTTTTTTGCCGGGCCCTACAAACTTTGCAGCTGGTCCTGCGGCAGCAGGATCTTTCTGGGCCGTCAGTGGGAAGAACAGGGGGCTCCTGGCTTCCCCCTCACCCGCTCCTTCCTGCCCTGCCTCTCCTAGGCCCTGTTTGATACGCAGAATGAACTACGCACGCACATCCCAAACTTCACCTTCAACCTGGGCTACTCAGGGAAATTCTTCCACACAGGTAAGTGGGCCTGGCTCTGCCCCCACGAGCAATTTCCAGGGGCCCTTAGCATGTATGTCCTTGAGTGCAGCAGGTGCTGATATGCCATATGGGGGCCACATTTGACCCCTTTGGGCTTCCCCTGATCCAACAGCGCACGCAGCAGTCACGGCCCCAGGCAGAGGACATTTGGGGACAGCCATAATACGATAGCCCCCACTCAGGCCTCCCTGCCCTTCAGGCCGTGTTGTCTTTTGGGGACATCTTCTCCCTCTTCTCTCCCCGTCACCTCCATCTTTTAAAATTATTTGTCCTATGTCTGCTTCAAAAAGTAATTGGTTGAATTTTAAGAACATTACAGAAATATATGGTATACAAAGTAAGAATGTCTCTAATTGTTCCCACCCCAAAGATGGCCATTGACTTTTTATTTTCAAGCCTTAAGGGTTTAGGTTGAGGGTGTAGATTGCCTGATTCATGCCTTCCCTCATCTTTTGGGCTTCCCCCAGTTCCTCAAGTGCTGATCTTCCGGGCTGGACAAGAGGAAAAGACCCCCAAGCGGTCCTCTGCAGTACATATTTCCTATAGCTGCCTCCTGCTTGGGCCACAGTGTGGAAAGCCTCTCTTGAATTCTAGGGAAAACCCTAAAACTGCACAATTCTGGGGGGAAGGTGTGCAGCAGGGTCTTAAAACCAAAGAGGAGCAATACTGGGTTGTCTGTGTGCATTTTTCATATTCTCAGCCCCCACAGCATATCAGAGGTAGTCGTGGCAATATGCATGAGACAGGATTAGACATCCTGCGCGTGTTTAAAGAGCTTCTCCGCTCATTAAGTGAAAGACAAACGCCAAATGGCCCAATAGGAAAACAGGAACAGCATCAGAGCAGGCATGTCGGAGCTAGGAGAGACCATTGTGGTCATTGCCTCTGAACTATGGGCTGCAGACATGGGGCCCAAGGGCCCAGGGCGGAGAGGGACTCGACTGAAGTCACGCATTGAGTGAAATCCACATTCTAGGCTAGAATGCAGGGCCCTGGGGGTGGGGGTGGGGGACGCTGCCTGCCCCCTGCTATGGCTCAGGTACGTCTCCCAGGCAGTGCTCTCAGGTGGGCTGGGGGTGCGTACCCCCCCCCCCCAGGTACAAGCTCAGGTGGGAGAGCCCATGGGGGGGGTGCTGGGCTGAGCTCCCTGTGCTCTGGCTGTAGGTACGGACGCTGAGGACGCTGGGGACGACCTGCTGCTGTCGTACGTGAAGGAGTTCTGGTGGTTTCCCCATATGTGGAGCCACATGCAGCCGCACCTTTTCCACAACCAGTCGGTGTTGGCCGAGCAGATGGCCCTGAACAAGAAGTTCGCTGTCGTGAGTAAGATTCCCTACGGGGCGGAGTTGGGCGGGCCAGGGGCCGGGCTGGGGGTCTGGACTGCTGGCCTCTCACGGCTTTGGCAGTTCCGTCTGCCAGCATTTTATGAGCCACTGTCTCTCTGAAGCCTCACAGAGGCCCCAAGAGGTGGTTCTCAATATTCTCACTTTTAGATAAGAAACCGACGCTCAGGGAGGCCACACCAGCTAGGACAAGGTCCAGTCAGGACTTAGATCCAGGCCTGTTTATTTCCTAAGCCTAAGTTCTTCTCTTCAGGCCAGAGTGGAAGGCTCAGGAAAGCTGGGACTGGTACTCAGGGAAGAAGGAATGAGGCCCAGGTACGGGCTCATCCTGGGCCCACCAGCCAATCAGAGGGCATGACCCACAGGAAAAGCATCTGTCCTTGCTCCTCACTCCTGGGAGCTGGATGGAGTGCAAGAACTCTGAGCTGACACTTAAGAGTCCCAGCTTGGTCAGTCCCTCACTCCAAGACTCCAGGCACATCCCTTTCCCTCCCTGGGCCTCAGCGTTCCCATCTGTACCTCAAGGGCTTGGACCCACTGCCCTGCCGTTCTAGCCTCTGGTCGCTCTCTCCTGTTCTACAAAGGGGAGATAAGGCCCAGTGGGGAAGAAACTCCATGCTCACCCAGCCTTGGCCCTCCTCCCCCAGGAGCATGGCATTCCCACAGACATGGGCTACGCCGTGGCGCCCCACCACTCGGGCGTGTACCCTGTGCACGTGCAGCTGTACGAGGCCTGGAAGCAGGTGTGGAGCATTCGCGTGACCAGCACCGAGGAGTACCCCCACCTGAAGCCGGCCCGCTACCGCCGCGGCTTCATCCACAACGGCATCATGGTGAGCGGGCCCCCGGCAGCCGTGAGGCCACTGCGCACGCACCATCCGGGGAAGCACGGCTTCGGCCAGCTGGCCACGGGTTTCAGGCCGGTCCCAGGGACGGTGGGCTGCCAATCCAGCCTGTCAGGAGCTCCTTCTTAGCTTTTCGGATAGGGGGTCAGGGGAGGAATATTTGTTAAAGGGACCTCTGTCAAGGATGGGGAACAGGCGTTGGTCTCCTTCGTTTGCTCATTGGAACACTTCTCACAAGCTTCTACTCTGTCTCCGTCCGTTTTCTAGGCACTGGGGATACAGAAGTGTACAAAACCAAAAAAGTCCCTGCCCTTGTAGACCAGACATTCTAGTGGCAGGAGATAGACAGTGTGCTCATAAATGTGTAACGTGGGTAGTGTATGGTCAGATGGTGATGGGACCATGGAAAAGAGTCAAGCAGGGAACAGAGGTAGGGAGTGCCAGACGAGAGGAGAAGCTGATTGAACTAAAGTGACTAGGGAGGGCCCTCCTAGGAGTGAGCCATGCTGCCGTATGAGGAAAAGCATTCAAGGCAGAGAAAACACGTGCAAAGGCCCTGGGATGGCCTGTGCTGGGTGAGTTTGAGGACCAACTAGGAGGCCGGTATGGCTGGAGGGGAGCAAGTAAGGTGGAGATGAGGTCGGAGAGGTGATGGGCCCGATTGTGGAGGGCCACATAAGGCCACTGGACGGACGTTAACTTCCTTCTGAGATGGGAGGGTTTACACGGAGTGCTGTTATGATCAGACTCATATTTAAAAAAGATTTCCATTGTTCTGGCTCCTGTGAGTCGTGGAGACTTCAGGGGACAAAGTGGGAAGCAGGGAGACAGTTGGGAGGCCACTGCAGTCATCCAGATGAGATAGTGGTGGCTCAGACCAGGGTGCAAAGTCAGGATGCAATCGGATTCTGGACTTATTTGGAAGGTCAGAGCCAACAGGATCTGCTAATGCGTTGGATGTAAGGTGTGGGACGGAGAGATGAGTCAAGGATGACTCCAGGGTTTTTGGCCTGAGACACTGGAAGGGTGAATTGTCAACAGTCCAAATGGGGCATACGTGGGAAGGCCGGATTCATGCTTTCATCTGTCCGTCCGTTCATCCATCCATCTATCCATCCCTCCATCCATTGACCTCTGAATACCAGGCTTTCATATTTTCTCTGGGGATGAGGTGGTGACCAGACAGGCAAGTTCCCTACTCTCTTGGAGTCCGGTTTTATGAGAGGAGACAGAGAATCAGCAGTTAAACCGGTGCGTGGCTGGGAGCACTGCCAGGCAGGTTCTAATGCTGTCGAGGGGGTTGGGGGTGTGACTGGGAGGGGTGCTTTGCACGTCAGGGACCCTCCCCGGACAGACCTTCTCCGTTGCCTGTGTCTGTTACTTTGGGGTCTGCTCATTTTGTTAACGGAGAATAGCAGTGAAGTACGTAAAATGGCACGGGCCCGTGGTCTTTGGGGGGAGAAGACCCCCAAGGGTGGGGGCTGTGTGGTCGCCTAAGAGGCTGCCCTTTCTGAGGAGACGCCTGGCCGTTCTCCCGAGGAAGGGTCCTGGGCCCGCATCCAGGCCCGGAGACACCACAGCTCTCCCCTGCCCCACCCCAGGTCCTCCCGCGGCAGACCTGCGGCCTCTTCACCCACACCATCTTCTACAGTGAGTACCCTGGCGGCTCCAGCGAGCTGGACAAGATCATCAATGGGGGCGAGCTCTTTCTCACCGTGCTCCTCAATCCTGTGAGTGCTCCATAGCCCTTGGCTGGTGGGAAGGGAGCGGCTGCTGGGCAGCCCATCTGCAGCCCAGGCTGGCTTTCCTGGGCCTCGGGAGGAGGGGGTGGAAGCAGGCAGGAGGGCCAGGAGTCGGGAAGCCCCCTCTGCAGTGCTGGCTCTGTCCCTGCTGGCTGCGTGACCGTGGGAAGGAAATCGAGTTGTCTTTTCTTTTTTTCCTTTCATAATCGTGTACTTCAAGGCAATAGTGTTAGCGTTTTTGTCTACGTTCTCTTTCCAGCTTCTTGTGTGTGTATAAATACACAAATGTTGTATATTAATATACATAGTAAATCATTATCTATAAACTATGTATGTAGTTATATATATAATACATATATTAATACATATATAAAAATACTGTACTGTATAATATATTTACTATATAATACATATATAAATATACATATATAAAATATAATACATATATTTTAAACTATTCACCTGGACTTTCTGGCCCTCTCTTTCCTTACCTGTAAAATGGAAATAATCATCTATGCTTTAATAGTATTAGGTAGGTATCAAGTGGTGGTGTTATTCAGCTTTACGGGGTAACCAAGTGCTCCTTATCTTCCATGAGCATCCCACCAAAAAAATACAAAGGAACACCCAAGTGACTGCGCAGTAGGTCAGCTCCCCATTTCAGGGTGTAGTAGTTGGTGGTCGGTCAGACCTGGATTCCCCTGGCTGTGCCTCGGCCAAGGCCACACAGCGAGTGTGTTAATGGCCCCAGTAAACCTTGGACTGGTTGCGGAATGAGTCTGCAAGCTGCCGCAAGGCCAGAAGAGCCAGAAGGGGGGTGGAAGTGCCTCAGATGCTGAGCAGCCCTGCCCCCCCCGCCTCCCCTCCCCTGGAGCAGATCAGCATCTTCATGACGCACCTGTCCAACTATGGGAATGACCGCCTGGGCCTGTACACCTTCAAGCACCTGGTGCGCTTCCTGCACTCCTGGACCAACCTCCGGCTGCAGACGTTGCCACCCGTGCAGCTGGCCCAGAAGTACTTCCAGATCTTCTCTGAGGAGAAGGACCCACTCTGGCAGGTGGGTGGCTGAGCGGGGTGGTGGCCCGGGGTCCTTTCGCAAAGGTGGAATGCCCACCACTCACAGGCCCGCACTCCAGACCTGGGCTTGGCCCTCAGACCGTTGTATTGTCTCGCGCTTGCAAACTCAGGCGCACACCTGCTCGCCAGCCCGGGCGCATTCGCTTGTTCTCATGCATCCACGTGTACACCCCTCCCACACAGACCCACATGCATGCACACCTTCTGAAAAAGCATTACAAACCTGTTAAAGAACACAGTGTAGATCAAGTGCGGGTCAAAGCAACTGCCTGACCTGGTTAGACTTTTTTTTAAGATTAAAAAAAATTTTTTTAATGTTTTATTTATTTTTGAGACGCAGCATGAGCGAGGGAGGGGCAGAGAGAGAGGGAGACACAGAATCTGAAGCAGGCTCCAGGCTCTGAGCTGTCAGCACAGAGCCTGATGCGGGGCTCGAACTCACAAACTGTGAGCTCATGACCTGAGCCAAAGTTGGACGTTTAATTAACTGAGCCACCCAGGCGCCCCTAAGATTTTAATTTTAAGTAATCTCCACACCCAATATGGGGCTTGAACTCCCAACCCCAAGACCAAGAGCCACATGCCCTATCAAATGAGCCAACCAGGTACCCCATGGCCTGGTTGGACTCTTAGATAGTCCTTCTCATGCTCATAGGCTCTGTACCACAGGAGAGGGGACTGATGGGAAGGTTTTGAGGGGGCAGCTCTTGGGGAAGTTGGCCCCTGGGCATTGTCAAAATCTGGACGCAGAAGCTAAGCAGGAATCGATGGCAGTCTCATAGTTCAGACCAGAGGTCACAAACCATGACTCATGGGCCAAATGTGGCCTGCAGTCTGTTTTTGTAAATAAAGTTTTATTGAAATCCATCTACATTCATTGTTGTAAGTACTGCTTATGGCTGCTTTCATGCTGCAACAACAGAGTTGAGTAGTTGTGACAAAAACCAGATAGTACTCGAGGCTAAAATAGTTACTAAACACTTACCAAAAGATTTACTAAACTCTGTAGAAAAAATTCGCTGACCCCTGGTTCAGCCACAGCTCATCCAGGTAAATTCAACAGGTGCTCATGAGCTTCTGTTTGGTGCCAGGCACTGGGCTGAACTTCTGCTAGGACTAACCAGAAGTGGTCCCTGACTGCTCGCAGCTCAGTGTCCTGAGCTGGGGATGTGACGAGGACACATATAGTGACTCTACCTGGCAGCACTGTAATGGCCACACATCCATGTGCAAAGAGAGTCCATTCATTGGGTTTGGGCCCCGCCTCCCAGCATTCCCTCCACTCTTGTTTTAGGACCCCTGTGAGGATAAACGCCACAAAGACATCTGGTCCAAGGAGAAGACGTGTGACCGCTTCCCAAAGCTCCTCATCATTGGCCCCCAGAAAACAGGCAAGTTTCTCTCCTTTTAGCCCGTGTCCCCCACGCCTACTGTCTCAGCCACAGAGTTCTGGGGACCACCATGGCCTGGGTCCACTCCCAAGTACTCTGCCCCCTCGTTCCCAGGAAGTGAGAGTGAAGTCGAGATGAACACGAACTGCCTGTCAGTACGGAAGTGGGGGGGTGGAGGATGGGCGTGGAATTTTCTGTCTGTCCTGAACCCCAGCCTCAGGGAGCTCGCTCCTTGTCTTCCCAGGAGTCTCTGAGTCCAGGCAGAGAAGCCCAGATCAGCTGCTCTGCAGAACAGTGCCAGGCAAAACTGGTTCAGTACAAAGAGAAAGGCCATCGATTAGTCATGTCTGCCAGGGGCACAAGCGGGAGAAGGTGGGGTGGTACAGTTGCTAAGTCTTTGCCAACAAACACACTCTGCAGCATGAATGGGTCCTCCTGTGTTATAGATCAAAACACCTGAGGCTCAGAGAAGCTAAGTGACCCCCCCGACACATTCAGTTAGGAAATGACCGATTCAAGTCTTGGATCCCTGTCTCTATGATCCCCAAAGCTTATTCTCTTAAGTAAACTAACTCTATAGTTTTCTTCTCTTTCAAGATCTCTCCTCACAGCATATAAACTGTAGACTAGCACCCAGGAAAGGAATGTGGTCTTTAAAGGAGGGAGTAGGTCCTGTATAGTCAATAGGCAGAGAGTATGAGTGAGGGAAGGGCACCCAGAAGAAAAGACATTCGAGCCAAATTTCTTAGCCCTTCAAGAATTTCTTCACATCAACAGATTGCAGGCCCTGAAGCTCCCTTTTTTCTGAGCTCCTCCCAAGTGTCAGAAGATAGAGCCCAGAACTGGAACCATCTACTTTGGGGATTATGAGAAGACACTAACCAATTGGACTTGGCAACTGGAGTCCAGGGGTTGGAAGGATTCTGAGGCCAAGTTCTTGTGTAGCATTTGGACTGCCGTGATGGATTACTGATGTCTACAATGGATGTAGGAGTTGGGGTGCCCACAGGCGTGCCCTGTATTCGACATCCTGGGTTTCGTGAAATTCTTTGATGATCATATAGATGAAGAAACTAAGCCCCAGAGCAGGAAAGGGACTTCCCCGGGATCCCCCGGTGGGGCACGGAGAGCTGGATTCAGAACCCAGGATCGCAGACCCCATCCTTGAGTTGGGGCTGGGCCCTGGTCTCAGCTGCCTTCTATCCCTGCAGGCACCACAGCCCTCTACCTGTTCCTGGGCATGCATCCCGACCTCAGCAGCAACTACCCCAGCTCGGAAACCTTTGAGGAGATCCAGTTTTTTAATGGCCACAACTATCACAAAGGCATTGACTGGTGAGTGGCCCTTTCTGTGCAGAGCTGGATGGGAAGGCTGTCGTGGAGTCTGCCCGGGAGGAGGGTGGCTGTGGTCACAGCAGGAAGCAGCTGGCACTTGCTCACCCCCAGCCAAAGTTCCTGTAAACAGGGACAAAGCTCAGTGACCCTTGAATCATGATGTTGGCGCCTTGTCACGGGCTGGGACATTTGATGAGGAAGCCCTTTGCCCCTTTGCATTATCGCCTGGGGTCAAGAGACTGCTGGAAGTCAGAGCCAACGCCTCCCTTGCTTGCTGGCAAACATCCTGAGTCCCAGAGGAGGATAGGGACTTGCCCAAAGTCCTGAGACTTGGGGACAGAGCAGGGGCCATGATCCGAGTGTTCTGACCCAAGAGCTGGCCCTTCTCAACTGTGTTTGTCTGACAGTGGAGCAGGAGGTGTTCTTGTGAGCCCTTCGGAGGGGCTTGCTAGCGTTGGGGACGGGGGGGGGGGGTTGCCTGGGGAGGTGGTTGAAATTGCAGCTTCCCGCCAGAACCTGTCACCTGATGTGACCTCGGGGTGCGGAGCCTGCGTGGGGAGAGTTTTACACTCCGATTTTTTTCAACGTGTATCTTTCTCTACTCTTTGCCTTTTCTTACCCTATCCATGTATTATTACTCTTGTTTATTATTTTAACATCAGTGGTTTGCCTGGGTGGAGAGATTATGGGGATTCCTCTGTTTGGTTTTTTGTGTTTTTCTGTATTTTTGTCTCTCTGTCTGTCATCTCTCTACCTACCTACCTGCCTACCTCTAATTTCTAATGTGTCTATTATCTCTTGTCTAAATCCCATTGTAGCCACTGGAAGTCAGCTTCCCTCGGATGTTAGGGAGGTAATATGGTACGACATCATATATTCAGCAATACTTTCAGCAGGTCTGGGGCAGCACCCCATTAGCAAGTACCCCAATAGCAAATGCATCAGTTAATGTGTCTATAGCAAACTCTGTGAATATTTATACTCAGCATCATAAGTCGGGTTTTGCTGCCAAACAGCTTTGCTACAAATGTGGGGGAGGGGGGAGTGCTTCTGTTTTCAGAGCTTTCTCAATGTCAGTGTTACAGACAATGGATGGTGGGTGTACAGATGTTATTTCATAAAGAAAATTCAGAAATATACCCGAAATTAATATAACACTGTATATTAACTAACTGGAATTTTTTAAAAAACAAGAAAAAAATAAATACGAAAATTCAGAAATAGAAGCAAGCTAGCAATTCCTCAGCCCTATTCCCAAGATTTTGATTTTGTAGGTAGATGTAGGGTGGGGTGCAGGCTCCCAGGTGGTTCTGATAAAGGCCTTCCTGGGACCTCCCTGGCGTACCTCTGCCTCACAGGATACAGGAGGGAGCCTACAACCTTACCTAAGGTGGGCCTGTGGGCTTTGGCTCCCATAAACCCCGGAAGTTGCTTTTTTTTTTTTTTTTTTTAGTATTTATTTAGAGAGCAAGGATGCGCTTGAGCGGGGGTGGGGGGAGGGCAGAGAGAGAGAGAGAGAGAGAGAGAGGGAGAGAAAGAATCCCAAGCAGGCTCCATGCTGTCAGCACAGAGCCTGACGTGGGGCTGGATCTCACGCACTGTGAGATCATGACCTGAGCTGAAATCAGGAGTCGGATCCTTAGCTAACGGAGGCACCCAGGCGCTCCCGTGTTTGGACTTCTATTTTGCATGAGTAGATGCCTGTGGGAGGGTCTGGAGTGTTCATTTAATTTTCCAAGATGTCCTCAACCCAGAGCTGGTCCCAAAGGGCTGGCGTGGACTTCACTCTGGGTGAGACAGGGGAAGTTTATCTGGAAAGCCATCGGACTGACCCATGTGAGGCAGGGGAGGGGTGTGGCTAGAAGGAGGTGACACACTCCCCTTCTCTTTGTCTCCTGGTCCACAGTGACAGCCTAGAAAGTGCCATGTTAGGTCAGGAAAGAAACCCTGTACTCTGGAGATAGCTGAGGGCATTCTTTGGGTCCATGCTGGCCCTTCCTGGAGTTGGAGGGGTCCCAGCTCCCCCTTAGAGGCAATGAGAGTTAGGGCCCTGTCAGTTTAACCGGGAGCATCTTGTTTAGGTTCAAAGACACGACCCTCATCCCATGCCTCACAACCCATATTGCTTCCGTGAGTTTTCATATCTTCCTGACTCCAAGGTTCCCCCTGAAAGGAATGGACTCGCAAACGGGAGACTGCCGGGTGGCCGTCTACGAAGAATCCCTACCAGAAGCGAGTCCGTGGGATCGCTGTGCCCTGCTTGCTCTTTGAAGTTCTAACCCCAGTGACCCTCTCCTCGCCCTCTCATTCTGCACCCTCTGCCCCTCCTCATGCCTCTTGCCTGTGGGCTCCCCCCTCTGTACCCTGCAGGTACATGGAGTTCTTCCCTATCCCCTCCAACACCACCTCCGACTTCTACTTTGAGAAGAGCGCCAACTACTTTGATTCGGAAGTGGCGCCCCGGCGGGCAGCCGCTCTGTTGCCCAAGGCCAAGGTCCTGACCATCCTCATCAACCCAGCGGACCGGGCCTATTCCTGGTACCAGGTGAGCTGGGGCTGGGGCCAAGCCCTGGCTGGGGAGCACGGGGCTCTGCCCACCACTCCACTACTCACTCGCTCATTCAGCAGATATGGAGTAAGCACCTGCTGTGTGTCAGGCCCAAGCCAGGAGTGGGGTGGCGGGTAGGCATGGAGCCCCTGCTCCACAGTGCTTCCAGCCTTGTAGAGGAGACGGGCAGAAATCCACGGTGCCTGCCCAGCCTCCCAGCTCCGTCCCCGCTCCTGCCTCTGATTCTGACCAAGAAGATGTGGAGGCTGGTTCCACCCTGATGAAACCGAGATTCGGCGAGCAGTGACCATACTAACTGGCCCCCTCGCTGGGCACTGCGTGTGGCGGGGGCAGGGATTCAGAGAAGGATAAGGCGTAGGGCTCCCTATTCATGGTCAAGGATGCAAACACCCGATCAGGTAAGGAATTTCCCCGGCCTGTTGTCTGCGCTAGAGAGGGTCGGACTCCTGGTTCCTACTTGACTATGGAAGAGCTAGAACTTTCCGTAACTTCAGTGACCTAACTTAATTTTTTTGGAGCACCATTCCACTAGGCTTAGGGAAAGCTGAGACTTGAGCCTCTTGAGTGTTTCCTCCACTGCCTGCCAATCTTCCTGGGATTATGACCCAGTGCCGGGGTACCGGGGGAGGGGGCAATCCACCAGCTGGTCCAGGAAGGCCTCCTCAGGCCTGGCCACTTGCGGCGGCTCCCTGCCTCCCTTGGAGCCTGTCCACCCGGGTGCCTCAGATGGCCAGCCACTTCCTGTCCGGGGCTCCAGTGTGTCCACAGAGCCAGCGGGTGCAGGTCCTACTTGCTCTCTGGTCCCACAGGGCCCCCTTCTCTCACTCCGCACCCTGAGCTGTGCGTGAGCCTCAGTGTGGGTGTGGGGGGCTCATGAGAGTTACCCCTAGTGGGCAGGTTCCCAGTCTCTGGATGCTGGCAGCCCCAAGACATTGTTTTAGGTGGTTCCAACAGGGCATTTTCCCCTTTTTGATTCTTTCCCAAGCCTGTCTTAGTCGGCCACGACCCAATATCATGGATTGGGGGGGCCTAAACAACAGAAATGTAGTTCTTACAGTCCTGGAGGCTGGCAGATTCGGTTCCTGGTGAAAGCACTCTTCCTGCTCTTAGTTACCTTCTCACTGTGTCCTCACAGGGCAGAGTTGGGCGGGGAGGAGGTGGGGGGAGGGAGGAGAGGGTGAGTAGGGAGAGAGAGGAGGGAGGGAGAGAGGAAAGGGAGAGGAGGGAGGGAGAGAGGAGGGAGGGAGAGGGAGAGAGAGGAGGGAGAGGCAGGGAGGGAGGAGGGAGAGGCAGGGAGGGAGGAGGGAGAGGCAGGGAGGGAGCGCTCTCTGGTGTTACTCATAAGGGCACTAACCCCATCAAGGCGCCCCACTCTCATGACCTCATCTAACCCTAATTACCTTCCAAAGGTCCCACCTCCAAATACCAACATTGAGGGGGTGGAGCTTCGACATATGAGTTGGGGGAGGGGACACAAATACTCAGTCCCTAACACCTTCTGATTTCTATAAAGGAGACATTCTCGATTTGGTGTAAATGGCTCTTAAGTCTTTCCTAACACTGCTCAGCTCTGTCTTCAACAAAGGGAGAGCAAGCTTTGGGCTCAGGGCCTGTAGCAGACATTTGCATCTGGCTGGCATTTGAGAACACTGCTTTATTTTTATTGTTTTTATGAATAACCACCTTTATTTTAAAAAGTTTTAACGTTTATTTATTACTGAGAGAGAGACAGAGCATGAGCAGGGGAGGGGCAGAGAGAGAGGGAGACACAGAATCTGAAGCAGGCCAGGCTCTGAGCTGTCAGCACAGAGCCCAACATGGGGCTTGAACTCACGAACCGCGAGATCATGACCTGAGCTGAACCCAGGCGCCCCATGATTACCTTCTTTATGTGACAACTGATTCTGGTTTTCTATTTATGGAGGCAGTAGTGAGTTTTATCCTGGAATAGATTTATGTGAATAAGAAAGATGAGTCAATGTAAATCAAGTGCATTGACATTGGCACACACAGGCGGTTTGTGGACATGGCAGAAATCGGAGAGGTGGTGAGCAGAAGACCAACATTTGCAAACTCTGATCTAGTCCAGCTCCCGTCCTGCAAAGATGGAAAAACTAGGGCTCCAAGGGGCCATGTCTTCCCCAGGTCAGAGAGCAGTGAGAGGCAGAGCCAGAACTTGAACCCACGGCTGCTGGTTCCAGTCCAGGGTCTTCTGGCCACTTCATGACTGCTGCCCCAAGAAAGCGTCTTCCTTTGTGGCCTTCAGGTGACCTTCTGACCCCCTCCCTTTGTCCACAGCACCAGCGAGCCCATGATGACCCAGTGGCCCTGAAGTACACCTTTCACGAGGTGATCACGGCGGGGCCTGACGCGTCCGTGAAGCTGCGTGCCCTCCAGAGCCGCTGCCTGGTCCCCGGCTGGTACGCCGCCCACATCGAGCGCTGGCTTAGCGCCTTTCATGCCAACCAGGTAGCTGCCTGTCCCCGACCCTTGGGAGGGCACTCACAGTACCAGCTTGTGGCAGCTGGCGGAGAGCCTCCAATGTCTTGCGTCAGTCACAGGGCCAGACATCTCCTCATCGCGAGCTAGACCTTTGGGGTCTTCAAAGGTTTCATTTTTGTTTGTCCTAAGGCTGACGTGTGAGAATTCCCTGAACCCGTAGTCGATCACAAGGGGCTCTATGTCCCTAAGGGAACCCTGAAAGCCCTGGGGTAGGGTTACCTTCCAGGGAGGAGGGGAGGAATATGGTGATGTAGGGGGAGCAGGGCCAGATCACAGCCCTTGTTGTAGGGAACCTCTTGGGGGGTTTATGCAGGAGATTTGGGCTGGAGGACTGGAGGGAGGCAGAGAGGTGTGCGGTAGGGTTGTGAGGGACAGGATGTGCTCGGGCGATAGCTCTAGGAGAGGAGGACACTGGTCCAGGGGACCTGGCCAAGAGCTGGACTGTAGGAGACTGAGGCATGGGACGCCTGTCATTCCCAAGTGGAAGACGAGGCAGAGGCTACAGAGTGCAGAGTCCCCAGTTTGTAACTGTGGCAGCTGTGACCAGAAGGCTGGGGACCTGTCTGCCACTGGAGTAAACACACATTCATATCACCCCCCTTTCTCCCTCTTCTCTTTTTTCCAGATTCTGGTCTTGGATGGCAAACTGTTGCGAACAGAACCCGCCAAAGTGATGGACACAGTGCAAAAGTTCCTTGGGGTGACCAACACTATTGACTACCACAAAACCTTGGCGTGAGTGTTGCCTTGGCTTTTCACTAGGGTGATTTCCTGAGCAGACACCTGGACCAAAAAGCCAAACGCTTTAATGATTATGGAAGAGACACAGATTAATTAGAGTTATAGCAAGTGTTAGAAAGTGTGCATATCCCTGATAGCTGTCTAGCAGAAAATCTAATATTAATATGACTTGGGTTGTATTGATAAAGGTGATGAATATGTTCTACTCTGGTCAGTCCCAACCGTGGGGTTTTCTTTTCAGTCTGTGCTGAACATTTTCAGAATCTTTTATTGAAGTAAGTTAGACTACCACTGAACAGCCCCAGATCCCCATAAGAGTTTCTTAGCATTAGATTATGATTTAATTATAAAAGGAAACTAAGTATTACTGACGGCTAATAATCCCACTCACTCAGAATCTGGCCTAAGTGCACTGAGAATGCCCTCCCCAGATTGAGTAGGTGCCAGTCTGTGTTGCAGGAGCTCAGGGCTGGGGAGTTGTGTCCTCTAGTGCTATGTCCCAGACAAGCGACTCACGCAGCTGGATGGGGTCAGAGGGGGTCTCAAGGGAGGGAGCAATAAAGTCACCTTCCCTGGCTACGTTTTTGGGAAGGTCATGCAGCAAGAGTGTTCCCTTTTCACTATCTTGAAGTTGAAGGTGAAGAAGAGAAGCAGTTGTCCACCTTAAGGCAGACAAACAGTAGCTACGGCTGAGGGCTCTGGCATCAGAGGTGCCTGGGTTAGGATCCCAGGCCCGTTGCTTCTTTAGCTGTATGACCTTGGACTAGTGTCTGCGCTCCTTCAAACCTCACTTTCCTCATCTGTAAATTGGAGATAAAGGCGATAATTCCTACCGCCCAAGGGTCACTGTATTGAATGTGGAGCCCTTAGCTCAGTGCCTGGCATGTACTGATGCTCAAAAATCATCTTCACCTTCATCATCATCGTCTTCCTCCTTTATGCGTACCCTGTGGCCCATCCAGAAATCCCCGTCTCCCTCACCTGCCAAATGGGAATTCTGTTTTCCGGCTCTTCTCAGGCCCAAGGAGCTCTTAATGGTTCCTGGTCTGGGGCTGAGTTTTGATGCCAGTGTGCCTCCTCCCCTCCCCTTGACAGCTTCAGATCTCATCGCCCCCCCCCCCAAAAAGCCTTTGAAGGCCCAGCTTGACTTCGAATCCTGAAGGCAGTCTTGCTCTGCCATTTCTGAAATTTACTCCAAAAGCCAGACCTTCTCGGTGATGAACATGCTGAAGGGCAACAACCCCCCCCCCCCTACTTGTTTTCCCTGTTGGGCTCCTGGGTGAAAAAACTTGCTCAGCCCTGAGTAGGTGAAGGCTAAGAAAAGACTTCCCAGGATCCTCTGGGATTCTGTTACCGGTGGCTGGAGGGATGGACTCAGGCTGCCCCACCAGGACAGGAGGACTCAGAGCTTGCGAGCTGCCTTCTGCTAGGAAGAAGGGACAGGGGCGTCGAGTGGCCGGCAGATGCAGACACCAGCCCCATGCATCTCTCCGTCTGTGGGTTCCGGAATGTGCTTAGGGCAGTGGGTTTCATGGTCTAGGCTCTGCCCCCTCCTGGGGTCTGTGAACATTGCCTTCAGCTGGGAAGGGGGTGGGCTGGGCCAACTCCTATCCATAGGCTTTCCCCAACTCCACAGGTTTGACCCAAAGAAAGGATTTTGGTGCCAGCTGCTCGAAGGAGGAAAAACCAAGTGTCTGGGCAAAAGCAAAGGCCGGAAATACCCAGAGATGGACTTGGATGTAAGTGGACACGCTGCCCTAGGCAGCTGGATAACTGGAGGAGGGGGGTCCCTGACTGGCAGGGATCCCCTCCCCCTTTTACCAAGCACTCAGCATCTTAACGGCCTTGGCATTTCTTGGATAGTGTTTTTTTTTTTTGTTTTTTTTTTTGTTTTTTGTTTTTTTTTTTGAGAGAGAGAGAGAGAGAGAGAGCGGGAGAGGGGCAGAGAGAGAGAAGCGAGAAAGCATCCCAAGCAGGCTCCGCACTCTCAGCCCAGAGCCCATCACGGGGCTCGATCCCCCAAATCGTGAAATCGTAACCTGAGCCAAAAGGAAGAATCAGATGCTTAACCGACTGAGCCACCCAGGGGCCCCTTGGATGGTGTTCTTATAAGGGGGAAATATAAGCCAGGACATGGTGGGTCAGAACTGATTTGGTCGAGTATTTATCACCTTCTGCGAAGGGCCGAGTGCCGTGGGCTTTGAGGATGATGCAGACATGTGCTTTGCTTTCAAGGGACTCCTAGTCTAGGAGGGAGAGGAGTCACATGCACCAGTAACAATACGGGGCAGCAAGTGCTTCATGCAGTAAGAGCTGCACCCAAGTGCGATGGGAATTCAGAACACGGGAGATGCCACTGACGTTGACGTGGGGCGGAGAGGGGTGAGGAGGGAAGGGGCTCTGGAGTTGGGCCTGCGAGGACCGGGGCGACATGTGGACCCAGGCGGAGAGGAATGGCTATTCTCGCAGGAGAGAATGGCGTGTCCAAAGAATGAAGGGAAAGGTCACCCGCTGTGACTCTCTGTTGCCCCGGTTTTAATCAATTCTCCCTTTCCTCCCTATCACAAGAATTTTGACCCTGTGCACTGTATTTTGGTGCCCTGCTCTCTAGGAGTTTTCTTTCGGAAGCTACCATTTTGAGGAAGACTGTGAGTAAGTCATAGGCGTGTGGGGTGACGCTGACAGAGTGGTGGCGAGGGAGCCCTCTTGACCCGACCTCTCCTTCCTGTTCCAGTCCCGTGCCTTCCTGAAGGACTATTATCGGGACCACAACGTCGAGCTGTCCAAGCTGCTCTACAAGATGGGCCAGACACTGCCCACCTGGCTGCGGGAGGACCTCCAGAACACCAGGTAGCCGCGGCCACCTCAGCCAGACGCAACGTTCGTGACGGCCTGCACGGCCTGCCGCACGCTGAGCCAGACTGACCTGCAGAGTGGGGAGCTGGGCCCGGGCTGGCCGAGCACTTATGAGCAATACTCAGCTGAGGCCCCGGCAGGGCCAGGAGAAGAGCCCGGGCAGGTCCGCAGGCCTCTCGGAGCACCCAGGGCTGGGTCTGTGGCCTCCAGGACCTCCCTAGCCACCAGAGGTCCATTCCGTTCACCGCCTTCCGTGGGGAGGCCACTTCCGCCGGGGGGAGGCCACTTCCTGGGAGGAGGGAGTCCGTGAGACTCTTTTCTGTCCCTCACTGTGTTCTACCCTCCCCTTCATCCCATCACTCCCTGCCCCGGGCAGGTACTCCCTCAGTATTAGCTGCCATATTTTCCTTGTCCTCCAGACAATAAGGAGAAGAGCCCAGCCGGGCCTTTTGCCCAACCAGGGAGAGAGACTGGATGGTTCCCTGACTTGTTTTGAGCCAGGCACTTCAGAGGGGTCAGCTGGGGACCCAGAGTCACTAGGCTGGATGTGGGGGTGGCCACCTCAAGAGAGCTCTGGACCTCCACACACATTCTGGTTAACACCTTCCCATCTCACCTTCCCCTTCGGGCAAAGAATCGCTGATTCCTACAGTATCCACCCAGTCCTTGGGGCCTTCTTCAGGACCCTGGGGCACCGCGTGCCATTCTGACCCAGAGACCCAGGCCTCGCTACCCCCGTTCCTCACCCTGGGATATGATGTGTGGTGTTTCCTGTGGTAAAAGACTGAGGCAGTTCAGGAGTCTGCCAGTATACATGTCCCATTGTACATATGCTGTCCCCACGCCCCACCCGACCTTGGCCCCTGGTAGACACTGGGCAGAGTGGGTGAGACTGCTATCCATGGCTTTGCCCCAGCTACCTGTGGCCAAGGGCTCCTAGAGACCCCCTTAACCCCCCCCCCAATACTAAGAAGCTAAAGTATTTTAATATTTTGTTTTTCTCTTGGTGCCAGAGTTTATACCCTGGGTGCTGGGGTCGCACTGTGTTATATATATATATATATATATATATATATATAATGTGTATATATATATATTATATTTTTTTTGGTTGGGTTTATTTTTAATTCAGTCATACAAAATGGTGGCAAGCCCCAGTGTCACATCTCAGTGCTAGCAAATGAGATGGAAGGGAGGGTGTGTCTTCACGCATCCGGGCCTCCAGGAGACAGTTTTGGAGGTGTCCCTTGGAGAGGTCTCTGTCCCCTCCCCGAGTGGCGCAGTTGCCCTGAGGCTACGGCAGGCGAACAGAGGTGGCGAGATGAACAGGGAACACCTATTCCCTCCAGGAAGTCTGGCTTCGTGAAGCTCAGGGACCCTGGAGGGATTCTGGCCAAAGGCAACAGCTGGGCTGGGGCGAGAGGCTGGGGGGCCAAAGGCCAGCCTGTCCCCTCCCCCTCACATGGTGCTAGGTTGGGAGCTGCCCTGGGAGCCGGGCTGCCCGCTGGGACCCTCTGATCGGTCTCCAGGCCCCCCCACAGACCACGGGATCTCGGGGCTGTCTTCTGGTTAGGGCCTGCTCCTACCCCTTCTTTAACAATGTGAAGCGACGAAGGCTGGGCACCTGTCCCCAGCCCCTCCCACTGCCAGGTCAGCTTCCAGTCCACCTCCAGGAAGCCCTTTCTGGAGAGCCTTGTCCTGTTCTGAAGCCTCCAGCATCTTGGGGCTGGAAGGGTCCTTCGATGGATATGGAAACAGGCCCAAAAATGGGAGGCGGCCTCCTTGGACCGTGTCTCAGAACTGGGTGCAGGCAGAGCTGAGAACTGAATCCGAGGCTCCCGATTCCGAGTCCAGTGCTCTTCTTCCAATGCCACACTGCCTCTGAGCCCATCCTTGGGACCCTACTCTGTGCCAGGTTCCTGTCCTGCCCTCAGTCACACCCGTGGTCATTCCAGGATAGGGGACAAACCACTCCTTCTCAGCCAGGGTGCCTTTGAGCCTTCTCAGTCCCTGATCTGCATTTGCAGTCCTGCCTCGCTCTCCCTAAGAGGGTCCTATCCCCAGTGTGCGAGGGGCCGGGTCTGGCTGAGCCCTGAACCCGTCCCCTCCCCTCAAGTTCTTCACTGGGTGGATTCTCAGCAGAACGGCCGCGTGTGGGTTCTCTGTCCTGCGAAAGAAGCCTTCCCATCGTGCTTCTCCTCAGGGCCCTTGAGCCTGGGATCTGGCCCAGACTTGCAGAGTGGGGTCTCCATAGTGCAGATCCCAGGCCTCACCACCCCCTCCCTATCTTCGGGTGATGGGCCCTAGCTCCGGGGCCCGTGCTTACAGCTCCCACATGCTTCAATTTACCCTCTGTGTCTGGACGCCTGCCCCCATCTCTGGGAGCTCAGAAGGCCTGATGGGCAGGCAGCCCCATTTCCCTCTGCCTCTGGCTCCAGGAAGGAGCGGGCAGGGTCGAGACCCTGTGGGAGCCTGTGGGAGCAGAGCAAATATCAGACAGTTTTTGTCCAGACCCTTCTGGGAGGCTAGGGACTTGACCTGCCCCATATTCTAGGTCCGTCTGGTCACTGCTACTTCCCTTCCCGCTGTAATGAATCTTTCTTGTGGACCCACTGCCAGGACCTGTGGATATTGGGGAGGGGGGCAGATAAATCCCTCTAGGGGCTCTCAGCCACTGAGCACACAGATCCTGCACGTGAGAGGAACAAATGGGTACAGCATCTCAGCATCTCTAATGTTCGCTAATTCATTGTATTTGGCCAAAAAATAAAAATAGAAGAGAGAGAGAGAGAAATAGCTCAAGCCAGGTAGCTGACTCCACCATCCATTCTGCCACCCCTCCCCCACGAGCCTTTGCAGGGGGTGGGCACAGATGTAAGGGTCACCCTCGGCTGCCTGAGTCCCCGGGCATTCTAGAGCCATCCGTAGGGCAGGCATCTTGGGCTTGGAGGATGAGCCTGAAGTTTGAAGATGGGTCCCTTCCAAGCCCGTGAGTCAGCGCGGCCAGTGCCTCCAGGGCCCAGCTGAGGGAGCCGTGGTCTGTTCTCAGTGGAGGAAAACGAGGCTGACCCCCAGAGACTGGTGGTCTCAGTAGCGAAGGGTCCCCACGGGTTTGTTGGTGAAAACACGGAGCAAGTGAAAACATGTTTCACCAATTATTTTATTTTGAACCCCCGCGACCCCCCATCTAGGTTTAAAATGAACATCTTGTCACACTTGTTCTCTGTACGTATATGTTTTTTTCTGAATTCGTTTAAAACTAAGTTGCAAATATCCTGAGACTTGACCAAAATGCTTCCACCTGCGCCCCTTACAAGTTAGGACGTCGTCCTCCATATTGGCCTCTTTCACACTCAAGACTGCAGTGATGTCCTAAGAACGTCTGCTATTCAGTCTACATTCACTGTCCCCCAGGTAACTGGTACTCGGTTGGGGAATCAGGATCCTATCAAGGTGCGTACATTGCATCTTGTAACTGTGGTTTTTGTTCAATCCCTTGAAATGCTGAAAAATCCTCTATGCTCACTTTGATTTTTTTTTTAATGCCATTATTTCTGATGAGAGCAGGCCTGCTGTCCTGTCGAAGTCCCACATTCTGGATCTGTCTTATCATTTCTTTGTGGTGTCATAGAATATGTTTGTCCAGCCCCTGTCTTGTCAAGGGTAATTCAGGCTGTCTGGATTTTTGCCTTTTGTGCTGACGCAACAACCTCACTCCAGCCTGAGATGCCCCTCTACTGTCACCTGTACTGAGTGCCAACCCAGCAGAAGGGGTGGGTGGAGTTCCAGGAGCCCAGGGGAGAGCAAGGGGGGTGGCTATTGCAGCTGGACCTGGGCCCCCGTAGGGGGAGGAGCCTGGGCCTGCTGGGAAGATTTCTCTGGCTCAGAAGACCCTGTGCTACCCCCTCTGATCCCGGCAATGGACCACAGGGCACCAAATAGCATCTCTCTCTCTCTCTGTCTGTCTCTCTCTCTGTCTCTCTCTCTCTCTCTCTCTGTTTTGTGGCCTCCTGGTGTTTACTTCCGGGAAGCCCACGGTCTGTGTGCACTGGAGCAGAGCCAGGCCCCTGGGATACACCAGGGAAGGACCCAGCTGGGGAACTGCCCCCCCCAAGCTGTGGTCTGAGGAAAAGAGCACTGGGCTGGAGGCAGGAGATGTGAAATTTCGTCCCAACGGGGTGCATTTAGTAGCTGTGTGACAGTTTTCCTCCCAGGGCCTCAATTTCCCCATTCATAGCATGAGAAGATGGGGCTGAAGCAGGGGTTTTCAAATGTCAAAGAAGGAAGCAGGTCTGCTCTAGGTGAAGTGAGGATGGAGGGCCCAGACCCCTGCCCTCAAGGCTGCCCCCGGCCCCCACCAGGGCTTGCCCTTGCCAGCTTGGACAGCCAGAGGTTTTTGTAGTTCCCATAGGCGACGGGCATGGGCTTTGTGAAGGGTCAATGTCAAGGGTCTGGGGAGACTCTGGCTGTGTTTTATCCTAATGAGTTCATCCCTCCCTCTTTCCTTCGTCTCTCTGGCCCTTGAGGAGAGTGAAGGAGGAGAGGGTTTTCTATGACTGTGCTAGCTTTTATTATAAGCAAGAGGGCTCCTTTTGTAATTTGTGCATGAAATTCATGTCATTTCCTGGGGAGAGGAGAGGGCTGACTGGAGAGGGTGGGGGCACGCTAGGGGAGCAGACGGAGGTTTCCTTCCCTTGTGCGGGGTGGGAGAGGGGGGAGAGGGGATGCTACCCAGCTCACCTGATCAGGGCTCTCGAACCAGCCGTTTTGGGTTGTGTTAAAAGCAGGAACCTTCCTCCATTAATGTACAATCTCGAACTAACTGCTAATAAAGTGGGGTTCTATTTGTACGCACTGGTCATGTCTGTCTGTCTCTCTGAACTTTCTGAAAGGCCTGCAGGGGAGGGGTGGAGATAGGGAGGTCTGCGCCACAGCCAGTGTGGCTGCCCCTGTGTGTGGTGACTGTGGATCAGTCATTTCACTCTTCGATCCTGTTTCCCTCGTCTCTGAGGGATTTGGAGGAAGTTGGACTCTGTCTCTTCCTGGAGAACTTGCTTAAAATGCAGACCCCAGGCCGCACCCCCAGAGAGTCATCTCTGGCAGATGTGGGGTGGGGCCCAGCCGTCTGCCTTGTAACCTTCAGCACACCAAGTCACCCCCCTTGGGAAACGCTGGCTTTGATCAATGAGTCCTATGGGTTCTAATTAATTCAGAGAGTCCCACTGTCTGAGCAACCAAAACTTTGGTCAAAACCATGAGTCTCTAGCCCTCTTGCCTGACTGAGGGCCGAGCTTGAGAGAGGCCCCCGCCCACCATCTACAACTCAGGGCTCGGGACATGCTCCCTGAGACCCCCCTGCGAAGCTTCAAAACAATGTACCTTCCTGGGCTCCCCGAAACCCACTCTTCCAGAACCTTTGGGAGGGGGACCCAGCAACGTGAATGTTAACCCCCTGATACACAGGAAGATTCGGGAACACTGAGCCAGGCCACTGAGTGCGAGCCAGAGAAGGTCCACCGGAATGTGGATGGCTGTCGAGGCTACGGCTGGGAACACAGCAAAATGCCAGCCTCTGGGCATGAGGGCAGCACCTGCAGGGACCCTTGCGGTTTGTCAGCCAGGAGCCTGGTATGGCTCGGGTGGCATCACCAGCAGTCCGTGGCTGGAGGCTGCAATAATGGGAGCAGTTCCAGAAGGTGCAATACAGAAAGGAGTTCTGTGCCAGTTAAGGGGTCAGGCTACAGCAGAGACCATGGAATTTTAAGATAGCTAATATTCATTTTTAAAAGAGAATATTGAAAAGCAGGTAAAGGCGGGGGCGCTCTGGTTGGAGTGGGGTCAGGGTCCAGACTCTCACCAGCTAATTCCTCCTCTCTTGGAACCCTAAAACTCCTTGAAACACACTGTGAAAATCCAACCCAGCTGCTCTCAGGGGTCCCAAGATTCTGCATTTCTTTATTATTTATCTTTTCATTTTATATATAGAGAGAAAGCATGAGTGGGGACGGAGGGAGAGAGAGAGAGAAAAAATCTTACGCAGGCTCCATGGAGCCCAATGCCGGGCTCGATCCCATGACCTGAGACCATGACCTGAGCCGAAATCATGATTTGTACACTCAGCCGATGGAGCCACCCAGGCTCACTTCTAATAGGTTGGGAGAATAAAGGCACATTAGACCCTCCTCACCCCCTAATTGAGGAGGAGTCCAGGGAATCTGATACAGTCTGGGCTCCCCAAAGTAGGCACCTCCATCAGAGAGGCCCTGGATCATGTGGATAGAGCAGTGTGCTTCATAATACCAAAATACTGGAAACAATCTAAGTGTCCATCCATAGGCGATCAGCTATGATGATGCAGTTGAAAATAATTAGCTCAGTCTTCAAGTCCTACCAGGAAAGTTCCTATGAGACGGGCCTAGAGTGTGACCATTTTTGGAAAGAATGCTACATAGTGTATATTTTTCCGGCTCTCACATCAAACTGGGAACTGGTTACTTTTGGAGGAGGGAGAAGCCCCTGGGAAGAGGGGGAATGTTCAAAGGGGACTTTAGCTTTGGCTGTGACACTTTTTAAAAAACAAAGATAGGACAGGGCACCTGGGTGCCTCAGTCGGTTAAGCATTCGACTTTGGCTCAGATCATGATCTCATGGTTTGTGAATTCAAGCCCTGCATCAGGCTCCATGCTGACGGCGCAGAGCCTGCTTGGGATTCTCTCTCTCTCTCTCTCTGCTGCTTCCGTGTGCACGTGCTCTTTCGCTCTCTCAAAATAAATAAATTTAAAAAATAAGGTTATGGGGTGCCTGGGTGGCTCAGTCGGTTGAGCGTCCGACTTCGGCTCAGGTCATGATGTCACAGTTCGTGGGTTCGAGCCCCGCATCAGGCTCTGTGCTGGCAGCTCAGAGCCTGGAGCCTGCTTCCGATTCTGTGTGTCACTCTCTCTCTCTGCCCCTCCCCTGCTCATGATCTGTCTCTGTCTCTCAAAAATAAATAAAAATGTTAAAAAAAAATTTTTTTTTTAAATAAGGTTAGGACATTTGTGTATCATTTGTGGAATGAAAATGGGTACATAGAAAGGGGGCTTGTAAGAATGATGCCATGAAGGCCGCACAGCTGGCCTTGACTCTGCTGTGAGGGCCCCTTCGGAGCCCCGGGCAGTGGGGGGAAGTTCTCGATTTGCCACAGCTACCCTGAGCACTTGTCAGGAGCCTGAGCTAAGGGTCCTGACTAGCTGTGAGACTTGCCTGCAGCCTCTAGCCCTGCGAGCCCAGCGCCCACACGCTAGCAGATGGGGGAGTTAGAGCCCCCATCAGCAGCACTGGACAGCCGGACGTGGTATGAGACGGAGGCAGCTGGACACCTGTGAGATTTCTGATAAAAGCATAGCACGAGTCTAGCCAGCAGATACATCTCTGCTGAGATACAGTTTGCAAAATAACCGGCCTGAACTCTAAAAATGTCCCAGTCATGAACGATAAAGGCTGAGCAATGGTTCAGAATGAAAGGAAACTAAAGACGTCTGGCAATCGCATGTCATGTGTGACCCTGGAGGGGCCCCAGACCAGGAAACAATCAGCTTATAAAGGACACCAGAGGGACAGCTGGCAAAATGTATGGACTGTGTGGATTGGATAGTAGTATTGGATCAATATTCAGTGCCCTGATTTTCATTATTGTAAGAGTCTGTGATTTTTCTTAAGTTCACGCCGAAGTATTTACAGGTGAAGGGGAGGATATGGAGCTTGTATTTTGACTCACTCTCCAGTGGGTGACTTATCCGGTGCAGTCTAGAATATGTCCACCTAGGGGCAGCATCACCCCAGCTTCTCCCAGCGAGAGTGTGGGAATGTCTCCGCAGGAGGCGGTGGTCAATGGAGGTGGGCTAATACTATTATAAATAATAATATCAATAAGTTAAATTACATGAATACTACAAAGCATTTCTCCCTGTGTCAGGCAGGCCCTCTGCTTGTTAAGGACTACCTCTTTTCATCCTCGCAACAACCCTCTGAGGTAAGTATTAGTATCATTCCCATTACATAGGTGAAGAATCTGAGGTTCAGAAAGGGTAAGTAGCTCTGCCAGGATCACACAGCTGGGCGTCGTTGGTCTGTGAGACCCCGCAGCCTGAAGCCCACTGGGCTTTACTGTGCATGCTTGGACACGGAGCAGCATAGGACAATCTACCTGCACCCCACATTTGGTCCACAGCCACTAGGAACTCTGGACCATGGGTTCCCGGACATCCACCTGTGCCAGACATGGGCACTTCTTGCCTTAGCATCACCCGAGCAATTTCTAAATTTCAAATACCTGGCCCTGCTGCTCCAGATTCTGACTCGGGAACTCTGGGAAGGGCCCAGGAAGCTGTGCTTTACCAAGTTCCCCAGGGGTTCTTGGGGTAATCAGAGGCTGGCGTGAGCAGTAAGGGAGATGATTCATTTTCAGAAATACCAAATAAAAGCTGTGCTGTCTAGTTACCAATAGGTTTACAACCTACTGGAAATAGGTAAAGACTCACCCCCACGCCCCAGCCACACAGTGGAGTCCCAAACCCTTAGGTTCATTCCTTCATTTCCTGGTTCTTCCCCTCTCCATTTCAAAGGGTTATTTTGTGCAGGCTTCGCAATGAGCACGCACCAAAGAACTGACGTCTCTGCGTCACCTCAAAGAATGTAAGCTTGTTCCAATCAGACTACTTTTTGCCTTAGGTGGGCGTAGGCCACTTCCGGGTAAGGCTGCAACCGCTGCAGTGCTCAGCCAATGAGGAATCAGGGGAGGGACTTGCACGCTGGGAGCTAAATCGCCTGCTGTAACGGCCGCGGGTGTGCCTTTCCATCAGACACCTGCTCTTGCAAGAACGTTCATTAAAGCCTCGCTTCACTGTGCTCGGAGTCTCCGCGTCCCCGCTTTGACCGAGTCAGTGGGCTTATTTCTCACGGCCAGCAAGTCTTGGTCATTTCCCTCTGGCGTATTTTCTTCCTGCCCTCTACAGCCCCGGGCTGTGTGCTTCCAGGGTAGAAGATAGACATGGATCCCTGCCCCAGATGACGTCGCAACTAGTACCGTAAAACTCTTCTTTTTCAAGACTCTCCCTTCCCCTCCATTATGCCATTTTTGGAGGCCTGTTCCCTCTGCCTGTCAAATCCACAGCCCTGAAATCTCTCTTCAGACAGGAAGTCTTCCTGGCTTGCCTCTACATACTCTCTGATCACAGATATCCATAGATGGTCATTCAAAAAAAGAGAAATACAAGATTGAAGAGTATGATGCAGTAAAATATAATATGATGTATAGGTTATATTGCAGATAATTTTATTGTACCATATGTTTATATTATCACGTGGTATATATTTTTATTATATTACAGTTAGGTGTATTATACACATTTAGTTCCAGTATATACATTTAGGCATGACATGGTAGAGCTAAGAAGGCCCATTTAGTCTCTTAGTTTCTCTCTTCCCCATTTTACAGATAGGTAAATTGAGGCCCACGGCAGGTAGTGGGGCTCAGGGGGCCTTGAAGATCCTTGGTCCCCATACCCCCTGTTCATGTGGATGTAAGCTCACCGAAGATTGACCCACCAATTTTCTAACGGCCTGGCTCATACTAGCTAGAGGTCTAAGGAGAGGAGGCAGAGGTAAGTCCTCCATGGCCAGCCCAGCCCCCATCCAGCCCTCAGTGTGAAGGAGGGCCAGGACCATCTGCACAAGCTGGAGTCAGTTACCCAGCTGTTTATAGGTCTTTGCCTCTGGTGTTTATAGTTCCGCCTTTGGGTCTGCTTTGCGTCCCCACTAATTAGAACAATACTCCAGGAGGCGGCGTGGAGGGGGCGGACCACTGATGGGGAGCAGCGGGCTGGACCCGGGCCCTGGCTTCTGCCTTGACTCGCTCCAACAAGGATTTCAGGCCTTTTCAGGGACACAGAAAGGACAGCAAGATGGCACCGATTAAAATCGGGTGAGAAAACAGGCACATGGGGGAGGGGAGAATGGGGAGGCAAGACAAAGTCTAAGAATGTGGGCCAAATCTTGGGCCAAATCTTTCCTTTTAAGAAAATACACTTTTTAAAAAAAATCACTAAAGTTATAGACATCAATTGTGGAAAATTGAGAACATACAGACAAATGAGAAGAAGATGAAAATGTCTGCGTCCCACCACTCGGGAAAAACCGCAGTGCATATTTCAGGACTTTGCCCTTCTGTCTGACGTGTAAAGTTGTTTTTGTAGAAATGAGAATATCCGGACATTCTGTTTCCAAAACCTCTTCTTAACCGTAATAAGTTGTCCACGTTTTTACATGTTATTATTAAAACATTTTTCTACTGTAGCCAATCATGTCATTTCCATTTTTTATTGTGATACGAGACTGAAAGAATTGCAAGCACCAGGGGATGCACAGAATCCGAAGCACAGGTGTCCTCTTGGTCTGGTCGCTGGGGTCACACCTCTAACTCTTTGGCGGGACTCCTTCACACATGGTCCTCCACACGCTGTATCGCTGGGTCGTAGTTGACTTCAGCGATTCCCCTCTCACTGGACATTGAGGTTAGGCACCCAGCGGTGGCTTGGAAGCCAATGTGTTCCGGGAAACCTCCTGACACCAAAACCACATCGGTTTCTCCCAGAAAATCTCATCGGTACGTCCTTGTGAATGACATCCTCAGCCACATGCTGGTGGGAAACCAGCTGTTTCCTTGGGCAGTCATGTTTGTTTATATTTTAAAAATTAATACAAGGAATTCACATTTGTTTCAGAAATTTTTAAAAATACAAATAAGCCAATCCTAAGAAAATTAAAATCACTCAACACAGCAAGATGTACTGCCCACATTTCGGTGTATACAATCATAAGAGCTGCAGTGTTTATTGGATGCTTGGTTGGTGCCAGTCTCACCGTGCTAAGTGCCTGTACATCACAGGACCAGTGTCCTCTCTATTTGATAGATGATGCACGTCTAGCTTTTAGCTTTGGAGATTGTCCGTTGTCTCCCAGCTCTAGTGTGGCAAAGTCTGCCTTTGGACCCAGGCTTTCTAGTTTCCAAGTCTATACTCTTGCCCTCCAACACTACTTCTTCTTTTTTTAATGTTTACTTATTTATTTTTGAGAGAGAGCGAGCAAGTGGGGGATGGGCAGAGAGAGAGAGAGGGAGACAGAGAATCCCAAGGAGCACACTGCCAGAGTCGGATGCTTGCCCGACCGAGCCGCCCAGGCGCCCCTGCTTCTTTGACATATCTGCCCAGAGGCTGGTCTCCCTCTTCCAACATTTTGTTTCATAACCTGCTGTTTTTTCTCTTAGTGATAAATTATGACTATCTCCCGGTGTCATCAAAAATCCCTCTTCATGGGGTTCAGTTTGTGAATGTACCACACTCTATTTAATGGTTGAAGATGTGCGTTATGTTAGATTTTTAGTATCCTAAACAAAGCCACGCTATTTATGCAGCTTAACCCTTGACGACTGTCCACGGTTGTTTCTACAAGGCTGTTTTCTCTTAATGGCCCTCACTGACCCATCACACCGAAGGGCAAGGGGGCCAGGGGGCACCCGGTGAGATGTGCACACCCGGCTCCTGGCTGAGCTGTGCTGCTCGAGAGGGATATTCTGTCTATACAGAAAGCAGCAGGAAACACTTGTTCTTTAAACTGTGCTCCAGAAAATGGTTTCTCAGGGGAGCTCAGGGAACCACTAAAGGGCTAAGAGCTAGAAATGAACTGCTCAACGAATGAACCCCCTGTCTCCACATGAGGCCAGCCCGCTCGTCTCCATAGGTGGCTGAGTCAGAAAAGGAATAAGAGGGGCGCCTGGGTGGCTCAGTCGGTTGAGCATCCGACTTCGGCTCAGGTCATGATCTCGCAGTGTGTGGGTTCGAGCCCTGCGTTGAGCTCCGCCCCAACGCTCTGCCCTGAGAGCCTGCTTGGGAGTCTCTTTCTCTCTCCCTCTCTCTCTGCCCCTCCCCAACTTGTGCATGTTCTCTCCCCCCCTCTCTCTCAAAATAATAAATAAAAGAAAAGGATAAGAGAAAACCAGTCTGAAAAGGTGGCGTCCCATCTCCAACAGAGGGAAAGGATGCATCTCCTTCCTCCACAGATCTAGACTAGATTCTGAATTTGGGGCCAATCCCAGAGGAAGTCCACGAGGCCCTGGGCTCTGCTCCCAGAAATACCTGGGGGGCTGCTCTGGAGCCCGTGGGGGCAGATCGGGCATCCGGGTGCACAGAGTGCTCAGTTGGCTGGGGTTTGGAGGACTAGCTAGCCAGGGTGGCGAAGGAGAGGGTTCCAGGCAGGTGAAATCCTGGGCAAAGCCTGGAGGAGAGGGCTGGATAGCCCCAGGCTGCCGAGCACCTGAAGGGTCTTAGCCTGCAAAATGGAGATGGTGGGGTGCTGAGCAAGGAGGGGTGATGAAGTTGGAGGCTATTGCAGGGTCCACAGGGCCTTGTCCAAGGGGTAAGGAGTCTGCATGTTATCCCAGGGGTGACAGGACCTGCATACCGGTTCAGTACAAAGAAACGTGATGAGCTTATTGCCCCTTCCTCCCTCCCATCTCTAGTCTCAAATGCCCAGAGGCCTCTTCTCTGTGCCGGGCTCTGCCTGGTGGTGGGAGGGAGGCAGGGCAGAGGACATGGGTCATTGGGCCCTCCAGACTGGGTGACTGGAAGCTCTGTGGGCAGGAAAAGAGGCTGAGCAGGGATGCCAGGAAGCGTGGACCACCCGCCCTGTCCACCAGAGACCCTCAGAAGACGAGCTCTCATCTCCATTTGGGGGGAGGGGGTGCCCTGTGCCGGCCACCCATGCCACAGGTGGGGTAGAGGCAAGAGCCTGGGCCCCGGGCCACCAGCTCTGCCTCTCCCCAGCGGTGTGGCGGCAGCCTGGTCACTTTCCCTTTCTGAGTCATAGTTTCATTGTGTATAAAATGGAGACATTAATAGTACAGCCTCCAGTCAGGACTCAGTAAACAGTCCTTCTGACTGTGCTGGCTACCCTGGAGCTCTCCTCTCCAGCAGACATGGGGTGCAGTGTCCTCCCCCTTCCCGGACCCGAGGCCTGCTTCCCTAGCTCCCCTTGAGAGGCCCCTTCGTGATGTGGAGACAGCCCGCAGAAGCACTTGATGGCAGCCTTCCCCCGTCACAAATGAAGTCGCCTGCTCTAAGTGGGGTCCTCTCCCTTCTTATTAAATCCAGTTTGTGAGCCTCCTGCCCCCGGTTCCTGATGGGGGGAGCTGGACTCTAGGTTCAGAGTGCCTACTGTGTGGCCGCCCCTCACTGGCGTGCTGGGCACCATCTGGCTGAATCCTCACACACCCCTGAAGGGGCTCATTACTCCCCTTTACCCGGAGACCTGAGCCGAGGCCTAGAGATGTCTGGTGAGTTGTGGGTGGCCGGGCCGGGACCTCACCCAGAGAGTCTGACCACGGGGTCCTGGCTCCTAACTGCCGCGCTGTCCTGCACCCCCAGCTCCCCCCCACACTTGATGCCCCCTTGCACTCCTGCCTCCCCGAGGGTGCCCCACCTGGCTGTCCTGTGCTAGGTGAGCCCCGAAGAGCTCTCACAAGGCACCATTCATCCCGCAGACTGCTGATTGAAACCATGTGTGGTGTAGCCGGCCAAGGTGGCGGCGGCTCCGGAAGCCAAGGCTGGCCCAGGGCCTGTGGGCCCTGGGAGGGTTGGGGGAGGCGGTCCAGCTGACCTGCAGGCCTGCAGGGCTAAGCGGAGCTCCAGGGCAAGCCTGACCTCCCCCTCCACCCGTGTACACACCAAGGTGACCCTGACTCCTGGGCCCAGCCTGGGGACTTGGGAGGCAGAGAGGCCCCTTCCGGGTGAGGGGTGGGGGGACGGGGCTCCGAGACTTTCCAAGACAATCCTTGGCAGGGCTGGCTACTAAGGAAGGTGTGCGTGTGTGTGTGTGTGTGTGTCTGCAGCTGAAATCTGTGCAGGGTACCCTGAGCCCCCGGAACTCATAGTCACTTCAGGATTTCTTCTTCTTCTTCTTTTCTTTTTAATGTTTATTTATTTTTGAGAAAGACAGAGTGGAGGAGGGGCAGAGAGAGAAGGAGACACAGAATCCGAAGCAGGCTCCAGGCTCTGAGCTGTCAGCACAGAGCCCAATGCAGGGCTAGAACTCATGAACTACAAGATCATGACCTGAACTGAAGTCAGATGCTCAAGCGACTGAGCCATGCAGGCGCCCCTTCAGGATTTCTACAGGGCAGTTTGGTGCAGTGATTAAGATCACAGGCTCTGGAGACGCACAGACCTGGGTCTGAGTTCCGTTTCTGCTGCTTCCCAGCTGTATGGCCAGAGGCAAGCTGCTTAGCCTCTCTGAGCCCTTCTCATTCACCAAATGAGGCCAGAGGCCTGATCAAAGGGTCTGAGCTAAGATGCAGCCACATTGGTGGGATGGGGTTTTGGGTGTTCATGGCTGGCTCTGCTGAGGTACCATCCCTAGGTCGCGGGAACTAGGACGCCTGAAGGTATTTTGGCTCTAACTCTTCACCTCTGAGTTGTGGCCTGTCTGGGAGTTGGGAGGGTGCTAAGCGTGGGGTGTCTGTGTTTCCTCTGAGGCCTGAAGGTTCCCGTTAGCGGAGGTGAGCAGGGGAGCATCGGATCCCCAGCTGGTGTGAGGTGCGGCTAAACTAGCCATCCCCTCCCACACCAAGAACAGAGCAGGGCATTGTTCCTAGGGCCGCCTCCCTGGCACTGAGGCCCCCACAGGAAGGGGTGTGCAGGCCAGACTATGGCCAGCACTGACCACAGTCTTGGCTAAGCCAGGACCCTTGGGGGGCCTGGTGTCTCAGAAGGCGCTCTGGTTTCCTGAGGAATGCACGTTCTACTGGGCAACTCAGGCCTTGTCCAGCCTGAGGCCGGTGACAGAGATACTTTGAGGACCTGTGGTCCTGGCTGGGTGTCTCCCACAGGATGACCGTGGAGCATCCCCAGGGGAGGGACTAGCCCCAGAATAGGGGCCTCCAGGAGACAGGCGTCCCTGGGCTCCACCCTGTGCTCCAAGGGCGTGCAGGCCCTCCAATGTCCAATCCAAAAGACCCCTGCCCCTCCTTACACAGGACAATGCTGAAGCCAGAAGGAAGAGGGTATCCATGACACACAGAGCATTCAGGTGCAGAAGGTCAGCGTTTTGGGGCATCTGGGTGGCTCAGTCAGTTGGGCATCCCACTTCGGCTCAGGTCATGATCTCACAGTTCATTGGTTCGAGCCCCGCGTCAGGCTCTGTGCTGACAGCTCAGAGCCTGGAACCTGCTTCAGATTCTGTGTCTCCCTCTCTCTCTGCCCCTCCCCCACTCGCACTCTGTCTCTCTGTCTCTCTCAAAAATAAAAAACATTAAAAATATATTTTTTAAAAAGGTTAGCAGTTTCCTTTGGGGTGGACAGCTGAGGTAAGGGGAGGCGAGAAGATGGCCGTTGTGAGGAGGGGAATCTGAGCGGATGTGACACAGCTCTCCACTTCCTGGCTGAGTGACCAGGGCACCCACCGGCCCTCTGTGAGCCTCCACCTGCTTCTAAAGCAGAGAGAAGAATCTACCACAGAGGGATGGCTGTGTGAGGGCCGAGGAAGATAAGGTAGTGATGCAGGACCCGCAGGTGGGGAAGAGCATGTGCTGGGCGCAACGTGGGTTCAAACGCCAGCACCTTCCCTCACCACGGTGTGACCTCGGGCCAGTCACTTCCTTCTAGCGAAACAGAGTTTAAAAAAATCTTCCTCATGGAACTGGTAGAGAAACAAATGAGCTGACCTGTAGCCATGGGCTTGGCATCCCATTTGGCCCATGCCGTGTTGGTCAGTTTTGTGTGTCAGGTTGGCCAGGCTGCCGTGCCCAGCTATCCAGTCAACCGTGAATCTAGCTGTTGCTGGGAAGATATCTTATAGGTGTGATTGTAGCCCATGACCAGCTGACGTTTAGGGAGGGAGATTATCCTAGATAATCTGGGTGGGCCTTACTAAATCAGGCGGAAGACCTTCAGAGCAGAGCCTACATGTCCCTGAAGAGGAGATTCTACTGGGGGCTGACACTTATATGAGCTAGGGTTCTCCAGAAAAACACAACCAATAGAATGTATATGTGTGTGTGTATATATACATTCTATTGATTATGTACGTATATATGTGATGTGATGGTAAGTGGATGGTGTAGTTCCAAGGCCTGAGATCCAGGGCAGCTAAAATTTCAGTTCAAGTCCAATGGCAGGAGAAAGTCAATGTCTCAGCTCAAAGGCAGGCAGGGAGGAAGAATTCTCCCTTACGTCTAGGACGGTCCACCTTTTTGTTCTAGCAGCCCTTCGCCTGCTTGGATGAGGCCCACCCACATTAGGGAGGGGAATCTGCTTTACTCGGTCTACTGATTCGAATGTTGTTCTCATTCAAAAACATCCACAGGGAAATTCCCAGAATAATGTTTGAGCAGATATCTAGGCACTCCATGGCCCAGATAAATTGACATAAAATTAACCATCCCATACAGATTTCCAAACTTGCTAGCCAGCCCCTACCGCTGTGTAAGCCAATTCCTTGCAATAAATCTCTTAGCGTGTTCCTCCTACTGACTGTGGTCCTCTGGCTGAGCCCTGGTTGATACATATAGTAGGCGAAAATAAGAATAATAACCATTATTATTGTCATCTTTGAGAAATTCCCAGCAGTGGGCCTGGACATAGTAAGTCCTTGGCAAACACCATGCGAGCAGAAGTCATGTCAGTTTCTTCCATGACCCTAAAGGATCCAAGCAGCAAGGACAAGTCCATTCCCAAGACCCCAGCATGGGCAGCCTCATTGCCCCCCACCCCCCACCTTCCCACACAACTAGGCTGGTGTCTGTGGGTGTCAAACACACAGAAGAGGAAGTAGTCACATAGCTTCATTGCACACCTCTACTAAACACTTCACACATTACCTACTTTAATCCTCATAACAGCCCTCCGAAGTAGCTACCAGAATTCTCCCCCTTCTACAGAAGGGTAAACCAAGTCTCAGGGAAGCTCATTGTCACCAAAGATCCCATTGCAGTAGCAAAGGAACAGGGGCCCCAACTGGAATTAGAGTCTTTATCCCACTGCTCTTGTGACAGCTCTTAGCTGGCCACAGTAGTAGGTCCCTTTTATGTTTTTCCTCATTAAAAGATAACAGTGTATGTCTCCTTGAATTTTGATCTCAGGTTGAATTCCTGCTTTGCCCCTTCAGTGTCTGATTCATCTCTGTATCCTGGGTGTCTGGTACATAGTAGGTATATAGTAAATGTTAGTTGTTTCATCTTTTTTTCTGTGCTTCAGTTTCCTTAGTTATACAGTGGGGTTCCTGATGTATTCCTCCTTGAGTTTTCAGATGTCCAATACATTGATTTCCTTCTTTCTCATTTTATTCTTGCCACTTACCGTGTGTGTGTGTGTGTGGGTGGGTGGGTGGATGTGTGTGTGTTCTCTCCTGATAACCCCCTCCCCTCACCCACTGTTTGGGATGGCAGGTGAAGAAAAGGAAGCATGGGAAAGGAAGGGAAGAGATGTAAGACAGGAAGAAGAGAAAGGCCAGGACAAGGCTGTCGGCTCTTACTTCTTCTCTCAACATTGTAATGGAGATTCTAGTCAGAATTCCAAAGCAAGAGGAAAAAAATATTAAAAAGCCATCTGGATGGGACAGAGGGAAGTAAACTAATCTTTATTTACAGGTGACATGATCTTGTATAGAGAGAACCCCCAGGAACCCATTAAAAAACGATTAGACCTAATAAATGAGTTCATCAAAGTGTCAGTATACAAGAGCAATATATAAGAATCTGTTGTGGTTCTATACATTTGCAATGAGCAATCCAAAAATGAAATTAAGAAAACAATTCTTGGGGTGCCTAGGTGGCTCAGTCAGTTAAGCGTCTGACTTCGGCTCAGGTCATGGTCTCTGGTTCATGGGTTTGAGCCCTGCATTGGGTTCTGTGCTGACAGCTCAGAACCTGGAGCCTGCTTCGGATTCTGTGTCTCCCTCCCTCTCTGCTCCTCCCCCACTTGCGCTTTCTCTGTCTCTCAAAAGCGAATAAACATTAAAAAAAAATGTTTAAAAGAAAAGAAAACAATTCTTTCACAGCAGCATCAAAAAGAATAAAATACATACAAAAAAGCTTATAAAAAAAAGAGCAAAACTTATCTCTGAAAACCACGAAACATTGTTGAAATAGACTGAAGAAGATCTAACTAAATGGAAAAATATCATATATTCATAAATCGGATGACTCCATTAATATTATTAAGATAGCAATACTCCCCAAACTGATCTACAGATTCAATGCAATCTCCATCCAAACCCCAGCTGACTGCTTTGTACAAACTGACAAGCTAATTCCAAAGTTCATATGAAATTTCGAGGGGCCCAGAATAACCAAAATGATCCTGAAGAAGGAGAATAAAGCAGGAGGACTCACAGTTCCCAATTCCAAATCTTACTGCAAAGCAACAGTAAGCAAGACGGTGTGGTATCAGCACAGGGCTAGACATTTAGATCCATGGAATAGAACTGAGAGTCCAGAATTAAATCCACATCTCTGTGGTCGACTGATTTTCAGCAAGGGCGCCAAGACCATTCAACGGAGAAAAGAACAGTATTTTCAGCAAGAAGAACAAGGAACGAGCTTGGGTTTGGAGATCAGGCAGACTCTGACTTGCTGTGTGAGTCTGAGCAAGTGAGTTAACTTCTCTGGGCCTGAGTTTTTTCATTTGTTAACAAGAAGACAATGAGAAAGTGCTCATTTCCCAGGTCAGGACACACAAAAGGTGTGAATTGCTCCACTCAGATCTGGCCCCTTGAGCAAACGCAGGGGCAGGTTGGGAGAGCGGGATGGGACATACTAGAGAGGGTTAGGGTCCAGTGCTCCTCCCAGGTACCCCCTCGGGAACCCCTTTCCCCAGAAAAAGTCACGGCTGGTGGGGTTTGACTGCAGACTGAGCTTGGCGGAGCTCTGTGGGTTGGTAATAAATAGACAGGAAAGGAGATTCCATTACGCAGGAATGTCTGGGGAGGGGGTGGGGAAGGCATCGGCTTCCATCCTAGCGCCAGCCAGCCCTGCAGCCTTGATTGATGGGCCTTGCGCCACAGCAGCAGGGCCTGGCGGAAGGAGGCCCCTCAGCCGCCACTCACCCCTGCTGGAACAAGGCCAGCAGCCAGATGTTCCTGGCCTTTGGGGAGCTGGGATGGGGGCGGGGAAGACGGGCAGCAGGCCAGGGGGCAGCCGCCCAGATGTTGAGCCTCTGCCTCCTTTTCCTCAGCAGCTGGGCTCAGGTGGCTTTGGTTCTGCTGTTGACCTTTGGCCGATGGCCGCGTCTCCTTGGGCCTTGACTCTGTTCAGAGCTGGGGATGGTGGTCCTCACCCACCCCGTCCTGCTGGGGGAGGCACGCAGCTGCCTAGGAAAGCTCCAAAGAGGAAACTGTCCCACCTGCCCAAGGCTCTTGTGATATTCTGGCCAGAGCCCCAGGCAGAGGTGTGACCCGGGCCTGGGCCCTGCACAGCGGGGGGAGGGCCAGGTGCGGCCCCTGGGTTTGTGCTTTGAGGAGTGGATCTGAAGGCAGAGTCTGGATAGGAGGATGGTGCCCCACCAGCCGGCGCGAAGATCCGTCCAACGTTCATTGCCTCATATGCTCCTCTCGAGAACCGTGATTGCAGCGAAGGGTACATCATCTCTGGCCTTCTAACGATTTGGGGTTTAAGTACATAATAATTAAAGGAAAAGAGGAAAAAAATATAGAAGGAGCAACAATAAAAGAGAACTAAACAGCACCCCGAGATTCACCATGTATGATTATTAACTGCTAACATGGTTCAAATTCCTCTTTATTTATATTCAGAGTCTATGGATATAAATATTTATGTGTGCATGTTTTTCAAGAAGTGGGCTCATCATACACGTCTGGCTTTGTAACCTGCCTTCCTCCACTCAGCAGCAAGCTTTGAAGAGGTGCCCACGCTCAGAAAGGTGGGTCCACGTCGACCTTGTCACTGCCTTTTCATTATGTGGCTGCCTCATGTCGTTGGCTTTTGGCAACTTTTCGGAATTTCTCTAAAATGGACAGTGTAGGACCGAATGGCTCCGTACCTACCCCTTTGTTCACATGTAGATTATTTCCTTGGGATAAATTCCAAGAAGTAAACTCAGTCGGCTGAAGAATATGTCCTCTGGGGGCTTTGAGGGACGTAGGATTCTACTGATCTTCTGAAAGCCTGAACCCATTTAATTAGCACACGCAAGCCCTCATTCCCCCAACTCAGCTCACGTGCTTCACGCTGAAGGCGGCCTTCCACATCAACCCTGGCCTGGCCCCACCTTTGGAGGAAGGTGGTGTTACCTGCGGGGACACGGCTGTCACTGCAGGCCCAGGGACAAATCTTTTCCTAATGTTCTCTAGAGGACACCAAGGAGTGGGGACGTCCTGGACTGGAAGTGAGGAGAACTTGGATAAGTCCTGTCTGGTCCTCACTTTGCCCATCTGCAAACTGGGAGAGCCAGTATCACAGATCTCTCCAGTGCATATGGTCTGTGAATGACAGCACTCTCTTCTGTAATCCCACCTAGCCGGCAGGGACTTCTGTGAGTCTCGTGGAGACTGTGGCAGGCATGAAGGCGGGACATCACTTCCCGAGCACTTACCACAGGCACAGTTCTGTGCAGTGACAGGTCTGCTTATGGGACAGACCCGGCTGGGGTCTTAGAGGACCTGGTCTCTGGGGAGAAGGATGTGTGACAACGTGTGACCTCTCGGAGAAATGTTGGGGGAGGGGAATGGACTTGGAGGTGACATCTCAAGGATTCTTGGAGCCCAAGAATCCGGTGAACTGCATGGAACCAGCACCTTTCATGACATTCCCATGTACACACTCTCATTCACCTTCACACGCAAACCTACACATCAGCTACTCCGGACGGCATTCCAGAATTCTCTTCCCTTTCATAAACAAACACACACACACACACTGAAGGCTACACTCTGCCTCATGCTCAGATACACAATAGCAATAACGGGATAACGGTAATTTTAATAACCCATCCATTGAGCATTTCCTACTTGGTGGGTACTTCCCACGCATCACGTAATGCCTCCCTGCCCCCCATAGCAGGCACTAGCATTAGCATCGTTGCACAGAGCGGGGAGGTAAGTCACTTGCCTAAGGTCACAGAGGTGGTGAACAGAGGAGCCCCGCCCACCCTCGGTACTCAGGGCCCTTCTCCCTGCAATGGATGCACCCTGACCCACTCCAGCTCCCCGCAGGCTGCCTTGCCGCCCAGGCTGCCGGTGGCCAAACGAGGGCTTGCTGCACGAGCCCCTCCAAGTCTCACCCAGCCCTTGGTACACAGTCAAACAGACTAGGCTTGTCCAGACTCAGGCAGCTGGAGACACGTAAATCCAGTCTGCACACCACCTTCTTGGTTTCTCATGTAGATCCAGAACTTTCCCCAGACCTGCACTTCTGAACTACAACTCCCTGCCTTCACCCTCCTCTCCCTCCTCCTTCATCTCCCTTCTATCTCCTTCTTTGCCCTTTCAAGTCGACCTTGAGGACTTACTTACCTGTGCCTGGCCCCGAGGTCAACACCGGGCTATAGCGGGGAGGGTGTCCAGGTTCCCATCCCTGGAGGAGGCTCAGCCAGTCATATGAGGCCCAGAGGATGGGCTCGCTCAAGGTCACGCAAAGAGTGGGCGGCAGAGCCAAACCTAACAGTCAAGTCTCCCACGCCAAGGCCGTGGCTTTTCTTGGGGAGACAAGCTCAGGCCCCACCAGGAGGGCTGACAGGTGTGCTGTGCTCTGTATACGTGGCAGGAGCTCAGAGCAGCATGAAAACTCACTGTAGCACCAATGGTACTGGGCACTTTATAAGCCTGCTCTTATTTACTCCTCCTGACAACCCGATAAGGCAGGTGCTATTATTACCATCTTTCCCCCCTTTAACAGGTAAGGGAACCAAGACTGACGGCTGGTCAGAACTCAAACCCAGGCATGTTTCTCCGAAGCTCAAGCTCTCTCCTGAGTCGGTACTGCAGTGGATGAAGAAGGGATTGTGGCACCCAACACATGAAGGCTCTGGCAAGCTGGGATTTGAGCAGGCATTTAGAAGGATGGGAGGAGTGGGAGATGGCTAAATGGGCAAGGGGGCATTGAAGAAGACACTTGTTGGGATGAGCACTGAGTGTGATACTTAGGGATTGAATCACTGGATTCTACTCCTGAAATCTTTATTGCACGATATGCTAACTGACTTGGATGTAAGTTAAAAAATGAAAATAAATAATAAAGATAAATAAATAAAAGTGTGGGAAGAGAGAGGGGAGCATCCTGGGAAGGAGGCACAGCTTAGAGTCAAGGTACCCGTGAGCCCTAGCCCACCAGGGGACAGATCAATCTGAGGGGAGCCCAGCAAGCTCTTGACCTCAGATCCTTTCCTGAAGGAGGGACTAATAGATGAGCCTGGCCCTTGACCCTGGTCTGGAGTGCTCTTGGGGACTGGGGAGTGTTGGCCCTGGAGAAGCCACAGGAAGCCCTGAGCAGGGCAAAGTTCTCCCTGGCGTCATTAACCAGGTGCCATGGAAGGAGGAGCCAAGAGGCCCCTAGTGACTGTGCCACCCTTGGAGAGGGACATTGCCAGGTCAGGTGTAGGAACCAGGCTCTGCAGTTTCGCGGGACCCGTTGGCATCAAGCTCCCTGGCGTATGGGGCAGCTGCAGGCCAGTGAGCTGGCAGAGGTGAGTGTTGGGCAGAGGCTGGAAAGTGGAGAAGGGAGAAGGGGAACCCTACTTCCACCATTTGTGTCTATCCAGGGTGGGTAGGCAGCTGAGAGCAGTGCTGTGATGTGCTCGGTCAAATTCCCAAATCACAGAAGTCAGAACCCAGTGCACTACGGTGGAGCCAGAGAACGATGAAGTCAGGAGCCTCCGAACCCACAACCCTTCACTTTCCACCCTGATTTCTGGTTAACCGACTCTTCCTCCTTTGGTGCTCAGGTGACCTCTCCTGGGGGAAGCTGCCTGGTATCTGCCCTCCACCCCCCACCCCTCCCCGGAGGTGCGGTCAGACTCCTTTGGAATAGCACTTCTAGAACTGGGGCTTTTCCTAGCATGGTTTATAATTATGTTCTCATTTGTGGGATTATTTGATTGATATTGTGCCCCTGCTGGCTGTAAGCTCCGAGAGGGCAGGAGATGAGTGATTCATGGTCACCAAATGTCCACAGGCTCTGGCATAGAGGAAAAACATAAGAGCTATTTGTTGAACAAATGGGTAAGTGGGCAGGTGTGTGTGTGTGTGCGTGTGTGCGTGTGTGTGTGTGTGTGTGTGTGCATGGATAGGTGAGCAGCAGGGATGAAAGTGTGGAAGGATGTATTCATGAATGGGTGCTGGATAGTGAGTAGATGAATGGATGGGTGGAGGGACAGATACATGAGTGAAAGTGTGGGTGGGCAGAACTTTGGAAGGTTAGACTATAAGACTATTAAGAAGCATGAAACTCGAGGTTGCTAAAGTCAGATACTTTTAAAAATTGCATTATACTGTTAGAATAACACAGCTCAGCATCAAAATTAGAAGGGGAAATTATAGAACTCAACTCCCTCTTAGAAGAGATGAGCAGGCAGATTCAGAAAAGTGAAATTGATTTGCCCAAGGTCACCAGTGAAGTGACCCCAAGTCCCTGTTTTCTGACCATGGTGCAAAAGAGCCTCTGGGAAAGGGGTCAAAGTCTCATATTCTAGTCCTGTCTCTTCCGCAGTCGCTGGGTGACCTGGGACAAATCAATGGGCCTCCATTTCCTCTTTAGAAGAAAAAGTTACAAAATCTACGGTTTTCTTTGCATTCTTGAGAAGGCCAGCCTCACTGGGCTTTGTCAGACCTGGGTACAGATATCCTCCCCACAGTTTTCTGGAAGCCCAGTGGAGCTGTCAGAGTGGGTGCCAGGTCCCGGGGGTGGAGGGCAGGTGAGGCTCCAGATCTGGAGTTGGGAGACCAGCGTCCACGTCCCTCTTGAGCTGGCCTGGCCATCAGCGACTGTCCCTCAGGGCATGTATTGGCACTGGGGGGGGGGGGCGCAGGGCCCCTCGGGGAGTTTCTGGCCCTGCATGCATGCCTTGTGTAGAAGTTTTTCACCTCCCCGGACACCTGTGAACCCAGCCCCTGAAGCTGAGAAGAGGTGTGTGTAGTCGGGGAGAACACCCCACCAGAGTTGTCCTTCGGCTGTTGGTCCCAGCCTTGAGGAAAAGGGATTCTACGTGTTGGCAAGGAAGGGCGCTTTGTGGTGGCCCCGGAAGAAAGCAGGTGTGAGGTGTTCTCATAGGCCCCAGACACAAGACTGGGGAGTCAGAAGAGGAAGGGATTCTGGGGTGTGTGTGTGTGTGTGTGTGTGTGTGACAGAGACAAGAAATAAAGGCAACAATCCCATGGCAGCGGTATGGGGTGGGGTGCAGGAAAGGGGCAAAGGACAGAAGAGGAGGCCAGGGTGGCAGTCACAGGGACTCCTGGGGCCATAAAGTCAGGCTGAAGCCCTTGAACTTTATCCTCTAGAAAGTTGAGAAACTTTCTGTTATTGGTGGTAAGGCTTTCACGTTTTTTTTTTTTCTTTTGACACTAAAAAATTCATGTTGCATGCTCATTGTAAAAAAAAAAAAAAAAAAAAGGAAAGAGAACCACTGAATGCTCAGTAAAATCTAAGTTTCCCTTCCCTCTCCCCCAAGAGAATGACCCCTATTGACCCCTATTGCCGGGTCTTTTATATCCTGGAAGCAATATTCTAGGCTATATTTATTCAATGTATCCATCCCTCGTTTTGAACAGTGGAGGCATATTGCGCACATCATTCTGCTGCAATGTATGCATTGCAGGTCATCTCCTCGCACGGATTTTACTGCCATGTGTTGTTCCACTGTATGGACCGTCTGCCCTTCATTCCCCAGTCGCTACCTGGGACATCTTTTCTAAGGCTTTTGGTTCCACAAACAATCCTGAGATGAACATATCCTTGTGCATTCACCTGTGATCACATGGGTTGGTACCCGACAGATAGTTTCCTAGCAGTGGTATTGCTGGGTCTCGGGGTACAAGCTCTCGGCACTCAGTGTGTCACTAGACATCACCACACTGCTTCTGGCAAGTTCTCATCAAGGGGACAGATGACAGGCTTCCAGGATCTGGCCAGTTGTTCCTAAGGTAGGGGGCCGAAAGAGCAAAGTATCTAATTATGAGCCACAGGGTCTCAAGGTCGAGGGGGGCCATTAAAAAACTTTTTTGATGTTTATTTATTTTTGAGAGAGAAAGAGAGAGACAGAGTGTGAGCAGGGGAGGGGCAGAGAGAGAGGGAGACACAGAATCCTAAGCAGGCTCCAGGCTCTGAGCTGTCAGCAGAGCCCAGCGGCAGGGCTTGAACTCACGAACAGTGAGATCATGACCTGAGTCAAAGTCGGATGCTCAACAGACTGAGCCACCCAGGTGCCCCAGGAGGGACTTTAAGATCCTTTAGGATCTCCAAGCGAGCATTCCCTTGGAGCCCCTGTGAGCTCCGGGCTCGGCGGCTCCCTACACTGCCTCACGGAGCCTGGGAGGAAGGGGTCCCACTGGACGTGTTCTTTGCCGTGGCGAGAGGTTCCCAGGCCCGCGGCCGTGCACAGGCCCCGCATCCTCGATGGCGGCCGCAAGCAGCCTAGTGGGGAGAGGACAGGCTGTCGGCAGCTGTGAGGGGCCCGAGTTCAGCCAAAACCCGTGCGGAAGGCTGCCAAGAGTTTCTTCGTTTCATTTCTCCAAGTCTTGTGCTTTGGGCCGGGGCATAGTGTCATCCTCATGTTTCCTATTACTTTACAAGACTCCCATCAAAGCGCCAGCCGGGCAGGCCCTTTGATGTCTGGGCCGATCCTGCCTCCGCCTCGGAGAGAAGCATCTTTGCTGAGGATCAAGAGAGGAGTCAAGCTGAGATAGTCCCCAGGCCTTCCCCACCTCATGTGCTCCCCCAGTTTCACTCCTGCTAGGACCACAGGCTCGGGAAAGGGGGGGTGATGGGGTGGTGGGGGGGAGACACCATCACTGTCTGGCTAAGGCCCCTGTGATAGAGCCCAGAAGGGGACTCAGAGGCCCAAAGAGGCCAGGGGGCCGCCCCAGGCCACACAACAAATTGGTGAAGTGCTCCCTCTCAGATGGTGTCCAGACACAGGGGGAGGCCATGAAGGGGATTCCTACTGGGTTCGAGCAGAACCTGGCAGCCTGTGCTTGTTGGTCTCTCGGTTTCCCCACCTTATTTCCTGGACCCCTCCTGGTGCCGACACCCTGCAACTGAGGCCAAAGGGGCAGCGTGGTTGTCTGCATCACCTCATTGGGGTTCAAATCCTGGATCTGTCCCTTTGAGCTGTGTGACCTCGGTCAAGTTACTTAACACCTCTGAGCTTCAACTTTTTCTTCTGTAAAACAAGATGATGACAATTCCTGCCTCAGAGGGTCCTTGGGAGGGGAACTGAGAAGATTCCTGAAAGTGCTTAGCATAATGCCTGATACAGAGACTCGTTGTTGATGATGGTGATAACCAAGGAGTGGGAAAGGGGGTTCTAAACAGGGGGGCTGGTGTGGAGTAGCGCTGCTAATCCAAGGCCCCACCCCTGTCTAGTCAGGCTCCAAGGAGGGCCTGGGGCCATCACCGCCTCCAGGGAATGAGATCCTTCTCTCCTTCTGCCCTAACCCCACCTCAGATTCCAAGCCTCAGCAGGAGGGCGTGGGGACGAATGGAAACAGGGTGCCAAGCGGAGGGTGGGGGCACGGATGGGGTCTGGGGAGGCTCGAGGGCCAGGGGAGGGCTGTCTGGGAGGACGTGGCCCTGTAGCCCTGACTCCGGAGGCAGCCAGGGTGGGAAAGGGGGGTTGGTTTTCTGGCAAAGCTGAAAAGCTTTGGATTTGACTTGGAAACACATTGAGAAGTCCCTGGCGGCTGCCTTCGCAGAAACGGCCTCTCTGAAGTCGAGCCCAGGCCGGGGAGGCTGTTTTATATAAAGGGGCTCAGGGGACCTCAGTGATGGAGGACAGGCTGAAGCCTGTCCCTGAGAATGGCAACACACGCCCCCTCCAATGAGCTTCCGCATCTCCTGAGGGCCTGCCCTGCGGGCTGGATAATTCTCAGGGCCAGGGGCCAGGGGACCAAGTCAAGAAGGAGTCAAGCCAGGGCACCGTGTCCTAGGAGCTCACAGGTGGGGAACGGGGGAAGAACCTTGTCAGCCCCCTGGGTTCTACCCTGGTTTTTTTGTCATATCTGTGTTTCGCCTGTGATTTTACTTATATGACATTTTTCTTTAAATTGACTCATTTTTAAAACTTGAATACATTTCTTTGAAAAGCAACTTTATATTGCGACTGTAAATGGAAGACTTTATCCCTTGCCATGCAGAGCAACCATTAAAAAAAATTCTTTTTTTTTTGGTTTATTTATTTTTGAGACAGAGACAGAGCATGAGCAGGGGAGGGGCAGAGAGAGAGAGAGAGAGAGAGGGAGACACAGAATCTGAGCAGGCTCCAGGCTCTGAGCTGCCAGCACAGAACCCGACGCGGGGCTCGAACTCACGGACCACGAGATCATGACCTGAGCCGAAGTCGGACACTTAGCCGACTGAGCCACCCAGGTGTCCCCAGAACAACCGTTTTAAATAAAATAAAAACAACGTCGTTCAATTCTAGCTAGCCTGAGACTTGCTCTCTCTTTGATAAAAACGAACAAAGGAGATTAGCAGATGCGACAGGAAGACAGGCTAGCATCCAAAGAAGACTGCCTCCTTGATTAGAGGAGAAAATGTCAGAAAAAATGCAAGATGCCCAGTTAAATTTGAATTTCAGATAAACAATGAATGATATTTTAGTATAAGTGTATCCTAAATGTTGTATAGGCTATACCTGCACTGAAAAAAAAAAAAAAGAAATTCAAATTTAACTGGGAATCCTGTAATTTTTTTGGCTAAGTTCCATTCTTTCCTTGATGAATCGAAGACAGTTTTGTGGGTTTTTTTTACATTTTTTTATTTTTGAGAGAGAGAGACAGAGCACGAGTTGGGGAGGGGTAGAGAGAGAAGGAGACACAGAATCTGAAGCAGGCTCCAGGCTCTGAGCTGTCAGCAACAGAGCCCAATGTGAGGCTCGAACTCACAAACCGTGAGATTATGACCTGAGCCGAAGTCAGATGCTTAACCGACTGAGCCACCCAGGCGCCCCGGAAGACAGTTTTTAAAGGAACAACTTTCTCACTGCTAAGAGATTAGATGTTTCCATGCAGTATCCTTATGCCACCAAAAATAATCTGGAGAAAAGCTGTTCTGATTCAAGGTGGAATTAGAGCAAGCAACAAGCAAACGAGTGTGGGGGTTTGAAGGGGGCGAACTTCTGAAAGGCTCCGTGAGGAAGAGGGAGGCGTGGGGTCTGGGTCCTAGTTAGGAACGGGTGCCTGCAAGGCCACACCCTTCCCCCACTGACCCCAGAGCTTGAGGGACGTAGGACAGCCTGCAGGGATGCCGTCAACCCTGCTCTTAGACAACAGAGGGGCATGTGTTTGAGGAAATGTGGCTTGTGAGCATGAGTGGCTGTATGTGTTTGCCCAAATCACACCCTCTTAGGACACAAAAGGGCTTTTGAGGGACTCTTCTCCAACACCTCCCCCAGCCCTTGCCCACCCCATGTGGGAATCTGAAACTTACTTGCACTTCTCCAGGGACAGGGTGCTCACTACCTCTTAAGGCATCTCTTTCCATAGTTAGGCGGTGTTAACCGTGAGAAAGCCCTTCCTTAGCCTGAACAGAAATCTGCCTTCCCCCAGAGTCTCTGTAGATTCACGTGGGCCCTCTGAACAAAGTCTCCCCCCTGCCCAGGACAGTCCTTCAGAGATCTGTCAGTCGTGAGGGTAGCCTGTCAGAGTCTACTCAGACCCAATCCTTTGAACTCTACCTCTTAAGGCTTGATTTTTGACTTCCTCATTTGCAGGGGCTTGTCTCAGGGCTGGGACAGGGGCGTTGCTTGGGGTGGGTGGCCCTGACTTGAGTAGTATCCTTAGGAAGAGGTTGTGCGTGGAGAATGCTGGGAGCGGAGGCGAGGCTAGAACCAAGGTGGGAGGCAAGTGTCTTTCTTGCAGAATTGCAGGAAGAGCTCCGGAGACTGAGCTCCGTTCCCTGCTCAGCACCCAATCACACTGTGTGGCTGTGGGCAAGCCTCCCCCTCCTTCCTGGGCCTTTAGCTCTGCTTTAGGCACTGCAAGCCACTTGCTCTAGTCTTAAGGATAAAAACGCCAGTGCCCGCCCTAGTGATCGGTGCCCTGCGGGCTAGCGTTCCCTGAGGGAAGGATGTTAGGCAGGGTCTGGGTGCAGCAGGAAAATGGGCAGCGTCACGGACAAGGCGATGGCAGTCCGGGAACTGCCCGTGTGCCAATCGTGGCCAGAGGGGCCTGCCCGCTCTGGCAGTAAGTGGCTCTGGAATGAGAAAGCAGGACAACACAAGGTGATCAACGAGGTCCCATTTGGGGGAGGGGCTATCCCTGCTGGGAGGAAGGAGGTGCCCCCGCATGGGTGAGCTGGCCCTGGCCTTGTGTTCCTCCAGCCTGCAGCCTTTCACACGTGTGTTAGCCCACACCCTGCCGCCCGGACGGCCAGAGGACAGAGGTGCTCTGTGGAGTCCTGTGAGCCGGCCAAGACTCAGGGCCTGAGGCTGGTGCAGAAGGCGGAGGGGAGGCTGGCTGGGCGGGGCTGGGGGTGCACATGGGGCTTCTCTGCCCGGGGAGAAGGTCTTTAGGAAACAAAAACTCACTCAGAGCTGAGGCCTGGCTGCTACACAAAGGGGCTTTCTCCTGGCCCTGCCCTTCAGGGCCAGGAGGCTGAGTGAGGGCCAAAGCTCAGAGGGCTTGTACTGAACCTTCAAGCTGGGCAGGGTCTCCAAAAACCAACAAGTCGGCCCCCTGGCCTTTGGACAAGCCTTCCTCACAGATGGCAGATGGTCAGAGAAGGGGAGTGTCCTGCCACCTTCCCGGATCTCTCCTTTGGTCCCTGTTTCTGCAGCTACCTCACTGCATGACCTTGGCCAAGTCCCTGTCCACCTCTCAGCCTCAGTTTCCCCAGCCGCATGAGGAAGGACCTGGATAGATGGTCTCTCTGAGCCCTCCTGGTCTCTGAGACCCCCCAAGTTCTCCATAATAAGAAGCTCTGAGAGTTTACAGAGCACTGTCCTCTTTCCTGCTTAGCTTATCTCTTAACAACCCGGTGGTTCATGAGGTGGATGTGGTGAGCGCTACCCTTCCAATTGTTTTCAGGTGATAAAATGGAGGCTCAGGGAGAGGAAGGGTCCTCCAAGTTCACAGAGTGACATGACGGGGCTGAGCCAGTCTCCTGTGGCCGTGTCCGGACCTCCCTCTGCCGCCCTGGTGGTTTGCGCACTCCCACAGTGCAGGGGATGAGGACCCGGGTCCCACCAGGCACAATTGCTTCCCTTGCCTGTTTTCCACATGAATGTCTATGTAGGAAGTATTTTGTGGGAACTTGTGCTCTGCTTGGACTTCTTAGGTGGGAACTGAGAAGGACCCCCTTCTCAGCGGGCCCGAGCTCTGGGTTGCATAGCTTTACTTGTGAAGCAAGAGCTTCACGTGTCTAATGGAAATGAAGGGGATTTGCACTTAAAAAAAACCTTTTTTTTTTAGAGATAGAGTGTGAGTGGGGGAGGGGCAGAGAGAGGGAGACACAGAAGTGGAAGCAGGCTCCAGGCTCTGAGCTGTCAGCACAGAGCCCGATGTGGGGCTCAAACTCACGAACCGTGAAATCATGAGCTGAGCTGAAGTCGGACACTTAACCGACTGAGCCACCCAGGTGCCCCTGCACTTTTTAAATCAGAGACATTTAGCATGTGATGGCGTTCGGTGGAGGTTGGAAATTTTCACAACACACAGAACCACCAAGAATGAGGATGTCAGTATCACCAAGTGTTCATGATGGAAGGCTTTTTAGAAACCACCTGGTCCATCCATCCCTCCCTGCCCTTCAGTGAAGGGAAACAGAGGCCCAGAGAAATGAAGGCATCTGGCCCAGGTCACACAGCATCAGGGGCAGAGATAGGACTAGAACTTGGGTCTCCTGATGTCTCCCACAGTTTCAGCACAGGCCATTTGCTGAGGAGGCAGCAGGGTAGAGGGCCAGGGAGGGGGAAGAAGAAGAGGGGCCTAGGGGCCTGGGGACAGTCAGACAAGAGGTACGT